>CM017564.1:11183325-11873039 GCA_007844125.1 Sinonovacula constricta
CTTATCTGGCTCACACTGTGATCATAGTCGGAGATTGATCGTCTGCAGGAGGGAAGTAGGGATGGAGTGGGTCTACTTGGCTGGACACAGCCTCAGGCTGCTGTGGTTTTAGGAAAGGGGAGGGGAGACTGCGATGGTGGGGTGGGTCTAGCTGGCTGGACACAGCCTCAGGCCGCAGTGGTATCAGGAAAGGGGTGGGGAGACTGCGGTGGTAGGGTGGTTCTAGCTGACTGGACACAGTCTCAGGCTGCAGCGGTATCAGGAAAGGGGTGGGGAGACTGTGGTGGTGGGCTGGGTCTACCTGTCTGGACACACCCTCAGGCTGCAGTGGTATCAGGAAAGGGGAGGGGAGACTGCGATGGTGGGGTGGGTCTAGCTGGCTGGACACAGCCTCAGGCTGCAGGGGTATCAGGAAAGGAGTGGGGAGACTGCGGTGGTGGGGTGGGTCTAGCTGACTGGACACAGTCTCAGGCTGCAGTGGTATCAGGAAAGGGGTGGGGAGACTGTGGTGGTAGGGTGGGTCTAGCTGGCTGGACACAGCCTCAGGCTGCTGTGGTATCAGGAAAGGGGTGGGGAGACTGCGGTGGTGGGTGGGTCTAGCTGGCTGGACACAGCCTCAGGCTGCAGGGGTATCAGGAAAGGAGTGGGGAGACTGTGGTGGTAGGGTGGGTCTAGCTGGCTGGACACAGCCTCAGGCTGCTGTGGTATCAGGAAAGGGGTGGGGAGACTGCGGTGGTGGGGTGGGTCTAGCTGGCTGGACACAGCCTCAGGCCGCAGTGGTATCAGGAAAGGGGTGGGGAGACTGCGGTGGAAGGGTGGTTCTAGCTGACTGGACACAGTCTCAGGCTGCAGTGGTATCAGGAAAGGGGTGGGGAGACTGTGGTGGTGGGGTGGGTCTAGCTGGCTGGATACAGCCTCAGGCTGCTGTGGTATCAGGAAAGGGCTGGGGAGACTGCGGTGGTGGGCTGGGTCTACCTGTCTGGACACACCCTCAGGCTGCAGTGGTATCAGGAAAGGGGAGGGGAGACTGCGATGGTGGGGTGGGTCTAGCAGGCTGGACACAGCCTCAGGCTGCAGGGGTATCAGGAAAGGAGTGGGGAGACTGCGGTGGTGGGGTGGGTCTAGCTGACTGGACACAGTCTCAGGCTGCAGTGGTATCAGGAAAGGGGTGGGGAGACTGTGGTGGTAGGGTGGGTCTAGCTGGCTGGACACAGCCTTAGGCTGCTGTGGTATCAGGAAAGGGGTGGGGAGACTGCGGTGGTGGGGTGGATCTAGCTGGCTGGACACAGCCTCAGGCTGCAGGGGTATCAGGAAAGGAGTGGGGAGACTGTGGTAGTAGGGTGGGTCTAGCTGGCTGGACACAGCCTCAGGCTGCTGTGGTATCAGGAAAGGGGTAGGGAGACTGCGGTGGTGGGGTGGGTCTAGCTGGCTGGACACAGCCTCAGGCTGCAGGGGTATCAGGAAAGGGGTGGGGAGTCTGCGGTGGTGGGGTGGGTCTAGCTGGCTGGACACAGCCTCAGGCTGCAGGGGTATCAGGAAAGGAGTGGGGAGACTGCGGTCGTGGGGTGGGTCTACCCGGCTGGACACAGCCTCAGGCTACAGTGGTATCAGGAATGGTGTTAAGATCAGATTGCTGCTGACCAATGGCGGTGCAGTAAACCCATGTGCATTAAGTGTGACTAACTATTTCAAGACCTTTTCTTTATGACACCTCCGCTGATATTGCACAAATTAAGTGTCCAGCTGTGATCTTACAGCAGAATGGTATCTTTAGGTATGTATGTAAAGAAGGCTATTTCCAATGCATTTAGGTGTTTCAAACACGATTGAACTTATTTAAGATTATCTATGAAGAAAACTACGAACCCAAATTGGGTACGACGTTACTATAATGTGTTCTCTTTCTGTGATTTTAGACCTCATCATCGCCCATTTAGCAGAGATGGATCCAAAGGAGGGGGATGGGAGGGAGGGGGGGGGGTGCGGGGTTGATCCATTCCCAACACCGACCAGGTAAAAGAGTAGAGTTTTGAAAACACATACAAGTAATCTGAAAAAATACTAAGATTGTTAAGGTCAAAGTTAGGGTCCCTAACTGTGTAAATATATCTAGTATTTACTGCGACAAAGTTGAATGAATCTTGATTCATATGATTCATACCCCCCCCCACGCCCCCCCCCCCCCCACGCCCCCCCCCTCCCAACATTTTCTGGATCCGTCCCTACTATTTAGACACCACCATCACTAATTTATGGAATTTTATAGTCATAATAGCTGTTTAGTCCGATGTTTGCATACTTTCAGATCAATACTTTTTTTTTGTCTTCCAAAGAAGTCGTTTTTGCCAAGTTCGACAGATCTCTTTTTAAGGAGGTATCCGACAGTTTGGACCAAATATTTCTCAAATAACCAAATATTATTTGGTCATTGTTACCTGAAACGGTCTTAATGCCCTAGATTTGTGTGAAAATTGAAGCATTACACCCCAATCGTTATTACAAACAGGTATTTCCTATCTGAGCCACGCTGCAGAGATAGCTATTTTTAAACTTAGAAAACCACGTAACAATCTACTTTTGAGAGCGTGTTATATAGTCATCCGGTTTTTCCTTTCTGACGTCGGTATCTATTTTTAGCACAGATCACTTTCGTGCTTATTTATAGATTAAAAAATGAACATTTAGAGTGATTTGTTCGCAATGTGTACTGTCTTATATATAGGTAGGGTTCAAAATCGTCTTTACTCAGACTAAAGTATACGTTTGTGCATCAAATTATGCATGAATTCCAAGAAACCGTGGTCAAATATAGTAACATGCAATTGGTATTGTCTAGTTAAAGCTAAAACTAGAATTTAGATATTGTTAAGAAACAACTGAGTGACTTGTGTAATACCTAATTAGCCTATGCAGAAATATTGACCATTTTAAACGATTTAAAATTTGGCGCTATGTTAAAGATAAGTTTACTTTATTTTTGTCAATTAATTTTTGCATTTATTTTGTTAATAGTTATCACTATACGCTAGTGGAAAATTGAATCAATAATAAAATATCAAAACTCATGCAAAGTGTCCGTGGGATTTAACAAACAATAAGTGTTGTTTTTTTTAATTAAATTTATTATTTGTTACGGTAGTGAAAAAAAAATGTATACCCCATGTCGTCCGGTAGTGTTGTGGATGTCTTAAATAGACTCTAAAATATTAATAATGTTCAGCAGGACAAAAGATTTTCAAACTGAAGGAAGTCAGAAAATGAAGTTTTTCCAAGTTCAAAACGGACAGTTTCTGTAGAAATACCCATAACCAAACTGTCGGATATCATCTTTAAGTTATAAAAAGCAATGACAAACAATAATATAATCATTCTGTTTGGCGAACACAATTAAATCTAATTAAACGACAAAGATAAACGACATTTTATGCGAATTGAAAAAAAAAAAATGGAATAAAGAAAGAACCTGTAAGTTAATAAAACAAATGATAAAAACAGCGTTCGTACTTTACAAGTAAGTCGGTGTTTACCTGGTCAGCTTATTCCTAAAGTATTGGTATACTGGCCATAACGCCATAATTGACCATCAAGTATGTTTAATATCGAGATGGATGCGACGTCACGTGAGCACTTTTGTCAGCTTTGTACATATTATATCTGAAAAAAGATATGTAACGTTATCAAGCCAATCTGATTAAAATCCTATCATGAAAACCGCTCACTATCAGGATCTGGCGACGAGTCAGTAAAACCCTCCCAACCAATCAGATTTTCGCCTACAAAGTCGCAAAATTAAATGATGATCCGACGCGTTCCGAACGTATCATTTTAATGGCTGCGCCCATTTACAAAGAAATGTAAACATGAACACTCCGCGCAAGACTTATGTCACTGAAGACAGGTGCGTTGTATGCGGTATCCCATATGTTTCAGCGTCAGTAACATCTTCAGGTCGAAAGTTAACTAACGAACGAATTTCTAATTTTGTCTCTACTGCATCATCTATTGCGGCCATTTTGCGAATCTTACCGAAATCGTTAGGCATTACGCTCTCTGATTGGCTGTTATAAAAATAGTAATCGGGGAAAACTATTCTTGTTTATAGACGGTATTTGCGGGCCGTCATCAGATCTTACGTTGTGTAAGATCTGACTTTAGTGAGATTGTTGTCATGCTTAACAGGGAACCATAATTGTATCGCACAACCTTCACTGCCACTAAAGGAAGACAAACGCGTGTTTACAAAACTGAAAGGTTTATTTTTTCATATAAAAGCAACTGTTGGATTTTCCTAAGTTCCACCGAAACCAGACATTTGCTATTGCTAAATGCAAAGATGCTGTTTACATTTCTTTACCTATTTTATCTTTTTATGTGTGCACCTGTTAATCCATGACGACGCTGTTAAGATGGGTTTCGACAGTTTGTACCAAAGAGTTTTTTTTTCTCAAATAACCAAATAAGCTATTGTTATCTGAAAAGGCCCTGCAAATTGCAAACCACGTGATACCTTACTTTTGGGTAACGCTTTATCGTCATCTTTTAAATGGTGCTTTTTTATTTCTTATTTCTACACTCATTTCAAGAAAATTCACAATAAACGGAGCTTTGATAAACGGTAAAGCATATGGTAATGTGTTTCTACTGGTAGAATATAAGTGAGTTTGCCTAAGTACGTGTTTACCACTAAGAGATCCAATATTTCAAGAAAAGATTGTTATGGCCGAACATTGCACTTAGAGTTATCCTTCATAACAGTGTTCCCTTTTAAGAACAATTCTCAGTTAAATTTACCGGTGTGCCCTGTTAAGAACATTTCTCAGGTAAACTAAATGGTGTGCTATTGAAAGCACATTTCTTAGGTAAATCAAACGGTGTGCCCCTTTAAGCTCATTTTTTCAGGTAAACTAAATGGTGTGCCATATTAGGCACATTTCTCAGGTAAGTAAAACAGTGTTCCCTTTTAACCACATTTCTCAGGTAAACTAAACGGTGTGCCCATTTTAGGCACATTTCGCAGGTAAATTAAATGGTGTGACCTCTTAGGCACATTTCTCCGGTAAATTAAATGGTGTGCTCTTTTATGCACATTTCTCAGGTAAATTAAACGGTGTGCCCTTTTAGGCACATTTCTCAGGTAAACTAAATGCTGTGCCATATTAGGCACATTTCTCAGGTAAGTTAAACAGTGTTCCCTTTTAAGCGCATTTCTCAGGTAAATTAAACGGTGTGCTCTTTTAAGCACATTTCTCTGGTAAATTACACGATGTGCCCTTTTAGGCACATTTCGTAGGTAAACTAAATAGTATGCCCTTCTAAGCACATTTCTCGGGTAAATTAAACGGTGTGCTATTTTAAGGCACATTTCTCAGGTAAACTAAACGGTGTGCCCTTTTTAGCACATTTCTCAGGTAAACTAAACGGTTTGCCCTTCTAAGCACATTTCTCAGGTAAATTAAACGGTGTGCTATTTTAAGGCACATTTCCCAGGTAAACTAAACGGCGTGCCCTTTTTAGCACATTTCTCAGGTAAACTAAACGGTGTGCCCTTTTTAGCACACTTCTCAGGTAAACTAAACGATGTGCCCTTTTTAACACACTTCTCAGGTAAACTAAACGGTGTTCCCTATTTAACACACTTCTCAGGTAAACTAAACGGTGTTCCCTATTTAACACACTTCTCAGGTAAACTAAACGGTGTGCCCTTTTTAGCACACTTCTCAGGTAAACTAAACGGTGTTCCCTATTTAACACACTTCTCAGGTAAACTAAACGGTGTTCCCTATTTAACACACTTCTCAGGTAAACTAAACGGTGTGCCCTTTTAAGCCCGTTTCTTAGGTAAACTAGACGGTGTGCCCTTTAAGGCACATTTCTCAGGTAAACAAAACGGTGTGCCCTTTAAGGCACATTTCTCAGGTAAACTAAACGGTGTGCCCTTGTAAGCACGTTTCTTAGGTAAAATAAGTTTTTTTTTATACTCTTGTATTCACACGGTAATTGTTTAACGGTGACGTAGGCTGTAAATGTAAACTTCCACGAATTTTTCCTTTTTTTGCTTGCGCATCAGTCAATCTTTGACCTTGTATATTTTGTATCACATTACTATTTCTTTTAATTTTTTTTATTTTTTATTTTTTTTTATTTTTTTTTTTATTTTTATTTTTTCTTTATCTTTTTTCTTTTTTTTCTTTTTCTTCGTTTTTTTTAACGGAATCTTTTGCTTGTGTGCGTCTTGTTGAATAGTATTTTATAAAAGTATCCCGTTCTGTGGCACTCCTATATGCGTTTTGTGTTTTATTATACAATAGGGCTATATAATTAATATTTTATGTTTGTAAAGAAATGAAATGAATCGAAAACATAAATCCCGTTATATTCAGCCCATGCATGCTTCCTAAGACTACGTAATTGTCTGTATCAATGTTATGGATATATCACTATGTTTGTTCCTTTGTATGGCTGCAACACCTTTAGTTTTATAATGTTGTAACAGTTTCCAAACTGGAGACATTGCTTAACACAAAGATGATTGGGTCCTGTGCATAGCCTGATTTTTTAGTGTTGGAACCTGTCGACTGGTCATATTCTTCGTCCTTCTGTGTTTTCAGTCATTTTGCCTGTTCAAACTTAGGCTTTGCAAGCAACAAAATTTTGTGCTAAGGCAGCTAAGTCAGTGGTTATTTATTCCATTGTCTCCTGTGTGTATCATTTATGCCCGACCAGTCCGAGCTTTACGTTCCCTTCCGGGCCTTTTGTTAGCAATTCTACGGAATCTTTTCGATGTGTTTGCCCTCTTCTGATAATCCATATCTTTTACTTTCTACCACAGGAAATAATGGCACGTTTGGATGCCCCTGATGTCTTTAAATATTTTTGTGTGTTATTGCGTAATGCTTTTAAATCGGAATTAATTTCTAATACCTGATACTGCGAGGAAAATGTTGACCTTGATTTAAGACCACTTGGAGAGACTTTTACTTGTTGATTGGATGCGCTCAAATATTCTGGCGCTCGTCCCGGCAATCGTCTGTTTAGACCTGGCCTAGTGCCAGCTGAGATGTAAGCGTGCATTTGCATTCTGTGTGAATATACATGTATCAAGGTTGTTATGAATTTCGATGAAGGTGCCAAAAGAACAGATGGACATAAATATACACATTCAACTTCCAATTTAATTAAAATGTGGACTATGTCGGATACCACCTTTAAGCGACTTATATAATGATTATTTAAAATTTTAATATCTATATAATTTTAAATACCCCAAACAGAGGTCTACCTACCTGCCTGCCTGCCTGCCTACCTACCTTCCTACCTACCTACCTACCTACCTATCTCTATCTCTCTCTCTCGCTCTTGCTTTTCTTGATTATCTTTTGAGGAAAGTATGTGAGAACAGATTTCGAGGAAATCAATATATGTAACAATATCTGACCTCTGTTTTTGGTATTTATGCATAGTTTCTGCAGAAGGATAGTCTTGCCTTAGAGTTTAGACGTTTTCAAACAGTTCTCACTTTTAGGGAAGTAAAACTTGTTAATCAGCACTTAAATGTTCATTCTAAAAGAACGCTTGGGATTTCTGCTTAAAATAGACATCGACGTCAGAGCGGATGACGTAAATGAGCTTAAACATTAGTGAACACTCAGCTAACTGTGCAGCGTGGCTCAGATAGGAAATACATTTTTGTAATGACGATCGTGTCATTATGGTTCACTTTTGACAAAGGTGAAGGTCATCAATAAACAACGTTCCGCGAGATCTCATTAGGTAACAATAATTTATTTTGATGTTTAATGAAAATAATTTTGGTCCACACGTCGCCTACCACCTTTAAGTAAAGTCACATACATTATGATTGTATCAGTAATGAAATGCAAAGTAGTAGAAGGCAATAACAGTAAATGGAAAGTGAGAAAAGTGACTGAGGAAGGGGGCAATTGGGAGGAAGAAAACTTTACTGAGAAAAAGGGAAGAAAAAGAGAAAATGATGATGAGCCAAAATTGCCCTATGGGAGGAAGAGAAGGAATGCGGAAGGAATGGTAAAAGGCAGTTTAAAGTGGGAGAAGGACGGGGGGGGGGGGGGGGGGCAGAATGAGACAAGAATGGAAAAATGCAGTTAAACGTGGGAGAAGGACGGGGAGGGGGGGAGGGCAGAATGAGACAAGAATGGAAAAATGCAGTTAAACGTGGGAGAAGGACGGGGAGGGGGAGGGGGGCAGAATGAGACAAGAATGGAAAAATGCAGTTAAACGTGGGAGAAGGACGGGGAGGGGGGGGGGGGGCAGAATGAGACAAGAATGGAAAAATGCAGTTAAACGTGGGAGAAGGACGGGGAGGGGGGGGGGGGAGGGCAGAATGAGACAAGAATGGAAAAATGCAGTTAAACGTGGGAGAAGGAGAGAGATTGGGACAGGAATCGATGGAAACAAGCAGAGGAAAATGGGCGACTGATTGTGAAGCTGAACGATAATAAAAATTAGATGTAAGGAAAATGAGAAATAGAGACAAATCAGAGAAAATAGCAAGGATGTAAGCAGGAAAGAGCATGAAAGCAATAGAAGCAGAAATGGGCAAAAATGGAATTAAATTATTAAAACACATTTTAAGGCATTATGCAAACAGAAGGTTGCTCAAGTTTGACTAACTATATTAACAGCACATTAACAGTTCATTAAAATTGTATTAAAATTGTGTAAACAAATATGATTGGAATCTGTAAAAGAACACACATTTCTTTATAAAGTCATTTTTATTATGGATTATTTTTACATTTCAACGTCGGTAATTGTAAGCATTAATCTAACTAATAAAATGTTTTAAATTCATCAATGAGTGAGGATAAATGAAGCTGAATCCAGGAAATGTTAAATCTTTGCTGGCAAAGCACAACTTAATCAACCTAAGCAAAAAGTGTAGATCCCGATCAGCAAGCTCCCTGCTGAAAGTCTTGTGATCAGAATCGGTACTTAGTGTACTAAGTCTCTACCCATAACTCTTTTAAGCACAGTTTGAATTTATTCGCAAAAAAATTGTAACAAAAAGATTTAAGTCGTAAAAACTTATTTAAAGCTATTCGTTGCATTCTTGCAGACTCAAAATAAATATTGTCTATTTTTCTATGAAGAAATGCAGCCGACTACGAGCGTGTGGTTCGATTTGTTAAAGGTTCGAGACGTTAGTGTGCATGTGAAATATTTGTATTACAACCAATCATTGCGAGTTTTATGAATCAACAGTAGGCTTATAGACCTTTTCGAAAACATGATTTATCTGCCCCTACATTTAGCTCTTCAATTGAGATTTAACTTCCGGAAAACGCGCACCTGTTACTTCTGGGTAGTACACTCAGACAAATCTGGTCGCCTACATTACTTGGTTCATTAAAGCGATGTGTAAAAAGACTGACGTCATGAGCAATACATCGAAAAAGAAAGGCAATGGGAACGCGCGTTATTGTTGTGTTTGTAAAGGCAACTTCTGTGGTAAAATGATTATAGGGGTTTTGACTTTCCTCACATCGATTTCCTGTTTATGCCGCGGCAGTCCGCAGCAAACGACCATTTCTGTCTCTTCGGAAAGGCAATCGGAACTCCTCGGGTAATTCCGTCCTCGGGACAGTCATCCCTCGGATGTATCTGATGCAATGATACGTGCTCAAATCACGAGCGTTTTGTTCGCCGGAAGTCGGAAGAAGATGCTTAAAATGTAGTTTTTTTAGGTAAATGGCCGAGATAATCCGACTATGTACATACATCCGAGAGATGATTCGTGAATTATCCGAGGTGTGCTCAAATCACGATCGTTTTGTTCGCCGGAAGTCGGAAGAAGATGCTTAAAATGTAGTTTTTTAGGGAAATGGCCGAGATAATCCGACTACGTACATACATCCGAGAGATGATTCGTGAATTATCCGAGGTGTTCCGATTGTTCGGAAAGGCATACCGAGTTATCACGATCTGGATTTTTTTTTCCATATTCGCAATGGGAATGGATGGCATTTCTTTGCATCTTACACAAAGTTATCCTCAATGCTGCTATGTTCTATGACATCACGTCAGGTAAATTACTGTACAGTTCATAATGCCTACCTGTACAACTTGACCATGGCTTGGTGTTATAAGCAGCCATATTGCCACAGTATTCATTCTGGCATATTAAAACCAATCGGAACACCTCGGATAATTCACGAATGATTGTTCCGTGGACGGAATTACCCGAGGAGTTCCGATTGATATAAAATCGTGTCAGATAAATTACTGTACAGTTTGTATTGCCTACCCTGTAAAACTTGGCCTTGACGTGGTGCTACAAGAAGGCAGATTGCCACAAAGATTGTAAGCAACAGGTATATACCAGTGAATCATTCTGAAATGTACCATACTGACGAGGTCGGAAACATCAAACAAAAATCAAGTTAATCTTTTATAAGTCGGTATGACATCGCAATATAATGGCAATTTTATATTTGTATTTTTTATTATAATTATTATTATTGTTATTATTATTATTATTATTATTATTATTATTATTATTTTATTATTATTATTATTATTATTATTATTATAATTATTATTATTATTATTATTATTATTATTATTATTATTATAGGCTTCCATCAGTGATATTTTGCCGTTAACACCTAATATCCCCAGGACACCATAACACAGTGAAATTACCAACAAACCTACGAGTCATAGAGATGTCCTTATTGCAGATATAAAATGCAGTTAGTTTATTAACGATATATTCTTAGAAGCAATAAACATTTGTAGCATACTCCAAACTTTTATTGACGAAAAGTCAATTTACGCCTGAGTAGAACCTGTTATGCACAAGCCATGATAAGCATAAATCGACATTTAATATATGTCTTTATTCGGCTACATCAATGGACAAAATCACGGTGTCTTTTATGCGCGTCATTCCTTATGCATTCCAATGATACTAGCATTAATATTGTTTTATACAACAACTCAAAAATGCAATCATAACACGAGTAGGAACAAATGCATCAACAACAAGAGTAAAAGGAACACTACCGGTTAGTACCGGCATCAGTTTAAGATCAATTGCAATACATGTGGCCGCTGTAAAAGTGATATCAGACAGTTTACCTGTTTACCTATACCAAATGCATGCCCCAATATTTTTTCCACGGTTTTTGGGAATTTGTTTATGCATAATTTTTGCATAAACTTATACTTTAGTCAGGGTAGAGACGATTTTGGACATTACCTATATGTAAGACAGTACACATTGCGAAAAAAAAAACACTTTTTTTTTTCCAAAATAATAGATACCGACGTCAGCGCTGACTACCCGGATGACGATGTAACACGATCCTTAAGGTAAGTTGTCATGTGGTTTTCTTAGTTTAAAAATAGCTATCTCTAATATTTCTTTGCTCGAACTTTCCCAATGGTGCAAGCAAACACATGTCTGCCATCGCTTGGCTTACTGTTGCATTTTAAAACTAAACAGTTGATCGTACCTAGACCAAGTCATCTTAAGAGTAATTTAATAAAATAAATAACAAGAAACATAAACAGACTGAAGAAAATGAAATGTTCAAAAGTTGTAATGACATGATATAATCTAAACTGTACAAACATTGTAAGCTGTTCAGAAAAAATAAACAGATAAAAACGGGAAACAATCAAATATTAATTTAAAACTGGTAGACCCAATCGGAACCCCTCGGATTACTATGAATCATCTCTCGGATGTATGTAGGTAGTCTGATTACCTCGGCCATTTCCCTAAATGGGACTACTTTTCAGACAGGCGTCCAAACAAAGATGGCAGCTCGGGTGACAGCTCACTACAGTACGATGCCTGTAAAACTTCAATTTGTGGCGGCTTCAAATTTAAATCATCCCATTTTAATTTACCCAGCGCAGCAGACACGCAGCTGTCAAACGATGGAATCGTTTATGTTTTGTACAAACTACATTTTAGGCATATTCTTCTTCCGACTTCCGGCGAATAAAACGATCGTGATTTCAATAAGTAACATTGCATCTGATACATCCGAGGGATTATTGTCCCGAGGAGGGTATTACCTGAGGAGTTCCGATTGTGGTAGACCTTCAACTTCCAGCATAGCTTTTTTTTTGCTATGATGTTTACAGCACAGGAACCCAACACAGACAGAGCATTAAGAGAACGAGTGTTAAGTTTCCTTGGAAACGTGTAAACTTCACTTGTAATCTATGGCTCTGCTACTTTTGTTTGTCATCATGAGGCGATATTTTAGACATTTTACATTAACACTACTTCAAATCAAGGTGCTGATCCAGAAAATGACGTTGATGGGGGAATGAATCAAGATCCATTCAACTTTATCGCAGTAAATACTAGATTTATATATATATATATTACATTGCATTGCATTGCATTAGGTAATGCATACAAAATAGCATGTTCTTATTTAGGATTCCAAAAAAAGTCTACAGTAACTGTGTAACTATTTTTACCCATGCATTATAAACTCACACCTGCTACATTGACTGGACACAATAAACATGAGTTACATAATATAAACAAACAAGACATGACATCATTATTTTATAAAAAATGTATGTGGTGGTATCGAAATGTCTAAACTTTTTGCCGTCCTATACCTCTTGCAGGTCTATAACCTGAAAGAGTACCTGGGTTGACGGATATTGTTTAACGTATATGAATATTTCTGGTTAGTAGATATGACTGGCCTAAAAATTTCCATAGGTCTCCGTCGCTTTACCTGTGTAAGTGCTATATGAAACGTGTATAAAGCGCGCCTTGACGGAAGATTACGGACGCACTTCCGGACATTTCCGAAAGTAAAATCGTAAGTGACGTCACAAGAAGTCCTAGTACATGTTTTTATATAAAACAGAAAAACAAACAAAACAACAAAAACAAAAAAAAAAAAACATGGCGAGCAGCGAAAGCGAGACGAGTTATTAGCGACGATGGAATGCTCACTGAAATTTGCACGTGGTGAAAGTTTATTTGCGGACTTTCTAGGTTACACGACACTAAATGAATTTGTTCTTTACTTTAAAGTTAATGTTACAAGCAACTTAAGGTGACTAGATAGTGACAAATTTGTTAGTTGCAATCACTCTGAAAAGTTTAGTATAGTTTATATATGAGCTGTAGATGATAAAAAAAAAAAAAAAAAATCAGTGGGTTACCATTGAAATAATAATTTTTATTGGCTCATGTTTATGGTTGATGTAAACAAGCAATGTTGCCATTTTTAGACATTAACTTTATTTTATCATATCAACTATATGTTTGTGAAAAGGGTAAACAAGCCTATATGGCAGTTTCTAACATTCAGCACAAATAAAGCTTTCATTTAAAACCAAACAAGGCTATCCCTGAAGTGTTAATTTAGATGCAGAGTTCTTTAAACTTCACATATAGATAGAACTTTTTATTCTGGTTAAAGTAAATACAAAAAATGTATGTGTTACCATGCACACTGAAGAGCTATGGCTTGTCAAATATTAAAAAAATAATATTTTTAATTAAAAATAAGCATAAAATATCACCTATTTTTTATTTGAGAAGCAGTAGTCTTTAAACTTTACACATAGATAGAAATCATTTTGTTGTACATATAAAAAAACAAAAAAAGGTAGATTTTACCTTGTAAAATTTGAGAATTCGAGCTTATAATATGTAAAAAATACAATTTAAAAAAAAGTAAAATATCACTCATATTTTTCTTTTAATGCACCGGTCTGAACACTTAACATATAGGTAGAACACATTTTGCTGAATAAATCAACAACAAAAAGGGTAGATTTTTTGTGTGTAAAAATCAGGATGAAAGCTGGTCAAATATAAAATATATATATATATATATATATATATATATATATATATATATATATATATATATATATATATATATATATATATATATATATATATATATATATATATATATATATTGCAACAAACTAAACACACAAACTGGCATACGTTTCGGATTTAGTTGCAAACGTCTCAATACAGTACATAGAAAATAACAATTATCATTATATGATACAGTTCTTCCCAAAACCAGATTCATGCAAATCTACAAACAAGAAAAGTGGCAGAGCCACTATAGGATACCTACCCCATGCAGAAATTTAAGGTGCAGCACAACGCCGTGAATGCGGGATAGTTCAAATCTCAACAAATCTGTGCGATCGTCTGCGCAGACGCTCCAAATTCGTCACTATCCAGTAACCTTAAGCACCCCACTCGTCCCACATTGCCGACTCCAATGCGGTAACTGTCGGGTTTGCTCTTTTCGTTAAATGACTAATCACAAATTTGTTCTTGCTTGTCACTTGGCTTGCATGTGAAATACCTTTGTCCTGTGCCTATTCGGAGTTGGTATATGTTGCAATGCTCATAGGAATTTTCATATATTCTGACTGAAAATGCCACAATTTCACAACTTTACAGATAAATTCCTTGTTTTGCATAAACAAACAAGATGGCTGTCGATCTTTTGTGCACTTAATGTGACGTCACACTACAACCTTCGGCGGAAATTTGCGGAAATTGCCAATACGCATCGTTAGAAAAACACACACACACAGGAACACTATAAGTTTGCGTACAATGCGATGAAAACGAATATCTCGGCTAAAGCTTCTTTAATATCTAATTTATGTTTTAGAGTAGAAAATAACTGTCAACCCAGGTCCTCTTTAAACTAATACTAAAAACGTAACATAATGCAAAAGGCGTCCATTAAACATAAACTTTGACCAAAAAATTAAAAAAAAATCTTATCAATATGAAATGTCCTTGAGCAAAGAATAAGAACAATATAAAATCTCCATACCTTGAAGTGAATAATTTAACTTTTTACAACACGAAACCAACTTTAGAAATCACACAATGTCAATTTGCTGATGCTTTTGCTGATGCTCAGGCAGCAGCTTTACGTTCCAACTACCGCTGGAAAGCGTCTGCTCGATGAAGCTGTTTGGCGCAGATATCGAAGAGAGAAACAGAAAGTATTTTCCGGAATTAATGGGAGAACAGAGAAAAAAAAAAGAATAGAAAAAGTAGTGATTTGTTTGTTTGTTTGTTTATTTGGTATATCGTCCCACCAACAGTATTTCAGTTATCTGGAGACGGTGTCCACTTGAAGCAGATATAGTGCTGCCTTCACTGTGCATAGCATGCCGTGAACAACTGGCATGATACCACACCCAGTCACATTATCCTAACACCGGGCCAACCAGTCATGGAACTACCCTTATATTTGCTTGAGCAACTATATAGCAAGGGAGCTATACCACTACCATTTTTAACGACTTTGGTATGTCGCGGTCCGGGATCGAACCCGGGGCCTCCCGTACCTGGAGCCGACGCTCTACAGATTGCGCTACCAGGTCCGGTCGAAAAAGTAGTGAACGAATATGCTTGTGATAAAGGATGTTTTTTTTTAGAATGAAAGTTCAAAGATGGTATCCGACAGTTTGGACCAAAAGTATGTTCACCTCGTAAAATAATGTTTATTAATGTCATAAACATGTCGGAAAAGTGAACCATAACGCCACAATCGTCATTACAAACAGAACAGAACAGAACAGAACAAAGTTTATTAGCATAGAACTTACATGTTCATAGCCACAAACAGTAAACATTATATAAGTGCATGAAGAGTGTGGTTCATAAAATATTATTAACAAGAGAAGTAAGCTGTTGATATTACATAAAGTGTTATTTTGTTTATACGACAAGTTAAATCTACTAAACTTTTGGGTATTTATACAATCGAATTTCTCAGTTTATATTATTGATAAATTTTGCTAAATTGTTTAGACAGTTTGTGTTACATGATGACATTATAGTTTTGAATTTCGTCAGGGTAGGCGAGTTACAGTAATATCTAGGTAAAAAAAATCTTCGTAGGTTATTGTATTTTGGACAAACTAACAAAAAGTGGTACTCTGTTTCTACTACATTCATGTTACAATTTTGACATATTCGATCATTTCTTGGTATGTTATGATGTCTCCCGGTTTTTTATAGCTAAATCATGTGATGAAAGACGTAATTTGGAAAGACTGATTCGATACTTGTTAACATGTATGCTGTTCAAGTAGTGTTCCATTTTAAATTCTTGTTTGTATTTCCTGTATGATTCCAGCCTATTTGAGTTGGTTATGTTATCGTGCCATGTTTGAACAAACATGTATTTACTATCTCAGCCACGCGGTACATTAGCTATTTTTAAACCAAGAAAACCGTGTTGCTACTAATGTTTAAGTTTATCCACGTCATCTACTGTGACATCGATGTCTATTTTAGCAGGAATCCCAATCGTTTTTATTTACTGATACTGTTATATATATACAGACTGACCAGTAACATTCCGCGAGAAAGTAGGTCAAAAACAGGGCTCAATTTCTTTAAAAAGCATGGCAAAAGTAGGGCTTTTGCAGCTGAAAAGTAGGCAGGGTAGGGCTATTTTCTTACCGTTGCTCCGAAAAATCAGGCAAAGAAAACCACTCACTGAACAGCAAAAAGAAGACCAAAGTACTTCAGGCTATTGTTTTTGTGCTTTGGTGAATTTTACAGACTGCTTTAAAGCCATCTATCCACCTCAGTCACACAAAAACAATGCCCATGAAGTGATCTGTGGGCCTCCATCAATGATATAACCTTAAATATACTAACATATACAATGTAAAAGCAGATAGATGTTATGTCTTTAAAATGTTCTTTTTTCCGATTCGACTGCAAGACGTACAAACAAGTAGGGATTTTAGGGCTGTTTGTTTAAAGTAGGGAAAAGTAAGGCCCTGGTAAAAAAGTAGGGAAAAGAAGGGTCCGCTGGTCAGCCTGTATATAAGATGTAGAGTTTACACGTCGTCGGGGATTGTACGAAATGAGAGATGCGTTGATAATTGATAATCTTTATTCTTTCCGCTACCAGTATGACAGCGAAAACGTTAAACGATTCTCTGTAAATAAATATAACAAATACATTTAGAAATAAATCAACAATACAAATATTGATATGAAATACTGCGGATCGAGATACTTAAATATCGACGATACACCATAAATTAAACAAAATTTATATAACCAGTTCATACACTTATTCATATTAAATAATTCAAATAAATTAATAAACTATGAATGTAAATAATAACTAAACAGAACATACCATATATTAGTGTTTTCCCCTTTTTGCGTAAACGTGTAGTTTAAAATTTTAAATCAAAGCTCAGTTACTAATGTTTGTTTTGAATAACATGTGAAATAAATTACATCAGCCGACGTCGCATTACGTCGCGCCAAAAACAACAACGTGACGTTTCGAACAAAAACAAAAGGAGAGAGACACGAAATGTTTAATAATGAAAACTTTAATTTAATATGTTTTAAGTAAAGAAACAAATAAATTATATTTACTAAAATAAATTACTGAATTACTACATAAATTCGGAGGAAGAATTTAACATAGACATACTTTCGGATACCACCTTTAAGATAAGAAGTGAGGTGTAGGATAACGAGAGATAAATAAGAGTTCGTGAAAGGTATGACAGTATATCCGCAATAACAAACGAAATACTTGTTCAAGTTTGGACAAGCATACTAATGCTTTAGTTTAACATAAGGTATTAAAATAAGAAAAGGTTCTATAAGAATTACCGATATTTAAACCTGAATTACCTCTAGACCAAAGCAAACAGTGTAAATGTAAATGTGACAAAAAACACAAATACAAGACATAACACACACAAAAAGAAAAACGCCTTGCAACGGTCAGTCGGCAAAAGGACCGACTGGGGTGCTTAAACCTTGTTTATTGCCTCTAACCTCGCACTTTCTGAATGTTTACTCTCTCAAACAATCGGTGTTAATAAAATATCCCATCAAAGTGAGACAACTAGCAGCAAACAACTGCATCGGGTAAAACAGATAAAAGGAACTTATATACAGACAAAATTACTCAAAAGCCTCGACAACTTAAAAGTTTCTAAACGAGAGAGTAGTTTGAAATAAAACCCAAGCGATGACGTATAACAAGAACAATTTTACGCCGTCATACGATAAAATATGGAATGACGTTGTATGTCAGGTGTGTCAAAATGTGAAATTAAAACAACAACAGCACTGAGGAAACCATCGAATTTGAGAAACAATTCAAACCAACAAAACAAAACCAACAAAACAAAATGTAGTATTGTGAAGGGATAATAGGTAATGAAATTCAAATATTATGTCATTGAAGCCGGGGATTTATCCACAATTAGCATATTATAGCTACGTAATTTATTATAAATAATAGAGGCTGGTGAAGAAGGGCGGGGAATTGTGGAAGAATGCCCTTGTAGTAGATATTATATCTGTTCATTACTTGCATTTGAGAAACCAATCAGGAAGTGCGAGGTTAGAGCTCTGTAAAACCGGTATACGCACCCCAGTCGGTCAATATCGCCGACTGACCGTTCCACGGAGAAACTGTCGAATTTGCTCTTTTTAATTGACTCATCACTGATTTGTTCTTACTTTTACATTTAGCTTGCATATGAATACCCCTTTCCTGTGCCTCTTCAAATTTTGGTATATGTTGCAATGCTCATAGGACTTTGTCATATATTCTTACATGTAACGCCTCAGAACCAGACAACACATGCGCCAAACTATTGGTTGGTTTCTACCAGTTGATGCTTCGTTACACAAGAGGAATAAATAGTTGCACTCAATGATTCATCGTAGAAACCGAAAGTGAAATTGTAGGAAAACCCAGATATAAGGATCCAGAAAACAATATTTTATTGGAAACAAATTCAAAAATGCATAGTAATGAAATAGCTATTTATAATAGCAGCTTTATTGTTGATCACTTTCCTATCCCACCGAAAGCACTTGAAATCTCTACTTTATGAAGATAAGTTGTTGCCTTGAATGTGATAGCATGCCCTGAGCACTTGGTAATTCTATAACATCAAGTCTCCTTACTTTAAATGTATAGCATTGCTTTCACTATGAGAGCATATCTTAAGCACTTATCAGTCTTAACATACAAAGTCTAGCACTGTGATAGCTGTTGTATTGTTGGGTTGTAAGAGATAACACTAGTATGAGATCTTCTATAAAGAATTTATATACACAGAAGTGTGTATGTATTAGGTAACGTGTAGCTGGTATATATACACACATAGTTCTATGAGCATGCGCAGTGTAAGTTATAGTCAGCTTCTATATTGAAGGGATCAATAAACTACAATAACTCTAATCACGTCGCAATAATAACACATTATGGCAGGGCAATCGGAGCACCTCGGATAATTCACGAATCATCTCTCGGATGTATGTAGGTAGTCGGATCACCTCGGCCATTTCAATAAATGGGACTGCTTTTGTGACAGACGTCAAAACAAAGATGGCAGCTCGGATGACGGCTCACAACAGTATGAAGCCTGTAAAACTTCAATTTGTGGCGGCTTCAATTTTAAATCATCCAGGTTCAATTTACCCACCGCAGCAGACATGCAGCTGTCAAACGATGCCATTGTTCATGTTTTGTGCGAACTACATTTTAGGCATATTTCTCTTCCTACTTCCGGCGAACAAAACGATCGTGATGTCATTAAGTATTATTGCACCAAATACATTTGAGGGATGATTGTCCCGAGGACGGAATTACCCGAGGAGTTCCGATTGCAAGGCAGAGGTGTTGGTTTCAATATAAAAGCATGCAGAATTAACACACCAAATATAAGTAAAGTAAATATGGTGTTGTTTTTAGTGTGACTGCGTGCACTGAGCACTTGGCAGTATTAGCACACCAAGTATACTTAAAGTAGATATGGTATAATCTTTACATTGATAGCGTCCCTTTAAGATGGTATCCGACAGTTTGGACCAAAAATATTTTCATTATACATCTTAGTAGACCATTGTTATCTGAGCAGATCTCGTACAATGCTATTTATTGGTGTCCTACACCTGTCTAAAAAGTGAACTATAACCCTACAATCGTCATTTCAAGCATGTATGTCCTATCTGCAGAGTTAGCTATTTTTAAACCAAGAAAACTATGTGACCACTAATGTTTTAGTTCATCCACGTCATCCGCTAAGACGTTATTGTCTATTTTTAGCAGGAATTTCAACTGTTCTTATTTACAGATATTGTTTCATATATAAGATGTAGGCAATCTCTCGAATACCGCCTTTAAGCACTTGGCACCAAGTCTACTTTAAGGGTATATGGTGTTGCTTTCATCGTGACAGTGTACTGGACATAACACATACACATGTACATTTCGGTGGGAACCAGTCCGCACAACTCAACACAGACATCAAGATTGTTGATCTTCGTCAACTGGACACCTATTAGTGTTGTCCAACCAAAATATGAATCGCGATAAAGTTTTTTGAATTTAAACACTTTTTTAAAAAATCTGAAGGATTAGTTCGATCAGGTAATACCGGAACTGGAGGTAGTGTGCCTCTGTAATCATTGTGGTTTCCCCAATTGTTGAATTTAAGCTAAACGTTCTGCAATCGTACCTACTCGGCGATCTCCGGCAAGCTTCGGATATAGACCTCGTAAATAATTGTAGGAATACACCAGTTGGTGATTTGCCCCGGCGAATAACTGCTCATTGCATTATGTAAACAAAGATGGCTGACTTTTCAAAGTGCATGCAGTACGCTTTAGATATGATGGAGATTCAACACTCCTTGAAAGAAGAGCTAAAACAATCTTTATTTCACTGCTTTTCCTTTCAATGACATTATAATTATAATTGTCTCCATTTTGTAGCAAACACAATGAACACGTTTTCAAATGAATTTCCGTGTTGCTGGCCTCCATTTTGGATGTAGTTCGTCAATATGGCGGTGACAGCATTATTTCCGAGGTGATTACGTAGAATCACCGAAGCGTGATCCGAGTGCACGTTCTGGTGTCCAGTGAACAAGATCTTACATTTAAGTCACGCTTTTTTCTTCGGGACCCACAATTACCCTTACGCTAATGAAAGGAGAGCCGTCGTGATTTTTCCTGCTTGTGGGGGCAGTATGAATTCGACCGTTTCTACTTTTCTGTTTAAATTACATAAGGAGATATAATACACAAGCCTGAAAACTTCAAGAAAGTGTTCAGGGATTCGCTGGGGAAATTGACAGGTGGAGCACATCCCCTATTTTCTTAATGAAAGAAATGTTTTGTTATCTCCCTTGTGGGAAGGTATTTTCATACACTTGATATAAGAAATATTATAAATTTAATTTATATTTGCGCGTTTCCTGCCCCTGCAGTTCATTTATGTCACAAAAATTAAGGGGTTGTTAGGAAAGACCAACAATCGTGTAGTGATTGATACTGTCTGGCACCGATATTGGTGCCAGACAATTTTTTTTAAATTTATCGTTATTTGAAAGAAAAGCATGAAAACGGTGTGACATAAAGTTGGACAATAAAAAGTCCACTGCGTTAACATCATAACAGGTTTAAAGGTTCATAAGTAAGAAACACATATTGGCAAGGTAATATTTACAACAATTAGAAGTTATAATTGCACAGATAGAAACAAAAATATATAAAGGGTGGTGGAGGGGTAGAAGGCGGATAAACAAAAATTAAGTGAACTTCTCTGATTTCCTTTGTTTTCTTGCGCTTTCAGAACGAGGCTGACAAATGCGTTGTACAGAAGGATACACTGCACTAAATATATAAAGGTAACGCTCCACCAAAACTATCCGTCCACCATAAGTAATAAGTAATGGGCGTAAACATAAATTACTTTATATTATCATATAAAGTATTGTTTTTTAATTTACTTTTTTTTTTAGAAAAGCGCTCAACCGTTTTATCAAATTGTTATCTCAATTATTAAGATTGCATTTTTGGTGAATGCATCAATTTTAAGTGTTCTCCAACAGTTTAAAAATTGGGAAAATATTACGTTTTCTGCAGGAACTATATATACCAAATACCTACCCACAAAGTAGGTAAGAATGTAGTTTTTTTTAAATAGAGTAAATTGAAACTTTCCGTTTTTGAAGTGTTTTCTTCAAAACAATATTTCTTTGAGTATTATGCGGATACCTTATTTGACATATGTCTAAGTAGTTGCTCCTTTTATAGTCTGGTTGAAGAGGAGGTAGCGGGGGTGGGTGGGGGATTGGCTATCCACAAAAAATCCCACTTAGTTGAAATGTTGAAAGTTGGGTGGATTCTTGGTATATGTTCCGTGTACAGCATCTGAAGTTCGACAATCGTCTATGTCCTTCGCAGTGAAATTTAGTCTGGTTCCCAGCTTTTATTGTAAACATAATAGAAGTCTGGCATTGACGAAACAATGGCCGACGCAGTGATAGCTGTAAGTTAACCAAATATTTTCAAAAAGCGGTAAAATGATTATAAAATGATTTTGTTTTGCATTGTGATCAATACGAATTTGTTTTAGTTATGTTTATTGAGAAAGTATAACATTGCTATGCGGACACTACATATATTATCTTAAATGTAAATGTTACAATATAATCTAAGATATTGTGCTTATACAGTTATTGTGGGATGCTTGTTATGTCATTTTATTAACTTACTTGAATATTTCATCGTTTACCATGTGTATGAAAGAGCACTATTTCAAAATTAGGGCATTCTAAAAATTGCACAATATGTACTGTTATTCTTACTATTTGATCCACCTAGACTCATGCTCCTCCTTTTTGTGTTGATAGAATAATTTTAATAGAATCTTTACAATGACAAAATGCAAACACTTAAGAGAAGAACATACAAACTAACAAATAAGTGAACATAAAAAATAAGGAGTCTTAAATGTTGCAGAAACTTCAGATTTGTTGTCTTAAATCAATGCAAACTTTAAAAAATAGTTTTCCCAAAGTACTGAAGATAAAATTGTGTTGTTTTAATGTTGTTAATTTATATAAAAAAACACTTTTTGATCTCATTTGTTTGGACTTCATGCTTCCTGAGGACTTTTCTTACAGAAACATTACCAGTTACTCATTTTATAATAGCATTCCTTGGTAATTTTTGTCACCTTCAAAGGAAACATTTGGCAAATGTCACACTAGTTGTGTAAATGACACACTCTATTCTCTTAAATCATTATTTAATATTGTTATTAAAAAATTAAATAGAATGAAACCCAAATTAGTGGCAATAATACCTTTCTGTATACCTGACATTGTTATTAAACAAACAAAAATCAAAATAATGATAAACACTCAAATCATTTTTAACAAATTCCATTAATCAGATCTTAAAGAAATAAAAAAATAAAAAAAGACATTAAAAGAATTTTCCTGTGAGTTGAGTATACATGCACATAGTAATATTTTAAAACATTTCAAATGACATTGCTGGTGATGACAAGGGATGGCAGTTAACTTGCTTATGTTTTAGATAATCATATACCGTAGTTTGATTTAGAATTATCATGCATAAATGTTTGCTTCAGTTCCCAGTGCATAGAAGAACTAACTCACTGTATATAAATAATAATTATACTGACCAGACTTCGTGTTAATATAAGTTGCCATATTAGTATTATGTTACACATTAACTGACATTTGGGCTTAATTTTAACTTCTTATTTTTCATTAGATAATGTAATATCATTATATGCATGTTTCATGTAAATAGTCTATCGATTTATTAATTTGCATATCTAAATAGTTCAGTTGTCTGGCAAAAACAAAAGAGAAATCAAAATACTGGTAAGCCCAGATTTTATTAAGAATTCTTACAACAGTACTCCCTTTGAATGAACAACTTATATTGATGTGATTAAGATGATAAATGCAAAAATGGCGTTTTATCCTGACTGCAATTGGTATCAATTAAGCTTTTTGAGATGAAGCTTTTTAAAATAGAAGTATTTTTTCATCAGTTCTTCAACAATTAGACCTATTATTGGTACATGAAGGATGAAAGACATCTTGTAGTGTCCACAACACATAATTAAAAAAAATAAATGTGTAAACCCTTTTTCTGGTCTCAGATAAGTTCCATCTTTTTTATTTCTTTTAAGTTACCTGGACTGTCTTTCATCATTCAATTGGTATATACATTATATTTGTTAAAATACATTGAATATCCTGATTGGCCCATGTTAGAAGTACATTAATTTCACTGTTATGTTCTGTTTGGCAGAAAATCAGACTAGACAATAATATTTATTTTACTTTTTATATTACTGCAATCAAACCAAACATTTATTAGCAAAAACAACTTTGAGAACATGAAAAATGCCTTATTTAGAAGCATATTAATATTTGTGTTGCGGACACTACACCGTTGCAGACAAAGCTTTTCTTTAAATGCGAAAAAACCTTAAGGCATTTGGTGAAAGCGCTTGGATTGTTGAAACATGTGCTCAAGGCAATTTATATAACAGCAAAGTAAACTTTGTATCTCCTGTTTGTGTAATGTGTGAAGCTCTGTTGCGAACACTACAAAATATTACCCTTTGCAGGTGTGCAGGAATGACATAATTAAAAACATTGCACACAAAAGCTAGTTCAAAGTTAGGTATGTTTTTGTGTTTAATACATATAAATCTTGAAAAATAAACTGCAAATCATTTTAATATTAATTTCTTTTTCAATTCATTGGCTTCTTAATTTCAGTTTGAAAGAAATTGTCAAAATGTATAACAAACTCTACTTGTATACAAACCCCTGTCATTTTTTTTATTTTTTCTTAAAAATTGATGAAACAAAAAGCTTATAAAACTGGAAAGAATTGTTTATAGTGAAATATAACCAATGAGTATAAATTGTTCATGCAAAATATAATATTTTGCTATGCAAAATTAGTAACTTTTAAATGATACAACATAATGCTGAAAACCCATCATTTTTAGCTCTTCAAATTAATAATATACACCACACAGTGCATATTGTCATGTTGCATACCATTTTTTCAGCTAAAACAACATCCTAGCTGCATAAAAAATATTTTTTGCTGCAAACCTATTACTCATAACTTCTATAGAACTGTATAACATGATCAAGTTTAAAAATGGAAAAATATAGTGAAAATGGCGATAATAAAGTAATAATAAGATCTCCTTACCAAATTTAACATGCCACTCCTAGGGGCCGTATTCACAAAGCATCTTAAGTCAAAACTTAAAATTATGAAAATTTTCTTAACGCCATTACATTTATACTTTTGTTTTAAAATGACTTATTTTTGCATAAAATAAATGTTTTATGAATGCATTTCACACAGATGTAATGATTTTCAATATAAATTACCTAATGAAGGAAATATGGGGAACTGAAATTTTCACTTAAGTTATTTTTTAACTTAATATTTATCAATTAAATAAATATTGTCCGAAATTACAATATCTGTAAATTTGTCCGAAAAATATTCAACTTGTCAGGAATGTAAAATCTCATCATAAGTAATAGCTCCTTAACAACGCTTTACACGAATGAAAACTACAACATTGATATTGACCAGAAAATCAATACTATCACAATGAACTACCTTTTATTAGCTATTAGCTCGTAAACTTACCGTTTCCATCGGCGCCGCCATTCGTTTGTGCCTGACACTTTGTTTATACAAAGGGCAGGTAATCCAGACTAAGTGAAATTGGCCTTTCCGATAACTCCCTTGATTTCAAAGGGAGGCCACTCGTCGCTGACCCTCTGGGGACTTATTAAATAAGATGGCGGAAAAGGATAAACGGGTGGTTACACTAAATACTGACCGGAAGTAGAATGTGCGAAATGGACTTTTTCTCTTTAGTAACAGTCTGTTGCTATGTTTTGGCATTAAATTTCCTATTTTGAAGGTAATCTGAACCCTTTGGCATCAAAAGGAAGCTGAAACTATGTAGATTTAAAAAAAGCAAAAGTTTTTAACCCCTTTGCACAATAATGGACTGATCCACTTTTACAGGAAGTACATATTTTATTGAAATTTGGCGGTTAGCGACTGGAAATTTGGCGGTATGTGCAGTCTATGAAGCTGAACCTTGTTACAAGTTGCAAAAGTTGCCTTATTTCTGGGCGAATTATCGGCGCTCACAGGCTAGCTATTACTGACAAATATGAATTGAAAAGGAGAGACCAACTCGAGAAGACGAAGAGGGACTCTGAACTGTTTATTCTTCCTTCTGGAAAAGGGATTTCACCTCCTTGGACATGAATTTGTAACACTTCGCCCTTTTTACACTTCGCTATCCCCTGATTGGTCATAGTTCGTCCTAATGAAAGGAGACGACATTTACGGTTCGCACCTGTTTGTCAAAGGTATGTAGTAAATGGATACTGTCCACCGGACATGGCTTTGGCCACCGAGTTAAATAAAATGCTGAAGCGTTTTGAATTCCTCTATCAACCGATACGACTTGATCTTTACCATACCCACTTTACAAAGCAATTAAAATAATAATTATTATTATTGCTTTGATTCTTCTTCTTCTTCTTCTTCTTCTTCTTCTTCTTCTTCTTCTTCTTCTTCTTCTTCTTCTTCTTCTTCTTCTTCTTAATATTATTATTATCATTAATATTTTTTTACGATGATGATGGTAAAAATTGATAATAACAATTATTATTATCGTAACTGTTTATTATTATTATTATTATTATTATTATTATTATTATTATTATTATTATTAATAATAATAATAATAATAATAATAATAATAATAATAATAATAATAATAATAATATTATTATTATTATTATTATTATTATTATTATTATTATTATCATTACTATATATCATTTATTAATTAAATCATTTATATTATATCGATCTATTAATTTTAGCATATAGTACTATAAATTAAGTCATATGAACCATGTCTTACATTTTTGTAAATCACTTATTAATATATTTGAAATTGTAAAATGTTCCGCTATATTATGTAAAATGCTATTTACCTATTTATCTATTTATCTATTAGACATGTACTGCCGCCATGCTTTTGACACCACAGGGGTCGTATGACCTTCTGGTTTGCTTTGAATAAACTTTGAAACTTTGAAAACTTTACCACTTTTGACTTGTTTGAATTGTTCGGTGTCCACTGGTCTGAGGGACTAATGTCATCAGTGTATTTCTCCGTATTTGAATGATTATTAATTGAATATAACTTTAACTTTCGGTTAGGACTATAACTGTGTTCATTAAGCAAAGCACAAGGCATTTTGACATTCTAAAGCATAATGATTATAATTATCAAATTATAATATTTTTACAGTTAAAATATATTCTTATTAGGGATTTTGTAATGATTCACACTAAATGTTTATCCAAAATGGTGGCCGTAATGGCCACCGCCATGAATTTATATCTAAAACATCTTGATGAATTATAGAAAAAGACATCAGAAATCTATTGAATTTTGATAGAATTAGTCCAGTTTTGTAATTTTTAGCATGTCCGCATTTTCTTAAGGCTTTCCCCGCATAAACTGACCACAGAGAACTAAAATACGAGAACCAGAAACTGTTTTCCGTTTATTACGTGCTTCCCGATCATTTTACGTTAAAGTGGGGTCCCTTAACATTATACATGGTATAAACATAATAATATATATCTGTACTCTTACAACTAAATGCATACCGTAAATCATGACATTTAGGTCGGCCTTCGTGATTAAATTAATACGCATCTGAACTCGAAACCGTGATATATTGGGCGTTAGATCACGCAAACTTAAAATCTATTTCCATTCTTACACGTTCGACACTAAATGTTTACTTTTAAGGGACACAAATGCGAACTACAATTTGCGCAATGTTGATAGGTTGTTTCTTTTGGCTGTTCTAATTCACCCTACGTACTTCCTCGTTATGTTTTTAATATCAACAACCGACGAAATTGCATAATTATTTAAAAAAAAATTATCATAATTTAATACGTATGCTAATATTAAAACAAAGTCGTTACTTTCCAAGATTGTGTAAAGTTTTTGGCGAATGTAAACATAAAGAACAACTTATCACAACATGTCAGCATGGTCTGCAATACGAAAATTGGTAGGGAAAGTAAAAGGAACAGCTATTCTACTGCAGTAAAATAGTTCCGCTTAATGCCGTGATATATCGTTTATTTTATCACGTTAAAATAATGTTAATGTTTATGAAAATAATTAAATATATTCTCAATACTTCAATGCAAAAAATATGTTCCAATGTTTAGACGAGTCCAAAAAAGTAAACGACCATCAAACTTATTCGGGAAATTACGACAGCAATCGTAATTCCAGACGATCTTTTGTCCGTGGTCACATTCTGTGCTTCAAAAATGACACACGATGACTTGGGAGACAAGAATATAGTCTCATAAGCTAAAGCGAAAAAATATAAGCAGAGGCACGGATGCGAAGAAAACTAGAGTGCATCTTTTCCCTTGCAAATTCCGTAAGATTGATGTTAAAGACTGGATAAGTTTCCAGATAAGATCGGCCATAGCAACCAAAATGAATGCATGATTCTTCTTTCAACCGTTCGAGTGAAAGCACAAAGAATGAACATTAAAAGTGACTTGTTCTGCTTAAGACTTTTTAAGCTTCGCATTAAGTGAAGAACTTCTTTCTTATCTCATTTATATCACTTAGATAATGCTAGAATTGGCAATCATTTCGTTTGTAATAGTATTTTAACTGATGGACTCAAGTAATCATGTCATATGTAGTGAAGTTCTTAGTGTTCAGGAATTAGTGGCCCTTCCTTGAGACACTCAAGTTTCCTATTTTACCCATAATGGAATTCTCTCTCGACACTGTGCTACTTCCTGTATGGAACTACTGCTCGAACACAGACTGAAACACAGCTTCAGACTCACGATCTCTGTAATACTTGACGATGAAATCTGTTCCATTGTCCGATCCAGAGATGTTAGGAGACAGAACTGAAAATAAACATGCTTATTATTGTTTACAGATGATATTTTCACAAGGAAAATACACTCGCTACTCGTCAAAATATTATTGTACTTTTCTGAAACGCCTGCGAAATGAAATCGATTTTACACAAGAAAACAACAAATAACCTCTATTTCTCACTTTTCCATATTTCACTTATATACATACAGTCCTGGTTCTTCCAGCTTCATTCACATCGGGCCAGCTGCGTGATGTTAGTCCTTGAGCAAGACTATTTACTGCATATTGATCCAGGTACTCAGTACCTGAGTACTGGTTCTACTCCGGAAGTGGGTAGTCGAGAAGGATTAATATAAGTTGAAAGAACTTGTTTCTAATTCGACTGTAAATAAATACTTTTAAACTTAACTAGCCAGCTAAATAGATTATAATTATAAAATTGACATTAAATACTTTTGTTAATAGAAAGAGCAATCCACCTTACATGATCTGGACTGAATACTGTTTTTAATTAGGGAGTAGATTGTCTTACTTTTTCTTACTTCCGGTCTGAACATACACAGTACTCGTTTTTTCAGTGACACTGCTCTACCAATCTCATAACCAACCCCAAGGGAGGACTGCGTTACCTCGGCTACCAAAACTGAAAGCAAAAATTGCATAGTTTAACTAGATTTCAAGGTTAAAATACATATAACCATTCTTAAACATCGGTTTGCTTGGATTCCTATGACGGTGTCTAATATTTTGTGTCAGAAAAAATGATGATCAGGCCAAGATATACTGCTTACATTTAAGCACTTGTTAAAATGGCTTCTTTCTTAGCTTTGCTAGTAAAATACATGAATTAATCAAGGTAAAATGCAAAAATGGTTTCTGTTTGGTTATCATTTTCTATGTAGCATTTAGCTATTTATTTTAACTTCCAAACATAATACCATCGCGTAGTCGGTAGAGCGTCGGCTCCATGTACGGGGGGCCATGGGTTCGATCCCGGGTCGCGACATACCAAAGTCATAAAATGGTAGTGGTATAGCTCCGTTGCTAACGCTCAAGCAAATATAAGGGTAGTTCCACGACTGGTTGGCCCGGTGTCAAGATAATGTGACTGGGTGTGGTATTATGCCAGGTGTTCACGGCATGCTATATACAGTGAAGGCAGCACTATATCTGCTTCAAGTGGACACCGTCTCCAGATAACTGAAATACTGTTGGTGGGACGATAAACCTAATAAACAAACAAACAAAACAAACATAACAGCATATACTAGGCAACAGGAGATCATAAACTCACGAATAAATTTATATTTTTGGTACGGGTTGAACTCGGAGGTCTTTAAAAGAGAGACCAATTTCTAATTGTACTGTTTTGTATTTATGGTTGTGTTTAATATCATCTTCTATAAGACGAAAATATGCGTTTGGGTTAAATTATGCCGACAAATAGGGCCATAGTAATGTAACATATACACGATAAATTGTCCGATACCACATTTTATTGACATGCATTTACCGTCAACACTGTTTAGTCTCTCCATGTTTAAGTTGAAAATCTCAACATCCGTTTTCTTATCGGCATCACCTGTGTAGAGAAAGCACACAAACAGGATCAGAACTGTATAAAGTTAGGAAACATTTTCAGTAATTGAGAAAGTTCTTAATTCGTTGTCTATCATAAAAATCTGTAAAAGCATATAGTTCATATATCATCATGGATCACATCTCTGTTAAACACATCTACTTAAAACGAGGCTAATAAAATCATTAAAATACGGCATTTGGTCATTTTTTTGCGGTCTAAGTTGCTTAATAAGTACGATTAAGAGACAGTTTTGCGCTGTCAATCAAACAGTTATATTTCAGATATTAAGCCAAAACACCAGGTAGTGATGTATAACAATATTAGCGATACGTATCATAAAACTACACCTAGCATACAACCTTGATTTAAAAAACTGCACCAGGTAGTCATGTATAATAATAGCGATACGCATCATAAAACTACACCTAGCATACAACCTTGATTTAAAAAACTGCACCAGGTAGTCATGTATAATAATAGCGATACGTATCATAAAACTATACCTAGCATACAACCTTGATTACAAAAACATGCACCAGGTAGTCATGTATAATAATAGCGATACGTATCATAAAACTATACCTAGCATACAACCTTGATTTAAAAAACTGCACCAGGTAGTCATGTATAATAATAGCGATACGTATCATAAAACTACACCTAGCATACAACCTTGATTTAAAAAACTGCACCAGGTAGTCATGTATAATAATAGCGATACGTATCATAAAACTACACCTAGCATACAACCTTGATTTAAAAAACTGCACCAGGTAGTCATGTATAATAATAGCGATACGTATCATAAAACTACACCTAGCATACAACCTTGATTTAAAAAACTGCACCAGGTAGTAATGTATAATAATAGCGATACGTATCATAAAACTACACCTAGCATACAACCTTGATTTAAAAAACTGCACCAGGTAGTCATGTATAATAATAGCGATACGTATCATAAAACTATACCTAGCATACAACCTTGATTACAAAAACATGCACCAGGTAGTCATGTATAATAATAGCGATATGTATCATTAAACTATACCTAGCATACAACCTTGATTACAAAAACATGCACCAGGTAGTCATGTATAATAATAGCGATACGTATCATAAAACTATACCTAGCATACAACCTTGATTACAAAAACATGCACCAGGTAGTCATGTATAATAATAGCGATACGTATCATTAAACTATACCTAGCATACGACCTTGATTATTAAAAAAAACCCCATAAACATGCTTAACAGGAGAGTTATGGGTGAATTGCTTTGTACACAGTTTACATTGATAAAATGTTCTGCATTCAGCAATGTCATATAAACGCATTCAATGTCATAGAATTAGGTTTTACCTACGAAAATATATGTTGCATTCTTTGGAAAGTTTTTTTTTACATTTTACACCAAAAAGAAACATTACCAGTGTTATTTTACATGGAATCCTGGCAGCGGTTAAAATTGCCAATAACACAATTTTCATTTTACTAAATGGACATGACCAAGATGAAATGATTTTACTATAAAACACACTTTTCCAGAAGAGTTTTTTAACATCAAGAATCTAAAACACATAAAACAAGCATGCGAGTAGCTGTTGTGTCCGTGCGTCTTATTTATAATGGTAGTGTCTATTCCAGAACTCAAAATAGCTGCAATTATTCAGCGATCCTAAAGTATAAACTCACCTTTACCTGCGACTTCCTTATTTACAACTTCTCCGAATTTCTCAAGTCTTTCTAAGTGTTTATGGTATAAGTCTACGTCCTCGCGGCTTCTTGACAAGCTTCCAGAGAAAAATATTTTCACTTTCATTTCCGCTGAGTGTGGTTTTCTACAGTAAAAAAGTTAATATTTTAAAATAACTTTAAAAAGAAAGAAAAGTTGTGTGATCATAATTTCAGTCAGTTCTTGATTTAAAATAAAGTTTGCAATGTCTTCATTTATTAAAATTAAATCAGGCTTTATGTATGTAGAATACAAAAAAGATTATATGACAAAAAGAACAAATCCAACATTACCGCCTTGGAACGTTTTTATTTGAAAGTTTTCAGTATATTATAAATCTCGAGAAAATTAATGTATAACTCATTCTAAAGAATGGTTTTAAACAGATTCAAAAGCAAAACAAATGTAGCATATGTGCATTTTCTGTTAGTACACTTTAGTTTTATAGTTAATTTTGCATTTTTCTACATATGTAATATCTTTAGAAAACCTATTAAATGGTGTCGGGTTTTGCTTTTCATTTTGTTTTAAACCAATCTCTATGGTCTCAGGAATATAAGTGATACAGGCTTTGTCTTTAAAAAATAGTTTACTGAAAACTTTCAAATAAAAACCATAACGTTTCAAGTGTCTGTGTTACTTGCTTCCATATTGCTTTAATCTCTTTACATCTCCAACTTTTTGCGACGCCTTGGATGCTTCAAAGACTTTTATTGTTTGTAGATTAGATGCTGCAAACTACATGTTCCTAAATAATGCGTTATGTGCCGCGTAGTTCATAACACTTTGCTGATAACAGTTATATCAGTAACAAGAGTAGTGTTTTGTTTTCACAACTTGTTAGGTGACAAAAGCATTTCTGTTATTGATGATGTATTCTCTGATGATCTGATTAGGGATATTTCAGACAACACACACAATTTATTTATTATATATATATATATATATATATATATATATATATATATATATATATATATATATATATATATATATATATATATATATATATATATATATATATATATATATAATTCTACTTTGCCTTCACCAATGGCTAATCAACATATAGTTTTTAGACAAAGTCAACACATATTGAAAAACGCATACACCAACAGTCTGTCGTTTTTATCCTAACAGTGGGAAGTGTTTGCACTATAGATCGTTCCCATATCAGTGAAGATCTTGGCAGCCATCTTTGTTGGCAACTTCAAGGGATTTTCAAATGAATTGTATAGCAGCGTAAATCTTATTTTCTTGTAAATTTCCTGTAATTTCTTTATTTGTGGTCCAAAAATTAAAAGCTATACAGAATTGGAAAATTTTTAAAATTCATATTTTCATAACACAATATTTTTCAAAATTGATAGATGGACACAAAATTAACACACAGAAATAAATAAAAAATATTGGCTCATCCATAAACAAAACGACCAGTCAATCTTTTTTGCTTGTATTCTTTACCTTTTAAACTATCAAAATATAGTTTTGATATTTAAATTACTTCATAAAAGCTGTTAAATTTGATATAAAATGCAGAAAAATAGACTGAAAAATAAAAACACAATGGTGAGTTTAATACAGCACATATTTCCCGATTTCGGCTTGCATTAGTTTCTGCCTTCAAAGATAGCTGCCTTAAACTGTCTCATCAGTTCTATGGCATCACATGGAAACTATATATACGTGAACCAGTTGCAAAAATCTAGCCCCTCAGACATGCTCATTTATTACGCGAGATTCTCAAGGCCGAAACAACAAAATAGGCGCATGCGCAATGTCTTCTAGAACACCTCTATCAACACAACAAAAAAAGCAGTCCATCGTTGCTAAAAGTCATACCCGTTACAAGAAAATGTGGAATATGGGGAAAATACTATGCAACTATAGACATACATTTTGTTTAGTGAAATAGTCTAATAAATAACATAGCTGTAAATTGAGGATGTCATTTCACATACTTTTGTAAATTCGCTAATCTTTATAGCAAAAGGTCATTATTAGGAAAACAATATAATCAAAACGATGTACCATAAAGCCTTTGAACTCCTAATATTTGATGATTCCAGACAATCTTTTACAATCAACAAGTGTATATTAGGTTTTTATTATAAAGTATCGTTTTCTTGTTTGTGTGAACATAAATCCGATTATCAAACTGTCACGTATATCGTCAGTTTTAAGTCGCACTAAAATGAAAACAAGAAGAAATTGATAAACGGCATAAAAGGTCATTGGAAGTACCTCATAATTTAAAGGTGCAGCTCGGATATCAGACAAAGAAGGCGCAATGCCACTATGGCATGCTTTAGGTTTATACGAATAATTAAACAAAAGTGACCTTTAAACTACCAACAGAGTCTGGTCGTATCAAACAAACGGATAGCCACGTGAAAAACCATAAAACATAGATATATCACAAACTCACAAAGAGTGTTGTGTATTTCTAATCTATATCTAGTATGTTACCACAATAGTTTATTCTGTACTTGTAAACAGTGTCTTGATTACATCTTGTATTAGTTACATATGTTATTATGGAATAAATGTTGTATCAATGATTCTTTGTTCTTTGCTACTTTATCATGGAAATCAATAAAAACACACAACAGAGGACACCACACGAAGCCATTGTGAATATCACATGAACCAACTGATTGTTCCACACACTCACTCATTGTTTGACACAAACATATTGGGAATATCATACAAGCCCATTGACAATATAACTCTAGCTCTCAGATTGTTTGATACAAACTCACTGAGACTATCATACAAGTTCATTGACAATATTACATTAGCTCTCAGATTGACACAAACTCACTTGGACTATCATACAAGCCCATTGACAATATAAAACAAGTTCTCAGATTGTTTGACACAAACTCACTGGGACTAGCTTACAAGTCCATTGACAATATTACAAACTTACAGATTGTATCACACACGCGTTCACATAGAGTATAGCACTATTACACAATCTAAACGAGGGTATCACATAGACTTACTGACAGTTTCACAGAAACCTACTGAAGGTATGAGAAACTCACTGTCGATATCGGACAATCTCAATAAATGCATCTCACAATCTCACTAAGACTTAACACAAATGTCAAGGTCATTTTTAGACAGTTTCAGCTCAGTTATCGATGTCGAGATCTAAAAGAATTCACGAAGGAAATCAGACAAACTCACCGAGGGCATCAACATAAATTCGTCTTTTCCCCGATGTGTCCCTTTTACAAGTTGTATTGGGTCGACTATAAAAGTTTATGACATAGTTATAAAACCAACGCTCATAAAGCCCACACTCCTCTGATATCTACGATAACTGTCCATTAAGGAAGATGCTTTACCTTTACTGTTTGTTTGTATTGGTAACAAGAAAACTATTATCAAGGGTGACTCAAAAGATGAACAATCTTTGACAGGACTTTTGACATCTTGGAAATTTATTTATAAGGAAAGACGATACTTACCTGCTGATTGAAAATGCCATACACTAATGGCCGAGTCATTGGCCTTTGAACAGTAATTCGTCATGTGATATACACGATTTGCGAAGTTTGATTACCAGTCAATTACAGATATTGTTTGCAAGTACTTTTAAGCAGGAATGGATTCTGTAGGGCGTGTGGGACGTATCTCCACACCCAACCAGGTAAAAGAGTAGAGTTGTGAAACACATATCGGTAAGCTGAAAAAATACTGAGCTTTTTATTAAAAATTTTGTCTGTTTACTGCTTGGGTCTAAGTAAGGAAATCTAAATCTAAACTGTGTTGAGATAAATAAATAAATAAATAAATAAATAAATTAAGTAAGTAAGTAAGTAAGTAAGTAAAGTAAATGAAGTGAATTGAAGTGAATTCAAATTAATTAATGTCAAGTAAAGTAGCAAGCTAGCAAATAAGCAAATAAGCAAATAAGTAAATAAGCATATGATAAATAAATAAATAATCCAGAAAAAATGCTGTAGGATGGGTTTAAATCAAGATCCAATCACCTTAATTGCAGTATATATATATATATATATATATATATATATATATATATATATATATATATATATATATATATATATATATATATATATATATATATATATATATATATATATATATATATGAATGTGTCCAAGTAGATGTCCATTTGGTGGCTTCGGTGTTGTAGTCCAACATGTTAGAACAATGTAATTGGACTATATCATGTGCAATTAGGTAGAAAATAAGATTTCAGCCTGTTTTAATGTATTTGTGAAAAGCTGAAAGAACTGTTCCACTTCACATTCGTGTATTTGTATTTATCATAAACGCCCAGCATGTGCATACTTTGTTTACACCCTGGCAAAATGATCCATGCTTCGAAGCAATTATCCATTCCTTTCGACACAAATTGTAAAGGCACGGGCCTGGTTGAAATGCAATCGGCCTGTTAAAATTGATATGTCAATATGTTTTATAGACGTATTAATATTGAAAACCCCCGAAATATACGGTTATTACCTTGATATTGTTTAGAAATTTTACACGCAGAAGCCAATTAGAACACTATTAATTGAAGGTGCTTTTAATAATAACAAAGAACATTTTATAAATGTAAATGTAATGTCATATCACAATTTTCAAAAGTGTCATACATTGATATCACAATATTACAATATTACAAGGACATACATAGAAATTTCAAATAAAGAAAAGTGTCATTCTTGATATAAGACTTCCTATTTTTAAATGCTAGCAGAATACAAATATCATATGAAAAAGATGTGGCACAAAAGACTTAACATAAAAATAGAGCTTGATCCAAATTAAGTTATAAGCCCCTTTTGAAAACAATTAAAGCATAAATTATGTTGAAAATTGAATGATAACTTCGTTAATATTGTGCCGTATAATAATGTACCAGGGGACAATGCGTTACGACTGGATATATTTCCAGATAAGATCGGCCATATCAACGAATATGAAAATATGATTCGCTTTTCTCTTTACGCGTGAAAACGCAAAGAATGAACATTAAAACATTGAAAGTGACTTGTTCCGCATAATAGTTAAATAAGAAAAGGTTCTATTAAAATTTCCACAGATATTTAAATTTTATCTACCTGTAGACAAAGGCAAACAAGGTAAATGTAAATGTGAAGAAACACAGAGACGAGACATTATAACAAAAAAGAAAACCCATCAGTTACCGCCTTGGAACGGTCAATCGGCAAAAGGGCCGACTGGGGCGCTTAAACCTGGTTTGTGGAGCGCTCCAACCTCGCACTTCCTGAAGGTTTTTCTATTAAACAAACAGTGTAAATAACTATATCCGTCAAAATGAAACAACTAACAGTAAGCACCTGCATCGGGAGTTAAAACAGATACAATGAGCTTATATACATACATAATAACTAGTAATATAATAAACTAAAAACATATATACAGTATGTACAGTAGATAAAGGCATCGGCAACGTAAAATTCCAAAAAGTGAGTAGTTTGAAATAAAACAGCCCAAGCGCTGATATATAATAAGATCAATTTAATTATGTCTTACAAAGCCGTCATATGCCAAAAGTGTCAAAAGTGAAATGTAAAACACACGAAAGAAAACATGGAATTTTAAAAAAACAACCTACCAACAAAATAAAAAGAAGTATTGTTAAGAGTAAATAATTTAAAAAAAAAACATATCATAAAAAGCCGAGGATTTATCCGCAGTTGGCATATTATAATCTATTTAATCGTTCGCTTTAAGTGTAAAAATGTTTTTAATATAATACAACTTCTTTCACATGTATATGACAAAAATAAAGGTAGAATTGACAATCCTTACATTTGTAAAAGTATTTTAACTGATGGACCCAAGTGACCATGTCATATGTAGTATAGTCCTTAGTGTTCAGGAATTAGTGCTCTTTCCGTGAGACACTCAAGTTCCCCATTTTACCCATGAAGGAAGCCTCTCTGGACTCTGTGCTACTTCCTGTGGGGAACCACTGCTCGAACACAGACTGAAACACAGCTTCAGCCTCACGATCTCTGTAATACTTGACGATGAAATCTATTCCATTGTCCGATCCAGAGATGTTAGGAGACAGAACTGAAAATAAACATGATTATAAATGTTTACAGTTGATATTTACATCAGGGCTTAACACTCGCTACTCGTCAAAATATTACATGTACTTTTCTGAAACGTCAGCGAAATGAAATAGATTTTACACAAGAAAAACAAACAAACAATTAACCTCTATTTTTCACATGTTCATATTTGTCGTGGGTACATACAGTCCTGGTTCTTCCAGCTTCATTCATGTCAACCCAGCTGCGTGATGTTAGTCCTTGAGTAAGACTATTACCTGCACATTGATCCAGGTATACAGTACCTGAGAACTGGTTCTACCAAGGAAGTGGGCAGTCGAGAAGGATTAATATAAGTTGAAAGAACTTGTTTCTAATTCGACTGTAAATAAATACTTTTAAACTTAACTAGCCAACTAAACTGGGTAGATTCTAATTATAAAACTGACGACATTGACATAAATAATAATTTTATACATAAAAAGAGCAATCCAACTTACATGACCTGGATAGAATAATGATTTTTATTAGGGAAGGGATTGTCTTACTTTTTCTTACTTCCGGTCTGAACATACACAGTACTCGTTTTTTCAGTGACACTGCTCTACCAATCTCATAACCAACCCCAAGGGAGGGCTGCGTTACCTCGGCTACCAAAACTGAAAGTAGAAATTAGGGCCCATATGGTGTCATTGTTCCCCTAATGGTGGCATTGAACAATAATGGGTCACTTTCTCTTACTTAATTGTATAGTTTTAACAGGTTTTAAGTTTAAAAGTCATGTTACTATTCTTTAACATCGGTTTGCTTGGATTATTATAACGGTGTCTGATACTTTGTGTTAGAAAAAATGATGTTCACGCCAAGATGTACGGCTTACATTAAAGCACTTGATTAAACGGTTTCTTTCTTAGCGAGTTCATTTGCGAGTAAAATACATGTATTAATCAAGGTAAAAATACAAACATGGTTTCTATTTGGTGACCATTTTCTATGTATAAGCATCACATTTAGCTATTTATATTAACATCCAACCATTATAGCATCGCGCAGTTGGTAGAGCGTCGGCTTCAGGTACATGTGGGGTTGGGGTGGGGGTGGGTGGTGGGGGGGGGTCGGGTTCGATCCCGGGCTGCGACATACCAAAGTCATAAAAAATGGTAGTAGTATAGCTCCGTTGCTAACGCTCAAGAAAATGTAAAGTAAGTTCCACGACTGGTTGGCCCGGTGTCAGGCCAGTGAGACCGTGACGGGTGTGGTATCATGCATGTGTTCACGGCATGCTGTACACAGTGAAGACAGCACTAAATCTGCTTCAAGTGGTCTCTAGATAACTGAAATACTATTGGTGGGACGATAACCCAATAAACAAACAAAACAAACATAAAAGCATATACTAGGCACCAGAAGATCATAAACTCACGAATAAACTGATATTTTGTTACGGGTTGACCTCGGATGTCGTTATGAGGGCGACCATTTTCTAATTGTACTGTTTTATATTTATGGTTGTGTTTGATATAATCTTCTATAAGACGAAAACATGCATCTGGGTAGAAATTATGCACTTATTACCACAAATAGGGCCATATTAATGTAACATATACATGATAAATTGCCCGATGCCACATTTTATTGACATGCATTTACCGTCAGCCCTGTTCAGTCTCTCCATGTTTAAGTTGAAAATCTCAACATCCGTTTTCGTCTCGGCATCCCCTGTGTAGAGAAAGCACACAAACAGGATGGTAACTGTATAAAGTTAGGAAACATGTTTAGTAATTGAGAAAGTTGGCAATTCGTTGGCCACCCTAAAAATCTGTAAAAAGCATGCAGTCTATAAATCATCGTGGATCCCATATCTGTTAAACACATCTACTTTAAACGAGGCTAATAAAATCAATATAGTACGACATTTTGTCATTATGTTGCGGTCAAATCCGCGTAATAGGTACAATAAAATTATCGTTCCGCGCTGTCAATCAAACATATTTCAATCAGTTATTAGCAGATATTAAGCCATAGCACCAGGTAGTGATGTATAACAATATTAGCGATACGTATCATAAAACTATACATGCAGCCTTGATTGCTAAACAACTGAACGACATGATTATGTCAATGTGATAAAAATTACTAAGACGTATTATAAACAGTTTCTTGCAAGAAAGTACACTTACATAGATTTTAAAATCGGACACGGTTTTTCAATAACATGATATTCCAATGGTAGTTATAACTTACAGTAGTAGATTACAAAATCACGATTCTATTCACTGCAAACAGCAGCGTTGTCGATGATGAGGCTAACCTAGTCGTTATTCCCTTTCCCTAAGACGCCATTGTTCCTATGTGTGAGAATGCAAGCCACGTGTTTTCGTCAAAAGTTAGGGGTACTAATTAACATGCTTAACAGGAGAGTAATGCGTGGATTGCTTGTACACAGTTCACACTAATAACATGTTCTGCATTCAGCAATGACATAAACACATTCAGTGTTATAAAATAAAGTGTTACCTAAGAAAATATATGTTGCATTCTTTGGAAAAAGAACATTTTTTGAGATTTAATAATACCCCCCAAAAATTTTACCAGTGTTATTTTACATGGAATCCTTGCAGTGGCTAAAATTGCCAGCAATACAATTTTCGATTAACTAAATGGACATGACCAAGATGAAATGCTTTTACTATAAAAAAAACTTCGACAAGTGCGTCTTTATAATCGTTATGTCTACTCCAGAACTCAAAATAGCTGAAATTATTCAGTATAAGTTTTAACTCACCTTTACCTACAACCTCCTTATTTACAATTTCTCCTAATTTCTCAAGTCTTTCTACGTGTTTATGGTATAGGTCTACGTCATCACGGTGTCTTGACATGCTTCCAGAGAAAAATATTTTCACTTTCATTTCCGTTGAGTTTGGTCTGCTACAGTAAACAGATAATATTTTTAAATAAACTTTAAAAACAACAAAGAAAAGTTGAATTATCATAATTTCAGTCAGTCCTTGATTTAAAATAAAGTTTGCAGTGTCTTCATAATTATGATCAAGATTATATGGCGTCCAATGTCAAATGCAATCGGTGGTACAGGTTCATTTATCTATGTATTTATTTTAAATATCATGCGAGGTCTTAACATAAACCTCTATACTATATAATCATACTGTTGGTCAGACAAAAGCTACCAACATGACAAAACGTTATCAATAACAGAGAATATAATCGAGCGTTAGAAGATACAGTTAGTCAAAAATATCTGGCACTTGTAACAGTAGTTATTAAAACACATGCGACTTTGCGACTTCAATATTAGAACGAATAAAAATAACAAAGTTGTGTTTTTATCAATATTATGTAATGTACCATGGTATTGTTGTCGTTTTACCTGTCTAATTCTTCCCTATATTTTTTAAACATCTGTCATTTCGACAATCATCTAGCTGGCTTAGATGGTCACCGCTATCAGTTTTTATGAATTCTGAAATATAACATCGTTTCTGCATAAATGTGTATAAAGAGCCTATTTGTATACTTGTTCTGGCTGATGTTAGTAATTTTGTAACCATGCAGTTTCGTAACAGGCGACATTGGTCGCTTCGCTGAAGATCAGCTGGTAATTAGGTAACCGATCTCAAATTGCTATTAAATGGGAATATATTTTAAATAGTTTTGTTGTCTGTAAATAAAAACTTAACAAATAAAATTGCAAACAAACAAGTAAATGACTGAGTCAGCTGAAGTGCTTCTGTTAAGCCGCAATGAGTCAGCTATACGTATAAATAGACGTCCTTGAAATAACGACCTTCATGCACTTCATGATATGCAATGATATGAATATTTCGTTTACATGGATATGAAAGTTTTAGTGTGAATATTTAAAACTTGAAAAAAGATAAAACGTGTCACAAGTAAAAAGGTTACTGTCATCAAAATAACATAAGGCTTTATGGATGTACTATATAAATAAGAGTATATGACAAAAGAGCAAACCGAACAGTTACTGCATTGAAACGGTCAGCCGGCAAAAAGGATCAACTGGAGTGCTTAAACCGGTTTATCTTCCTGAGAGGTTTCTTAAATTCAAGCAATGAAAAGAAAACCAATCTATCTGAATAAAAAATGTCAAAGGGCTAACGTTTTTTTAATGTTATGACGAAGGTAGTGGCGTCATCGAATAATAATGTCCACATAGTGTTTACAAAAGAGAGAAGTATTATTTCTATTATACAAAATATAATTTATTGTAAGTGAATTTTTTTTTACTCAAGAAAAGAAAATGACCATAGAAGTGTAAATGGTTGTAGCATCCTGTTCATGTGAAGATGGAATTGAGGATGTCCGATGCCCGTCAAAGGATATACACGTAACAACCCATATAGGATGACCTAAATTTCATTCTAACACTATCAATATTTTACGTCTATTAACAAAAGAAGCATTCTGTCGCGATAAAATAAACGATATATCACGGCATTAAGCGGAACTATTTTACTACAGTAGAAGAGCTGTCCCTTTAATTTCCATACCCATTGTCGTATTGCAGACCAAGCTGACATATTGTGATAAGTTGTTGTTTTCGTTCACATTCGCCTAAAACTTTACCCTATCTTGGAAAGTAACAGTTTTTGCTTTACTTTTGACATACGTATTAAATTATGATAAAATATAAATATTAAATATGCAATTTCGTCGGTTGTTGTTATCAAAAAATAACTATGAATTACAAGGGGTGAATTAGAACCGCCAAGGGAAACGACCTAACAACATTGCGTAAATTGTAGTTCGTATTATTGTTCGCATTTGTGTCCCTTTTATGTAAATATTTCTTGTTGAACGTGTTAGAATGGAAATAGATTTTAAGTTTGCGTGATCTAACGCCCAATATATCACGGATTCTCGTACAGAATAATAAATTTTGTCACACCTATGGCCTTCGCGATTAAATTAATATGCATCTCATAAAGGAAACATAAAATAATCAAAACGATACTGTACCATAAAGCCTGTGAACTCCCAATATTTCAAGACTCCAGACAATCTTTTACAATCAACAATTGTTTTTTCAGGTTTTAAGTATAAAGTAACGTTTTCTTGTTTGTTTCAACAAAATTCCAATTATCAAAATGTCACCTATATCTTCAGTTTTAAGTCACACTAAAATTAAACCAAGAAGGAAGTGATTTACGCCATAAAAGGTCATTGGTAATACTTCAGAATTTAAAGGTGCAGCTCGGATATCAGACAAAGAAGACGCCTTGCCACTGTGACATGCTTTAAGTTTGTATGAATAATAAAAAAGCAGTGACCTTGAACTATCAACAGAATCTGGTGGTAACACACAAACTGATAGCCTCTAAAACCCCATAAAACATAGATATATAGATATATCACACACTTACAAAGAGTGTTGTGTACTTCTAATCTATATCTAGTATGTTGCCACAATAGTTTATTCGGTACTTGTTAACAGTGTCTTGATGAACATCTTGTGCTAGTTACTTAACCATATGTTATTATGGAATAAATGTTGTATGAATGATTCTTTGTTTTTTGCTATTGTATCGTGAAAATCAATCAAAACACACAACAGAGTACTCCACACGAAGCCACTGCGGATATCACACAAACCAACTGATTGTTCCTCACACTCACGCATTGTTTGACACAAACTCACTGGAACTATCACACAAGCCCACTGACAATATAACACTAGCTCTCAGATTGTTTGAGACAAAATCACTGAGACTATCGCACAAGCCCATTGACAATATAACACTAGCTCTCAGATTGTTTAACACGACCTCACTGACACTATCACACAAGCCCATTGACAATATAACACTAGCTCTCAGATTGTTTGACACAAACTCACTGGGACTATCACACAAGCCCTGTGACTATATAACATAAGCTGTCAGATTGTTTGACACAAGCTTACTGAGAGTATTACACAAACTTACAGACAATATCACACAAACTCACTGAGAGTATTACACAAACTCACTAGAGTATTACACAAACATACAGACAATATCACACAAGCTCACTGACAGAATCACACAAACTCACTGATAGTATTATACAAAACTCACTGAGAGTATTACACAAACTCACTGAGAGTATTACACAAACATTTGGAGAGTATTACACAAACTCACTGAGAATATTACACAAAATCACTGACAGTATTATGCAAACTCACTGCAAACTCCCACCGATTGTATTGTACCACTTATTCTGTTACAAACTCTCGGACTGCTGTATCACACAATCTCACTAAAGGTTCACAGATTCAAACTCGAAAATTGTATCACAAATTCACAGATTGTATTACAAACTCACAGATTGTATCACAAACTCACAATCACAAACTCACAGATTGTATCACAAACTCAAAGATTGTATCACAAACTAACAGATAGTATCACAAACTCACAGATTATATCACACACGCTTTCACACAGAGTATAGCACAATTACACAATTTAAACGAGGGTATCACACAAACTGACAGTATCACAGAAACAAGAACTAAGGCTTGCCACAAATGTCAAGGTCATTTGTAGACAATTTCAGCTCAGGTATCGATGACGAGATCTATAAGAACTCACGAGCGGAATCAGGCAAATTCACAGAGGGCATCAACATAATTTCGCTTTTTCCCCGACGTGTCCCTTTTACGGGTTGTATTGGTCGACTATAAAAGTTTATGACATAGTTATAAAACCAACGCCCATAAAGCCCTCACTCCTCTGATATCAACGATAACTGTCCATTAAGTATGACGCTTTACCTGTACTGTTTTTTTGTATTGGTAACATGCAAAAACATTGTCACAATAAAAGCTAGTTTTACACAACTGTCGTCTTCACTTCTCTCCCTGGGGTTAGGCGAGCAGAAGTATCATTTACATGCACTTTAAATATTAGGTAGTACAGTGTCAAAATAGTTTCAAGTGAAAAGTGTATTTGCTTAAAATAGGCAACTGCTATTGGCATGTTTCATTTGACTTTGCGCCTGGAATGTCTGGCCAAAAACATCCCTTTTCCACAAGCTTCATTACTTGAAAAAACTTATAGCATTGTTGAAACAATATATGCATTATATATAAATGATCATATCAATGTGTCCGCGGTAGCCCCTAAATATAGGGGTTTTCAGATAAATTAATATGCCCAAGTTAGCAACCACAGTTTATTTGGTTAAAACTCTTACCTTATTTGTTTGTTTCTAACTAAACAGCATAAGAACCAACGTCTACGGCAAAACCGATGTCAACAACGGACATAGATCCAAATTCGTCGGTGTATTGGACAACAGTGGATGAAACACGGAGTTCAGTAGTCATGGACGCTTATCCAGACGACTTTGACCTTTATGTTTTGATGTATATGCTATATAAAGCCGCCATCTTGGTTGTTAAGAAAAATTAGTTTTTTTTTTTTAAATCGCTCAGGCGGAACATGATTTCAACCAGAAGACACTGTCTTCGTATTGTGTGGGTGTGCATAGAAGTTGACGTTAAAATATGCTTCTATATTATTCAATTATTTTCTGTTGTTACCTTTATTCGATGGTTAACTAAGTGGTTTTCACAGAAGTGTAGGTTTTGATTGTATGTGGGTTGTAGAGTAGGCAGATCATGCCATCAAGTTCATAGTTTTAAGCTATCGTATATATAACGTAATCAATATTAATAAACACGGCGTGAATCGATATGCCTTTACCTTCAAGATGAAAGTAGACGACTCGCTACGCCGCGGCCTCAAACAGTTTATCGATTTACGTTAATAGTATTTTTAAACGTCATCGGGGTTATTTCAAGTACATTTCATATGATCTTATTTTATTGTTTCTTTATTATTCCATAAGTAACAAAATCATTAAATTCTGATATGTACTGTGAAATCTGTCCGTTATTTTCACCACAAAACCAGCCCCGCAAAAGCTTATGAGCAGGCGAAGTAGAACACTTTTATAAGCAAATTCTACCATACTTTTATACAAAGTACTAGTCTTTGGTCAGCCAATCATATTTAAGTATTATGGCAGCGTAAATGTACACGAGTCGCACGGATTTATGAAGGCTGTAGTTCTCCTGTTGATGAAAAAAATTCTAATGTTGCTCATTCCGATTTCGTACCTGCCTTCGTTCTGCACTACTTGAACAGTTTCTGTCTCTCAGAATAACTAGCTGGGTGACTCGGATCGAAATATATATATATATATATATTTCGTAAATAATCTTCCCAGGGAGTCATGTCTTTACTGTTCCGTGGTTGCCGCACAACTGATCAGCAATATACTAATATTTTCTTTTATATAGTCTCTCGCTCCTCTTCCTCCTCTCATCTTCGTCATCACTCTCGTCCTCCTGCTCATCACCAGAAAATTCGGTATCAAACAAGTCTTGAAACGAACTCCTAAAACTTCGCAGCACTTTCTGCACGGATGAGGTGGTGTCATATCCTTTAGAAACCAGTCCATCTATTTTTGCCATGATTTGGCGATGTAGTAAATTGTTACTAAGTGGCAATAAATATTAATGTCCTATATTTGCCGAAAGAAATATTTTTGTCATATGACTTTATGCGTTCACTTCCTGGGCATCATTACTACTTTCTACGTCGTCTTTTAATTTTTGGTACAAATTGCAGCACCTCTCATTGTTGGAATCTTTGCTTGTTTCCACAAATGAAGGTAGCCTATATTTTCTTCTATATTTTTATCGTCCGAATCGGCTTTCTCCAATTTTTTTCTTTTTTCTTGGAGACTCTTCTGTATTATCCATGCACGTGTCTCTGGACATCATGCGGGGTGTCAAACAACAGACCGTAGTCATCGCACAAGTTATTTTTTTCTGACATGTTGCGTCCTCTAAAACCTCGCTGTAAACACTTTGAACGTCCGCTGAAGAATGAAGCAGGTTGTTTTCTGGTGACTTTCTCATAGGCTTTTCCGATCCTGCATTTTGATTGGTCGAGAGTGTCGTCACATCAAAGCATTTTAGTCTTTCTGTTTCCTTTGTAAATGATTTAAGGTCTACAACTAGATATCCATATGGCTGTTATGTAGCCTTTTCAAAATATTAAAAAACAGTCCCACTGTCCGCGATACATTTTTCTCGCCAATGTCATGATAGACTGCTTATCAATCGGATTGTGAAAAGGGACCGAAAAATAACGATTTCTTCTTTGTGTTCGTTCCTTGCTTCCAAACAGATTCTGATATGATTGACAATGAACAATAATGGGATCCTTCCGTGAAGAAATCGGTTATACGTTGGTCTTTTCCCGATATAGAAAATATATCTTCCAGAACCAGTAAATTGTTTATTATCGGATCAAAGTAGTCGCCATCGTCCAAATCTGAGGGGATACCTTGGATAAATTCTACTCTCGGCGACACTCGTCTTTGAATATTCGTGTACAAAGGTTGCCATCATTTGTACAGCAATACTATCCTCTGCATAGCAGGCGATATTTTGAGAACTTGGTCCTGTAACAAGGTCTTTACAAATGTCGTTTCACCGCATGCCGTGGGACCGAAAACCCTCATTGTAAATGGGTGATGAAATGGTATGTCATTTTTCGATGGGGGAGGCACTCCCTCTAGGCCCGGTGGCGGCGGCGGCGGAGGAGGGTGCGTTCCCTCTAGCTGCGGCGGCGGATACGCTTCATTGCTCTGCGGATGCGCTTCACTGCTCTGCGGATACGCTAGACTGATTCTTAATGTTTATGTCTTTGGTATCTTAACATCACATCTCTTCTGGAAAACTGTTGCTGACACTCTGTGCAGTTGTCTTCGGTGGTCGGCGACAGAATGACGAGAAATTTATAATGTTATTCTTTTATTAGATAAACATTTCCACAAACAACCAATCAGAATCTTGTTTTATACGCATGCATGTTTTATGCTATAAAGGGGATTTTGATCTGCATTCACGTCATTTCCAGACAGATAATTGTTGGTATCGGATGTAAAAAAACGGATAAAATCGTCTTTAACAAACTAAGGTAAAACTCGCCTGGACATTTCAGTCTCGCCTGGCATCTTAGTCTCGCCTTGCTTCATATGATCGTGTGTCTTGAATTTTTTGGTTTCTTTTTCACCTTAATACTTACTTTTAAATTTAAGTTAGTTTATCATTCATACTATTAATTACATTAACACGTATTGCGAAATAGGTATTTATAAACTTAAACTAAAACAATCTTCTCATTCCTTTTCCAGCATACCAGACGATCAAGATGGCTTACCAGTGCGAAGAGTGTGGAGTTAGTTTTCCGAAGCTGAGCCAGCTACTACAGCACCGACGAACCACGAATCACTGGAAGCACAAGTGCACTTCCTGCAAGAAAACGTTCTCTAGAAAACATAATTTGGAGAGACACATGCAGAAGCATACCGACGCCTACAACCAACATTGTACCGAATGTCCAACGGTATTTACTAGAGAAAATGCCTATAACGATCACTTACACCAGGAACACGGCTGGCCAAGGAATAAACGATCACACAACACTCAGGACGGTGGTGGGGCAGCTAAACGACAGAAACTGTCCAAATCTCCATCAAATTTCTATGACATAGAACAGAATGGCAAAAGAAAAATTGAAAAATTTAGATCAACGGCCACCTATTATAAAGTGAATACCAAAGATATTGAGGTCGAAGTACTTCAGTCAATATTAAAGACACTGATAGCTGTATTTCAGTCCATTATTCATGATATCACACAGATGATACCTGATACTGATTTAGTACGGCTTTCGATAGATAATCCGGAATTGGATTTTCCAATCAGATTTGAATTCATTCCACGCCGAGAACTAACTGTTGAGAAAATGTTATCTGAAATTGAGCGTGTACTTCAATCTTACTAGTAGTTTGTGATTGACGAAGCTTACCATATTGATATTGCATATGTTCATCCGGGACAAGGAATAAACAAAAGCTATCGTAGATTTCTCCAATCTGGTTCAAAACAAAGGAAGTATTATCCAGATTAGAAACCAAGATGAACTCTGCTGTGCACGTGCTATTGTTACTGCGATATCTCGAGCAGAAAAACACCCCAATGGAACAGTATAAGGCAGTGGCGTGCAATACAAAGACAATGGGCTGAAGAACTGCAAAAAGCAGGTGTTCCTCTGCAGACGTGTAACATTGCGCAAGTTAAAAAGTTTCAATCTGCGCTGCCTCAATTCCAGATTCACGGGCTGTCTAAAGATCATTTCAATGGAATTACTTATTACTTAATGGCGTATAAGGCGGGATGATCCCTATTTAATGGCCCTTATTTATTAATACTACCACGACGAACACTTTGATGTAATCACCAAGATGACTGGTTTCCTTAACAGGAGCTACTTTTTCGAGGGTACGATCACAAGGAACGGCATAGATTAAATAACCCATGTGTTTACTGCCACCATATGCATGAAGATATAGAAGAAGACTGGCAGTCTGAGAAGAAAATGAAGGTGCTACAGTAATGTGTCAGCTACCCGAATCTTCAATATCTCCATGACAATGCTGTTTTGCCGAAAGTCACCACAACAGGATCAAAATACATGTCCATCGATATTCATTTGTGTTACATTCGTATGGTAGATTCATTGAATTTCATTCCCGTGGCTCTAGCAGACATGTAAGCCTTTTTGGTGAAAAAGAGCTAGCCAAAGACTAATTTCCGCATCTCTTTAATAGAGAAGAAAACCAACGTGTTATTTAACAAAACCTTTAAGATCTTCACTATCACATCCCGGAAACCTTGCGCTAGGCAGAAGTTCCTAAAATGGTATAAAGAAAACACAAATACTTCGATTTCCAGACAGAGCTCACAAAATACTGTCAATCAGACGTCGACAGTCTTAGATAATGTTGCCTGAAATTGAGAGACTTGTTTATGGATTTAACCAAAAAAAGATGAAGGCAACTTAGCAATTAACCCATTCGAAATGTGTATATTGCATCGGCGTGTAATTTAGTATACAGGCCGAATTTTATAGAGCAGGAGAGCATAGTCAGTATATCATCATATGGCTATCGACCAGAAGAAAAACAATCCTTGTTGGCATATCAATGGTGGTCGCACATGTCACACGTAACTAGATAAATATACAACACGGAAGAAACTACGGTGAGAAACATATAGGGCAGAATAAGGTAGACGGTTATTACGAACAAAACGGGGAAAAGGTGGTGCTCGAGTTCCATGTATGTTTCTGGCAAGGCTTTCCTAAATGTTTCTCAAAGACAACTTTAAATCCTGTAAATGACATGAGTATGGGAGAACCATGGAGAAAAAGCAATTCATCGAAAACTGTGTCCTCTTGGAAGTGAGACTTTAAAAGTGAGATGTAGAAGAATATTGATATGAGCGATTTCATCGACGCTCTTGAAATTGTTTCTCCGCTTGAACCACGAGATCTCACTGACGAAGTTCTTGACAACAATATCACACAGTTTGTTACCGGTGGCCCTAAAAACTACGCATAGAACTTAGTCAAACCCAACTAAAAGGGACAATCATCAATTTGCAAAGTACCAAGCATTACACCGAATTTCAAAAACTCTCTTGATATCAACTTTAGTACTGTTAAGAAGATAGTGACCGGGAAGGCTAGTGACTGTATATTTTCCGTAGATGACAATAAAATTGTTCGCAACACTGCTACTGGACATGTTATTACTAAACGTGAAACAAAGGACTAAATAATCGTGTTAGACAAACGTATAATTGTGGAAAATTACGTGTTTAAAAATACATTATATCTAAATGTCACACGTTGTATCTATTGTAAATGTAATGCTATTACTGGCTTTTTCTGTACACTGTGTTAATAAATTTTAATAACACATAGCCTAGTTGGTCATTAATAATACGGAAAGAATTAAATTGGTACAATAAAATCTCACTCTGCTAGTCGACCAACCAATATAGTAGCGCCCTGGCAACCCAGTTAGTGGTCATGGCGGCCCCCAGTTTTGTAGTCTTTTTCCCTAAAATGGCGGGCTAATGGGAAAATTCAAATGTGTCGCCCGCACGGGTAGGACGCAAATATGGCGGCACCCTATCCATACGCCCGAGAGTGCTCAAAAAGCGACTAATTTTCTGCTCCGGCCAAGATCCGCGGCGTAGCCACATACAATCAAAACCTTCACCACTTAGTTTAACAACGAGTAAACGTAACAATAGAAAATAATTGAATAATATAGAAGCATATTTTAACGACAACTTCTATTTACACCCACAAACAATACGAAGACATTGTCGTCTGTTTGAATCAAGTTCCGCCGGAGCAAGTCCAAAAACGACTCATTTTTCTATCCATCTAAGATAGCGGCTTCATAAAGAATATATAGGAAAACACAAAGGTCAAGGTCGTCTGGATATGCGTCGCTGACTACTGAGGTCGACATACACCACAGGCTTGACATAAATATTTATTAACTCTTTTTTCAATTGACATGCATGCACTTGCTTTCATCTTGATTATCAATTTGAATTTATGTTTAAACCGTTGTGTTTCAACCATTACATTCCTTTCTGACTTTTCAATCCATTCTGTAATGATTCTCATTAACACAGAAATATGAATATGTACCACCTATGGCAAAAGAAAGACGTAATTGAACATACACATATAGTGTGTCGTGTTTTTTGCACAAATTTAGGAAAGTTTTCTTATTCCTTTCTATCTCACTTTGTAATTAATAATTTGTTACATTATAGTAACCAGAATAACTGTAAATTAGTTTATACGGGCTTTTCGCGCAATCTGATTGGCTATTCCTCTTCTGCGTTGAAAATTATGTGATCAAAGGATATGACCCTTATTGTTATTTAATACAAACATTTATTAAAAGGGGTACAGGAAAATTATAGTAAGCGAGGTTCTGCGAACATTCTATCATTTTTCTGAACACGTTTAAGAAATATTTATATTAAATGACAACTCGTTTCAGAGCATTTATATATCCACCGACTCAAGATCTTATCTGACAACAAAGGCCAATTCATAGCCAAGTTTGAGTCCACCCTGAAAGGAGTGTAATCACATAATGATGCATCACAATTTTAATTTTCTGTTTTAATAATAGTTAGTTGGGGAACTGGAAAATACATAGGTTACCTGTCATCAGCAAAGTGTTGATCTCCATGGCAACCTCCAGCTTTCTTAGTAGAAGAAGAACCTGCACAAAATAACTATTACAACAGTGAAACAGTCGACTTAGTACACTTGAATGGAATATGCTTTTGGGTTTGTATATAAAGAGTACTTTTTTTTAAAACTTTGACGTTCGTGTTTAAGCTTTAGGATTTTCAATACTTGCCATGACGCTGCTCATGTATCAGTGCCTACTCTTCCTTCCATATTAGGTTTATCGGCATTTTAATCTCTTTACTTCATTCAACTTAAACACATTACAGGGAAGTGTTATTGTTTAGGTTCCTCGTCATCTGCAGATTTCAAGAACATAACTGCGAGAGAAATTGAGCTTAATTATATTAAAGGAAAAACACAATAGCCTGTAGGCGTGTACATTGTCTGTCAAAGACATATTGCTTCAAAACATATTTGTTGATATTTGTTAGGTCTGTTTCAATTAACCTTTAACACAACGACTCACCCTCTAATCTAATTTATAAAATATAATAATAGGTTCTTGCATTTCCAAAAAATTAGAGATTCTAATCCTTATACTTCAGAAACATTTTAAGCTTTATTGACAAAACCTTTTAATCCGAAGACGTTTTTGGCATTTTATACATTTATAGCAATTTCTTAGTTGAAATGATAAAAACTAACAAAATCACTAATATTTTTTATGCTCACGATCCCCCTTTATTACATTAATCAACTTCTGCATGTTTTTGTTCCATTTCTATAAATTTTATTGCAACAGATATAAGTATGAGAACATGTTACTAAATTTACTGATATCATGTGTGTTTAGTGCTGTTATTTTTATTGTGATTGGTAAAACAGACCTGTTAAGTCAACACAACAAAAACAAAACGTTTCACCATTTGACAAGTGTATACATAGAGTGATTAAAAATTCGATTAATAAATAAATATGCAACCCATACTAGTTAAATTGGCAATCATCAGTTGAGACCTAGATTTAAAAGAATGTTCAGCTTGTCTCTTGTACAAGAATGTTTGCATTTTCCCTATCATAGTAGAGATTGTATTACGTTCATGTTCTTGATGCTTTGGAAGATGCATATTTATTACTCAATAAAAATTTACAAAATATAAATAATTATCCCTTTTCATTATCAACTCAAAATAAAAATAGCTACTTGAAAAAATAATGTGCGAAGCCTAAAAAAGTTCGAAAACAAAAGATTACAAAAGTGCTTGGAACTTGGTGAAATAGAGATAATGTGAGATGGTAAATAACAATTTGCTTGATCTATGAGTTGGAAAAACAACAACAGATAAATAATAAATAGTAAAGTTTTTAATGACTATGTCAAGTACGTTCTCGGCCGTTGTTGTATAATTTGTAAATAATGCGTTTAATTGCTGTTGCTCGGACATTTTTTCGAATGTCAATCGTTTATATTCCACATAATGTTAAAGAACAACTACATTTTCAATTCTTAACGTCTTTCATGACATTTCCGATTTCTCCATCCGCTTTGCATTTAAAATTGGGCTTGTGAAAGTGAAAGTATGCTATTTTGTGTATAATTTTACATAAGCCATTCGGAACACTTCGGCTATTTACGTTCAGAAATAGAGGTAATTTGGGTTACATTGTTGAATGGCACGTGCATAGCAGTAATATATTGAAAGGAACAGTAAAAGACCAAAGAAAGAAGGATTGAACATAAAGCTAAATATTCTTATTGGGATTGCTCATTTATTCACCAAGTTGTTTTTATTTCTACACCGAGATCAATAATCACCAACTTTGTAAAATACTGCCACTTATCTAATTTTGTTACAAAAGTTAAAAGCTGAATGAAAAACACAGTTTATATGATACAAAGTAAGACATGTACGCGTCTGTAATGGTCATTGATGTGGCGTAAGGGGGCTCCATAGTAGAACCCAATATCATCCATGATAACGATTTTATTATTGAAAGTTATATTTTACAATCTAACAACAGTGAGGTGTGAATACCTCTCTCTTACGCGTCCAAATCGACTCACCTCTCCCTAGCTCATCTCGAGTCGTTCTTCTCTTCTATTTTGCACTCTTAATATATATAGTCTAACTAAATTTTTCATCCGTACTGAGCTTGCATATATTTTTGATTATCGTTTCATTTCTACAGTGCACAACTCACGATTCCCGCCTATATTTTGACGTATGCATCAATCACGGTCCTGAATCGTGCCTCTTTATTGCCAATTTACTAGTTTTCCGTGCGTCATAGTATTTTTCCTTGTTTTAATTATTAATCATATCATTGTTTGTCCTTCTTTAAGTCAACTTTTTGCACTTAGTTAATAAACGGCACGATGTCTTTAACTAACCAATTATAACCAGTTATTATTTAACTGAAAACTACTAACAAATTTGTTATTTACTTGAAAACTAATTAATATGGCAATATTACATTACATTGATACAATAACGTAAAACCCTGCAATACCGTATTTAGCCCTGATTTGAGCTGAAAATGTGCGTTTAAATGAAGAGTATATTGTGTACATTCAAAGCATCGCAATGACTTTCTGCAAATATGCAGGTCTTACTTAACGATATTGGATCTTTTCGCAAGTGGGTTCAATTTTATTTCGACAATAAAACGTTAGTACAAAAGTTCATGCAAAAAAATGCTAGCATGACCAAAATGGAAAAATACTTAAATTTACAGTTTTAGTGTATTTTTGTCTTACTTAGTTATGTTTACCTTGAACATTTTTTTTTATAATTTTTCATTTACTTAAACTGTTAAAATTTTCTTTTAATATGTTGAAACAATTTTCTTCAAACTTCTTTGTGTTATTTGTGTATTTTAATACTGTTAGTATTACGTCGACATCTCATGTAGTCTAGAGCACAGAACCTGCAGTAGCTTTATAATGGTGGGATGTGTGTTTGTTGAATTACAACAATAGAAAGGAATTGAACTGAAGAGCAATTAAGCAATGACATCATTTAATATACGTGTCTTTTATTGCATAGAAAGATTGATGTACTATATATTTTGTAATAACCTTAGTTACCTCTGTTACCTATGTTATGCAAAGCTTAAAGAAAGAAAAAAACTTTTAAAGTTGATGTTTAATTACAAATGTTAATTATATATGCAAGCACACATACAATGTCAGTGTTAATATGGATTCACACAACTTATATTTATAAAAATATAATCTGACGCTGACGAGTTTCCCATGCACTCTTGGCGCCATTGCTTACTGTTGATTCTGGTCCTATACTGACTCCCATACTGACCGTCATCGTTTTCTGGTGGGGATTCAGACTGAATAACATTGCACAAAACACGAACAATTACTCTTGACTGACATACTAAATTTGCATCAAATAGAAAGTGCCGCGAAAGGTGCAATGTCTGACATTAAACATGTTAAGATCATGTTCCAACAATTGTAATTGCAGACGGTGAGAAAAGCCACAATGGTTTCAAATGGTTTGACTATGTCAGCAATGAGATGTACAATACAAAGAACGAGAACCCAATACGTCACATATTTAACCTATATGATCACGTGTCACATACTGGCCCTAATGTGCATCGCTATTCCTCGGAGATGAAAAATGACAACGGGCAAGATTATGACAGAACACAAAACGGACATTTCGTAACTAGTCCTACTAGAAGGCGGCTAATTCAGGCGGACTTATCTTGATAAATTGATTCATAGTAGATATTTTATTGTCCTAACTCTTTCGCCCATTCAGATTTTTAAAAAGATGGGCTGTATATTTGGCGAAGAGTACGTACACGTTTCAAATCGTTGGGGCTGTTTAAATACATGTTACCTTTGATGCTAATGACTACCCGTCGATACAGCTTAATTGCAAACTATTATTTATGGCGTTGTAAGTGAATTAACAAATGCTGGCACATTGTCATAATGGTATACTAAATAAAATGAAAGTATGGAGACAACGAAGACCTGGTTATAGCTGATGATAAGTTCAATGGAAATGTAAAACTATTTTACGTTAATTATGCTATTCATATTTAAAGTCTTCTCTGTTAGAAGTCTTCTCCTGGCAATACCATATAAGTATTTCCAGGTGACCGGACCTGTTAAGTTTGACAAAATGCATTCTAGAATAGCCATTCACAATAAGTAAGTACATATGTCATACCACTTAATATTTCGAACATGATCGCTCGTGACCTAGTAAATGGAGCCTCCGAATCATGTGACCCCATTTTCCCAAAATAAACAAAATCATTTTGTACTCTGTCTTTACTTTATAAAAATCTGTCATAATAAAGTACTCAAGTCATACATTAAGGAAACATTCATGTATATCATTAGGAGTAAAACTACTACTTCCCTGTGTTATGCATCAGTAAATACGTGAGCTATGTTTGTACAGCTTACTCTTATATGTCGGTATCTTAATGTCCGATGAAATATATTTCGATGGCCGCGCAGAACGTACTACAGTCTTCATAAAACTATGCCGTATAAATGTGTTGGCGGGATCCTTGTACTCACTGTTATTGGTAATACGTCTTTTTTAAAGGTTAATGTGTTTTGATTTACTCAATTTTTAAGTAAGTGTGATATTATTCTTGTGTTATGTATATGTATTTTATCATTATTAAAATGTTCACATATTCTTTGTTTTAATAAGTCTTAACAGTAACATGTATGCAAAAGACTACATGTTACTTTCACATTTTCTATTGTTTTTTACATTTTCCAGCAGAGAAAAAGGTTTTTTTGTATTTATTTGATAATTGTTTGTTCCGTTTAATTATAAGGTTGTATACATTGGTAATTGCAAAAACAATGTTGAAAAAAATAATCAGAAAGGCATCAGCAAAAAAATGTTAAACCTTATAATAAAATTTAATTTAATGAAAATACAGACACAAAGCAGTCAGGGTACTAAAATATTTGTTACATTAAGGCTGATATTTTGTTAACTGGCAACTAAATTATGTGTAGAGGATCTGTCTATAAATTAACGTCGGTAAAAAAAATTTAACGTTATAATTTGCCTGTTTATTATTATATGTAATTTTGTGCTTCACGCTTCTTCTATAATATATTTTTTTCTTCTTTTCCGTTGTACACCATGTGTTCAAGTTTTCAAACATGGCCCAGAGGACATATGTAAGAGACAGAATTATATACGTCCAGTTCTTCAGCTGTGCGATGTAGGATTGCTCTGGGTGACACAACTAAAACGCATTATGAAAACTTCCATCAAATACAATATGTGTTTACTGTTGTCAAAAAGCAACTACATACATGCAGAAAAAGTATGACCCCACTGACGCCTTCACTATCGTTTACATACACTGTAAATGGTAGGTAATAAATGTTAAAATGGATTTCAAGAAAAAGTTGTAAGAATAACCATTTCACGTTTCTTTGTTTAAAACAGTGTACTGCTTTGAGTATTCTTAAGTACAAAAATGTTTCCTTAGACTTTGGGTCTGGCGTGCCTTGGTCGAAACATCCTTATTTTGCTAGCGTATAGGGAAGCTTCGCTATTTGACAAATTTATATCGTTGGCAAAATAGATCATAATTTGCAGACGACCATAACATGGTGGTCACAATGGCCTTTGGATCGTATAGGTTACTGACGTGCCCATTTTGGCAACCATAGCTTGATTATTTTATGATTCTTATCTTGCTGATTTCATTCTAAACAACATAGGAACCTACGACTAGGTACCGACAATTACCTTCAATTTATTTAAAATTCACAAGTGTATTATATGTGCATAGTTCAGAACCAATTTTATACAAAGAAAAACTAGCCAAGAGTTCAATATAATTATTTTTTAAGACAACGAATGGTATTTTACTTATCGAGGACACACTGTCTAACATTTGTTTACTGTTATTGTAAAAGCAACCAAACTGTCACATCTTAAATAAAATGGCGCTTCTGTCCAAGCGGCTAATGTCGCTAACTTTTACTCCTCGGCCCGATGAATTATAGGGTTGTGTCCCAATAACTCAAGAAGTCTTCCAGCTGACCTACGGAGCGTCGGTGGTTCTACACAGATATGTCCGGGGTATTCCTCCACTAGTATTTAAATGGACATCGTCAATATGACGACATTTTATTGTAATCTATCGTAATATATGCATAAATTAATAAACACCTTATGAATATAACAACTATTGCTACATTTTAATCCGTTTATGTGACGTTATTTTATCCTTGTTTTGCCCAGTGCCCATAATATGTTGTCGTGTCAATATGCCTTTTTTCTATAAATCATTTTTATACTGACTCTGACGTGACCATTCCAAACTTTGGAAATCATAGGGTGTGGGGTACAAAATTAATGTCATTTGATTTTCTTATTAGATTAAGTGTTTCAATTCAATTTTACGCTTTAACATAAATATAATCAATCAACTCACATTTATTCATGTTTATTTTACGACGATGCGTATAAGTTCACCATCCATACAATTGTTGAGTAGCTATGCATTTGAAAAAGTTAAAACTTAATAAATGCATTACGCCACTTAAGTAATGCGGATTTGTAATGAAAGCAAATACACGAACCCAACTAAAAACACCATCTATTTGTATGCTAATGAATGCTCTGGTAATGAAGCTTCTTGGATGGACATTTTATTGTTAAATATTAAATCAAATCGAAAAGTTGAACTGTTTTTAAACCCGTTTGAAACCCAAATCAGTGATTTTAATATTCTTTTTTTTCAACATATACATTTTACTAACTGTTTAAACTTAATTTGTTATAAAAGTTTTATTTATCGTAATTAAAACTGTTTTAAATGTAGTCTCTTCATTCTGCATATAAGTCATATCTCTCCCCACGTCATTGTCAATTTCGAACTCACCTGAGACGACGATGCCAGACGCCAAAGGAGCACCCGCAGGTCATGCACTGTCGTTTTCACAATTACAAACAAGAAAAAGTTGATGCAGATCAAATGTTGTAAAAAGCGTGTTCAATAAAAGAAAATGTTTCCACAATGCAGTTGCACATACGAGCCTTGACAACCTTATACCTCGGACCAAAATGTACATGATTATTTAACAGATCAACTAGTTTAGTATATTTTAAGATCCTGTTTTAATAAGAAAATAATCATCCATATCAACCATGTATAGTCTTAAAAACAATACTGTACCTTTAATACTTAAGAAATTTTCCCGAACTGTTGGTCTATGCCTGTCTTTGTTGCTCATTTTTAGTAATTACAATATTGATTCGTACCGATATTGTTTCGTATATATGCTCACTTACTTTGTATTTATTGATGCAAGTTTGCGTCAAGGCGCATTTAAGTTGTTATTACTGGTCACTTAATACTGGTAATTAAATGTAAACATATGTGAAATCATATAAAATATATCCCTCTTTTATTCATAGCACACCAATATCTGTAAATTCATATTTTACACATTTTACATTACTATCGTTGGACTGTGGCCACATGAGCGTCTGGAAGTTGACAATAGAAAAATCTCAACTACAGTACAATATGCGTGGGAATTAGCGTGTATACCAATCGCAAACTGCCAGCCCATTTCTGAATTAAGTGCGCAGGCACTAAATACATAGCATCATAAAAAGTACAACCAAACAGTTTAAATCCTAACAAAACTTGAATGACGAAGACATTTTACACATCTTCCTATTAAAATGTTTCTGTAGAAGTCTCTGATAGTAAGTGCAGTCTGCCCTTGCAAACGAATCAGTGCAGTTATGTAAAATAAAAATAAGAATCAACATTAGTAAAATTTTAATTGTGCTTTTTTCACAGTTTTTACGTTTATTTTTTAATTTTCAGTGATAGTGGTTTAAGAAACAAAAGAAACCACACATTATTATAGATATAAAACAATGTGGCCATTTTACTGCTGAAATAGCATAAACATAACAGTTAAAAATACGGTCGATTCTTTATAGCTGTGACGTCACCCCATAGACATTTCCAAAACCAATCATAAATCTAATGGTCGCAGAGAACGGCGAACCGATGAACATTATTAACGTCGTTTCAGACCCGATTTTAAATAAAACGAAACACAAATGCTTATTCCAATATCAATCAGTAAGTGAAAACCAATGATGGCCATTATGCGAGTCTTGCATATATCATTTTTAAAGAAACAACACAGATCCGCACTTTGGGTAAATGGCCTACGTATATAAAAGTCTTCGCCCAGACTGCGCTCATGTTATCGCTGTGGGGAGCTGATTTATAGGTCGATGACTCTAATCGCACGATCACAAAACAGACACATAAGTACAATATTGAATAGATGGAAAGTCTTAAAGTTGTGTATTAAAGTCTTCACTCATAACACATCGCAGACCTCTTTTATTTATTGTATACATAATAGCAAAAGTCAATGCAGATGGGGTTTATGCCGATACAACGAATATTAGCGCAGAATAAGCTGTTGTCAAGAAGGTCTCAAAGGGCAATCTCTTATTGCCAAATGAAAACTGACGGACATAAACACAAATGTGCTGTACAGTTGTCAATTATGAACGATGAATACCATCAATGAATTTCTACTGATCAATGCAAATGTGTGAAGAATACAGTCCAACTTCTAGCTTTATTACCAAACCAATTTCTGCATGTTAAACATGTTAAAAGGTCAAGATAAAGTTGTGAAATGCAAAGGAATGAAATAATATGCAAACTTCCCGCACACACAGGTTAAAAAAATGAAAAATGAAAAATAATAATCTTTATTCTTTCACGTGGCATAAAACTGACTATTTGATTTAAGTCCATCATCGATTGTTTTACGTTATGTTTTCTTTCTCTTTTTTTTGAAATACGTTACGATACGCAGCGCTTTTTATGATTTTATATTTTGTGTTGTTTGAATTAGGTTGAATGATAAATTCTTACTTGTGAGGGACCAAATAATTTATATGCACCACTAATTCGTACTTTTTACCTATTTATTAAACATAAAACCAGAAAGGCACCTGACCTTGTGGCGATAAACTTTGAATCGAATCAAAATGTGCTGAATATGTCGAATGGAATGACTCACGTAATGTGTAACCTTAATGTGTTTATGTATTGTGGTTTTATTTTAATCGTATATTATCGCTCCGGTGTCATAGCTTTATGTTCCTTTAAAATTATTTTCATTAGAATGTTTGTCTCTGTTTTGAAATTAATCAGTGGGAAGTATAATAGTTTTAGTTCCTAGTCAATTTCAAGGACAATACTCAGTCACAAGCGACATTTATTGAGTTTAGATATTAAAAAAGACAACAACAATTTGCAAGCACGTACACGTTCTAACAAGTACAAAATGTGATTTAGCACCAATAATTCTTTTGTGCTTTGCCAGGTGTTACCGTTGACGACGTTGCTGATATTTATAATCTTTTGATCACCTTTAACATCCGTGTTCTGAGGTTTTTATTCTTACAAACTTAACATTAATTTTTAAAAGAAATGAAGTACTCGTTTGTTCAAAAGTGTTTGGTGAGATTTATTTCACATTTAAAATCAATGTCACAGCTTTTATATTTCAATTATTAATAGTTCGGTAGCGACTCGAAAATCTGTTTAGATTTTGAAGCAGTAATAATGATAAAACAACGCATAATGTTTACGATGTTTTAGTACAGGCCTTATTTATAAATGTTCACCAATAGTGTCCTTTTATAACTCGCTTATCATCTTCAGCATGTTCGTTTCTTCCATTAAGGACTATGAATCTATTTGCAATACAGTTTAGATTTATACATGTCTTTGTTTTCTTTTTCTACGTCCGGCATTTTCTATGTTAGTCTGTTCTGTACCTAATCACTGTTAATCCGTCAATGTCAGTATTTAACAACACTGCATAAAACATACATGTATAAAAAAAATGGAGCTGTCAGCCATACAACAGATTCTATGTTTATATCCCATCAACCCATCATTTTTTTACAAATATGTTTGCTTCTATCACACGTTTTATTGTCATTCTTTGTTTCTTTTCAGCGGCATGCAAATCAACAGCTCCTAAATTTATAGACAAATAAACTTTATTGTAATATTATTAAACCAAAGAACATTTAAACCGTTATAGACAGTTTAAATTTTCACAGATATTTAAATTTTAATCTACCTCAAGACAAAGACAAACAGGACAAATATAAATGTGACAAAAACACAGAGACGAGACATAACACACATTAATAAAAAACATCAGTTACCGCCTTGGAACGGTCAGTCAGCAAAAGGACCGACTAGGGTGCTTAAACCTGGTTTGTGGAGCGCTCCAACCTCGCACTTTCTGAAGGTTTTTCTATCAAACAAACAGTGTAAAGGAAATATCGCGTTAAAGTGAAACAACTAACAGTAAGCACCTGCATCGGGAGTTAAAACAGATACAATAAACTTATATAGATACATAATATCTAGTAATAAAATAAACTATCAACATATGTACAGTAGATAAAAGCCTCGGCAACGTAGATAATTGTTTTCAAAATAAATTTATTGTTTTAATGAGGTAATTTCCTCCTATTTCTGATTAATTTATATTTTTAATAATGAGTAGTGCATAAATACTGATGAGAATATGCCTTGAATTTAGTATTAAGTAGTATTATCGTATAACTTTGCACCTAATAGCAATTTATGTATCCGCCGTCTGTCTTTATATGTCCAACGGTTCATATTTACGAACAACCACTGGCGATGGTGTAAATCGAAGATCCTTCGTATGATACCTTACAGAATCAATGTCATCAAAAAGGTAAATATAACTTGGTAAATTTACCCGTACAAGTAAATTGTTATCACATAAACATACTTACCTTATCTAGTTATGTAACCCTATTTTAAATTTGTACTGTATTTTTTTTGCCAACTGTAGAGTAATCAATTGTGTTCGGTCATAATTTGTTTATTGACTTGTTTCTTATTTGTCATATTATAATATATATTCTCATGGGGCGGAATTAATATTATTGTTATTCGAACTATTTTCATGCTGAATTACGCAGATGGTATAATCCCGCAGATGTAAACACACAATGTCCAAACAGTGTTGCCGTTCGTACCTCACTACTTTCTGAGCCAATCTGACAAAAAGGTGAAGCCAATGTGCAATAGAGTGGTGTTCAGGAATTACTGCTCTTTCCGTGAGACACTCAAGTTCCCCATTTTACCCATGAAGGAAGCCTCTCTGGACTCTGTGCTACTTCCTGTGGGGAACCACTGCTCGAACACAGACTGAAACACAGCTTCGGCATCTCGATCTTTGTAATACTTGACGATGAAATCTGTTCCATTGTCCGATCCAGAGATGTTAGGAGACAGAACTGGAAAAAAACACGATTATAATTGTTTACAGTTGATATTTGCACCTTGACAGTACACTCGCTACTCGTGAAAATATGACATTGTATTTTGCTGAAACGTCTGCGAAATAAAAACTGAAGGTCTTGACAGTAAAGATATTTGTTAATAGACAGAGCAATCCACGTTACATAACCTGGATAGAATTATGTTTTTTATTAGGGAGTAGATTGTCTTACTTTTTCTTACTTCCGGTCTGAACATACACAGTACTCGTTTTTTCAGCGACACTGCTCTACCAATCTCATAACCAACCCCAAGGGAGGGCTGCGTTACCTCGGCAACCAAAACTGAAAGCAGAAATTAGAGCCCGTTGAGTGACATTATTCCCGTGATAGTGGCAATGACCAACAATGCGTCTCTCTTTGACTTAAAAAATATTCTTAAACGTCAGGTTGCTTGGATTTTAATATTCGTGCCCGATATTTTTATGTCAGAAAAAATCATGAGCATGCCAAATATTTGCGGACTACAATTAAGCGTGTTTCTTAGATTTGCGAGTATGATATATGAAAACACAAGAACATGATTTCTTTTCTGGGTTCCTTTCCCATTTATACGTATCACATTGGCAATAGGGTGGAATGGTATTTGTCTCCCTTGTAAGTTCATATCCAATATATTCCAAACACTAGGCAATCCCTTTTAATTGAAATTCTTGGACTTTATCGCTTGTTCTTTTGAAAAAAAAAGTTATCTGAAAAGGCCCTGCAAACTACTGTTCATTGATGCCCAAGATCTGAACGAAAGGCGTATCATACAATGTCGTCAACTGTATTTAGCAGAATTCCCCATCCTGCCTATTTTGGGGTGGAAAAAGAAAGAACATTAGGGCGACCTTTTACGAATGTACTCTTTGTGTTAGTGTTTAGGACCGTTTATACTATGACGAAAGTAGTACAAAAATTCCCACAAACAGAGACATAATAAAAATGTTCCTTTTCTATAACAATATGTCCGATACCACAGTTTATTACTACTTACCGTCGGCGCTATTCAGTCTCTCCATGTTTAAGTTGAAGATATCAGTATCGGTTTTCTTATCGGAATCCCCTGTGTAGAGAAAGCACACAAACAGGATCGTAACTGTTGAATGATAGGTAATATTGTCGGCAACTGAGAAAGTTGATATTTCGTTAACCGTCGTAAATATCTGTAAAGGCATGTATTACGTTGATCTTTTTCCATGTATCTGTTAATTACATCTAAGTTAAAATAAAGGCTAATAAAATCAATATTTTAATCGTTATTTTGCTAAATATAAACTTATTAATGACGTCTTCAGAAGCTTTTCGGTATCAAGAATCTAGAATACTTAAAAATGTCCCCGCAGTTTTGTCCGTATGCCTTTTAAACCATATGCCAATTGCAGAACTCAAAATAGTTGATATTAATCAGCCATCCTAGACTCACCTTTACCTACGACTTCCTTATTTACAATTTCTCCGAATTTCTCAAGTCTTTCTATGTGTTTTTGGTATAGGTCTACGTCATCACGGCTTCTTGACACGCTTCCAGAGAAAAATATTTTCACTTTCATTTCCGCTGTGTTTGGTCTGCTACAGGAAAAAGATAGCATTATTAAAAAAAAGTTTAAATTAAATGAAAAAGAATGCAGAGTAAGTCCTTCATCGATTTAAAATTCTACCTACCTACCTATATACACTAACACTCGATTTCGCTAATGTGCATACATAACTTGAATATGCATTTAACCAAAAATCATCAAAGGAGTACCGTTTAAATGAGCGTATTATGTTTTCAGTGGCCACAAACTTCATTGATTATTATTACCTCTCAGCCAATGTTTCTTTAATTAAAGTCTACATCATATCATATATCTATTTATACTTTTGATTATAAGATAATTACCGAGCTCGTAAGTATTTTCTTCCGAATCAGTGCATCCAGTTAAAAAGCTGATTATATTTCTTATGTGCCGCCATTTTGTTTTTTGTGACAGCAGCACTTGGTATTGCTCTTTACACATGTAATTTTTAATCAATCTGAAGTGAAATAAATTTACATTTACTATGATGGAAACTATATTTTCTCTTTTTTATTTCATTAACAAATACACTTACGTTAAAATATGCTTAGGTACAGCACTATTTTGCCAAGGGAGAGTAATACGCAATTATGACTGTGAGAGTAATCGGTCGTGTCAAGCATGTCGCCATTCACTGCTCTAACTTGCTAACCATCGCGGAAACCTGTAAAATTCGTCTAGAAGGTGCGACAGAAAGCATGCCATTGTTAGTAGCAGTAACAGAGTTAGCTGAGCAATCTGCTGATCATGTAGTTGTCAAAGTTTGTGACCGTGTTTGCTAGAACCCTGAAAAGGGTAAAAAAATTCCCCAGAGAGAAACTAAATAGCGAATTTTAGGAGATAGCTAAAAAAGGAGATGGGCATAGGTAGACTTATTCCAATGACAATTGTGCTTCACTAATTGGAAGATGTCAACATAAAACCCGTACCTTAAAGACACCAAAACACTAAATTAAACACCCCACATTGGGGGTAAAACAGGAGCCCATTGCCGTACATCTATAAGGTGAACCTAGGACAAATGTTAGGAGGTGAAGTTTACACACATACATATTCTCCTTATATTAGGACCAAAAATACGAAATTATCAATCTTTCAAAGCTATTTAGCACTGTAAATAGGTAACCAAAATGGGATAACTGATAGAGGCCCACTATTTGGCACATTGGTCAAAAATCTTTAAGTCATGCTTGGGCAAGTTGACGGGGTCAAGATAAAATACGAAAGTATGTGCTGTCCCTTAAATAAATCAGTTGTCAGTCAGTTAGGAGACAGTCGAGCAGCAGTGGATGATGGTTATAACTGAAAACGGGCTTACACCTTGTGTATATAGCCATTAATTTTTAACAAAGGTTTACACGAAAGGATTTGGTGTTTGAATATTTCATTCAATAAATAACGGTTACTCGATTAACTGGAACCAACTATTTAACTAAATATATTTATTTATTTGTATAACTAAAATATAAATAGCGGTTTAAACGTAAAACTCTATACGAGACGGAAGAAAGCTAGCCAAATGACAAACGACATTTACTACACAGCATACAATCGAACTTAAGTAAGAACAGTTTGTCACAATAGCTGGAACATTTCACAAGTTCTTATTAAAACATGTATTAAAACATTCTGGCCCTTTACCTGTTTGGTAACCTGTTTAGGCGTTCCTTATATTGTTGAAACATATATCATGTTATACAACCATCTGGCTGGCTAAGATGGTCGCTTTTATCAGTTTTATGACTTCTGAAATATAAAATTGTAACAAACCGGTCTTAGAAGCTGCCACTTAGAAGCCCAAAATAAACGGGCGTCATTTTGCTGACCTACTTACTATTTTAGTAGCAGGAGGCTACCTTATTTGCATATATGTATAACCTGCTTTGTGCGCATGCGTAAATACAGAGCGTGGATGTAAGTAATTTCGTAACCATGCAGTGTCGTAACTGGCGACATAGGTAATTTTGGCGGCGATCAGCTAGTAATTTTTTCATTGAACTCAAATTACTTTTAAACGATATGCATTTATTGTAAGTATTTTGTAGTCAGTATATGGAAAGAATCGCGGTAAGTTTGAAAATTATCTACCCATTAAAAATGCAAGAAAACAAGCAACAAAAAATGAATATGTTTTGTCAACTGAAATGCTTCTGTTAAGCTGCAACTAATATGAATTGGTTTATTGCAGTAACAAATACAGTAACGTAGTGTAAGGAATGTACACAGACTGAATATAGCTTCACATCGGTTTAACGATTTAATGAAATTTTGCAAAAAGCCTTCATGATATAATATTTACCTTTCCCTTTACTTTCCAGGAGAAAAAGTGACGTTCATTTTTATAACCCGCAACACCCACATGCCCTTCGAATGATATCAGATGAGCGCGAATGCATAACATCATGGACGTGAATATACAATAGTGTACATTACATATTATGTGTTATAACAAAGAAACTCCGACTTTTTATTTAAAAAAAACCATTCCGTTTTAGTTGGTTTTGTCCTCACAATTTATACACCTTTAATTTCAAAGACGAAGTAGGTTTTTTTCAGTGAACATTTCAGTCAGTGATTAGATGAATTACTCAAGTGGGCGTCTTCTACCAATCGCGTGGCTATTGATTGTTAAGCTAAAAGTTAATTTCGCTGCATGTTAGCGATTTTGTAAAGTTTTGTTTACATCTGCCTCAAAACTATGAGTAAAAATCTTGCCTGAACTGATGAAAATTAACCTGAAATGGATATTCAGATTTTTAAGGTGGTATCCGACAGTTTGCCTATATTAAATAGACGTACCAATATCTAACCACTGCTTTGGGGAATACGGTCATAGCTTTTCTACAAAAACCATACTTCAGTCGTTATGAAAACGATTGTAAACACTTACTTTATTGTTAGACTATACTAATCGCAAAAAATACTCTAAGTGCCCAGTCTTTCCAACTCTATAAAAAGCGCGACTAAACTGCTAAAAATAGATATCGACGTCAGAGCAGATTACACGAATGACTATATAAAAGTAAGTGGTCATGTGGTTTTCTAAGTTTATAAATAGCTATCTCTGCATTGTGGCTCGGATAGGAAATACCTGTTTTTAATGACGAGAGGGGATTTATCCTTGACTGTTCACAAAGATCTTTGGTATCAATCAAAAGCATTTTGTAAGACCTTTTCTGTTACCAATGACTTATTTGAGAAAAAAATGGATCCAGCTGCCGGATGCCACTATCAAAGAAGCTAGAAGTAATGGATATATTTCAGTATATGTGTATCACTGAGATGGATACCGCGTTTCAGGATGTAATTTTGATAGATGGATTATTGTTTGTTTGTTTATTGGGTTTATCGTCCCACCAACAGTATTTCAGTTATCTGGAGACGGTGTCCACTTGAAGCAGATATAGTGCTGCCTTCACTGTGTATAGCATGCGCTGAACACCTGGCATGATACCACACCCAGTCACATTATCCTGACACCGGGCCAACCAGTCGTGGAACTGCCCTTATACTTGCTTGAGCGTTAGCAAGGGAGCTATACCACTACCATTTTTAACGACTTTGGTATGTCGCGGCCCGGGATCGAACCCGGGGCCTCCCGTACCTGGAATTGATGGATTAAACGTTTCAGACGTACATATATACGTACATATGAACGTCGTTGAAATAGATACCACGTTTCATGAATAGGTAAATAAGAAAAGGTCCTTTCAAAATTTCCACAGATATTTAAATTTTATCTACCTGTAGACAAAGGCAAACAAGGTAAATGTAAATGTGACAAAAACACAGAGACGAGACATAATACATATAAAGAAAAACCATCAGTTACCGCATTTACATTTACCTTGTTTGCCTTTGTCTACAAGTAAATAAAATTTAATCACTGTGGAAATTTTGATAGGACCTTTTCTTATTTACTTATTCTTGTCTACGTTTCGTTAGGTGACAAATGTAGTTCTGTTTACGATAATACATACTCTAACTAAGGATACTTCCGACAACTGCCAAAATATAGGCCCGTTTTCACTAACCATTCTTAAGCCTAAGCCATGACTTAAGCCCATGTCACAATTTTCATACCAACAAAAATATGCTTATGTACGAAGTTTCAATGTGATTTTAGCTCAAAGTTGCAAAGTTAAAGTGTTATGCAAAAAATACAGACACGTAGCTAAATACATAATAAAGATATCGTGACTTTAAACCCATGTAATTCTTACTTAAGAATAGTTGGTGAATACTGGCCCTGTTGTCTATATCTAACATCTGATTAACGTTCTTATCTTCAATCGATTCATCAACGAACAGAACAAGTCCTTTTTGCCCTAACCAACGGCTTATTAAATCATATTTTATATTAAAAAATCACCGCATTTACCTTAAAAGCGAGGGCATTTTGCACTATGCGTTAACCAGTTGCAAACAACAACAGCAGCAGCCCCCCCCCAAAAAAAAAAAAAAATAAAAAAAAAAAAAAAAAAAAAAATAATTTAAAAAAATAAAACAACAACAACAACAACAAAAACGAAAACGAAAAAACAAACAAAAGGAAACTGGTTCCATCAGAGTTGCCCATTTATAACGCGTAATTCCAAATATCATAAAAATAAAATCGACGCATGCGCAGTGTCTTCTTGAACTCACTATTAAATTAAAACAGTCCATCGTCGCTATATGCAAGTCATGCCGTTTTCTCCCTCGCCTACCTGTAACAGTACATCGTCGCTACATGCAAGTCATGCCGTTTTCTCCCTCGCCTACCTGTAACAGTACATCGTAGCTACATGCAAGTCATACCGTTTTCTCCCTCGCCTACCTGAATAGACTTTTCTATGCAGAGGTTGATAGTCATCAAATAGCGATAGATATTTAGTTAATAGATTCATTAAAATAACAGTATACCAGAATGTAAGGTAGGAGAGTATAGAATATAATTCTAATGTATAGGTCAATACCATTTCCATTTATTACACTGATTGACGCAGTCATTTTCATCATTCATAGTTTGAATAAAGACCAAAAAGACCTAATTGAATTATGCAAGGCCTCCATTTAGTAAATGTGGCATTTTCTCTTCATTTATTTATGCGTTGTTCTTTACTGGCAAATAAAGTCAATAAACATCGATACTATCACTTTACCTTAAACTTACATAAGGGACTGTAACTGGTAGCTTCCGAAGATTAGCAAACCTACGCAGGACCGGAAGTAATAAATAAATTGGCGTATCTTGTCCTCTTAAAAGAAATATATTGGTAAATATTCTCTCGGGTCACCAATATACAAAATATCTAAAATATGGAGCCTGTGTGTAGAAAACAATATTCAACGATAATAAATACATACAGTTCAATGAAATTTTCTAAAAATAAATAATGTACCTGTAAATTATATATGTCGTTTTACACTTCTTTGCAATTTAATTTTGTTATTTCTCATAATATGTTTTTGTTATTTTGAAGAAAAACAACAAAGTAAAACAATCAGATTGATACCATACCATAAAGCCTGTGAACACCGGAGATAACTTCCTTCACAAGCCCTACACCGTGTCTAACAAACCAAGTGCATTTATGTTTTCAATGGCTGGGTGACGTTTTCTTGTTTGTTTCAACGAAAATTCGATTACAAAACAATCACGAAAGTCCAAGCCCTAGTTTGAGTCACAATAAAATTGATACCAAAAGGGAAGTAATTTTCGTTATCCTAAAAGGTTATTGGCAATACTTCAAAGTTTAAAGGTACAGTTCGAATATCCGAAATAATGGACGCCATGCCACTGTGGTATTTAAATTTACACGATTAATTTAACTGCATCTAAATTGTGAACTTTAACTGCTTATGTCATCAAACAAAATCTGATTGTATCACACAAACTGATAGCACCGCAGAAATCTACAATATATATCAAATATAATAATAAACAATATACATATCCAATTAACAACTCCAATCAACCAATTAACGAAGCTAAACATCGACGTTAATGAAGTAGCCTCCTTTCGCAGTTTGACTGGTGACAATACACAATCTTTGATCGGTGACGCGATCGGGCTTTGGATAAGATATGTGAAGGAAGCAATAAAACTGTAGGTTGGGGACAAAAATCACTTCAAATAATGCCGAAACTTTTATTAATGCAGATTACTAATCGGAGATTGTTTACAATAAATAGTATAGGGAAAAACTCGGTACCGACCTATGACTTTGAATAATGCATCGGCTTCGGGCAACCCGAGTTTGAATAACCGAAGTAAACATAAAATATAAATATATCAGCTCAGTTATCAATGTCGTGAAATGAAACAAACTCACGAAGGGAATCAGACAAACTCACCGAAGGCATTAACACACGTTCTGCCAGATGTGTCCCTTTTACGGGTGTGTATTCGGTCGTCTTAAAAATGTATGACGTCATTTTAAGATCAATACCCATAAAGTCTATACAAACATCTCTGATACCTTCGATAAAGGCAGACATTGTTAATTGCCTTTTTCGAAAAAAAAAACGTACTGATTATCACCAACGTAAAAGCTGAGTTCAGCGAACTTTTCAATCCTTTTATTTAATACTGAAGAATACACATTACCAAATATGCTTAAAATGGTGTTGCCACAGTAATTATTTGGATTGCTCTTATGTAACAAATAAACATTTAGTCCTAGTCCAAACTTCAGGGTAGCAACCAAGTATCAGAATAGCATTAAAGATGTCACAAATGTGGTCGTAAATGCTATCCTTGCTTTGAATGAAGTACTCATTTATAAGACAATCAATACCACCAGATTTACAACACTTAAGATTCTATATTGCTGACATGATCTAAACAACGTACCTTGTAGTAAACGAAGTCGTTGTGACGTTATGCTCTTTACAAAAGACTCGGGATCTTCATTAGTACTTCTAAATATATCATTTTTTTGAGATTTAAAAAAATAATCATAAAACGGATGTAATGATACCTTAGGTTCGCCATCTTTCTTTAAAGTGGTATCCAGTAGTTTGCTATATCAAATACACGCAAAACTATCTTACCACTGCTTTGGGGAAGTTGGGCCTATTTTTTGCATAAACTCATAGTTTATTCTAAAGCCGACACTGCCTCTACTGTTACAAAGTAAGAATCGCGAAAATAAACACTCTTAGAGTTCTTTTCAAACCTATAAATACGCATGAAAGTAATATATGCTAAAAATAGATATAGACGTCAGAGCGGATTAACCGGATGACTATATGACGTGATCTAGAAAGTAAGTTGTCACGTGGTTTTCTAGGTTTAAAAATAGGTATCTCTGCAGCGGAAATTCCTGTTTTCAATGACAAGTGTGGATTTATGCTTCACAGTTCACACAGTTCTAGGGCATCAATGAAAATATATTTTCATGTAACAATGACTTTGTCTATTTGAGAAAAAAAACAATTGAGCCAAACTGTCGGATACCACCTTTAAAGGTATTGAAATATTTCCAAAATTATCTAAGTTTGCAGTTTTACAGTTTTAGAAAGACGGTTATATACCTAATCTGCTGATTGTAAACACATTTACATTAAAAGCCGAGTCACTAGATTTTCAATAGTAAATCGTCATTTCATACAAACAATGAGCAAAGTTTGATGACTACTTTCGCAAGTACTTTAAAGGGAGTATGGTGACCGTAAAGCTATAAAAACATCACTGAACTGCGATGACACGTATCAGGACCTACAGGTTTGTCAAATACTGAGGCAATAAATTAAAGTAAATTTAAGACACATATTTTGTAGACATGTATGCTATCTCTCGTAGTATATTTACAGAAATAGGTTAGGTTAAGCCGTCTCTGGTTTTGTTTACATTCTACATCTCTGAGGTTAAGTGGAAGAGAACACTTGACTGAAACGGTCTGGTATTTGTTTTAGCGGGCGTCATGACTTATCTAAGAAAACGTCAGCGCTTGGACATGTTTTATTAAAAAATATCGTGTTTTTTTTTTCTCTTTTCATTGCTTGCATTTGAGAAACCCCTCAGGAAGTGTTAGAACTCTGTAAAACCGGTTTAAGCAGTCCCCAGTTGGTCCCTTTTGCCAAATGACCGTTCCAAGGGCGCAACTTTTGGGTTTGATCTTTTTGTTTATTGACTCATCGCCCACTTGTTCTTTTACATTTAGCTTGCACGTGAATACCCTTGTCATTTGCGTTTCCAAATTGCTGTATATGTTGCAATATGTGGACAAGCATGTGTAAATAATGATTACTTTTGATGTCCTGTTTTCGCAATTAGTGTCATGACGGCACCCCCTCTTTTCGATGATCATTTCCTATGAGCTAAGTGAATTTCTACTAGGCTACGAAAAAATTCACTGGTGAGGTGTATTTGAGCAAGTTAGTCTCTGTGATGCTAACAACATGTTTGTTTTTTTATTAAAAAATTGTTGGATTTGCAGCTTTTTGTCTACTACAAATTGGCATAAGGGGTTTCAGTGAGTTTTGAAATGGGCTTATTTTACCTCTGATATTTTCTGGTGTTGTTTGCTTTGTGCTTTCATCTGACAAGTTTAGAGAAGCTGTTTTGACTGGAAGATGAGATAATACTAGAAATATATTTGATACGTTTTTGCCGTAAGTGTTTGTGGCTAAGCTCTATTTCTGTTCGTCGTTCAAAAGTGTATGTGAATGTGTTCGTGCTAGTTCCTCGTGCTTACAAATAATTCTAAATCAGTTGGAGTGGCAAAACACACAAGAATTTGAAAACTCATTCTTTATGGAAGCCGCCCTGGAATTGAACCAAGTTGACAATTCAGTGGTGTGCCGTCAACAGTGGAGTGCAGCCCTCCACAAGAGACAATAGCGCCTCCTATTCTCCTGCTTCATGAAAGCCAGAAGTTTTATCTGCAGTGGTATACGATACATATACAGACAGATACAGATAAATACTGCATGCAATCTGGCATTTATAAGCATGCCATTCTTAATATAATGAATTTGCAGTGTATCGAGCACATCGGACTATAACCACACTAAACAGCACCAATACTTTCAAACCCTCATCAAAACAAAAAATCAGTTGTAGAGAACCGGAATGTACCACACACAAATTGCCGCAAAAAAGTATCCGCAAAATACACGTGTCCCGCAAAATTGGTTCCCATATTAAGTCTGTAAATGCAGGGAACCTGCGACTAAAAAGTAACATATTTATTACCAAAACCTTGCGTCAGGTATGTTCTTACGAAGTATACTTTAAATAAATAATTGGTTTATTTAAAAAGTATACCTTTTGAAAATGTATATGGGTTGTCATTTTTGACAAGGTAAAAATTAAACACAAATTCGATATAGGAAAAGTCATGACTTTAGACTTGAGTTCCAACTTAACTTGGTTCAGCATGTTCACATTTGTCTAAGAACAACTTTAATCCTGGTGTTACCTAGATTTAAAGCATATTTGTCTTCAGCGTTTCTAAAAGTAAATATTGTAATAATAAACTACTTCAGTAACAACCATTAGATTAGCTTTTAACAATGTAGCAAGGTGAAAGGGAGAGAATGTGTAAGCAGTCTGGTTAGCTCAGTCAGTATCTCTGATTGAGACAGAGAATTGGGTTTGTCCATGTGTGAAAAGATTTTCACACCTCCGCCAGAGACAGATAATATAATCATTTATTTATTTATTTATGACCAATTGTAACTGTAATGCTTAAAATATGCTGGTGTATATTTATGTAATATTGTTGTAATATTATTATTCCCACATTTCTTGAAGTATATTTTTTCCTCAACCTAGTTAGCTGTTTATATTTTTAATATTTTAACTTTTGTGCATTTGGTATTTATTTTTACCACTGTTATGAAGGAAAATAAAAAGTGAGAATTAAAGTGTTCACATTTATTTATATGTTCTATATATACCCGGCGAAAAGTGATAACAAACACCAACATTGCATAAACACATCTATTCAATACAAAAAAGAAAAATGCATAAAAAGCACATATCATACAATGGAGCTCGTACTGCCGACGATACAGGTACATGATGGACATTACTCTGAAAATTTGCATCCAGTTCCCCTATTTGAAAATTATATATGTTCATAGTCGAAAGCTAATTAATTAAACTTTAATTATATGTCTCGGTAAATCATTGCACACGTGGACAAACCAAATTCTCTGTCTCAATCAGGCATAATACTATGAGTTTACGTATTTACCGAAACAACCGGACTAATCCCTATATAAGATCAATTTATTGAAATAGTCATTTCCTGAAGTGACAGTAAACCAGTGCGATCACCTTGTTAGCCAATGGTTCTGACTTCAAGTTCCAGTGTTACAATGAGGGAGATCAGGTTTAAATCTTAGTAGAGACTCACAATTTTACTCTTCTTTTACATGGCAAAGTGTCTTAATGTAAAGAAAAACAATTCAGCCTGGTTAACTCAGTCAGTAGAGCATTAACGCAAATGCTAACTATCTACAATTTAGAGTCTTGGACTGCACATTTTCTTACATATAAAAGGCTTTACAGTTAGTTTTAAGTACATCTACTGTTTTACTAAATGCTTGATTATATAACATGTATATTATATAAAAAGGTTTAAATTAAATACTTGATTGTCTTATTTTGACAAGTACTGGGAATATATTCACGAAAAATCCTGTTTACTAAGAAATTTCCTTACCTCTTAAACTATTTCCTTTCCATAATTTCATTCATAAAATCATTTAATTTAAGAAATTTTTCAGTTTTTTAGTCAGAATTTAAGAAAATTCTTAGTATAAGTAAGAAGAAATGCTTTGATTCTTAATAAATTTAATGGTCTGCTTAAAAACAGAATATTCTAACAGCTATGACCACTGACTCACAATTGCTATTACATTTATTATATCTCCCTGCACAGGTTCAGAATGGATGGGGCCTCAGCTGATCAAGGGGCTGCCAAATCTAAGGCAGATAAGAAAAAGGAAAAAAAGGAGAGACAGGCAAAAGCCCAAGCAAAGAAAGAAATGGAGGAAAAACAAAAGGCTCAACAAGCAGCAGAAGGAAAAGAAGCCGTGGTAGAAAAACTAACTTCAGAAGGAAAACAAGCTGGCGATGACAAACAATCAGCAGAGCAAAGGTCAGCAGAAAAACTAAAACCACAACAGCAAAAACAAGGAGAGAAGGATAAATCTCCTCAACAGAAAAAACAAGGAGAGAAAGATAAATCTCCACAACAGAAGAAACAAGGAGAGAAAGACAAAGATAAAACACAGCAGCTAAAGCAAGGAGAGAAAGAAAAATCACAACATGGAGAGAAATTAAAGAAACCACCAGGAGATGGTTCACTTGGCCTTAAAGATGGTGAGGACAAATACTTAAGTTCACTCTTTATTACCTAAACCTTCATATACTATGTTCCCAGATAATGACTTTTTCTATAAGTCTTTATTGGACTTTTAAAGATGGTATGCAACTTATTGCCTTTATCAAATGCATGTAACAATATCTTTTCCACTATTTTGTGAAAAATAGGTATAATTTCCGCATTAACTGATACTTTAGCCTAAGTAAGGACAATTTTATCACACCCTATATTGTTAGCCAGTACTTATTGCAACAAAAAAATCACACTTAATGTTCATTCTTTTCAAATCTATAAATAAGCATAATGGTGCTATTGTCTAAAAAGAGATATCAACATCAGAGTGGACTACCCAGGGGATTAACTGTAAGTTGTCACATGGTTTTCTAAGTTAAAAAAAAATAGTTGTATTGTCTCTGCAGCGTGGCTCAGATAGGCAATAACTGTTTGCAGTGATGAGTGTGGATTTATGCTTTCTGTTCACAAGGAACAAGGGCATTAATAAAAAGCATTTTGCAGAACCTTTTCAGGCAACAGTTACTTATTTCAAATGACTTATTTGATTATTTGAGAAAACAAATCTATGGTCCAAACTGTCCCATATCACCTTTAGGGATGTTTTTATCGTCTTTTTTCTTATTTGTATCTCACTATTTTCCCCTATGTTAGTTATTTATATGTAATTTTATGAAGGGCGTATGGAGGCTGTCGTAATAAAGAAGTAGACACAGATACTTTTTTTTTAACCAGACCTGGTAGCACAATCGGTAGAGCGCCGGCTCCAAGTACCAAGCGCCCGGGCCACGACATACCAAAGTCGTTAGAAATGGTAGTGGTATAGCTCCCTTGCTAATACTCAAGCAAATATAAGGGTAGTTCCACAACTAATTGGCCTGGTGTCAGGATAATGTGACAGGGTTTGGCATCATGCCAGGTGTTCATGGCATGCTATACACAGTGAAGGCAGCACTATATCTACTTCAAGTGAACACTGTGTCCAGACAACTCAAGTGCTGTTGGTGGGACGATAAACCCAATAAACATAAACAGATACTTTTTACTTAATTTTTAGGTGACGGTGATTCAAAACCTAAGAATGACGGCCCTCTGTCCATCAAGCCATCACAAGTTACCCCGGCTACAGGCACGGAAGGAAAGGAACTCAGTAAAGCAGAGCTGAAAAAACTAAGGAGAGAAAAACAGGTGATTACATATATATGTTGTGTTTCAGGTAAGTTGTTGTTGGTTTCGGGATGTGCTTAAGCATTATTACAAACTTTTGGGGTTTTTTGTTAAAAATTGGTCTTTTCTAAGCATGGTAATATTAGTTGCAGTAGCAAACAATTTACTGCCACAAATTGATGGGTTTTTTTTTTTCCATATTTTTACAGGAGAATGTAAAATAAATAAATCATTTGTTCAATGTTGATCTGAAAGTGCTTTTTTTCTGATCTTGTATTGAAATTAAAGGATGTTTTCTTGCATTTGTTATAAAGAGTTATTTAATCATAGTTATACCAGTGTTTAGGCTAGAACTTCAAAGCAGTGGGCTAATTTGACCTATCATTTCTGAAAACAGTGGGCCAATTTTATAATCAGTGGGTCACTTAAAAAGATGGGAAAAAACTTATCCAAATGAGTTTTTAGTACCAGGCTCGTGAAAAACGTCACAAGGTTTCGGATCACCCAAACGCTTTACTTATGAACCGCATTATTAAACGTGAAGCGTCCATTAATTATGATCAACAGAGTTGTCGTTCGTACCGGAAGTCGCTAGTGCATATAATCAAATACAGCCGGTTTTAGGTCAACAGGTAACGCCGGATTGGTCTATTTTTAGCAGAAACTAGTTTGTGTACAAGCTAGGCTTAGAACTACGATTGATTGATAAAAAATAGAAGATTTATTTCCGTTTTATTTGCTCTTCACTTTTATTAGCATGCGCCAAAATGACCCATTCAGTTAAAAAATGTGCTCCAACTAAGAATGCTGCGCCAATCTCGCAATGGCACGCTTTAGCTTATACACTGTTATACAGGTATATTTTTGTGGCAAATGCTTGTAGATAGAATAATGTGCCTCTGATATAATATTTGTAGCCAAGTCATAGGGTATTAAAGTCAGAGCTTCAGTGAAGTTTCCTCACCTTACTGCAGCAGTTTTTTAAGAATCGTAGTTTAAATACTTTTTTCCTGTATTTTATTAAAGGAAGCACAAAGAGCCGCCAAAGTCAAGTCACAAGGGGATAAAGGGGCTCCAGCCAAGAAAGAGCCCACAGTTCGTGTCCCAGACAGCTTGAAAGCCGATGTACCAGAAACACAGAAACGTGTGGCCAAGAAACTTGAGAAACAACAGATTCCGAAGAGAACCTCAGCACAGAGAAAGGTCCGCTTGTTTAACCACTTGCAGCAGTATGAAAGGGAGGTGTCACTGACCCAGTCCTTGCAGTAAGTGGAACGGAAAATGTTAACATGTAAACATGAATTGTAAATAATTAAGTGACGTAAGATAAATCATGGTATAAAGATTTTGTTCCTAAAGTCATAAACACTCTGGCAGAATAAATGTTTTACCTTCTCCATGACACGTAAAAATGTAGTATGGTTGAAAGATAATACTATAAAACTTAATTTTTTCATAAATAAATGAACTGTAGGCAGGCAATGGAAAAAAAAAAGAAAAAGATAAGACGTAAAAGAAGCACAGGCCAAAAAAATACAAGTCGAACCCTGCGCCTTATGTCTGTTTTCTACCAATAGCACCACTGTTTCTTGGTATATGCATGTTTCATATACTATTATAATATGACCAGCTCAATGTTTATATACAGCTTTCAACATAACTTATATATTGTTTTAGACAAGTTTAAAGTGTTTACAGGTGTTTATCAGTTATTTGGATCAACATCATGCCCAAAAATGAGTCAAACCGCTATAGGCTTTGGCCATTCTGCTTTGCTATGTACTTATTGTTTAGAATTGTCAAAATTAGAAAGTCCTATAAGAATTACCGCAAATATTTTCATTTGAACTACTTAACATTTACATTGTTTCATGGGAGCTATTATGACTTGAAGTAAATACTGTTTGTTTTTCATGTGGCCTATTTCTATGCATACCAATAATTAAGAAATTGTCTGTTCAGGGTTTGTTAAAAAAAATTCTTTTTGGGTTTAGATTTGACATTCTAAAATGTTACACTGTCCAATAAAGAATTTTCTGTATAAAACTATGAAAGAAGTTTTCCTATTTTGAATATTACCTAATAATGGCCATAAAATTAACAGACAAATATAACCAAACCTGCACAAACCAGTTTACAATGTGTACTAGCAACAGTCAGATTACCGGTTTCTTGTTTGCTTGAGTTTTAACTACACCACACCGGCCGCAATAGCTCAAGTTGTAGAGCGTCGGCTTGTGGATCGGAAGGTCGTGGGTTCAAATCCCGGCCGGGTCAAACCAAAGACTTTCAAGTTGGTAGTAGTGGCTTCCCTCCTAATGCTCGGAGCTAAAGGGACAGCATTATGCCTTACTCGTCAATGTCGGTATAATGGACCGGCCGGGTTCAGTCCCTGGGCACCTCATAAGTGCTCCTGTGCTATAATGATAGAAATGTCTGCATAGTATCGGCAAAAATGCCGACAATTCCCATCCCACCCCTTAACTACACCACACAGCTGTATGTTTATATGTTGATTGTGAATTTGGTTTTAACTTGCAGTATATTTGTTCCAGGTTTTCAAGTGGAGGCATCCATCCAGCCATCGTCCGACTTGGACTGCAGTATGCAGAGGGTTTAGTCAGTGGATCTAATGCACGCTGTATCGCCCTCCTAGCTGCCCTGAAAATTGTGAGTTCTGGTAGAAGTTGGGTTTGTTCATCAAGTCTAATTTCACAATAGTCACTCGTGATCATGCTCAGGCAGATAGTGTATCAAAAGATCTGGCAAATCCCAAACATGTCTTGTATACTGTTTGCTGCATAAGATTTTTCAATATGTCTTGTTACCTTGGCAAAAGTTCTTCGCAGAAAACTAAGAAAAGAATTTAGAATGTTTACAGATTTGATAAAGCATAAATAACCACCCCATAAATAGAGAGGCCATTTTTTACACTTTTATATTTAATAGTATCTACAAAAATACACAGCCTGTGGTATGCCGAGAGTGTATTTATATTGTCTGATGCACATGTCACAGCTCTGGCTACCTTGAAAATAGGGAGTGCTTTAAAAAATAAGTATTAAATTACAACATTGAATGACGGCTGTTAGTGATGAGTCACAAAACTGTCCTTTTTCTTCATACCCTCTCTCTTGTAGGTTATAGCTGACTATACGACACCCCCTAAGGAAGAATTGTGCAGAGATCTGGCTGCCAAGATCAAACCCTACATAAGGTAATTTAATAGGTTTGTTGTTTTTCAGGTTGTTGTAATGTTGTTTTCGCAAACCATAAAAATCCAGAACATAGTTGCAACATATTGTTCGTTCTACATAAACACTTGCTTTCTTAATAAAAAAAATCTGGCGTTAATATCTTTTTAGTATTAATATTTTATTATGTTGTTGTGTTTTTCCAGTTTTCTCAACCAGTGTCGACCCCTATCTGTAAGCATGGGAAATGCTATCAAATACGTCAAGTGGCATATTTCACACACACCAGCCAATCTCAAAGATGCCGAGGTAATATAGTTAACATTGTTCACATAAATGTTGGTATTATTTATACTGTCCAAGAAACAGATGTTTCAGTATTATATAAGAATCCCATATTGTTATTATTATTTTTTTCAATTTTTTTTTTATTCAGACGAAATGTTTTATCTATCAGTTCAGGTGATACAAATAACCTAAGCTAGTGGACCAGTCTATGTATTTTAGTATTAATGAAAATACTGCCACTGTAAAAATGTATTTATTATTTTTAACATGTTGTGGCTGTAGTTTTAATCACCTTTAAAAAAAAAAAGGTTTATAATGAGAGACATTAGTGCATTTCTGTACTTTCTTCGAGTTTATGGGATGCCTGCACTCCAGACAGCAGGTTGAATGAGAGACATTAATGAATAGTCTCCCTTGAATACTCTCTAAATGCAAGTAAGTCTTTTAATTTGGATTACTCAGTTTTTATGCTTGTGCTCTTTAGAGTGTATGTAGACTTTTCTGCCTTTCTTGTTAACCCTTAACTATTATCAACAAACACTTCCATTTTCATGTTTAAAAAACATATCTCTAAGTATTTAAATGGATTTTAAGCTTATATTTATGCAAAAATTAAGAAATTTTACTGTTTGTAATTGCAAAAGAACAAGCAATAAAGTCCAAGAATTCGAAATAAAAGGGCCTACCTACTGTTTGGAATACCTCAGATGTTATCTAACAAGGGAGATAATTTTCATTTCAACAATATACCCCAATCCCTTTCCAAAGCACATTAGTCACTTAAGAATGCTGTTGTTTTCAGGTAATGAATCTTCAGCATTTTCCAATCATTGCTTCTTGTATGTCCATTAATATAATTTACACCAAACCTGTTAGTAGAGCCAAGGCTTCAGGTACGCGATGCCCTGGGTTTGATCCCGGGCTGCGACATACCAAAGTCATTAAAATGGTAGTAGTATAGCTCCCTTGCTAAAGCTCAAGCAAATGTAAGGGTTGTTCCACGAATGGTTGGCCCGGTGTCAGGATAATGTGACTGGGTGTGGTATCATGTCAGGTGTTCATGGCATGCTATAGACAGTGAAGGCAGCACTATATCTGCTCCAAGTGGACACCATCTCCAGATAACTGAAATACTGTTTGTAGGATGATAAACCCAATAAACAAAGAATAATATAATTTACTACTTGTTTTATGCAGGGCTGCATATAGCAGTCATACTGTCCATCCGTCGGTGCATCAGTGTGCCCTTTCCATCCCATTGTCATGTCTCAGCCATAACTTTCATAGTAATATCAATATAATTTTATCATATTGTAGACACACACTTGAAGTTGTTTATGTTCAGCCATTAAGGTCAAAGTCATAATCAGGGTCATATTTAAGGTAATTGCATCTTCCTGGGCACACTTTAAAGATGGTATCCGACAGTTTGGAACAAAAATATTTTCATTTAACATCACAATAAACCATTGTTACCAGAGAAAAGATCTGGATAAATGCAGTTTATTGATGTCTTACACCTGTCTGAAAAGTGAACTATAACGTCACACTCGTCATTTCAAACATGTATTTCCTTTCTGAGCCACCCTGCACAGTAAGCTAGTTTTAAACTAAAAAAATTATGTGACCACTTATGTTTTAGCTCATCCACGTCATCTGTGGTGACGTCAATGTCTTTTTTTTAAGCAGGAATCTCAACCATTCTTATTTATAGATTTGAAAAAAAAAAGAACATTTATGTGTTTATTAACGAGTTTTACTGCCTTAAATTGATATACTGTTGAAAATCGTCAAAGCTTAGACTAAAGTATGATGTTTTTCTACAGAAATTATGCAGAGATCAGATATCATTACATGTATTAGATAAAGGCAAACTGTTAGATATCACCTTTAAGGTGTCAAAGTGCTGCCGATAAGGTCAAATTGTATCTTCATGGGCATATGTCATTTTCAGATACATTTTTTGTTCGAGTATATCAATTAATCTCTAGTGATATTTCTTGTTTTCAAGGCTAAAGAGTCCTTACAGAAGACCATTGATGATTTCATGCAACAACAAATCCTACTTGCTGCAAAGGCCATCTCTGAAGAAGCCCAGTCCAAGATTGCAGATGGTGATGTCATTCTAGTCTACTCTTGGTAGGTCCACCCTCCAGTCTGGTCAACAAAGTGTTGATCTATCAAGTCTCTATTTTTTAATTTTTTCAGCTGTTCTTTTAACCCTTTACTTGCTGGAAACACCTTTAGGAGGGGTAAGAGGGGGTGCTGGTGTATGTATCGTGTTAATATTCTGAATAGTATTTCTAGAATCTAAAAGGTTAAGTTGAATGAAAACTTCTAATATCCTAAAGCAACATGGACATTGCATTTTTTTTTCCAAAAAGTAAAACTTTGTTGAACCACATGGAATAACACAATTACATTGGATGCTAAATTGTATGCCTGACCGCAATAGCTAAATTGGTAGAGCGTTGGCTTGCGGATTGGGAGGTTGTGGGTTCAAACCTCGGCCGGGTCAATCCAAAGACTTTAAAGTTGTAGTAGTGGCTTCCTTCCTAACGCTCGGGGCTAAGGGGACATCATTACGCCTGACTCATCGGTGTCAGTATAATGGACCGGCCGGGTTCAGTCACTGGGCACCTTATAAGTGCCCCTGTGCTATAACGATAGAAATGTCGCTGCACAGTATTGGCAAAAATGCCTGCAAATCCCATCCCTAAATTGTATGTGAGCTTTCAGTCCCAAAAATATCATGCGATCTTTCAAACTGGGTGAATCAAAAGCTTTGCATAGCATTTTAACTATGTTTTAAGTGGAGTTACGCTCAACAATTAGCTAGGTAACCTGATAGATTTTTATTTTTCATCTCATGTATTTGAATTTTAACCTGATTGTACTTTCATTAAACTTTAATGTATTTGGCGCCGTATGACCTATCAAATGTTGGTGTGCCATAAAACCCAAAATACAAAATATTTCAACAACCTGGAATATCTCCTAACTTTGAATGAAGTAAAGTATGATCATTGTCGAGTGTATTTGTCAGCCATAAACAATGCACCGATGGCTCGATAGTCAAGCAGTCTTTTAAGAACAAAGGAAATTCAAATGATCTGCTTAATGTGGCATGTACCTTAGCAAAACAATTGCAAAGGTGCTTTAAACAATGCAACACAATCAAGGTCAATATAAGGGTGCATCAAGCTTATTTTTATATATTTTTTTTTTATTTTTCACTCTCGCTAAGACTTCAATTTGTGTGGCTAGGCATGAAGAGTCAGTTCAACTTTGACTGGATGCTGGACCTGGAAGCACAATAAGTCAAAAGGGCAGATAACTCAAAAATTAATATAAAGAGAGTTATGCACCTTCTTCGGCTAAAAATTGTATGTGTTTAGGTTTTATTATCACATATAATCCAGCAATATAAAAAGTGTGTCTGCTGTCTACAGCTCTTCCTTGCTGTCACGTTTGTCCAGTAGTTTAGAATGACAGTGAGATAAGTTAGATAATGCTTGTTTAAATAAATGTTATTTATTCTAGCAATAAATGTTATTGTAGCTCTTTATTGGCAGGTGTTATAAAAGTTGGCCTGATGAAGTATACCTTATATTTCCAGCTCTTCGCTTATCCGTCGAGTGTTGTGTGACGCCCATAAACGAGGCAAGAAATTCCGAGTGATTGTAGCCGACAGTCGACCCAAGATGGAAGGTGGGACTGAATATCATATTTACCAACTAGTTGTTTAAAACTTGTACATTTTTGATACTGAAAGTAGTTGCTGTGGTCGAGTGGTTAAGCATTGATTTCCAGGTTCATTGGTCCTTGGACAAGAATAGAGGTATAGTCAATTTGGGTAGTAAGTACCAGAATAAAGCTTAACCCAGAGGTTGATTGCAACTTGGAATGTACCATTCTATAGTTTCACACTGTCATCACAGTGGGAGGTTAATGGGTAGGGAGAAGGTAGTGGAGGTGGATCTACCTGGCTGGACACAACCTCAATACAGCAGTTTCAGGAAAGGGGTGTGACTTCTCACCAATTACATCTGTGTGTAAACCCAAGTATCCACAAATTAAGTGTCCAGCTGTGATCTGAGAGAATTATCTTCTTTTTCTTTTCTTTTTTAATTAGGTGGGGGCGGGTTGAGGAGGTCTTGAATGTTTGTGTCTAGACCAAAGTACTATTAAACATTGGGGAAAAGATGGAGGGGCCCTTTTAAAGGGGAACTTGCACTCATAAAAGATCGCTAGAGTGGACAGTATGCAACCGTATTGTGTCCTATGTGTGATACACTTCTTATGATATAACTTGCTTTAAAATGTGTATATTACTGCATATAAATAATATAAACTGCATATATTATGCCTATGTAAAACAGTTTTTTAGAGATATTGGAAAGGCCTTCAAGCAGTATATGATAGCAGTATATAGTAGCAGTATATAATAGCAGTATATAGTAGCAGTAAGTATATAGTAGCAGTAAGTATATAGTACCAGTATATAGTAGCAGTATATAGTAGCAGTATATAGTAGCAGTATATAATAGCAGTATATAGTAGCAGTAAGTATATAGTAGCAGTATATAGTAGTAGTATATAGTAGCAGTATATAGTAGCAGTATAAAGTAGCAGTATATAGTAGCAGTAAGTATATAGTAGCAGTATATAGTAGTAGTATATAGTAGCAGTATATAGTAGCAGTATATAGTAGCAGTATATAGTAGCAGTGTAAAGTAGCAGTATATAGTAGCAGTAAGTATATAGTAGCAGTAAGTATATAGTAGCAGTATATAGTAGCAGTATATAATAGCAGTATATAGTAGCAGTATAAAGTAGCAGTATATAGTAGCAGTATAAAGTAGCAGTATATAGTAGCAGTAAGTATATAGTAGCAGTAAGTATATAGTAGCAGTATATAGTAGCAGTATATAGTAGCAGTATATAGTAGCAGTATATAATAGCAGTATATAGTAGCAGTATATAGTAGCAGTATATAGTAGCAGTATAAAGTAGCAGTATATAGTAGCAGTAAGTATATAGTAGCAGTAAGTATATAGTAGCAGTATATAGTAGCAGTATATAGTAGCAGTATAAAGTAGCAGTATATAGTAGCAGTAAGTATATAGTAGCAGTAAGTATATAGTAGCAGTATATAGTAGCAGTATATAGTAGCAGTATATAGTAGCAGTAAGTATATAGTAGCAGTATATAGTAGCAGTATATAGTAGCAGTATATAGTAGCAGTATAAAGTAGCAGTATATAGTAGCAGTAAGTATATAGTAGCAGTAAGTATATAGTAGCAGTATATAGTAGCAGTATATAGTAGCAGTAAGTATATAGTAGCAGTAAGTATATAGTAGCAGTATATAGTAGCAGTATATAGTAGCAGTATATAGTAGCAGTATATAATAGCAGTATATAGTAGCAGTAAGTATATAGTAGCAGTATATAGTAGTAGTATATAGTAGCAGTATATAGTAGCAGTATAAAGATATACATTTTCCAGAGCAGAATGAGGCTGATTTTTATGTCCCCAGTTGGCTCTAACAATCACTAACCAACAGAGATTTTTTTATATTTTCATTAGCTTATATTAGCTGACTGTCAAATAATGGCCATAGTGGTGTTGCTGTGATGTATATACACAAGTCAGAAGAAAACTAACTGCCAATCTAAAGTATGAAACACATTTTCCAATTAATTTTTGAGAAAGGCCCAGGCTGAATATTTACCGTAAAGTTTTATTGATAAGACCCACACAAAGATAAGATGCACCCCCTCTTCGAGGTCTAGAATCAAGGAAAATAGCAAATTCTCAAAGACAAGACCCATCCCCTATTCACTAATCCATCTGGGCACCATTTAACAATTCCCGCATCGCTTGATTTGACTCGAGGGAACATGTTCTAATTGTATTTATTTCATTATTGTATTTTTAAATCAACATTTTTTTTTTTATTTCAGGCAAGGAGTTTTTGCGGCGTCTTGTAAATGAAGGCATAAAATGTTCCTATGTTCTGATAAATGCTGTTTCCTACGTCATGTCAGAGGTACTGTGTATTATTATTTTTTTTTACAATTTTAAGGTGGAGTAAAACATTTGAGCATAAATTTATTTATATAATGTTGTAAAATGTAGATTATTTTTTTTTATAAAAATGCTCTCACTCAAATTTTTAGCAAAGTGCTTTTTTCAGGAGTTAAACACAAACAGTTGCTCTCTTTACATATTTGCAAATGTTCATGGTGCTGCCATATTAGAAAACTCTTACAATAGCTCTCATAACATTTGCATCAGAAAAAGTTTTCTAATTCTGCAGCAGAATTATAAATACAAGAGCAATTTTTAGTGTTTAACTCTTTTTTAAATTAAATTGAAAATGGCAATTTGCCAAAAATTTGCGTGAGAGCGTATTTATATATTGTTAATTTTTTTTTTAAAGGTTAGTACGTGTCATAAATGCCATCAAATGTTTGTTACATCATGTCAGAGGTACCTTGTACCATTTATAAAAAGACATTTAAGTTCAATGTTCAAGTATAAAAATATATATCAGTAAAAAAGGCTTTGATTACTTTTTCCTGGGCCCCTTTGGTAACATATTGTTAAACAGAATATTGTTTATGTAAACTGTTTATTGTCAGCAGTAGCAAAATGGATAATTAAAAGATATTTATATACCCTATACAGAGCAGCAGATAGCTGTCATATTGTCAATGGATCTGTAAGTATGTTCATCCCGTTCCGAAATATGGCCAAAACTGCCATATTAGTTGTAGTACTTCAATATATTACTTCACTATCTAACAGACTTACACATTTAAGAATGAATTCATTAAAGAAAAAGAAACTGTTTTTTAATGGATGATATTGTTTATATTCCAGGCCAGTAAGGTGTTCCTGGGTGCTCATGGGTTACTAGCTAATGGTTTTGTGATGTCACGTGTGGGTAGTTCTCTCATAGCTCTTATCGCCAAGTCCAGTAATGTGCCTGTCCTGGTATGCTGTGAGACTTACAAGTTCTGTGAACGTGTACAGACAGACTCATGTGTCTTCAATGAACTAGGTGAGTAAAGCATTGAGAAAAAATGATGAATAGTCTCCCTTTAATACTCTCTAAATGCAAGTAGTTCCTTTTATTTGGTTTACTCGGTTTTTATTCTTCTACCGGAGTGTACTTCAATGGATTAAGTGCTAGTATCATGTCATATCCTCATCAGGGTATTCCACTCTGATGATGATATCTATTTTTTAGCAGAAATGATTATCAGGCTTCTAGATTTGTACTCTCTAAGAATATAGGCAGTGTTCAAAACTGCCTTTACTTAATCTTATATAGGAGTTTGTACAGAAATTAGGCCTAAGTCCTCAGAGCGGATATTGTTACATGTAATTGATATACAAACAGTCGGATACCTCTTTTAAGTGCTACGAAGTTGTAGAAGCTGTATATACTTTGATCCAAAATTCTTATTAGATGCATTTTTTTCATTTATAACCCCCCCCCCCCCACCCTCTTTAATGCACCCAATATATTCTGCAACATGCTGTATCATTGACTTTTTCCCCCATTTATTTGCTTTACATATTCAATATTACTCGCATGTTAATAATGAGTTTCTAGAGCAGATCAATAATGAAAAAACACAATGTCCCTAAATTGTTTGTTTCATAAATGTCTACAATTTATTTTGATTATCAGGTGACCCTGATGACCTTGTAGATATCGGGAAAAAGACTCCATATCTGTGGGACTGGAGAGACTACCCTTCTCTCACCCTCCTCAACCTCGTTTACGATTTCACCTCACCAGAATTTGTTACCATGGTGATAACAGAATTGGGAATGATTCCCTGCTCCTCTGTACCAGTAGTCTTGAGAATGAAGCAAGCTGAGATCCAGGAGTCCTGATATCGGTAGTGATAAAATGATATCTATAATATCCAGATATAAGTGGTATTTCTTCTAAATTCTTGATCTTTCCATTAAAACTCCAATAGATTTGGTACTCGTTTGTTGGTTCATCATCGCAACAACGATCTTTCACTTATGTGGAGATGGTTTTCAGATGAAGTGCTACCTTCACAGTTAATAGCATGCAGCGAACAGGACATGACACAAGGACATATTGCACCGACCGGCTTAACTAACTTTATATGCGTTTGATTGTAAGCAATGAAGTTTTACCACGATTTACAACTTTTACACGTTTTGAAATCAGCTTGAGCAAGTGGGCCTCCTGCCCCTAGAGCCATAGCATGCTTATTTAAATCACCATGAAGATTTACACATGTTCCAGTAAATTGATGGAATGATGGGATATATTGCGATATCACTTCAGAGTTATTGTCATAAATCACTTGAGATCCATTGTGATACTATGGGGATTTTTGTGTGAATATGGTTTCGTTGTACAGCAATTAATTTGGACAACAAGAAGGACTGATTAAGTTATACAGAAACTGTGTTACGTCAGCATGTGGTTGTTAATGAAAAGCTATTGATTACGACAAGTGATGACATTTGATGGAATCGAAACAACATGGACACAGAATGGCACCTGTAGATTTATGCCAAGTTAAGGCAGATGATCCATGCTTCATGGTTGATGTTTTTCAAATTCTGTCTATGATAAAAAATGAACAGACTTTATATAATTGACTTATGATATATAGTCTCATATAATTTAGGTAGCTGGTAGGGAAAATTATCCATCTAGACTTGCATCTTTTTATAACTTCGATGGATGGATTATATATAAACATGTTGTCCTTCAAATTAATATGTTGTCTACATTAAGAGAATTAAAAGTATTGTGACGCTTTTTAATTTATTTCTCTTATTTCCTATTTGAAGATAAACTTAGAATAATGATTATGACAATAAAAATAAGCCATAAGCATAACACTGATAATCTTTGAGACACAATAATTGAAATAAATGCGCCAAACTGTGATTAGGTCATTAAGTACGACAGTTGAGTCTCTTTGAGAAATATTTTAAAGATGTGCATTTTTGGGGAGGGATTTGCCGGCATTTTTGCCGATACTGTGCAGCGACATTTTTATCATTATAGCACTGGGGCACTTATGAGATGCCCACGGACTTAACCCGGCCGGTCCATTATACCGACACCGACGAGTCAAGCGTAATGCTGTCCCCATAGCCCTGAGTGTTAGGAGGGAAGCCACTACTACCAACTTTAAAGTCTTTGGTTTGACCCAGCCAGAGTTTGAACCCGTGACCTCCCAATCCGCAAGCCAACGCTCTACCAACTGAACTATTGTGGCCGGAAGGCCTGGAAAAGGAGGTTGTAAAATATTGTTTAGGTATACTGCATCGTAAAATATACGATTAGCTCTAGTTATGTTATTGGCCTTTGAATTTGAGTTCCCATTTCAATTCCCACCACAGTTGACACTTTTTCTAGCTGTGATTTTTTTACAGTCATTAGTTTTAAAATTAAAAACATACAACAGCACATGATGTAACTCTTGTTGGAATTATTTTGATTACTAAAAAGGATTTATACTTGCTCATTAAATAGTCACAGTAGACCAGGGGTTGACATTGATTGAAGTTCCTCACTCTAAGAGCAGTAATTTTTGCAGCATACTGATTAACAAGCTTGCCAGTTTAAATGACATTCTGGGATACTATAGCTTATAAACCCATTTACAACTTTATATCCCCAGCTGCAGAGTATATGGAGGCTTTATTGGTGTTGATGTCTGTAGATAAGATTTATGACTCTATTTCTAGTCTACCCTCAGTCAGATCTGCTCAAAACGAGTACCAATCCTAGTTGAGCATATTATTGCCACAGCTTTATCAGCTTGATTTAACATGAGTTAAGCCCCTTTGTTTGAATTATTGTGCCAAAGCAATATTTGGGGTATTAATAATTTTATGATAATTGTTTATCATTGCATTATGAAGATCTTTAATTTGTACTTAAAATCATAGAATGTTCTCATTTTTTAGTAACACTGATCATACACTGTACAGAAAAGTACTCTTATCCGAATTATGTTAAAGTTAATGCACACTTTAGTAATTCCGCTTGTGCAACATAAGATTTAAGGCGAGGCCTGTGTAAGAATTAACAGTCTATAATGGACTGGTTGGAAAGATTGTTGTACTTAATACCTATCATTATCATCACTAAAAATACATACACTTGTTGCAGATCAGATGGAATTGTGAAACTTATCCACGTAATCTTCTACTAGATATTAAACAGAGGACCGGCTAAAGATCCTGGGCCCTGTTAGTTTAGCAAGTAACAGGTCCCTTCTGACCACCCTGCTCTAGACCTTATACCATATATATATATATATCGGCAGAGATCCAGATTTTTAGCATTAATTATATTCAGGTCAAAAAAAAAAGAAAAAGAATAAAATTAATTTACATCGAAACAGTCGTAAATGCAAAAACATCAATAAACCTGTCAATTTTATTCTCTTTTTTTTTCGACCTGAATATAATTAATCCTAAAAATAATCAAAGGGTCATTTCTCTAAAAATATCAGTGACTTTAGTCTGAGCCATGTGGGCATATATACTGACCGTCAACTGACAACCTATAACTCTACTCAAGAGTATTTTTAATGTTATTCCTCTTCAATCATTTTAAAATTTGCATTAATTAAGAATCTGAAATTTATGTAAAGTGTTGGTATGATGACTTCCCACCCAGTTTCTGATCATCAGTGGAGTGTTAGAGTTCCTTCTACTCAGCCCTTGACAATGTGGCTTGGAGTCCCAGTCGGGTCGAAAACCTTGTGTAGTTTAGTCCATCAGCAGACTGTTATTGTGTTAGTAGGTCCACTCAAATATCCTGACATCACTACAATGACTATAAATGTGTAACTGCATTGTATTTTAAAAAGAATGATAAAAAACCCCAACCCTTACTTTTTTTTAAAGTAAGCCTCTAATTATTAAGTCAATTGTTGTAATTTAAATCCTGAATCTTGTATACATGTAATAATTTGGAAATAAACATAGGTTTTGCTTTCTACATACGGTAAATAAAACAAACTTGAAAACAAAATCGGTATATCAATAGTATGTTTATTAACGACATAAGCTATTAAATAATAATAGATGCTGTCTTGTTTCTCAAACATCTTATTACAAAATCCTCACGTTCATCATGAGATACCGCCTATATTGATCTCTTTTCATTGGAGGTAAGAAAGTTATAGCATGATCACATGGCAGTAGTTACCACAGCACAGCGACACGTAGCAGGCTTGAGGAGTGTGCCTAATGTGTACCCACTGGATGACGTATGACATTACAAAAATAACCTTCGCCACTAGAGAGCTGGCAACTCTGAAATTGCGTACAACAATAAACCATAATGCTAATACAGGTGTCTGTTGTTCACTGAAATTTCATTATTCATCTCAAGATACCATTTGCTAGAACTAATACATGCTAGTTCCATGTACCTGGACATGGCATACATATAGTTCCTTCAAACATCTCACCATCACTTCACTTCCCAGTGAGGGTTTCAATACATGTGTATGGTTCACATCAGACATCATCAAGGTGCTGCTGAAGGATTATGAAAAAAACATCTGGATTAGCAGATCCTTAATAAACTAATTTTTAATTCAGTTAAAAATTGTGTTGGTCTCTAGGTTAAAATGGTAACCGTGGTGATGAACAGGTCAAGGTTGAATGTCTACCACTACACTTCTACATGATGGAAATGACATGTGTTCAACTCAATTCACATGTCAACTTGTTAGAGTGACCTACAATACCCAAGATTGGTCGGACATGTTTCCTTCTCCATGGTGCAGTGGTCTTGATAGCTACGGTTACCATGGTAATATAGAGACGGAATTTTCCTCCATTTCACATCTTCTAAAAATAAATAAGCACCTAAAGGAACGTGTGAAATTTAATGTATGGATGACTTCTGCTACTAAGTTTGGGTCTGTTATCTTTCTGTTGCTGAGGTCTTAAAAGAGATTTGGTTACAATAGTAACAGGGTATCTCAAGGTTAGGTAAATCTGTTCATCTTTCCTTTAGCCTCTTTACATATGTCACCTCTGCTCTATTGGAAATACCATACCTGAAAGCAATGGTGAAAATACATATAGTTTGAAATGTAGTAAAATCTAGGCATACATTTAATTTTTTGAGATAAAATTCTGAAAAACGGCTATCCAGTATCGGAAAAAAAATATTGAAAAAAATGAGGAAAAAAAATTTCAAACTTAAAATGGCTGCTGAAAGTTGAATTAAAAAAAAGAAGATAAACAATATTCTCTAATGATTCATTTCAAATTAATAAAATGTTAATTAAAATTTTGGTTTTGGTTATTATCCTACAAGTACATAATATGACTCTTAAATATGTCGGTAAGCCAACATGATCACTAGAGTATCAAGCACAGGATGATAAAGTTTAAAAGATAATTATTATATATACTTGTACAAGTAGTAGATGTCCTATTCACACAAAATTATTAAAATTCTCTTGGTCCAAGTAATTAATACTAAAATATTGTCTATCCCAAATGGTGAGGAGGTTTCAGCATCATTCTTCCGAATAATAGTATGTTCCTCTCACATACACGCCTCCAACAGGTTCACAGTCATTAATGTAAATATTTTTAATGTAAAAAGATTTAGACGTTTATTACATTTTTGGAGGCTCCTGTCTATGTTCACTTGGTGTTTAGTTTATATATATTAATATCTTTGGTATAAATTCTTAAAATGCATTGTCAAATTTAGCAATAACTAGGGTAAAATTTTCTGTACTTTTCAATCAAAAGACAGATAAATATATGAATGTTAACGATAACACTCTTGTATATAAAAGAAACACCTCAACTCGAAAACAACATGAGTGACAATTTTTTTTAACTATATTAAAAGAATTATCTGTATCCTATCCATACCATATTTCACAAGCTTAGTGTGCTGCCAAATCACAACTTATATTTTCAAATTCACTATCCCTGCAGTAGCAGCAGCATACAGAGGTTTAACAGAAACTGGTCTACACATGACATTATTATGCAGAGATGCAAAAATAAACATTCAGTTTCCGTTGTATAAGGAAATTTCACAGCATTTCAGTTCCTAGCTTTTGTAATTAGTTTGAACAATAAGCATAAATATACTGTATATTCGTCATGAAACATGACATCGAAAATAAATGTGTTAGTTATTTGCTTACAACGTCACATACATACAAAGGTACATACTGGTGAACTGGCAGCAAATAGGACAATGCCTGGCCATTTAAATTTAGTTTTTGCAAAAAATGACATGAACATAAATGAATATTCAAGTCCTAATTTTATAAAAATTGTAATAAACAAATTTAAACTATGCAGCTTCTATTTTCAAATTCCTAACCATCATTTATCTGGTGTGGTTTAAGTCATGTGACCTAAAGAACCCTTAGCCTGTAACAGAGTTATTTGTTTGTTTTTTATTAAAAACATCACAGCAACCAATTATGATAATTATAGCGACGTCCAGCTATTTGCTGGAGGAAGACCTCAGACATATGTCTGGGTAGAACCACAAACACATCGCAAGTCGGCTGGAAGACCTTCTCATATAAGTCCTTTGCCCCAACCAAGACTCGAACCCATGCAGTGAGAGGCTAAGCAGTCAGAGGAGTTACAAATCGGCGACTCTACCACTATGCTATGGCCGCCCCTGTAACAGTTAAATGTAATGATCGAACAATGTTAGACAGCACGATTGCAGATGAGTTTGTAAACCTGTATAACACTAGTTAAAATACATAAACAAAGATTATAATAACATCTAATTACTCTTTCAATTTCTTGTTGTCGTCTGTGAGTTTTTGTCCATCAAAGTACAGCCAGTACCTTTTCCACACGTACCTCCTGCAATTAATAACTTATTTAATATTATGTCATATTTCATAAGAGATAAACATACACATTTTTCTTTAATTCTAAAAGTAAAATAATTAAGTAATATTTTTAAAACACTTTTAAAAAATAATTTCACATTGTCTTTGAAGGATACTGGTACATGTTGGTAGTTTTGTAAGCTGTTGTAGCTATGTTCAAATCATTGTTGGTTTTGTTAACATTATATTCATGAATATATTCCTAAGATCCCTTAGTTATAAATTAAATCAGTTATACCAACATTACTGAAAAGTTATAAAAAAAAATGTATTGAAAAAATAAACAAAAATAAATTTGAAAAATCTTATTTCCGACATGATTATGAACATCCACATGCAAGAGTCGGTAAGTTACCGTAGCAACACGTTGATGTACATGTACGTTAAGGTCAGTTTTGTCTCTTTCTTGTCTCATTGTTAAAGCTGTTAGTTATCTATAAAGTTTACAGCTGTTGTTTTATATGTATGTTTCTACAACACGCCCAAGTCACTTGCTAACACTTTACCGAAGTAAACTAAACAGCTTAGGTGCTTTCTTCCCCTTGCCAGACTAAATGTATAATTTATTTAATTCACAAAATATGTTTTAATATCTTTTTTAATTTATTTTATTACAATCCTTGGGTTTTCAACAATCAGTTACTAAATGATTTCCTGGACTTACCAGCTAAGATGGGTTTTTCCTCCTTCTCTCACTTGTTTGAGTAAAAACTGACGTTTGATGGCATGTTTTAGGTCCAAAACAGTGGCTGTCTGAGTCACAACAATGCCTGCAAAGAGACCAAATGTATTGTTATAAAAGTTGTGCTAATGACCACAAGAAATTATAATATATTTATGCCTCATCGTTTTAAACTACTGATTTGAAGAAAAAAAATCTCTGTAATAATAATAAAATATATAATAATGAAATAGAAAAAATATGTTCGTTTGAACTGGTGAGTTTATAAAGTAAGTCAGTATGCTGCAAAAACTACTGCTCATGGACACCTAATGTCAACCCCTGGTCTACAGTCAATATTTATTGAGCAAGGACAAATTCTTTTTAGCAATCAAAATGATAATTCCAACAAAAGTTATATCATGTGCTAGTGTATATATAAAACTTATGGCTGTTAAGAAATCATATATAACAAAATATTAACTGTGATGGGTATCTGTTCTGTATTAAAATAAACTTGGTTTGAGGTTAAAAATGAGAAGCTCTCTGACCAGGACACTAATCGCAGCTAGGTCTATATTGTAGTACTAGTATCTGGCGTCACTTGCACGTATTTATACAAGAATATGACTGATTTTTATACAGGATAACTGACACCTACAACAAGATAGGATTAAAGCTTACTAACTCATTACACTGTCATCGGCCCTGCGGACATTGACAACCATGGCTTGACCATACTCCAGGGCCAGCTGGGAGTTGATTTCATCCAAAGTTATCTGAGGTGGTAGGTCATGCAGCAAGGTGTCTCCCTTTTACAAAAAAGAAAAGAACAAATATAAACTTATTGGTATAAAATGATGTTATTTAAACAAGCCATAAACTACATTCAAAACAGAAATAGAAATGATAAATTTGTAACATAGAAAAAAGAAAAGAAAATTCCACCAGGAGTCTAATTGTACAACTGTTTTACACTAATTTCTGAAATATTGTCATTTTATACAAAATCAACTTTTAAATTGTCACAAATTCTATTCCTGGTATTAAAAAAGAACATTTTCGATAGGGTCAAACCTGGCGGAGGACTGTAAGTGGCTCAGCTCTACTCTATGTGCTGTTTTGTTTGTTTTTGTTACATCGCACAGACATAATTATGGTCATAATGGCGATGTCCAGCTAATTATTGGTGGAGAAAGACCCCAGACTTACATCTGGGTAGAACCACTGGTGCGCAGCAGGTTGGCTGGAAAACCTTCCCTATGAAAGTTCTTGCCCCAGCAGGGACTCGAACCCAGGCGGCAGGGTAATGAGGTGTTTCAAGTCGCTCGGTCATGGTCACCCCTTACTTTTGGTTGAAGAAGACCTATGCCTGGGTAGAACCAACGGCACACCATAGATTAGCTGGAAAACATCCCTACATGAAAGTTCTTGCCCTGACTGGGACTCAAATGTGCCATGGAGTTACAAGTGTGTGAGTAAAACATAAAACACACTGATGGAATTTTTTAGTGTGAATAGCACCTTACCCAACATATCAACATGTGTGAATAAGACCTACTTAACTAAATAAATGTGGTACAAGGTTTTCAAATTTGGTATGCAATTTATGTGAAATGATTTAAAGTGGCAGGATCTGCAACATTATCCCCATAAATAATAGTTTAAGTAACAAGTCAAAATTGAACATTCTATATGATGATGTTTATTTTGTACTTTCCATCCATACTGTAGTGTTACTGTTAAAATGAAAAAATGTGGAAAAAAATAATTTTAAAGGTAAAATATGATACACTAGGTCTTATTTATAGAATTTTGCTAACAGAAAAAAAAACGATTGCGTACTAAAGCCACTGCAGACAGTGTTGCAAATTCAATGGTTTGAGACAATCTGTTTTTGGATTATTTTTATTTCAAAAACAGAAGCTTAGCTGTAATGTAAACTTTCAGTTACCACCTTTACCTTTCAAGAAAAAAACTGGAACCATCTTAAAACTCAAACATATATCGCATTAGATTTAAAAACGACAGCAGCTACAATAAAAAAAAACACCTCCGACTTTAGGAGAATTCGAATTTTGGTTGTGATATCATATCACAACCAAAATTCGAATTCTCCTAAAGTATACATATTATGTATACCTTGATAATTTCGGACAGTTCGTGTTTCACTCTGGCCATTGCTTCTGTGTGTGTAACGGCTTCAGATTTATTCTCCTCCATTTTTATTCCTGTGACTGTACTCTCCATATTTGCTTCTATTTATATACGAACATAATAAATAAAACTAGAGACGGAAAAGTTATTTTCATTGCCGCATAATGATGCTTTGCGATAATCGCCATGCACTGAAAAAATCGTTACAAGGGAGGTAACTGGTCTAAAACAGAATCTATAACATGAAAAAAAAATGCGGCATCTTATGAGACCAGCTACGGTTAACACATATTTATACATTTAATACTATTAAATAATTATGTTTACCATTATCTGATAGATAAAAACTCATGTGTGTATAGTTCTTTGATCATTTTAAATAATAATTAGGAGCTTCTTAATTTATTCTCAAACTGAAAACAGGTGTGGGTGGGATGGAAAACAACCCAGATTTTTTTTTAACATTTTATTCAAATAGTACAAAAGGTCAGTAAGAACTACATATCCTAAATATAAAATTACCCAATATTTACACATTTCTCTCAAACTTCACTATTTAACAAAATATTTTATCCATAATAATGCTAAGTTTATCAATCCAAAATGTAAGTGCTGACAACTTGATGTAAGGGTAACAACATACATGTTTATTATGGTGAACAGAAATTATTAAAGATCCTGATCAAATTGTGAGATCCAGCTGATCTGGATCTATGCTACTGATGAATACACGCTACTGATGAATACATTACTGATAAATACACGCTTAGAGCTAAGGAATAATTCAGGATATGTACAGGAAATAATAAAATACCAGCAGCAGAATTTTAATTAGCATCTTAATGCATATCGCTTTTGTTGTTTCAGGAATACATTGCAGTAGCACAATTACGGTTAATATAACAACATAAACCTATTTTGTAAGAGAAAGAACCCAGAAAAAATGTCTGAGTAGACTCTCAAGACAGCTGGAAGATATTCCCACAAGTCCTTCACTAAAGCCGGGAATCAAACCCACATGGTGAGAACTAGTTAGTAACAAGCCAGGGCATCCGACATGCAAGTTCAACTAAACCTGTAATTCTTTTTTATAAAGTGATCAAAGTTGAATGACTACAGATAAATAAGCCTTTCACTTTGTGTGCTTAAAACCAAAACAGGTGCTGTCATCTTAAAGCCCATTTTTTTTCTTGTTTTTATACATCTTTTATGATGATTCTTTCTTTAGGGCGATTCAATTCTATTTATTTTCATAATGGGCATTGCAAACTGATGTAACTTGAGTTACAGTTGCAGTTATACATACTTTTAGAAACCATAACTTTACAAACTGATAAAGCCGTCAAGTTGATATAGCAGTTGCAACTTTTTTTTTCACGACGTTTACCCTAGTAGTAAGTCATTTTTTTTTTATATAAAACATGACAGTGAAATAAAATCTTCAATTGTTCTATACACCACTGCATACTTTATATGTTTACCATATAAGGTACTGTGTCATACATAACACCACATTTGCCAATTTTGCATCATTATATATATATATATATATATATATATATATATTGTTGAAAACAATAAACTTTCACAAAAACTAGGGCTGTGGCTCATACCTAATGTAAGTACCACGACTTATATGCATTACTGCATTATGCACACAAGTGAACTGAACACAAATGCGCACTTCACACTAGTGTTTACAGTAGGTTCAGTATTCAGTCCTATTAATACATTTACGGCAGATAATCACTGTGTATCATATACAGTGAATGTCTAATCCATGTGAGTGAAGACAAAACTCACCACAAAATAATGAATATCTACGCTTAGAACATCTTTTAGCTTGGGAATACAGTAAAGTACATGTAATTCCCCTTATAAATTATCTAGGGCTATCTTGTTTGTAGGAAAATGGTTGTGCGTTCTGCAACAAGAAAATTCTGTTGGAGTTTTTTTCTATCAAGAGTTTCCAGTCAGGCCTCAAGTTTTTCTCATGACAATCATTGTATTCAATTCCCAGATAATTGTCCTGATTTTGTCGATCACTTCCTTGATTTGTTCATTCTTGTGCTGAATTTGCTGAAATGCACAAAAAAAGAAAAAAAATATCAGTTTATATAACACAGATATACAATTAGATGACTATAACTCTTTACTTTTCTTTAGCCAGGAAGTTTTTGTCCAAACACTCATGCATATGATAGGGATTCAACCAAAAATTACGTCCCAGGACAAACAGGGAACCAGAAGAAGTAGGTTTTGCTCCTTGAAGTGATGTGGGACAAAAGAATATAAGCCAGTTAAAAACTGAGACATAGTTCTTATAGTAGCATAAAATGAAAAATTAAAAAAAAAAATGAAGAAAGACAGATAAAAAATTCATGTAGTTTTTTGGGGGGTCTTTTTGTTATAGAAATAAAATGTATTTTCTGGCCAAGAAAAATAAATCTTAGGGAGGTAACTTAACAATTATCAATAAAGTTAAGGTTCTTGACATCAAGATGTATGCATCCTCTAAGTTTTAAGTCAAGATGAACAACAGTTATTCTCTAGACAAAATTATGACAGACAGATCGACAGACAAAGCAAGCGTTATATGAATACCACTTACCGTAAGGCAGCCTAAAAATGCAAATTAATCAATGGTAATTAAAATGATATTTTCCTTAATATATTAAAATAAAAAATGTACAATATGCACCTATTATTCCTGTGCACTCATTCTTGAAATTAACATTTAAACGAAGTTCAGTTGATTGTTAATATACCATGCCTGCTTTTATTTTACAAATTTTAAAGGCTATCAAAGTGGGTTGACTATCTCAATGGAACTAGTCATTCATTTGAAACATACCTCCACCAGTTGTTTATGCTCCTCCGATGTGTATTTATATGCCTCTGTGTTTGTATTCTTCTCTTCTATTGGCTCACCCTTTAGGGGTACTAGTACCTGGTAAATAAAGTAAGATGGTGAGTGAAAGACAAGAGCACCTGTTGAGTTCAAGTAAGAACTGATATAAAGGTAAGGTTCTCTGTTACACTTAATTAAGCAGAAACAGCAAAGCAACATCAGAAAAAGGCCACGAAATGCAATAATTACTGGTAAAAAGTTGCAGAGATGGAAAACTTTTCTTTTCAATGAATAGTCCAAGACTAGTAACCTGGACAAAAATGACCTTTTCGAAAGTTTGCATCGTTTTCATTAAATGAACAACACACTTGTCATATCTACAATTAACAAACAAGGTATAACAACAAGTTGTTTCTTTTATTCTTTGTCTAGAAGCGTTATGTATCATGCGTCATGATTGGCTGTTTTGGACAGGTGCGTGCATTGTACATGTACTGCCTTTACATGCTGTTGATAAATGCTTCTAGCGTGAAATTAATCGTCTCTATTGCTAAATAGAAACTGCTGTTTATTTATCACTTTTCTGACTGTCGATTTATGACCTGTCCGGGACTAATTTAATGATCAATGACCAGTGGCCCAAAACTGCATTTTGACTTCTCTTGGATGTCGGACTACTGTATTTTTCCAGCCCTGAGTTGTATATATAACTTTGCTTTTAAGCTCATAAAGCTAATTGGTTTAAATGCAGGACAATGAGAAACCATTACTTCCTCAAAATAAAACAATATTTTACATTTTATATTTATTTTTTAACCTAAGCTGATGTGAAGCCTCTTAAACATTCTTAAACTTACAAAATTTTATTGACAATTTCAACTCTTTAAAAAAATTAGACATTTTTTTGCATGTACTACAAGTGATTTTTATAGCACTTTTGAACATATGATTTTTTATGAAAAAAGTGCTTCATAAATATGGTATAAATATTATAAAATTACATCATTACCTCTTCAGGGTTCTCCTCTGGATCAACCACCATCTCCGACACCTTGTCATAGATGAACCTCAGCTTGCGGAAGATGGTGGGAACGTATTTTACGCTCTCTTCGATCTTCATTCGTCTGTCCTGGCAGATTGTATTGTTGGTGCCATTGGGGAGCTGCAGAAAAATATAAAGTTTACATAAAGTTTTGTGTAAGGTTTGCTTGGATTTTGCATGAATTTTGCATTAAGTTTGCATAAAGAATGCATTAAGTGGTTTGTCCCCACCCATCTTTTTCACTGTTTCATTGTTTTAAACCATTTTGTTGCATTTGATTTTTGCTCAATTGCTTTTACTGTTTGCATGGATGCACCAATCAGCTACTTGGAATATTTTCTCAAAAAATGAAGTTTTGGTCCAGGATGGGAATTAAACCCTCATGATAAGGCGATGTACATGAACAATACTAACTTCCCAGCCATGGGCAATGCCCAGTTTTAACTGAAAACTTTTTCATGCCCCTGAAAGGTGTTCATGTTCAAACAACTTCAAAATTTGACACCAAAATGCCTGTAATCTACTGATGTTAGTCGTGACTCACTTGCAGAGTTTTGAAGAGTCTGAATACTTCAAGAAGTTTGATGACCAATTCTTGGTTCGTTTCCTGACCCAGCTTACAAAGGGCCACTGTGTTGACTGGCTTCGTAGGCGAGGTCATCTGTGGAGGCTGCAAATAGAATAAAAAATCAAGTTCCAGATAATTGGAGTAAATCTGATTTTGTGCTGCCATATATCCCATAATTCTTAATCAAACCCTATAGTGTAAGTACTCATTGAAATTGTCATATTGAGACGATTCTAATGAGTACCAGGTCTGTAGGGTTGAGAGGAGAAATACTTTAAGTTCTCAACCAAACCCTATAGTGTGGGTACTCATTGAAATTGTCAAATCGAGACGATTCTAATGAGTACCAGGTCTGTAGGGTTGAGAAGAGAAATACTTTGTTAAGTTCTCAACCAAACCCTATAGTATGGGTACTCATTGAAATTGTCATATTGAGATGATTGTAATGAGTATCAGGTGTAAAGGATTTGGAGGAGATATAAATGTGTTAGCAAGGACTTTATTTTCTTATCTGGAGCTCTGCTAAAATACGAATTAACAGCTAGTGAAGGGCTGACAATTTCAATAATGATTTCTTATTTCCATGATCAATACCTTTTGATAACCTCTCATCATCTTTTTTGTCTTCTCTTATAGTATAAAAATCATCATAGGACAAAATGCCAAATAAAAATGACAAGTATACAGATTTACAACTTGCATTTTTGTCATATGGAACACTTTAACAGCTGTTTCCCATCTTTTGCTACAATCCTTTTCAAAACCTAATGAATGCCTTTTAAAGTGACTTCAAATAGTTTAAGACAAAGTAGAAAAACATAATGACTTTATTGTTCCCAAATAGGTGGTTCTGTAAAAGCAAATATGGTAAAGTCTAACCTTAAGAAACCTTAAGACAATAAATAAAGTTTGTATTGCATTGTATAAGGCAGTAAAAGCAGGTTACAACTTGCAAAAGGGACAGTATATACATACAGGTGTCATTTGAGTGGGCCCTGGGCCTGGGAACGACTGCTGGTGCGGCAGGCCAGGCCCTGTTGTCTGGGCCTGAGTATATCCTGTTGACACAGGGGGCTGAGTGTAGCCCGAGGGTGCCGGGGATTGGGATGACATCAACGGAGAGGACATAGACACCTGTGAGGTAATGGGGTAGTTTGGACCTGGTGTAGCCATCACCTGAAAAGAAGAAACAAGGTGCAAGGTGATCTGATGGACTATAGTATTGCCTGTGGAGACTTTTATACATGCTGATATTTTGCCACTAGTTAATAGACTAGACTAGACTGCATATTCTTGGTACACATAATCATTTTGTTCTGTTTACAAAAACATCCAGGACCTTATTCCAACATTTTGGCTAATTCAGGTTACGACTTTATCGGGCACAGACATTATTTACAAATGGTCTGATTAAGTGAAATAACACAGTTTATAATATATGTCTTTTAATAAAAAAATTTACTTTTTAGGTTTCAAGTGGGAGTCTTCTGCAAATTTCAAAATGAAATTTTAGACGCACCAAAACCTCAGTCTAGATTTGATCAAAATCATTCTCATTTCACAATTTTTTGTGTAGCCTGGTGAAAGGGTAGGACAAATGTCTGGGAAGAACCACTGGCATACAGCAGGTTAGCTAAACAATTTTCCACATTGAGTTCTTTGCCCTGAATGGGGCTCAAATCCAAGCAGTAAGCAGTCAGAGGATTTAAAATGCTGGCATCACTGCCATCTTATTTTACTATGACAGCCATGTTGTGTTAGTGCTAATATTATAAATGACATAATTCAACATTTGCTCCTTCTGAATAAGAGTCAGAAATGATACTAAATTACGTTTCATTATTCATAGTATTCCGCTCCATAGCACTTATATGGAGTTATGAAAGTCAGAAGTAATTCTGAGTTTCTGTTTCAACATAATATTTTAAGTTTTCTATAAAGACTTTCTTTAATTTCTCATATTTAACATACTAGTATGTAAGGGTAATTTCTCTCTAGCAGAAAATTGCAACCATTTGTATATTATCCGAAGAGTGGACTATCCGAAATAGCCACCAGTTTGCAATAATAAAATACACTGTTTATACACTTTGAAAGACAGTTTTGACACCAAATGTGACAACAACACTTATCAGCCAATCAATGAATTGCGTCTTTAAAAATATTACCTTGTTATTTAAAGTAAATCTAAAAAAATATTGTAGAAAATTGTAGAAATTATCCGACCGGCGGCTTTTTGTTTGGCGTAATTTTCACACTTTCATAATATTAACAGTCTGATTTTGCGGGTCGATCAGCAATGAAGAATCATTCATAATTTTGGTTAATATTTAAAATCGAGTTAATTTATATACTGTAGTGCCAATTCCGCCAGTGTGTCCTCATTTTTATAAGTTCTTAACCATTTACAAACTGATAAGATGATATTTATTTTCATGAAAAAAAAAAAAAAATTAAATAAAAATACTTAATTAACAAAATCATTATCTTACTTAAGATACAAAATGGCAGCATGAGAATTTCGATTGGGTTCCTCGAGTATTCCAGGCTAAGCAGTTTTCTACCAAAAATAATTTTAGGCTAATTTTAGTAAGAGTTTTTTGTTTTCTAAGAAAGAAAAAAAAAAACAATAGTAGATCTGTGTACAGGACTATGCAAACTTTTTAGATAAAGATTTTTTTGGCTTGTAATTTGTTAAAACCATGTCAGTAACTCAGGCTGTCAATTCATTCCAATAGACCTATTCACTTTCCATATTTTCCAGCATTTTGAAACATTTCCTTATATTTCCGAACATTCTGCCATCTCTTTTAACACGGTCCTATATTTTTTAATATTTTCCCAATTTCTGAACATTTTCTAATGTATTTTACTATATTTTCAAACATAGTAGATTTTTTTATTTTTAGTATTTTTAACATTTGTATGTGCATGTATTTTCAAATATGATTATATTTTTCTTATATTTTGCATGTATGCATGCAAATATGTGTGTACTGTGTTGTGTTGGAAGCACTAAAAAGAAAATGAAGACAATGTAATAATTGCAAATACTATTTATTTAAAAAATAACTGTGATATTTATATTTATGGTACAAACATATGCAAAAAGACGAGGTAGATAGTTATGTGGATTTATTGCATCTGTAATAAAGGACATAAATCCCACCTAAACAAGGACTTTATTAAATTCCTATTAGTTACTATGTTTCATGTAAAATCAGTACTTAAGAACCACAACTTTTGGAAGCAATTTTAATATTTTCTAAATCTACCAGAGATCAGAGATGGATCCAACAAAGTGTGTGTTGGGGGGGTTAAAGTAAATTTTGTCTGATGACTGCTTAGGTCAAAGTTAGGGTCCCTAACTGTGTATACATATATATCTAGTAATTACAGCAATAAAGTTGAATGAATCTTGATTCATACCCACGCCCCCCCACATACACATACCTAAGTTTTCTGGATCCGCCCCTGCCAACTACTCATTTGCGAGTAATATTCATTTTTTTTAATTATAAAAGTAAGGAAATTCCTCTGAAATTCTCCATCAGAAAAGGAAAAGTTATAACGCCAATGTGGATATAAATAACTTAATGGCAAGGTACCTATTTTTTGTTTGTTTAATTCTTAATTACTTACTCAAAAACTTACTCCAAAACAAAGTTATTTAAACAACCTCTAAAAGCATGAAGACATTTTTATGTATATTTTACTTACTGAAAGCAGTATTTATTTTAAAAGGTAGTTTAAGGAATGTAAGAGATTTATATATTTAAGCAATGTAAGAGAAAGCCCTTATTGTAAAAATACTATAGTTAAGTTATTTAGCCTGCATGTAAAAAAATACATGACGTAAAGCCCATTATGGAAAGTACAACTAAATATATTAGTTTAAACCTACTTATAGTCACTTGGGAAACAAGTTCTGTTAACTTATATTAATCCCTTATATTAATGTCCACTTAATGGGTAGGATCAGTACTCAGGTACTGAGTACCTGGAGCAAAGTGCAGTAAGTAGTCTTGGTCAAGGACTCACACTGCGTGGTCAGTTTTGGATTCAAACCTGGGACCTTCCAACCCTGAGTCCAACGTCTTAACTTCTAGACCATGGATGCCCACGTACAAATATAAAAATGTGGGTACTCATTTAAAGCTGCACTAAGGGAATGGGCAAAAAAAAATAAATAATAAATTTAACTTCTGTTGTATTGTACTAAAAGTATTCAATATTATGGAATATATTATTACAAGTAATAAATAGGACAGGAAAAAAGCCCTAAAATGGGTAAAATTGAAGTGTGAATTCTAAAAAACAAAATACAACAAAAATAAGCAATATTTCTCTCAATTTAGCCTTGTGTTGTTTTTCTTACAGAGTAAAAAATAAGTTCAAGGGCAAAGTTTTGTCATTTTAACTTAAACACAAGTCACATTTAATCAATTTCTTCAATGTCTGATTCAGAGTGAAAACTCAACGAAAATTTTAAGGTAAAATCTGACATGGTTGCTTTGTCTTAGTAATATGATTCTAATGACTACCAGATTTCCAGATTGGAGGAGACGTTACTGGTTTAGAAGAAGAAATTCTCCCTGTCTCTGTTAAGTTTCCAACCAAACCCTATATATTTTGGTACTCATTGAAAATGTCTCACTGAGACAATTCTAATGAGTACCAGGTATACAGGGTTTGGAGAAGCAATACTTTCATTAATACACATCCAAACTCTATAATGTGGGTAGTCATCGAAAATGTCTCACTGAGACGATTCTAATGAGTACCTGGTGTGAAGGGTTTGGAGGAACAATACTTACATTAGTTCACATTAAAACTCTTTAATGAGGGTACACATTGAAAATGTCTCATTGTGACCATTCTAATGAGAAATAAGTATAAAAGGTTTGGAGGAGAAATAAAGAGATAAACGTAAGAAAAACTCTATTATCAAGGTCTTACTTAATACTGTAAACAGCAATGTTTGAACAACGAAAGATATAAATAAAAAATATACAATACTAAACTGCAATATTTTTTGTTAACAAATGAATATATATCTCTTCATACATAAATTTAAAACAATATATAATAGTAAAACTATATACTATATGAACAAAATGTAAGCATAACTAGGCACATAACTTTTGGCAAGATTTTTTTATGCAAATGTGTTATTTTTTTATTGGGTTTATCGTCCCTCCAACAGTACCGGTATTTCTGTTATCCGATGTTGGTGTCCACTTGAAGCAGATATAGTGCTGCCTTCACTATGTATAGCATGCTGTGAACACAAAGCATGATACCACACCCAGTTACATTATCCTGACAACGGGCCAACCAGTCATGGAACTACCCTTATATTTGCTTGAGGGGTTAGCAAGGGAGCTATACCACTACCATTTTTTACAACTTTGGTATGTCGCGGCCCGGGATCGAACCTAGGGCCTCCTGTACCTGGAGCCGATGCTCAACTGACTGCATTATCAGGTCCTGTGAAATGTGGTTTTGATTTACAATTCCATGTATAGTAATGAATAATTAAGGTGAGACAGATGTGGACAGTAAAAATAGGTATTAGTTTTAGGTAAGATGTTTTTGTTTATGTTTTTAATCTAGCAACAGAAAAATTTATGCAAAAATAATTAAAAAATATTTAAAAAGAATATATATTTCAATAACAAAATAATTCATAACTACACAAAACTCAAAAACCAAATTCAATTTAAAGAATGAAATGTTTCTTTTTTTTTCGTTTTCAAAAACCAATACACAAATATCACAAAATAAAACAAAAAAAGTATCCTTAACTAAAAAGCCATAAGATGAAAATCCGAGAACAATCTGCTGAAAATGAAGAAACATTATTGTCAAATAAAATAGTAAAAAAAAGAAGATACATGCAGATGCATTTTAAAACAAAATAATATACTTTGAAATGTAAGAGCTAGTAACAAGTATGACTAAATATGTATCATTTACAATGAACGGTTCTACAAGCAGTAAAATTATCATGTATTGTATGATGGTCCATGGACCATGTACAGTTTATAGTAGACAAAAACAAACAAGTTTACAGATAGCACATACTGCATTAGCACATATTCCATAACTTTCTCTTTAACATAATGCCCATAAAATATTAAACTGCCATACAAAGAGTGGAATGTAAACAACAAACACCCTTTAAGACATTTGAAATGGCCTTCTTTAGAGTCCCAAACCCACAGATAGTACCATGCTGTGAGATCACAGCTGGCCCACACCCACAGATAACACCATGTTGTTAGATCACAGCTGGCCCACACCCACAGATAACACCATGTTGTTAGATCACAGCTGCCCCACACCCACAGATAACACCAAGCTGTGAGATCACAGCTGGCCCACACCCACAGATAACACCATGTTGTTAGATCACAGCTGGCCCACACCCACAGATAAAACCATGTTGTTAGATCACAGCTGGCCCACACCCACAGATAACACCATGTTGTTAGATCACAGCTGCCCCACGCCCACAGATAACACCATGTTGTTAGATCACAGCTGGCCCACACCCACAGATAAAACCATGTTGTTAGATCACAGCTGCCCCACGCCCACAGATAACACCAAGCTGTGAGATCACAGCTGGCCCAAACCCACAGATAACACCATGTTGTTAGATCACAGCTGGCCCACACCCACAGATAACACCAAGCTGTGAGATCACAGCTGGCCCACACCCATAGATAACACCATGCTGTGAGATCACAGCTGGCCCCCACACACAGATAACACCATGCTGTGAGATCACAGCTGGCCCAAACCCACAGATAACCCCAAAAACCAACACTTTTTATATAAAATTCAACAATTTTAAATATCAAAACTAGTTTAAAATGTAAAAAAATACAACCAAAAAAAAAAATACAAGAATTTTATTTATTTCTGTAAATTAATTCTTTGTGAATTTATCAATTTTAAAAATAATGTATTCTAAAATGATGAATTTCAAGAGCTTTCCAATAGTGTATAGCTTTTAATTTTTGGACTACAAATGAAGAAATTGCAAGAAAATAAAATTTATGCTTCTATACAATTCATCTGAAAATCCCTTGAAGTTGCCATCAAAGATGGCTGCCAAGATAAGGGATCTTCACTGATGTGGAAACTGTCTATAAGGAAAGTACCATCTGTGTCTACCATAAACGGTAAGTAGACATAAATTAAAGGACATAAAAAATGGCAACCCTGGCAAGAATAAATCTGAGGTAACCAAAACCAGAATGCTGGAACGAACAATGGAGATGTTAACAGCATGATAAAATAATCGATTGACTTATGATCCGACATCTTGTGATCATACAACTAAAACTCTTTAAGTAAACAAAGACATTAAAAATGTAAAAAGATGTAACTTAGCAACAGTTTTATCTGCCTCAGTGTCTTGCCCAGACATCCCATCCTTTGTAACTGTGTAAACATTGTCATTTTTTCAATTAATTAATAAAGATAATCATTTAATTTAAGTTTTAGATTACATCAAAACAATAAGAGACATCGATAAATAGTTGTCCTTTAATAATACCAAATTGTAGGTAAATTGATTTTGATTTCTCATTTTTTTACACTCATACTCTTGGCAGTGTGGGTTGACTCTTGTGTTTATATCAAGAACTTAGATTACCAAACATCAACAGGTCCATATTCTGATGTTAACATTTTTCTATATAATCTATGATACATTTAGAGCTAATAATTATGCAAAAGTTTAAAATTTTACAGTTAGGCACAATCTATAAAAGAATCAGCAATAAAGTCCAAGGATTTCAACTAAAAGGACCTACCTGCTATTTGGACTACCTTGAATATTTTATCCAACAAGGTGGTCAAATTTCATACACAAAATGTTCCCCATTGATAGAACAACAGCAGTAACTTAGCAACCCTGTTATGTGGTACAGCACAGAGGTAGGAACTTGGTGCAGAAGAAATTTCTAAGGAAACAACAACAAACAAAACTTTTTTTCTGCCTGAATGACTTGTCTCTTCATAATTTACTTGGTCATTATCTCTAAAAACTATAATCTTCTCCATTTTTTTTGTATTATTGTACAGCAGGAACTGGCAGCAGAACAATGTTGTTAACTAAACAACAGTTTTTGTCTGCCAGAGTGTCATGTCAAGACATCATAGCCTTTGTAACTTTCCTCAAGTACTTTGTTCACATAATCAATCGCTGGTTTCTCAACAAAAGAACAGCACCTTTAAAAAATCAATCACATAACTAAACACTATTTTCCTATGTATGAGCACCTCATCACATCTTTTTTAAGCAATACTCTTCTCTAGTCTTTCATTTGTATGACTACAAAAGTAACTCACATACAGAAAACATGTATACAGTGGTAACTAAGCAACTGTTCTCTCTGGCTGAGCATCTTGTCCAGACATCATATCCTTGGTTACTGTGATCTTTTCCAGTTCTTCATTTGTGTGATCATACAATGGGAACTCACAGCAGAACAAACATTTGAGTGGTCGAGGTAGACAACCATAGCAAGGTGGTGGAAGGGGGATCAGCACACTGGTTCTATTCTTGTACTCACGATACTCTTCAATTCTAGAGGTGAAAATGTGATAAAATGATTAGATAACTCTAGATAAATCTTTGATCCTGGAGGTAAAAATGTGACAAGATGATTAGATAACTCTATGTATTCTTTGATTTTGGAGGTAAAAATGTGACAAGATGATTAGATAACTCTTTGTATTCTTTGATTCTGGAGGTAAAAATGTGATGACTGAATAGTTTAATGATTTTAATTTATAAGTGCTGCAAAACTATAACTGGAAATGAAATAATTCCTACAAATGAGACTTAATGTACTGCTGTAATAAGTTATGAATAAAATGAGACATTGAATTGTCATCACTTCACCCATCTGTAAGCAGGCAATGATCATCCATGTTTATAATGCAATTGCATGCAATGTACATTTATATCATTAAACCGGTCATTAGGGCCTATTGAGTACATAAATTAGTACTGGCAAAGTAAAGATTCCTGATAAGCTAACAGGATGGGAAAAAAGAATTGGAATAGAAAGAAAAACTAGGGACTGTTGTTTTTTTAAAAAAATGACCTGCTAAAATCCATGCGGACAAATATAAAATGTGGAACAATTAAAAGTAATAGCACACAGTAATTTAAAAATGCATGTGAGGCTCTATGAAAGAATTGCATGTAACATAGTTTGATGTTACGTAAGTCATAAACTTTTAGGAAAATTAGCTCATAGAAGAAATATCATTTCAAGAAGATGCAGGTGATAAAATGAGCAAAGCCACAGTGTGTCTTTGGAACACGGATACCAGCTATTTAGTTTAATGTATATCAAGGAAGGGGGATAAACCCACGAATATTAGGCTGGTAGTAACCAAAACCCAGTTTGGCCTGTGTTTTTATAGCACACACATATATGTAAATGAAATATAAATTTAACCTTTTATTTGCCAGAAAAATCATTAACCCCATTAACATGAACATACCCCATCCTTAAAGTGTTTCCCACAACTAAAGAGTTAACTTCAAACATACCCCACCCTAAGGGTCTTTTCAGCAAATAAAGGGGTAATAGAAGATACCCTACCCTAAAGGTATGTCCAGCAAGTAAAAGGTTAACCTAAAACATACCCCTCCCTAAAGGTGTGTCCAGCAAGTAAAAGGTTAACCTAAAACATACCCCTCCCTAAAGGTGTGTCCAGCAAGTAAAGGGTTAATATAAAACATACCCCCACCCTAAAGGTGTGTCCAGCAAGTAAAAGGTTAACCTAAAACATACCCCCACCCTAAAGGTGTGTCCAGCCAGTAAAAGGTTAACATAAAACATACCCCCATCCTAAAGGTGTGTCCAGCAAGTAACGGGTTAACCTAAAACATACCCCCACCCTAAAGGTGTGTCCAGCCAGTAAAAGGTTAACATAAAACATACCCCCATCCTAAAGGTGTGTCCAGCAAGTAACGGGTTAACATAAAACATACCCCCATCCTAAAGGTGTGTCCAGCAAGTAACGGGTTAACCTAAAACATACCCCCACCCTAAAGGTGTGTCCAGCAAGTAACGGGTTAACCTAAAACATACCCCCACCCTAAAGGTGTGTCCAGCCAGTAAAAAGGTTAACATAAAACATACCCTTACCCTAAAGGTGTGTCCAGCAAGTAAAAGGTTAACCTAAAACATACCCCCACCCTAAAGGTGTGTCCAGCCAGTAAAAGGTTAACATAAAACATACCCCCACCCTAAAGGTGTGTCCAGCCAGTAAAAGGTTAACATAACACATACCCCACCCTAAAGGTGTGTCCAACAAGTAAAAGGTCAACCTAAAACATACCCTCACCCTAAAGGTGTGTCCAGCAAGTAAAATTTTACCTAAAACATACCCCACCCTAAAGGTCTTTTCAGCAAATAAAGCATTGACATAACAGATTACCCACCATAAAGATGTTTCCTGCAACTAATGGGTTACATCTACTGGGTTATTCAAAAGTTCCTGATTGGAAACAAAAAATGCAGATTTGCAAAGACGGACAGAAAAGTAGAACTCTATATGCCCCTTCACAATACTTTCATTGAAGAAAAATAAAAATAACCCTGGTAGCCATACTTACTTCATGAATCTCTCATCAGCTTTCTTCTCCAATAAAGGGATGCCACTGAGGAACAGGAGGATGACCGAGATAAAGATAGGGGAGAGAACTGCGGCCCATTGTCCCTTGGAGAGGATGCTGGTACTAATGATAAAGATTCCGACCCACAGCAAGATCTCTCCGAAGTAGTTGGGATGGCGAGATATTTTCCAGAGACCTGGGGAAAACAGAGGTTTGAAATTATTTAAACTGAAATTTCATTGATCAATTCTAAAAATATAAACTGTCATTAACTGTTAATTTGCTGAAGTAACTTCCTAAAATTAAGGCAAATAGTATCTGACCAGGATCCAAACTATTTGCTTTACCTAAGCATAAAGTGGTTAGTGAATTTGATTTGTTTTGTTTTTTTGTTACGAATATTTGTTTAAGAAAAATGGCTGCCCACATTGTAATTCCAGACTGCATCTAAACATATTAAATTAGACTAAGCAGATTTTTCTTTAATAAATAAATGGTTTGTTAAACAAAGAGTCTTTTAACATTCATTAAAATATGCATGTGCCATGAAATTGTGATCTGTAATGTCGTTATTCATGACATATTCCATAGTGTTAAACATTCAGTGACGAAGGTCACATAACCTCATACTCTGATGCTCATAGGTCCAGCAATAGCCGGGAAACAGGTATTGTGAATTTAAGGCACAAGTAAATAGTGCAGATCAAACTAATCCAAAATCCCAGCCATAAGAGAAGCCTCATTTTTCCCTTTGTACTCATTACAATGGCCTAATTCTCCAAAAATTTAAATGTGAAAAAACTTTATCATTAACCTTTAAAGTTTGTCTAGTGCCATATTCTGTACTCCAGGAATGATGATTTCGGTAGCAGAAATGGAAAATTTGATTTAGCAAATTCAGTTGCATCATGTCACATGCAACATGGTCTTCTGACTGCATCAGAGACAAAATTAACGCATCAAAAATGCACAATCATGAGGATATGACCATCACCACCATCTGCCATCACTATGATCATCACAAATGTCATAATCATCACCACCATCTGCCATCACTATGATCATCACAAATGTCATAATCATCACCACCATCTGCCATCACTATGATCATCACAAATGTCATAATCATCACCACCATCAGCCATCACTATGATCATCACAAATGTCATAATCATCACCACCATGTGCCATCAATAAGATTATCACAAATGTCATAATCATCACCACCATGTGCCACCACTAAGATCATCACAAATGTCATAATCATCACCACCATGTGCCATCACTAAGACCATCACAAATGTCATAATCATCACCACCATCTGCCATCACTATGATCATCACAAATGTCATAATCATAACCACCATCCGCCATCACTACGATCATCACAAATGTCATAATCATCACCACCATCAGCCATCACTATGATCATCACAAATGTCATAATCATCACCACCATCAGCCATCACTAAGATCATCACAAATGTCATAATCATCACCACCATCTGCCATCACTACGATCATCACAAATGTCATAATCATCACCACCATCTGTCATCACTACGATCATCACAAATGTCATAATCATCACCACCATCAGCCATCACTACGATCATCAAAACTGTCATAATCATCACCACCATCTGCCATCACTACGATCACCACAACTGTTATAATCATCACCACCATCAGCCATCACTATGATCATCACAAATGTCATAATCATCACCACCATTAGCCATCACTATGATCATCACAACTGTCATAATCATCACCACCATCTGCCATCACTACGATCATCACAACTGTTATAATCATCACCACCATCTGCCATCACTACCATCATCACAACTGTCATAATCATCACCACCATCTGCCATCACTACAATCATCACAACTGTCATAATCATCACCACCATCTGCCATCACTACCATCATCACAACTGTCATAATCATCACCACCATCAGCCATCACTATGATCATCACAACTGTCATAATCATCACCACCATCAGCCATCACTATGATCATCACAACTGTCATAATCATCACCACCATCTGCCATCACTACAATCATCACAAATGTCATAATCATCACCACCATCTGCCATCACTACAATCACCACAACTGTCATAATCATCACCACCATGTGCCATCACTACGATCATCACAACTGTCATAATCATCACCACCATCAGCCATCACTACGATCACCACAACTGTCATAATCATCACCACCATCAGCCATCACTACGATCATCACAACTGTCATAATCATCGCCACCATTAGCCATCACTATGATCATCACAACTGTCATAATCATCACCACCATCTGCCATCACTACGATCATCACAACTGTCATAATCATCGCCACCATGTGCCATTACTACAATCATCACAACTGTTATAATCATCACCACCATCTGCCATCACTACCATCATCACAACTGTCATAATCATCGCCACCATTAGCCATCACTATGATCATCACAACTGTCATAATCATCACCACCATCTGCCATCACTACGATCATCACAACTGTCATAATCATCGCCACCATGTGCCATCACTACAATCATCACAACTGTTATAATCATCACCACCATCTGCCATCACTACCATAATCACAACTGTTATAATCATCACCACCATCTGCCATCACTACAATCATCACAACTGTCATAATCATCACCACCATCTGCCATCACTACCATCATCACAACTGTCATACTCATCGCCACTATTAGCCATCACTACCATCATCACAACTGTTATAATCATCACCACCATCTGCCATCACTACCATCATCACAACTGTTATAATCATCACCACCATCTGCCATCACTACCATCATCACAACTGTTATAATCATCGCCACCATCTGCCATCACTACCATCATCACAACTGTCATAATCATCGCCACCATCTGCCATCACTACGATCATCACAACTGTCATAATCATCACCACCATCTGCCATCACTACGATCATCACAACTGTCATAATCATCACCACCATTAGCCATCACTACCATCATCACAACTGTCATAATCATCACCACCATCTGCCATCACTACAATCACCACAACTGTCATAATCATCACCACCATCTGCCATCACTACGATCATCACAACTGTCATAATCATCACCACCATCTGCCATCACTACCATCACCACAACTGTCATAATCATCACCACCATCTGCCATCACTACGATCACCACAACTGTCATAATCATCACCACCATCTGCCATCACTACCATCATCACAACTGTCATAATCATCACCACCATCTGCCATCACTACAATCACCACAACTGTCATAATCATCACCACCATCTGCCATCACTACGATCATCACAACTGTCATAATCATCACCACCATCTGCCATCACTACAATCACCACAACTGTCATAATCATCACCACCATCTGCCATCACTATGATCATCACAACTGTCATAATCATCACCACCATCTGCCATCACTATGATCATCACAACTGTCATAATCATCACCACCATCTGCCATCACTACAATCATCACAACTGTCATAATCATCACCACCATCTGCCATCACTATGATCATCACAACTGTCACAATCACCACCACCATCTGCCATCACTACGATCATCACAACTGTCATGACCATCACCACCATCTGCCATCACTACGATCATTACAACTGTCATAATCATCACCACCATCTGCCATCACTACAATCACCACAACTGTCATAATCATCACCACCATCTGCCATCACTACGATCATCACAACTGTCATGACCATCACCACCATCTGCCATCACTACGATCATCACAACTGTCATGACCATTACCACCATCTGCCATCACTACAATCATCACAACTGTCATAATCATCACCACCATCTGCCATCACTACGATCATCACAACTGTCATGACCATCACCACAATCTGCCATCACTACGATCATCACAACTGTCATGACCATCACCACCATCTGCCATCACTATGATCATCACAACTGTCATAATCATCACCACCATCTGCCATCACTATGATCATCACAACTGTCATAATCATCACCACCATCTGCCATTACTACAATCATCACAACTGTCATAATCATCACCACCATCTGCCATCACTACCATCATCACAACTGTCATAATCATCACCACCATCTGCCATCACTACAATCATCACAACTGTTATAATCATCACCACCATCTGCCATCACTACAATCACCACAACTTACATAATCATCACCACCATCTGTCATCACTACGATCACCACAACTGTCATAATCATCACCACCATCTGCCATCACTACAATCATCACAACTGTCATGATCATCACCACCATCTGCCATCACTACAATCATCACAACTGTCATAATCATCACCACCATGTGCCATCACTACAATCATCACAACTGTCATGATCATCACCACCATCTGCCATCACTACAATCACCACAACTGTTATAATCATCACCACCATCTGCCATCACTACAATCATCACAACTGTCATAATCATCACCACCATCTGCCATCACTATGATCATCACAACTGTCATAATCATCATCACCATGTGCCATCACTACAATCATCACAACTGTCATGATCATCACCACCATCTGCCATCACTACAATCACCACAACTGTTATAATCATCACCACCATCTGCCATCACTACGATCATCACAACTGTTATGATCATCACCACCATCTGCCATCACTACAATCACCACAACTGTCATAATCATCACCACCATCTGCCATCACTACGATCATCACAACTGTCATGACCATCACCACCATCTGCCATCACTACGATCATCACAACTGTCATGACCATTACCACCATCTGCCATCACTACAATCATCACAACTGTCATAATCATCACCACCATCTGCCATCACTACGATCATCACAACTGTCATGACCATCACCACAATCTGCCATCACTACGATCATCACAACTGTCATGACCATCACCACCATCTGCCATCACTATGATCATCACAACTGTCATAATCATCACCACCATCTGCCATCACTATGATCATCACAACTGTCATAATCATCACCACCATCTGCCATTACTACAATCATCACAACTGTCATAATCATCACCACCATCTGCCATCACTACCATCATCACAACTGTCATAATCATCACCACCATCTGCCATCACTACAATCATCACAACTGTTATAATCATCACCACCATCTGCCATCACTACAATCATCACAACTGTCATGATCATCACCACCATCTGCCATCACTACAATCACCACAACTGTTATAATCATCACCACCATCTGCCATCACTACAATCATCACAACTGTCATAATCATCACCACCATCTGCCATCACTATGATCATCACAACTGTCATAATCATCACCACCATGTGCCATCACTACAATCATCACAACTGTCATGATCATCACCACCATCTGCCATCACTACAATCACCACAACTGTTATAATCATCACCACCATCTGCCATCACTACGATCATCACAACTGTCATAATCATCACCACCATCTGCCATCACTACGATCACCACAACTGTCATAATCTTTACCACTATCTGCCATCACTATGATCATCACAACTGTCATAATCATCACCACCATCTGCCATCACTACAATCATCACAACTGTCATGATCATCACCACCATCTGCCATCACTACAATCACCACAACTGTTATAATCATCACCACCATCTGCCATCACTACAATCATCACAACTGTCATAATCATCACCACCATGTGCCATCACTATGATCATCACAACTGTCATAATCATCACCACCATGTGCCATCACTACAATCATCACAACTGTCATGATCATCATCACCATCTGCCATCACTACAATCACCACAACTGTTATAATCATCACCACCATCTGCCATCACTACAATCATCACAACTGTCATAATCATCACCACCATCTGCCATCACTATGATCATCACAACTGTCATAATCATCACCACCATCTGCCATCACTACAATCATCACAACTGTCATAATCATCACCACCATCTGCCATCACTACAATCATCACAACTGTCATAATCATCACCACCATCTGCCATCTCTATGATCATCACAACTGTCATAATCATCACCACCATCTGCCATCACTACAATCATCACAACTGTCATAATCATCACCACCATCTGCCATCACTATGATCATCACAACTGTCATAATCATCACCACCATCTGCCATCACTATGATCATCACAACTGTCATAATCATCACCACCATCTGCCATCACTACAATCATCACAACTGTCATAATCATCACCACCATCTGCCATCACTACAATCACCACAACTGTTATAATCATCACCACCATCTGCCATCACTACAATCATCACAACTGTCATAATCATCACCACCATCTGCCATCACTATGATCATCACAACTGTCATAATCATCACCACCATCTGCCATCACTATGATCATCACAACTGTCATAATCATCACCACCATCTGCCATCACTACATTCATCACAACTGTCATAATCATCACCACCATCTGCCATCACTACAATCATCACAACTGTCATAATCATCACCACCATCTGCCATCACTACAATCATCACAACTGTCATAATCATCACCACCATCTGCCATCACTACGATCATCACAACTGTCATAATCATCACCACCATCTGCCATCACTACGATCATCACAACTGTCATAATCATCACCAAGCATCAACTGGTGAATGCTGGTGGTATTCCCCACTGAGCACCAATAATAACACCACCAACAACACCAGCACCATTGCCATAAACATCCCAAAAATGATATCACCATAAAAACGGTAATTGTAACTACTACACTTACCAACAGCACACCATTTTCCTTTGTTAACTGGGTTGTTTCTGAACAAGAACTTCTGCTGGTCACTGATGGCCTCTGTTAGCAGTCCGATACAAAACAGCACCAGGCCCACAATATCCATGGCCGTCCAGTAGGGGCGTACGTCTGCACTTCCTGGGGCGTTCACAAAGATCACAGTCAAGCTGACAGTGAACACCCAGATGGCCTGTAGTTTATAGATTAAAAAAAAAGAATCATATAATATAAAGAATAAATAATATACTTTTATATAATATGGTTTAAAATTAAGTTAAACGAAGATCTGTCAGCAGACAGCACAATCCATTTCTCTTAGTGCTAGATAGAGTTTGCTGTTGTTTTTGTTTTGTTTTTAATACATAACAGCTAATTATGACCATAATAGCGATGTCCAGCTATTTTGGTGGAGCAAGACCCCAGATAAATGTCTTGGTAGAACAGTGCACTGCAGTTCATCTGGAAGACATTCCCACGTTAAAGTCCTGAACCAGTGCAGAAAGAGAAAACAATGCAAATTACCCCATTTACAGATCTCCTGCTAAATAAAATAAAAAAATAAAACATAAGCATGACAATAAGATTGAGTACAATCATAATTTTGTCTCGAAATTACCTGAAATGTCCAGAAACCAGCAAATGCCAGACAGTTGTCTCGCTTGTCATCGAATCGTTTGTCCTCGCCAATCTTGATAATCCGATACAGCAGATACCCAGATAGACGGAGACCCCAAACACAAATACAGGCTGTCACGACAATCTGACGGGTGGAATATGTCTGAAAAAAATTACAGCGCAGGATTAGTGTATTTTTAAATGAGGGATTAGCCGGCATTTTTGCCGATACTGCGCAGCGACATTTCTATCATTATAGCACAGGGGCACTTATGAGGTGCCCAAGGACTGAACCCGGCCGGTCCATTATACTGACACCGACGAGTCAGGCGTAATGCTGTCCCCTTAGTCCCGAGCGTTAGGAGGGAAGCCACCACTACCAACTTTTAAGTCTTTGGTATGACCCGGCCAGGGTTCGAACCCGCGACCTCCCGATCCGCAAGCCGACGCTCTACCACCTGAGCTATTGCGGCCGGTCCATTTTTAAATGAATCACCACATTTAGCCTTTTTTTGTTGATTTAGTTCCTTTTTTGTTGTAGACTCAAGGCTGATGCTTGTGTTATTTTATTTAATTTATATTAGACTAAAAGAATCATGTAACGTTCTCAATTGTGCAGAAATTCATCAATGAGTTGAATCATTTGAATTGAGAAACTTAAGGTATTAGATGTGCAATCAATCTCATGAACATTCGTGAAATGTCGCCATTTAGCGTTTTACGATGTTACATGTTCGATCATTTACGTCAACACTCAGCCTTCCGAGAATAAAATCCCCCAATTTAAGTTTTCCAATTTTATCCAATGAAATCACGCCAATTTCTTCACTCCAAAATGGCGACAAGGAATCGCGGTCAGCGCGGAAGATTCGTCAAAAAAGCAAAATTAAGGCAAAGAAAGAAGTGTGTTTTTCACATGTTTTTGGAGTATTTCTATTACTATGTATATGTACATATATTTATGTATACTCCAAAAAAATGTAGAAAACAAATGACATTTCTGTGTTTTTTTTATTTTTTATTCATCCAAATTTGACATGTATGAGATTATTTAAAGGTCAGATTTGAGGACGTCGACCTAGTACATAAAAAATTGCAAAACTTAAGTTAGATGAGGTGAAAAGTTGTTAAAATTTGGAAAATAGTTCAGAATGCAATGCTGAATAATGTGATATATCTTTTGCCAGGATTCAATTAAGTCACTATTACACATCTAATATCTTAAATTTAAATATATACAGCCAATTTCATTACAATGCATTAAAGCATGTCTGTGGAGTTAAGGTACAGAGCTGAACCCATACTTCAAGGGTCTGTACATTGGCAGTATAATAGTGTTACTTTTGAGGTCTCAAGAGTTTGCTGTGAACTTTTGGTGTAAATTTTGGATTACACACTTGCTGCTGTGCATAGAATCAATGGGTTAAGAAACGTTTCAGCATTTTCATCAAACACCCTACATCACAATGATCACTGATAGGATGTTATTGCCAAAGAGTGCTCAATATGTAAGTACCATACACACATACATTTTTATCAACTTCTATTAATTTAATTAGATTTGCACACTCAATAAATAGTCAATAATTAAAACAAAAACATCAAGACCTTTTTGAAATCATGTTTAACAAAAGTAGCTCCGAGCATTAGGAGGGAACCCACGACCTCCTGATCCGCAAGCTGACGCTCTACCACACTAGTAAATGTACACCATAAAGACAAACATACTGTTTGCAAATAAAGTTGTTTACATATTTTGTACATGGTAGTTTGGTACAGAGCTCCAGGTAAGAGAAGTAAATCAGATGTTGTGGTGTCATATATCCCATAATTCTTAACTAAACCCTATAGTGTGGGTACTCATTAGAATTGTCTTAACGAGACGATTCTAATGAGTACCAGGTATAAATGTTTTTTTGGAGGAGAGAAAAAGGACTTAGCTGGAGATATACTTGTCTTAACTGGGTAACAAGTCAGTTGCTTACAACAGGGTACGTTTATGTGGTTCATGAGTACAGAATAGATAAGATAAGCTCCAATATTGACATTAGCTGTTTACATATGCCCTTTTCCTTTATATGGCTTAACTTCAGATTGGCTTGAAGCAATAAAAGTGTATTTAAGACAATCTAAATCTACTCTTAGCCTGTTAAACATTATATTTGTGAGGCTGAGGCAAAGAGTACGGAACCAGACCAGCAAAACCCTTGGTGGGATCAGTCTGGTCAGGATCTGAATGATTTACTGCAGAGTTGTACAGCAGTATGACTTATTTATTTATATTACATTTGTTTGTGCTGTTTTCTGTTACATCCTACAGACACAGTTATGATCATATTTGCGACATCCAGATAATTATTGGTGAAAGACCACCCCAGACTCATGTCTGGGTAAAACCACTGGCGCACCGCAGTTAGAAAACCTCTCCACGTGAAAGTTCTCGCCCTGACCGGGACTCGAACCCACACGTTTTCACATCGCTGCAATTGACAACAACTAAACTTCTATTATTTTAAATTTAAAATTCCAAGATTACAAGATGTAAGGTTCATAGAAGACAAAACAATAGCTGATAAGCAATGCCTGTCAGGTTAGTTAAGATTTTACAAATTTTATTATTTTACAAATAATTTGGCCAGTCTGATTTGTAGTTACCCAGACTGAACTGTAAGAATAATACATGTTTATTTTTTGCAAACAATACAAGTTCCTGAGCAATGTGCAGTAAATAGTCTTACTTAAGGACCAACAATGCGTTGTCGGTATTGCTTTCAAACCAGGGACCCACTCAGCCAGAACCCAACATCTTAACCAATAAACCCACAAGTAATTGCTTAGTATAATAGTATTTAAATAAGGGCACACATCAATGTAAAAATAGTTCTAAATATGTGGTTTAAAAATAAAGTTTCATTGTACCTCAGCCAGAAGGAACGTTAAAAGTGCAAGCAGAACAAAGTTGGTTCCTCCAGCAAAGTCCGTCACTTTGTCAAATTTGCAGGAGCAGGCAATGAGGAAAAATATAAACTGCATAGCAACCGTTACTATGGCACAGATGGCCAGGTTGTTGTCATCCAAGATGGTAACCATGGTGATATGTCCTGAAAGTAGAGCAAACATAAATTACACAAATATTGTCCTTGTAATGTATTTGTATTTTGGGTTTTATGGCACACTGACACTTAACAGGTCATATGGCAGTACGATGAAGTTTAACCAAAATAGGGTATTATCAGGTTAAAATTCAAAAAGGTGAGTAAAAATATAAATATCTATCAGGTTAAAATAATATAAAATATAATTGAATAAAGGCTAATATCCATGTAATAACAATAATGAATGATTTCTGTTGAAGTCAATTTAAAATTTACCCAGCAATGAAGCAATTTAATATTGGTCATGAAAATCTTGCATAACTTGTTAAGAAACCTGAATTATAACAAGGTTACTAGACCAGACTTCATTCCCACCCCACTTCTAAAAGAATCTGCCAGTGAGTTATCACCGACATTTTCCCTAATATTTCAGGGTTCGATGACACAAGCACTTGTTCTCACAACTGGAACAAAGCCTGAGTACCTTCCAATTTCAAAATAGACTTGCAGATCACAACATGCCATCAAACTACAGAACTGTTTCGCTAACATCTGCGTGCTGCAAGTTCCTCAATGTAATGCATAGCGAGATCCTGTGGCGTCATGAAAGTCACAACATCCTTTCAGACACTCGACGTAGCTTTTGTGAAAAAACATTCATATGAGACTTAACTTCTACTTCATTTGGAACACCTCACCCTTTTTCTAGGCAAAAAAGATATGGGTGAGGAGTTCCGAGTGCTTCTTTTTGTGCTCCAATAGCAGTCCAATTTAGGTGACTGTCCGATCATTCATAAGGCTCCATGCTTGGACAAATTGATTGCCTGGGCTGACACACTGACACAACACTATGGAGCAAGTTGCGGAATATGGACTTTATTTTAGATAAACTTTAAAATACTATCCTATGTTTTAAAGGTGGTATATGACAATATGGTAAATGGTGGTTTGGACCAAATATTTTTTATCAAATAACGAAATAAGTCATTGTTACCTGAAAAGGTTATGCACAATGCTGTTCATTAATGCCCTAGATTTGTGGGAAAAGTGAAGCATTACACTCCAGTCGTCATTACAAACAGTTATTTCCTATGTGATCCACGCTGCAGAGATTGCTATTTGTAAACTTTGTAAACTTAGAAAACCATGTGACAACTTTTTCTTTAGATCGTGTTGTATCGTCATCTGGGTAGTCCGCGCTGACATAAGTATCTATTTTTAGCTAAGATCACTTTTGTACTTATTGACAGATTTGAAAATAATGGACACTTTGAGTTATTTTTTCACAATGTGTACTGTCTCACATATGTGTAGCAGGCGCGTATCTGGGCCATTTTTGAACATACGCACAATTACAAGGGAAATAAACCTTTGTAGTAATACTTTTGATTATATTCGGTTCTTTTCTAATGAATAACAGGTAAAATGCGGACTTGCAAGGAAAAATATGAACGACTAAAATCCTGACGTGTAAAAGTTTAATCATTTTAAAACCTTTTCAACTTTAATGATGTGGTAATAAGATTTAATAACATAGAAACTACGGAAATAAGATATATCATTCCTAACCCGGTGTAGGCATCGACTTTCTTAGTGTTTTTGGTACTTTCAGATTTTCGATTTTTCGAACGGAAGTTACGCACGTGTGTAAAGTGCGTAATGGCAGAAACGCGCCTGATATGTAGTGTTGAAAATCGTCTTTCTTAAGAATAAAGTATATGCAGAAATTATGAATACATTTCCAGAAACCATGGAAAAATATTGTTACATGCATTTGGTGTTGATAAACTGTTGATATCACATTTAAGATCAATCCATGTAGTTATTTATGTGATTTTAATAACCTTATACATTACTTCTTTTTTTCAATTTCTACTCAAAGGTGGTATCCGACAGTTTGGACTAAAATTTCTTTTCTCAAATAACCAAATAAGTCATTGATATCTGAAAAGTTCCTGCAAAATGCTGTTCATTGATGTCCTAGATCAGTGTGAACAGGCAAGCATAAATCATAAGTCATTGCTAACAGGTATTTCCTATCTGAGCCACCACGCAGAGATAGCTATTTTTTGACTTAGAAAACCATGTGACCACTTACTTTTGAGATCACATTATATAGTCATCCGGAGAATCTGCTCTGACGTCAATATCTATTTTTAGCAGAGATCAATATCAAGCTTTTGTGCAGTTGGAAAGAATACACATTGAGAGTGATTTTGTTTGTGATCAGTTCTGTCTAACAATTCATTTGGCATTCAAACTAGTATTTATCAAGACTAAAGTATGGGTTTATACAAAAATTATACCCCAATTCCCCAAAGCAGTGGTTTGATATTGTTATATGTATCTGATGTAGGCAAGCTTTCGGACACCTACTCTAAGTTTACTTTCGCTATATTACATTTAAGCTGCTGCCACTGTGATATTATAAGTTGCCTTTTGTTGTCATTCTTCATACTCAGTCCTATTTCATATACAACTGTCTTTCAGTTTATTTAGGTCACTTATTAAGCAAAAGCTTTGTTTCATTTTACATTATTTTAAGCATACATGTGAACTCTCCCACTTTTAGAGCTAGACTACCACTTTTAAGGTTCAAAATTATTTGAAAATAAAGGGTGTTGTACAAATTTTCAGAAATCTTCTCTGTTTATATAAAAAATGACAAATCTCCCACTTTGCATGTGAAAGTCTTCCACTCTGCATGTGAAAATCTCCCACTTTACAAGTGAAAATCAAGTGAAAATTTCCCACTTTACAAGTGAAAATCTCGCTCTTTCCAAGTAAAAATCTCCCACTTTGGCCTCAGAAAAAGTTCACATATATGTTAAAGATATGTAAATATGTTCAAAATGTGATTTTGCATCCTGGCATTTTATTGTAATGTCTAATTACTGTGGTTATTGTTGTACATGTTTTTTATGTATGATCCTTCTGTCTGAAATAAATATATACTACTGTTATTACAGTTGTTGTCAAGAAGTACTCGAGTCATCAAGGCACCATATATAAGATCCTATCACACCTATCTTTGAAGATAGGTGAATCAGCTGCCTGGGACCATGGGGGGATCCAGAAAAATTTAATGTAGGGGTGAGAATGAATCAAGATCCATTCAACTTTATTGCAGTAAATACTGGATATACATACAGAGTACAGGACCCTAACTTCGACCTGAGCAGTCAACATACAAAATTTACTTTTAAAGCTTAGCATTTTTTAAGCTTACATATACAATGTTTGTGTTTTTACAAATGTACTCTTTCTCCTGGTGCATCCCCCATCCCCCTCTGCATCCATCCCTTCCTGGGAACGAAATGAAGACACATGCTGCTAACTGAATAAGGCTGTTCAACACCGTGCAGCACGGTTCCATCATAAGAGAAGCCTGAATAATGACGTCATGGCACAAATGCTATCAGCACCAGACAACCAACAACAACTCAAGCCAAGTCTCTTAAATCAAATGAGTATAACAAAAACAACACAAAGTGTAACAAGGACGTCTATACTTACTGGTGTTGAATGTATTTAAGTCCTGGATCGGATGTAGTACACCAGCTAACTAGGCTAAATTTTAAGTTTCTCTCAACTCCACTATGTCGACCTCTTTAAAATCAATGATGTCGCTGCCTATATGCTACAGTTCTATTTAACGTCCCTTATATTGTTCAATATGACCATCCAGGTATATGATCTTGCAGTAATTTATCACAGCACAAATAATGCAGAACTCGCATCTTATGAAACGCCTATCTTTTTGTTTACACACGTGATTTTGTTATATAACTTTCTGTTCATTTTCTTAAAATAGAACGCTTGGTTCCCGGCTTCGTTTATCGGGAACAGTAAACAAGGGAGGTAACTACATATGACCTTACTCCGAAAAATCCATTAACGTTTACCTCCCTTATACCATTAAATATAAAAAAAATGAACATATCCAGATAGGGAATATTATTATTTTATAATAACTTTCACGATAATATTTTTCTTAATACCATACGGATAAGGAACTATTGCAAAATATGGAAAATCCGAAATTTATATCCAAGGTGAGTTACTGATATATTGGGAAATAATAATAATGCCTAGATTGATCATTCCTTCTCCTTGTATATTTTTGAGTCTTTTCAGGGTTTTATTTGTGGAATTTAGATTGTGGGGTCCGACAATAATCATCGTCATAGAAATACACACTTTTACCATGTAATAGAAAATTTTAATTTGAGACAACCACAGTTCAGCGTAAAACTTTTCTTACAAGGTTTCTCATATTTTACGGAAGATAAACACTCAGTGTAAATACTTTTTTCGGTAGGAAACCAAATTTTTTTTCCTTTAGACCCTATATCATAATTAAACTGTGTTTTCTGGCATACTTTATAAAGAGCTACTTAATCTTTGTTAAATATATGTATTGTTATTGTAATTTTTGAAGACTGAATAATTTTACATTTAAGTGAAAATAGTCTTCTGTGGACCTATAGAAGTATTGACTGCATGTTGTGTGCTTGGTCAGAACACTGTTGGTATGGTACCTTTTTGAAATGGTTCACGATGGTACTAAACCCGTACCAGAAGTACTACACCCATAAAAACAAACATTGCTGGACCTGATAATAAAAATGACAGTTATCTCGTCTTGGGATAGAACATAAAAGAATGCACACAGTCTGAGACTATGGAGTTAGTATTACAACTTGCATGATTTTATAACAATGTCCACTTCTTCCTTAATTATGAATTATGCAAATATGACCAAATAAATAATTAAAATAAGTATCATATATAGTTTGCAGGAGTGTATCTGGTTTAAGGCCCTGTAGAAACGTAGTTAAAACTTTTTATTCATGAGTGAACAAACAAGAACTTTCTATGAAAATATTAATTTAATGGTGACCGAGTGCACATTCATTGTGTATAACATGCCATGAACACCTGGCATGATGCCACACCATCACATTATCCTGACACTGGGTCAACCAATCGTGGAACTACCCTTATATTTGCTTGAGCGTTAGCATGGGAGATATACTTCTACCATTTTTAACTACTTTGGTATGTCATGGCCCGGGATCGAACCAGGGGGCCTCCCGTACCTGGAGCCGACACTCTACCGATTGTGCAACCAGGTCCGGTCTGAGGGCAAAATATCTTTGCTAGAGTGGTGTGGGTCATGATCAGAAGGAACTTGTTTACATTGGAATATTAGAAATCATTTTAATTTTTTTTAAAATCGTTCTCATTGAAAGTGGTGGGGATACCAAGCCTAGGAATGTGTCCGAATGCACTTAAAACTTGGCATAACTTACTTTTTCCCAAGGGGATGCAAGGTCCCCATGACACTCTAGGTAAGAAATGCCTACACATTATTTTAAACCATGCATCTGGTTTGTATTACAGTAAATAAAAGGCAATATACATTTTTGGAATATATATTATTATCAGAACCATAATAAACAACAAACCCACATATATAAGCACTTGCGTTTTATTGTAAACAGTTCAATTAAAATTACATTTCCATAGATATACAACAACATTACTATGGAACAAAATTGCACAATTAAAATAAAGAATAATATATTTTTTTCTATCATAAATAAATGCTTATCACAATATTCAACAAAACTTATGATCTACCGGTATTAAAAACAAGGATTGAAATCATAATTCAGTATTCTGTATGAATAACTTCAGATGAAATTACACAGACATTGCTGATGTATTTCATTGGTAGTTCATTTCTCCAACTGTTTAACTTTCAGTCCCCCGACTCCTATTTGAGCAAAGAGAGAATTATTTTTTTTAAAAAAAGAAGAAAATAACAACAGAGCAACAGTAGAGTTCCTCTTTAAGGGCCATTTTTCTAGATAAACCAACATGCTTTTAAGATTATTATTAATTGGACAAAATGGCTTTCAAATCCAATAAAAAAATCAAATAATACCAATCAAATAGTAAAATTGTCAATGACACGAATACTGGGCACTAATTTTGAAACAGTTAATCAATTAAAGAATTTGAAACAAGTCAACAAATAATCAGACAAACTACCATTTATCGGAATGAAAAAAATTAAAACTACTGTTATTTAATAAAATATTCACCCAACTTTTTAGGCCAAAACTTTCTTTAAGTATATTTTAAACATCTAAATAGTGAATGTTTTATTTATATGGTATTATTCCAAAGAAATAACATTCAGACAACTTTTTTCCCAATGATTTTACTTACCATATTTTTCAGGAAATAACACGCAACAATTTTTATCAGGCTAGAGCAAGTGTGGCATATTTCAGTGCAAATTATCTGTAAAGAAAATAAGAAGTTTGCCCTTCTTTTATTCAACCATCACCATTTTTAGAATCAACAGTCTATAAAGAGGATCCCTACTGCATTCCACACTTTGTAAAGTCCACATTTTCAAAATTAAAGAAATATATTAGTTATCTCCCTTGGGGTAAGAACAAGAAATAACCATCGTATGTTGTACACACTGTATTTGGGTCAAACTCTTCACTTGCTGGAAACACACTTCACTCCATTAACATTACACATACCTCACCATAATGGTGTTTCCATCAAGGGAAGGGTTCAAGTCAGGCAAATGACAGACATTAATTAATAGTCTCCCTTGAATAATCCCTAAATGCAAGTAGGTCTTTTCATTTGGATTACTAGGTTTTTATGCTTGTGCTTTTAGAGTGTATACTTTTTCTGCCTTTCTTGTGATACCTATAAGTACTATTTACCATCATCAACAAACACTTCCATTTTCTTGTTTAAATAACATATCTCTATAAGTATTTAAAAGAAATTTAAGCTTATATTTATGCAAAATTTAAGCAATTTTACTGTTTGTAATTGCACCATCTGCAAAAGAACAGGCGATGAAGTCCAAGAATTCCAACTAAAAGGACCTATCTACTATTTGGACTACCTCAGATATTATCTAACAAGAGAGACAATTTCCATTTCAACAGTATACCCAATTGAACACCAACTGTTAATACCTCATTACAACTGGTAAAGGTCATCATTTTTTTTAATTGGATTAATTAGGAGAACAACAAACAACAGAAATGGTTTCTTTCATATGGATACAACAAACAAAATAAAAGGATACAATAAGAGAGAGAAGAGTATTGTAATCAATTATCATTGTATTAAATACACATATATTTCTGATTAAATAACTGAAGAAGAATGGTGTGCATTAGCAATTTTTTTTATTCACTAATCAATTAATTTCTTAGAAATTAATGAGTGTAATCACTATGTTTTGATCGGCATATAGTACAACAGTAAGCATTTGCATTAATGTTATATAACTCACTACATATGGGATATATACGGGAAAGCAATATACTGACACCTTTAATTCTATCTTACAAGAGGCTATAACAGTTGCGGTCCATATTTTACAAATCAGAATTTTGTATGTTTAAATTTTAATTAAGATTATAATCAGTTTATGACATTGGTGAATACTCCCCTAATAAATACGAAATACTCCCTAAATGCTTGGAATGGAGGTCCTGTTATTTGGATTACTCTGTTTTTATGCTTATACTCTTTGGAGTGTATATTGACTATTATATGCTTTACATTGTGGTACTTCAATTAACAATGAACAACAAATATATGTCCATATTCTCATTTAAATTTCAGTTTGTTCTTTAATGTACTGCAAACTTATGTTAATGCAAAAGTAGGAATTTTTTTCTTGTTGTCAAGACCACATCTTAAGAAGAATAAATGTCTGAATGAACCTACCAAATATTTTGCTAACCTCGGAGAGTATCTGACAAGGGAGAAAACCCATATCACAAATGTCACCAATATTGTTACAGTATGAAATCTGTGACAGTATTTAGAAACATTAATTCAGTATACTTATATATCAGTCTTGCCACTGAGGTATTTGTTTCATATTTGATAAATCTTACGATATTAAATATCATAAGTTTGCAAACAGACTTGTTTCATCAGATAAAGCATATTTTGAGGCTAACAAACCTATTACATGACAATATCATAAGCTTCAATGTCGGATACGTAGAACATTTAAACGTAAAACTAGAAGGGGAAAAATATCATAAAAGTTTATAGTTTTGTGCAAGAAAGCAAAACGAACACAGAATTTGACACATATATAATGAGCCAAGATAAACCTGATCCTAACAGACTATTGGTATCTAAAGTCAATATTGAAACTAAAGCTGAATGAGAAAAAAAAGAAGTTGAATTATCTCCCCTTAATACTCTCTAAATGCAAGTAGGTTCTTCAATTTGGATTACTTAGTTTTCGTGCTTGATCTCTATGGAGTGGTTGTTGACTTGGGTGACAATTTCCATAATTTGATGGATTTAGTTTTCATATTTATGTAAAAGTAAACCATTTTTATGATGGAACTCTTTGCATTGTGTGTTGCATTTTGCACCTAAACTGTGCAACTCAGGTTACAAAACATCAATTAATGTGTCCATACTTTGAGGTATACACCATTTATCAATAAGACATTTAATGGATTTCGTGCAATTTATGAAGAAATTTTTATAACTCTCACTTTCAGTAATAACACCTTTTCAAAAAAGACCAGCAATACAATCCAAGGACTTCCAATTGAGAGGGCCTGCTTACTATTTGGAGCACCTTGGCTCTTTCCCAGGCTGTCAACCAGGTCTTCTCCAAAAATATAGGAGGAATATAGAAATATTTTCGCAACAAATGTACGAGTTTTTGGATGGTTTTGAGGCAAAATAGTTTCATTAACTGGAACTTATACTAACAATTAAAAGAAGCCAAAAGCAGTATTAGAGCAATATTTACTCTTTTCATTTATCGGTGACAAATTTACTAAAAAATATAGAAATATTAAAAAAAAAATACAGGAAATATAGAAGGTTTTTTTTTTCTTCAGAAAATAAGAGTTTGATCCAAATTATAAGAGAAATAAAGGAATATAGGAATAGTTGAGAGCCTGCTTTCCTGATAAGGTAGACCTCCTTCATTTCACCACTATTCATCCTTCATATTTAGTCAAATTCACTTGTATTCTTTATTTGAGTCTCTAATTATCAGGAATATAATAAATTATTGAGAGAAATACGGTGCAAATTGAGATTTATCTCTATTTAGCACAAATTATTATCCTGCACTTTCATAAAAGGTCAGGATCAGGTTATAGTGGCATAATATATTGATATATATACACCTAGATTGGAAATAAAGCAAAGATAAAAATGTATGAGCAAAAACTAAGCTCATATTTTATCACAACTTGTTTAACGTGCTTGCACCATGATTCTCTGTAGTGGGTGAAACATGCAATTAAATGAATACAAACACATACATGTAGTGAAGAGTTAAGGTTCACATATATATATATATATATATATATATATATATATATATATATATATATATATATATATATATATATATATATATATATATATATATATATATATATATATATATACATTGTATAGATCGTTAATTATGACAAGCTTTTCTATAATTTACAACTGCATATTGATGAAAGAGATGAAAAACTGTTCCTTAATTAATCTGAGTGGTTGATTATTCTTTTATTTTAAATATGTAAAAGGAAAGATAAAGTAAAAAACAAACCTGAAATTGAAGTTGGAAATTTATAATTCTTGCTTTGGGTGTTGTTTTTTTCTTTACGTATTAATTACACCTATCACAGGGAAGGAATAAAGTGAAAAAAAGATGGGAAGAAAGTCCTGGAATATAAAAATGTATACAAGATGAAGTATGAATGGTGACAGACATACAAAAAAAACAGTATCCAATCAGTGCGTGCATATTGAATGCTGTTGTCATTTCATTTGTTTTGCTCAGTTTTTATGCTTATGCTCTATGGGGTGTATGTTGACTTACCTGCCTCCTTGTGATACCCAGGTTAACCATTATCAACAAACACTTCCATTTTCCATGTTAAATAACAAATCTCTACAAGTGTTAAAATGGATTTGAAGCATATATATATGCAAAAGTAAGAAAATTCACTGCTTAATAACTACAAAAGAACAGGTGATAAAGTCCAAGAATTTCAACTATAAGGACCTACCTACTGTTTGGAATACCTCGGATATTATCTAACAAGGGAGACAATTTCCATTTCACCAATGTACACCATTGATTGCCTGGGCTGACACAATTACACAACACTATGCAGCAAACAGTGGAAAATGGACTTTATTTTAAATAAACTTAAAAATACTATCCTATGTTTTAAAGGTGGTATATGACAATCTGGTATATGGTGGTTTGGACCAAATATTTTTTTATCAAATAACCAAATAAGTCATTGTTTCCTGAAAAGGTTATGCACAATGCTGTTCATTAATGCCCTAGATTTGTGGGAAAAGTGAAGCATTACACTCCAATCGTCATTACAATCAGTTATTTCCTATCTAATCCACGCTGCAGAGATCGCGGTTTGTAAACTTTGAAAACTAATGAAACCATATGACAACTTTTTTTTAGATCGTGTTTTTTTAGATGGGTAGTTTGTGCTGACATAGGTATCTATTTTTAGCTGAGATCACTTTCGTGCTTATTTATAGATTGGAAAATAATGAACACTTTGAATAATTGTTTTAGAATGTATACTGTCTACATATATGTAGTGTTCAAAATTGTTTATACTCAGAATAAAGTTTATGCAGAAATTCTGAATACATTTCCAGAAACAATGGAAAAAATTTGTTACATGCATTTGGTGTAGGTAAACTGTCAGATATCACCTTTAAAATCATTGTTATTTAGTTATTCAAGTGATTTTTCATAATCTTATACATTTCTTCTTCTTTTCAATTTGGACTTAAGTTTACATTATATTTAAGCTGCTGCCACTGTGATATTATAAGTTGCCTTTTGTTGTCATTCTTCATACTCAGTCATATTTCATATACAACTGTCTTTCAGGTCATTTAGGTTGCTTATTGTCCGACAGTTTGTCTAAATCTTATATACCGGTATGTAACAATATCAGTAAATAAGAACGATTGGGATTCCTGCTAAAAATAGACATCAACGTCACAGCGGATGACATGGATGAACTAAAACATTAGTGGTCACAAGGTTTTCTTGGTTTTAAATTAGCTAACTGTGCAGTGTGGTTCAGATAGGAAATACATGTTTGCAATGACAAAAGTGGTGTTATGGTTCACTTTTCTGACAGGTGAAGGACATTAATAAACAGCATTTTACGAGATCTGTTCATATAACAATGGTTTACTAAGATGTATAATGAAACTTTGTTTCGTCCAAACTGTTGGATACGATATTTAAACAAAAAGCTTTGTTTATTTTACATTATTAAAAGCATACATGTGAACTCTCCCACTTTTGGAGGAAGACTCCCACTTTTAAGGTTGAAAATTATTTTACAATGATGGGTGTTTTACACATTTAAAAAAAATCTCCCTACTTGGAAACATGTAACTTCCATCTTTGTTTATATGAAAATAACAAATCTCCCACTTAACAAGTGAAAATCTCCCACTTTGGCCTCAGAGAAAGTTCACATGTGTGTTAAAGATAAATATGTTTAAAATGTGATTATAAAGATCATCCTGGCATTTTATTGTAATGTCTAATTACTGTTGTTATTGTTGTACATGTCTTCATGTATGATCCTTTTGTCTGAAATAAATATATACTAGTATTATTACTGTTGTTGTCAAGAAGCCTTAAAGACATGAAGGAACAGACATATATAAGAACATGTCACACCTATCTTTGTTGACGAATCAGTTGCCTGGGACCAGGGGTGCATCCAGGAAATTTTGGTGGGGGTGGGATGAATCAAGATCCATTCAACTTATCGCAGTAAATACTGGATATATATACAGAGTAAGGGGCCCTAACTTCGACCTGAGCAGTTAACAAACAAAATTTACTTTTAAAGCTTAGCATTTTTTGAGGTAACATGTACAATGTATGTGTTTTTATAAATGTACTCTTTCTCCTGGTGCTTCCCCCATCCCCCTCTGCATCCATCCCTTCCTGGTAACGAAATGAAGACACATGTTGCTAACTGAATAAGGCTGTTCAACACCGTGCAGCACGGTTCCATCATAAGACAAGCCTGAATAATGACGTCATGGCACAAATGCTATCAGCACCAGACAACCAACAACCACTTAAGACAAGTCTCTTTAATCAAAGGAGTATTATATAAACAACACAAAGTGTAACAAGGACGTCTATACTTACTGGTGTTGAATGTCTTTAAGTCATGGATCGGATTTAGTAGACTAGCTAGCTAGGCCAAATTTTTGGTTTCGGGTAAGGCTAAAAGCAACGGGAAAGGCTAAAAGCAACGGCCAAAAGGAGTTATTCCCTTTGTTTTCAGGCTGTTTCAGTTACTTTCCTTTTCGATTTGAGCAACCGACGTGTAGAAAGAAAATACGGTATATGCTAGCGTGTAAAAATTACGACATTTTCCACAAGCTCTCAGCTGGAATAATTGCAATTATAGTTTTTAAAACTAAATCAAGGTTTGTTGTAACAGCTGTGTTTTGAAGCACACCTCTGCGTAAACTTGTTTTGCATTTAATTGCATTTTTGTTTGTTTTTATTTTGTTTCGATTGCCATCATACTATTTGGTTGAACTAGAAGCAACCTCCGTAGGCGTAGATTGTCTACTGAAAAAAATGACAGATGGTGTAGCAATCAGTTATATTCTTGGTCTTTTTTCTTGTGCACAAACCTCCAAATGGTTTATCACCTGTTTAAAATATTTTATAGGAGTAACCCTTTAAAAGATTCTTGAATGTTAAAAAACTGTACACTAAAGTGGCTCATATTTGATAATTATCTAGGTATTTTTTACCCTAAATTGATACATAATGGCTAATATCTAGGTATATTTTTTAAAGCAAAACATCCTCCCATACATTGAATTAATAAATTACTATTCCTTCCGCATATTTCTATGGTAATGTGTATTGTTTCTTCTAAAAGCAAATGTTGATATATGCATATGTACCTAACAAGGCAACGTCATTTACATTTGTGTGGCTGATCTTTTTTTATTTCAGCATTAGAGCTCATATATGTTTGTGTTTTCTATGAGTATCAATTAATATGAGACAAAGTACACCTCAAGACTGTGACATTTTTTTAATATCTACATGAGTAATCATTAACCATTTATGTGAACGATTATTCACGGCGACATTAAACAACATTTTTTGACGAACACTTCCGTGTGAGGCAGTACCTCCTGATATTCCTCGGCGGTTCTACCCTTTTCCCAAATACTGATATTAGATTAGCGGGTAAAATTGAGAGGCTAAAAACGAGCCAGCATGGACTTATAAACAGTCCGACCGCTGAGCTGCAACGTAAAAGATGTACGCCATAACGTCATGCTGCTTGACGTTCAGTAAATGGAGGGAAAATGACGTTGTCATTAAACGACGTTGACGCCGTGTCCGTGTTTTCTAATATGGGTGTCCCCATGAAGGTTTGCAAATATGTAAAGAGTGCAATTGCTTGTGTTTATCTCTTGAAAAAAAGGCAATTTGCCGAAAATTTGAATGTGAGCGTTTTTAGAAAAAAACTCTATGGGACAATTTACAACATTGTGATACTAGATGAGTATTTGATGTAATAAGTATATAACACTAAGGGGCGGGTCCAGGATTGTCTAATTGAGCGAGCACCTAAGGTATCCTAGGGTGGTTGGCGAGGGGCACGCTCCCTAAAAAACTCATGCAGTGTAGCAGCCAAACAGAGCCATTTCTTGCACTTTCGAAGCTGCTAGACGCTTTTTCCATGATTCCAAAATGTTTCTTATCTCGGCAACAAGGAAAATCGATAATCCTTTTTCATGGGAAAGCCATGTTCAAAATCACCACTTTCTAATGCACACTAATTCTTTATTTCAAATCATGGAGCTGTTGGCAATCGGGACAGTACCACTTTTCTTCTATTTGAATTGGTTAACTTTAAACAGGTCAAATGAAATCATTGAAATCTTCGTTTTTACAGAAGCAATAACAGTTCACTTTTGATCTGTGTTAGTGATTTTGGCATGCGCTTTCTGGAGAAAAATTGCCCTACACGTTCATGCATAATGGTCATTTAATGAAGTTTAAATGAATTTGTGGTTACTTCCTTCCACAGCTCACAATCAGGCTCAATACGTTCGACATAAACCTTTTCTTCAGTCCAATTCACAAAGTCAACATAACCTTTTTTGCATGCATGAACTTGTGTTTGTGTTTGATAATAATATTGATGATGCGCAAAATGTTGCGGTTGTTTGGAACATTACGCTTGCTGTGCTGCAGATGACTCTTAATAACTCTCAAAGGAAGCTGTGTGATTGCTATTGCATGCTGCACACGTTCGAGATGCGGTTATCCGGCTTTTGCGTTGCGCTTTCAACACTATCTGCTTTAGCATGCATAACCTGCACTTTCATGGTGTCTCACAAAACTGCATGTTAATAGCTTTGTCTTTGTTTTGGCAGATCTGATGTCAATATCTTCTATTCTAGCACTCCACTCATGGATGCTGGCAGCCAATATGATTTATCTTCTGTTAAGGGTCTAGATTTTTTTAACTTTTACAGTAGCAGCAATACAGAATAACATAGCAGCAATGTGGGTGCATGCTTCATCTAAGCCCGCCATACAGATACAGATACATGGGCTGCAAGAGTCTTTCCGTCTGCTTGAATTATCTCCCATAACACAAGAAGCGCTTCACTCAAGTGTTGCAAGTGTGTCACCTAATACAAAAGGAAAAGTTTACATTTTGAGCAATTTATATTAACACTTTATCCACACATCATGTTACTGAGTGCCTTTTTATGTTCTTGGTATTGCAGCTATTTTGTAATAAACATCGTAAAGTTAATCAATGGTCAGATGATATTAAGAATGTTAGACTTTTATGCCAGATTTTAACAGATACAGGTACATGTATATATTAAAAGGACGACACAATCAAATGGCAACTTTATAAATTACTTTCATTTCTCTTATAGTAATAGTTGATTCTGGATACAAATGATGTGGTAGAAATTCCAATCATTCATCTGTTAGCGAAGGGACCTTGTTCGAGTCTAGAACCGGCTGCCTGTTTCCTCCATATATATTTTACATAAGTATTTTCTTAACATAAAACTAACCAATGTGTATCTTTATCATGCTGTTAATAGACCCTGACTCGGGTATGTCTTCAATGGTATTAATCACAACTTCTCCCCTACCCTGTTTCTGCGACTTAACATTTTGTCACATATACCTGACATAAACGCAGAGGTAACGTTTGTAAACAAACGATAAACTAGATGCAAATGACTATTTAGCCACTTGGCACGGCAAAGAAGGTAACTTTAAACGCATGCAAATTGTAGCCGAAAATATGCGATTTTAAATTCTCACAATTCAGCGCGAAGTTTGAAAATTTAAAGTAAACATTGGCAGAAAGTGTAGATTTGTCTGGTGAGTATTATTTTACTTATTATTTTTTATGAATTAACTATCTTAACGCGTGCGTATTCTCCAGCATTAATTATATTGAACGAATCAATAGTTTATTTTATCTATGTGATCAGCTTGATGCCATATAGATCTAAAATCATTAATCAGCATTTACTATCAATTATCATTAAGGAATAATCAAATAGTCAAAATGGGTATTTTAAAATTCCTTCTGATCAAAAGATCTATGCTATGCTCAGCTTTTCATTGTTTTATGTTTAAATACATTGGTGTCTATTTTAGGGCTGCACAGTTTGCTAATTATGTGAGGTAACAGTGTTCTGAGAAAAATAAATGTGTTTTTAAACAATGTGCTTTTTCTTTGTCAGATGTTAAGACGATCATTTTGAGGAAACCAAGATTATGTCTGGAACTTGCCATTTGTACTGTATGCAGGCTTAGTCTACACCTATTTATGACTGTATCATAATTTTGATGCATATTGGTTTTATCAACTAGATTTGTATCTTGATATTTTTTTGTCATTTGTAAAGTGTATTAATAATTAAACGGTATCACAAATAAAAAAAACAACAACAAAAAACATAACATCATAAATTAAATATTTAGGTTTTTGATGTATCTTATGTAATCAGTTGTTACATTACTATTATAAGGCATTATATTTATGTTTATTAAGGTGATATGTAAATAAAAATCTTTTAAGATTACTTTGGTAACTATGTGAATTTTTGTGTTCAATTTGATAATGTTATACAGCTTTTGATTGAAGAGGAGGAATTTTACTTAGATACAACAAAGCAGTATGTTGAACTAGGATGCCACTGTTACGTTCATGATAATTATGAATAGGTACATGGTCATTTCTTGTTAGTTTTGTTTTATTGCCAATGAATTTGTTCCATATACATGTGATACATCATTTGCATAGAATAAAGCCAATTGTCATTATTTGATGAAATTCTAAGCTTGTATTACAGATTTATTAAGATTTTCAGACCTACCGGTAACTGTTTTAAGATTCTCAGACAATGAAAATAAAGATGAAAAAACATGGTTTTACATTATGTGTTTAAGGTACAATCATATGTCGAAGGAAAGGTACCAATTGACCAGCAAGTGTCCCAGACAAGGTATCTTTAACCTTACTAAATAAAGTGTGCGCAAATGCTCTACCACTCTGAACTAAACAGTTTGATACACAGTTTTAATTTATTGCACATAGCTGTAAACCTCATAGGCAACTAAGTAACGCCTTATTGACTGACTTTTGAATAATCATCTACTGGCACTAATTTATTAATACTAGACACATTTACCAAGTTTAAGTCTTGCAGCATGAATTTAATGATGCACACTACTCACTGCTATTGCAGGAAGGTTTGAGAAATGGGCCTAAGTAAACCACCAGTACAAAATATAAGTGGCCAATGCAAGATAACATTATGAGCATTTTATAACTCAGACCCTCTGGGCAGATTACTACCCACAGGTTAGGTTATAGGCCCTCATGACAAATAACAGGTACTCAGTCAACATTTTACTTTTTATGGTTGAACTATAGTCCAGCAGGCCTTTTTTTCTCAGATTATATTATATATACTCTTCTAAGCCATATTAGTCATCTAAGCCTATATTTTATTCACCACAAGCCAGGTTGTAGCCCTTTAGGCCATATAAAACCCGTCAGGCTATATATTACATGTATATTCACCTTATTACAGATTATACTCCATAGCCCTGCATGTCAGACAATTATCCCTCTTAAGTCATAACATCACACATGGTACCATGTTTAACAGACCTACCTAACCCTCAGGCCATATAATTATCCGCTTGTGCCATACTATACACCCCTCAGACCATACTGTACACCATCCTGAGAGCTTATATACCTCTCAGATCATACTACACTCCCATCAGACCATACTGCATCCCCCCATACTATACCCCCACCCCTCAGACCATACTTGACCCCCCAATCATACTATACACCCCAGACCACATTAAACACACCCCTCAGACCATACTATACTCCCCTCAGACCATAGTGTGCACACCTCTTCAAATCATACAATACACCTCTCAGACCATACTATACATACACCCCTCTCAGACCATACTATACACACACACCCCTCTCAGACCATACTATACACACACACACCCCTCTCAGGCCATACTATACACATCTCTCAGTCCATACTGTATACACACCTTGGATCATACAATACACCCCCATACCATACTATACATCCATGAGACCATACTATACACCCCCTCAGACCATATTATACATGCCCCAGACCATATTTTACACACCCCTCAGACCATACTATACTCCCCTCAGACCATAGTGTACACACACCCTCAGATCATATATACACCCCTCAGAATATAACAATACTCCCTTCACACATACTACATATCCCTCAGCCCATATTATATTCCCCTCAGACCATACTATCACCCCCCTCAGATCATATAATACACTCCACAGATCATACTGTACACCCCTCAGACCATATTATGCACCTCCCTCAGACCACACTTTACACAAACACCCCTCTCAGACCATACTATACACTTCCCTCAGACCATACTGTACACACCTGTCAGATCATATAATACACCCCTCAGACCATACTATACACCCATTAGACCATACTACATACACCCTCAGACCATACTCTACAGCCCCTCAGACCATACTATAACCCCAGACCATATACTCCCCTCAGACCATACTATACCCCTCTCCCCTCAGAACATCCTATACCCCCTTCCCATCAGACCATACTATATGCCCATCAGATTATATTGCATACCCCTCAGACCATATTATTCCCCCTACAGACTTTGTCAGACATCTTCAAGCTAGTTATTTTACCAACTTAGTCATGATTTTAACCCTCAGGCCAATGTATACTCATTTCAGACAATAATACACCCTCGTGTGCCAATGTATTCTCATTGCAGACAAGACTATACACAAATAAGTTAAGAGTGTTCCCCCTCAGGCCAAATTACATACTATTAGGCAAGTTGATACCATATTACTCCAAAGAATATCCACTCAGGCTATATTGTACCCTCTCAGTCCATACTGTATCCAAATTAGGCAAAAATATACCCCCTCAGGCCAAAGTTTTCCCAAATCGTGCAAGCTTATACTCTCTCAGCCGAACATATACCCAACCCAGGCAACATGTTACCCTTTTGGGGACACCTGTACCAAGATCATCTCATTCCCAAATCAGGCAAAATAATACCCTTCATAGTAGGCCATAGGCCATAGTATGCTTATTGCAGGCAATACTTTACCCAAATCATCCAAGATAACACCCTCTTAGGCCATCCTATACCCATCTTGGACAGGAGTATACACTCTCAGGCCATAGTACATGTATACTCATCGCAGGCAAGTAGATGCCAGCTTGATGGACTTAAAGATAATGTTGCTTTCACAAAAAATTCTGTATTCAGATCTCATCCTAGGTCTACCAGTTTATTTTTCCGCTGCTCTCATTATCAGCTTCATGCTCAAGATAAAAAAAAAGTGTTAGGAGCAAATCTTCATACCCACAAAGTAACCAGCTTCTCTACCTAAGCTTTTCCTGCCATACTATACACCCTGACGTCATATCTTCTCAAGCTAGATTATACCCTTTCAGGCAACATACGGGTTCTCCCATTTTTACATCCTAGGCCATATATGTATTATATTATAATATATTGTTTAAGGGCTATAATACACTAACCCCATGGTCATTTATATTGTCCAGGCCCTACATGTATTATTATGTCTTAAGACCATATTATACTGCCCTAAGACCATGCTCTAAAACCATAGTATACTATTCGTAGACAATATGCCTCTTCATGTTATAATATACCATTCCAGGACTGAAATATACTATCCTAAGCCTTACCCATCAGGCAACATTTTACTGTCCAGACCATACATGTATACCATATTATACCACTCTAAGCTATATTATGGCTCCTCAGACAGTAATATGCTTGTCCAGACCAAACATGTATACCACATTAAACTGCTCTAAGCTATATTTTAAAATCCTCAGACAATAATATACTGTCCAGACCATTTATGTATACCATATTATACTGCTCTAAGCTATATTATACCCCCTCAGGCAATAATATACTGTCCAGACCATACATGCATACCATATTATACCGCTCTAATCTATATTATACGGCCCCCACCCCCAGACAATAATATTCTTGTCCATACCATACATATATATCATATTAAACTGCTCTTAGCTATATTTTACCCCCTTAGACAATAATATGCTGTCCAGACAGTACATGTAAACCATATATTACTGCCCTAAGCTATATAATACCACCTTTGACACTATTATTCTGTCCAGGCTATACATCTGTGCCAGATATGACTATCCTAAGACCATATTATTCTTTGCACCAGACCAATATCATTTTGCCATTAGCCTTTTATAACCCCTTAAACATGTTTAAGTTTAATAACTTATTACATTATATAGCCGCTGAAAAGGTTGATCTGCCATCAATACCAACTCTTCATACAACTTTACTGACTTGTCTGACAGGGTATACTAGACAGATAAGCCCAGCAATAATAAGAAATGTCAGTAAATTTATATCAGTACCTTAATCTAAATATTTTACATTGAAACTTTTAATAACACTTTTGTGTATTTGTCAATAGTATTGCCGTGTAGAAATAATTATTTCCACAAGTTATTTTATTGTTGTTTGACATTATTGAATTGAATGAAAACTAATTATCCCTGGTAGGTAGAGCCATTTTTGCATTAGACACTTGGTACAATAATATTAAATGCTTTAAAAGTTCAATTTTGTTTGAATTATTAAGTAAGAGAAAATAGTCATAATCAGTTATGTAATTGTCTGGCATTTTAAACTAATATTGGCATTCCAGTGTGTTTGTATTGATGGATGTCTGTATTGATGGGTTTGATATAACACCAGAGGGTACATCCGGTACCCAGTCTCAGAAAGGCTACAGTTGTATAATGATAAGTGCCATCGTCATGTGAATTACACGGAAATATATCGAAGTTGCAATATTAAGGGAATGGTTTTATTTTGGACAAATGTTTTATGTCTGGCCTAAGACAAGCTGTGTTCTTGGCAGTGGGATAGTGTGGGCGGTGGTACTTCTTAAGATTACCCATAATAAAAGGTACATTTTTATATGAATTAATTATCTAATCCTTGTACACAAATCATTGAAGTAAAGACACTTATACTTGTGCAATATATTACACAATATAAAATATATACACTGACTGTTATTTTAAAGAATGTAGCCGTCACTGTAAAAATGTATTGTTTTATCATGCAAAATGGCATGCGTTTACTACACCCTATCACATACCCTGACAATGAATCAGCCAGAGGTAGAATAACCATTACCTGCACATCATAAGCAAACAGACAGACTTCACAATTGATAACATTTTTTTCGCTGCGGATTAGTCTTGTTCCTATGAATGTTAGAAGTGCTAAATTTTAATGCATAGTACCATTCTACAATCAAGCTTCCTTTTTATTATGCAAACACTATATCTTGTCTATGTATGTATGTATTTCAGACTTATCCCTCACACTCTCAAGAAGCAACAAAATAAAATATTCTTCCGATTCTGATGTTCTTTATAGTTTAAAATAATTTGTTCTTTTTCAGAATCCCTGCAACAGCCAGCATTTGAAGAGTAAGTTTACAGGACCTAAAATATTAACTATTTATCATTTTGTGTAATTATAAATTGAGTATTATGAACAATGTGAATATAAATATATGTTGTTATAGATGAGGTTAATTCATTTGTCAGTAAAGTTTTTTTTGTTACATCGCACCGACACAATTATAGTCATGTTGGCATCGTCAAGCTCATTATTGGTGGAGGAAGACCCCAGACTTATGTCTTGGGTAAATCCCCCGGCTCACCGTAGGTTAGCTGGAAAACCTCACCATATAAAAGTTCTCGCCCCGACCAGGACTCGCCACAAGGTAAGTGGCTGCGGAGTTTCACGTCAGCGACTCGCTCGGCCACCGGTGCCCCCACAATAAAGTTTGTGTTCATGGGGGTAGTAGGGGTGGTTTTATAGATTTTTTTATAAAGTTTTCTTTTTTCTGATTTTATTACTGATACAACAATGTGCTTTTTCATCAAAAGTCCTAGGACATGTTTTTGTTTATAAGTCCAATTAATTATCTTATGTGCATTTAAACAAACCTCAAAGGACATGAGTAAGCCTTATTACCCTATAGAAATTTAGGAGTAGTGTAATTGTCCTAGGACTGATTATAAATTGATGGTCCTCAATGAAATGGCCAACAGAAATTATTTTGCTTTGCTAAATAATTTCATTGTACATTTTGAATCACATCTTTGTTTAAATGATAATCTAATTTAACAAATGGCTTTTAAGTGTATTATAACTTAAAAGCTCTCAATAAAATATATATGCACATAAAACATTGTTTTGTTTCTTAAATGGATATTTAACCCAGACTTAGGCCTAGATTAATTTGTAGCCCGACGGCTTTTGACTTAGTAGTCTTTAGTTTAATTTAATTATAGTTAATAAATTATGTTAATCAGTTATGTTATTCGGTTTAATTACCATCGGCTACATCAGCATCGTTTGCTTATCATCGTATAGTGGTTATAATTTTATCTTATATCTATAATTACATGCGTTGTGTTTCTTTTGCGACTTTGTTATCTACCCACAGATTCGTAACTTTAGTGATTAATTAGTTGTAACAATCTTTTTATGATGCGGACAGAAATAAACAAACAAGATCGAATACGTTTAAAATATGGGGTTATTATTAATAATGTCGTGATAATAGTGTTGACAAACAATACAGAAATAGCATATTCAAATATATAATATGAATCTAAAATTAATAGCAATATCTTCAAATATATGATATGAATTTAAAATTAATATCAACATCTAAGTTAACAATAACAATTTGAGTTACTATTAGATCATGAAATTCTTAATACAATTTCTTAACACAACTTCATATCAACAAGTTCTTAAATCTAATGTTTTACAATTCTTTTTTTTCAAGTAAATATTCAGATCAGTGAATTCAACAAACATAGCTATACTGTTTAAACAATATCTCTTATCATTTACAATATATCATAGAGTGCTTCTGACAAAATTCTAACAAACAACTTATCTTTGATTTAAATAAATCCAACAAATAAATCCAACAAGTTTTGTTCCCTACACGGAATAGTGCTCTGATTCCTGACCTGATTGAATCTGGAGTAGATGGGAAAGGCCTAGATGATGATTTTGACTTCTAATTTATACTGGAGGGTAGATTTTCGGGCCGTGTGCAAACTATGGTTTTATGTTTAGTCGTTAAATTTTTCTCTCCCTCCTTTCGTCGTTTAATTCTAGTCGTAAAATGATTCTTTTGGTTTTCTGTGATTTTGCGACTTATTTATTAAGGTTTCACCCGAATGAGCCACATGATCCGTCCAGCTGTCCGGTCAGCTACCTCAGAATGCTAAGTTCAAATAATGTCTCGCCTTTACTGTTACAAGTGACCAGTTGTAGACAGTTGTAAGCTTTGTCTCGCCTTTAGTCTCGCCTCTAGTTATGAGGCAGAAGGCCATAGTGTTGCATACGCCCCTTTCTTAAAAGAAAATTAAACAAAGTTTAATTTTCTAAAATATTAACAAGTCAAGTCTAAATACAAATTAGTACACATTTTCAACTGACTTCCCCTTTAACCATACTGGGTATTTGATCTGTATATCAATCGTTTCCATTCTAAGCCCCACTGACCTAATGGAATGTGTAGGGTAATAAAATCCTAAGTGTTTTATGTTCGCGGGTGTCAATTACCCCTCGCAACATCGTCCCTATGTCATAAAACTGTCCCCTAACCTACGTTGGTTCGCTAAACAGGGTATTTGTAAGTCACTTGACATACAAACTCAGTGATATCTACACAAAGGTTTCCTAGCATTTGGTTATAGCATAAAACTGATATCAATACAATAAACCTAAATAATGTGACAAATAGCAGGAGTCGACACAATAAGCATAAATAAGGTAACAAATAGCAGGAGTCGAGAATCTGTCACGGTTGGTTTAACGCAATGTCCACACAGGCGTGCACTCCCGGTGTATGGATGTAGATCCTTTTGCGTCGCTCGTCTCGTGGTGTTGTGTGATTCGTCCTCTCCTTTCGTCCGTCTAATGGTCGTCCGTCGTATCTGCGTAGAGATGTAGTCTCGGAAGTTGATCATTAATCGTAGGTTTGTATTCATTAAACATAAACAAATTATACACATTTTATGTACACTTTGGAGTTCATCCGCGGTTTACCGTTCATTAATACCGATATGTGACATCACCCACATGTTGTTTTCGAATACACGTGTGATACATCAGTTGTCACGTCCGCGGGGTCCCATGCCATTAGAATATGAAAAATAAACAATAAAAATATACGGCAGTAATATGTATAAAACAACAATATATCTTCTAGGTATGTACACAAATATATTCATTGTGATATCCCTACGCTAAGCTGCGTTTACAGTAAAAGATCTAGGGATATATCTTCACAATGTACAATCATCTTACAACATTATTACAATAATGTTATGAGGAGGTTATCCAATTAATCTAAACAACAGGTTTCGACAATGTCGGATATAAAGCGATATATTCGACCTCCTCTTTCTGTAGTCCCACTGTGCTTGTGGGCGGGCTCAGGCTTGGCGCCGAGGCTTTCAAGCCTACCACAGACAAATCAGTGTCATTTCCCGACCCAGGCTCCCTAAAACAACACAGCCTCTCTACTGATTTGTACCTTTTCCTTAAGCAATAAATGTAAATGCCTATACCAATTGCGACCGAGATAACAAGTCCAATTAAAGCGGTATAGACCGACCAGTGTCTAGCTGGCCTTTCATCCATGTTTGTATGCAAGCTTTCCTCTATCAGTAAATTCATAGGTATGTATTCTAACTCCCTAAACTTCTGCGGGATGAGGGTATGATTATAGTTTTTTAGCCTAGCTGTAAAGTCTTTCCACATATTTACGCTCGAAATATTCAAGGAGATTCTGATAGCTAACAACAAATCATCTGTGATATTGCTTGTTAGGTGATCATCGTACGAAGCTGGCAGGTAAATATACTGATTATCGGCGCTGCAGGCCGTGCGTAATTTAACTATATCAAAAGGTATTTTAGTAACGATAGATGAAGTTTCTAAACCGTGTACTTCTTTACATTTTATCGACAGTCGTAATGGCTGTACAGAGGTTAATGCCCATATTCCGTTAGTAATGTATACTGCTGAGGGTAGTTGTGCGTTCGTCGTCGTGAGTTTATTGCAACTTGTTTGTATTTTACTTTTATTATTAAGAAATAAATGTACTATGCATGCATCGTTTAATTCTACCGAGTACGTTGGTTTTGGTATGTGACAAAATGACGTCTGCGAGCAGTACTCAATTTCTTCATCGTTGAGTAATATATATTTGGTATTTCCCTTGTTAATGGCTAACCCATCTGTTTCTAAATTATATTTCGCGGCCGTAGTGGTGGATACTTGAGGGTTGGTTAAGGTATTTTGGTGAATAATGGGAATATTGAATGTTCGGTAAATAGTATATGATTCATAGTGATTATTTAAAGGTACTTTAACCAACATAATCATTCGGTTATTTTTAACGGTCCCGGCTAAATGTAAGTGTTTGATTGCGAACACTAGTTCGTCAAAGTCTAATATTTCTGGCATCTGGAAATGGAGTTAATACAACATACAATCACTAAACGGCTGTCTTCAGGTATGGAAGGGCTCCCCTGGTTATTGGGATGTGAGTTATCTGCCCAATGTCCATATCTGCTATACCGTTGTTCGTCGTGGTATTCAGTAGGTCTCGTTGGCGTCGGTATTTCCGTTTCAATTCGACCAGCGGGATGTTTTCTTCACTATCTGAAGAGTCACTTCGTTCATTTATACGGCGGTGACGAATTTGTGTCATCCCGTCGTCATCGCTATCCGTCGTAGCGTCGTCCTCGGGTGGTACTACGTAGGTGGCCTTCCTTCTTCGATTATCAGATGGAAGCCTGTCTTTGGGGGTTTCTAAGTTGTCTATGTCGATAGCTGTAAGATTTCGGGCGTGTACAGTTTGTGTGCTGCCGTCAACTACATTCTTTATCTTAAACGTGACCGGTGACAATTGTTCTATTATTCTGAAATTTGCTTTATAGTGTGTGTCTAATTTGTCTGTACGTGCGTTATTTTTAAGCATAACGGCTTGTCCTATCTCTAATTTTGGTTCACGGGTATCTTGATTGCATATCGATTCCGTGTGTTTCGCGCCTTTCGCATGTTACGTTGAGCATGAGTCATGGCCCTGTGTAAGTTCTCTATGTATATCTTAGAAAGGTCTTTCCCATATATTTTCGTCGCGAGGTAAGTAATGTATCCAGCGATAATACGGGGTCACGACCGTACATTAAATAGAACGGACTATACCCTGTCGACTCAGAAGGTGTGCAACGTATCGCGGTTAGACATGCGTTAATTTGTAAATCCCAATTTACATCCCCGTCATTTACGTACTTAGATATCATGTTGTTCAGCGTACGATTTATACGTTCAACTTGTCCATTCGCCCGTGGGTTATATGGACTCGTGGTGATATGGGCAATATTGAGTTCCTTACAAACGTGACTTATAATGGAATTACAATATTCTGTTCCGTTATCAGATCGTATCTGGTATGGTATTGAAAATCTTGGGATTATCTCGTCCAAGAACAGGTTTGCAACGATTTCGGCCGTTTTATTTCTAACCGGAAAAGACTCGCACCATTTAGTACTTTCGTCTACAAACGTAATGAGGTATCGGTTCCCAGACGTACTCTGTCTATATGGTCCCGATGTATCTACAGACCATGTTATGCCACTAGAGTGTGATATCCTAGTGTCTTGTACAGGTATCTTTACGTTTGACCTTGCACGGCTAGCGCAGATTATGCAACGATTTACATGTTTGTAAATCTGTCTATACATATTTGGAAAGAAGTATGCATCCTTGGTGGGTCTTATTGCATTTAGATTTACTACGTTAACCTCACGATTTTCTACATCGTTTTCGGGCGGTTTGACCTCGTAGGCATGTTTACTTACTTCCATGTACCCCGGTACGGTATACTCATGTACCGGTTCGTCGTTATCTTCGTGCCTACATCTAGATAACATGTCAGCTACTCTATTCTTTTTCCGCTTATGTATTCTATTGTAACATTATACCCAGAAATGGACAAAGCATAGCTCTGCAGCTTTTTGTTTGTAAGATTTGCTGTTAGTAAATATCTGAGAGGTTGGTGATCAACGAAGCATGTGACATGGGATTCTTGTACATATATCTGAAATTTATCTAAGGCAAATTTTAGTGCGAATGCCTCACGTTCAATTACTGATATTTTCTGCATTGTGGGACTTAATTTGTGTGATAGAAAATGAATAGGGCGTTCAGTCGGTATCCCCGGGACAATACTTTCCTCAGAATCACATTCGTGGCAAAGAACAGCGCCAATGGAAGTGGCAGACGCATCAGTGTATAATCTGTAACCTTTGTTTCGATCGGGGTATCCTAGCATTGGAATTGCAGTGAGTCCATCTTTCAGACTCTCGAACGATTTTTGACATTCGTCCGTCCAGTTAAACCTAGCATATTTCTTTGTGAGTTGTATGAGGGGTTCGGCTATACCAGAAAAGTTTGGGATCATTCGTCGGTAGAACCCAGCCATACCGATAAACGAACGGGTTTCCTTAACTGTTTGAGGGGGTGGTACTTTCTTCATTGCTGCGACCTTTCTCGGGGTCTGGACGATAACCTTTTCCACTGATAATGAAACATAGATAACGCGTTTTTTCAAGTAGGAATTTGCATTTACTTGGTTTTGCCTTGACATTGTGTTCCCTAAGTCGCTGTAGAACAGCTTCTAGATTCTCTAAATGTTCGGTTACGGTCTATCCTAGAATGATGATGTCATCAAGATACGCTAGATATGCATGTTCTAAACCTTTTAGAACAATGCTCATTAATCTCTGGTAACAAGAACCAGCGCTTTTAACTCCAAACGGCATTGAGTTAAACCTATAAGCACCTTTTCCGGGGGCATGAAAAGCTTAATTTTTCTTTACAATCTGGTGCTACCGGCACCGCATGATATCCACTCGCCATATCAAGTGTTGAGAAGAATTTCGAACTGCCTAACAGAGGTAGTATCTCATCAATTCGAGGAAGCGGCCAAGAGTCATCCTTAATTATTTTGTTCAACTTTCTAAAATGTACACAGAATCTAAAACTATTGTCTGGTTTCTTTACTAATACAACAGAGAAGTTCCAGGATGAAGAAGAGGGTTCAATGATTTTTGCCTGAAGCATCTCGTCAATAGCCTTATCAATAATAGGTCTATGTTTTTTCGGTGTGAGGTATGGACGCTGTTTAATCGGAGGGTGGTCTCCGGTGTCTACTGAGAAAGTGAGTGTTTTTGTTTGTGTCACTTCCGTCAAGTCATTAGCAAAAACGTCTCTGTATTTAGATAGTAACGGCCTAAGTAGGTGTTCGTATTTCTTGTCATATTTAAATTCCAAATTTTGTCCTGTTTTGAACTGTCCCTTTAACTTATCACGGGAGGTAACCAAATTTATATCGCTAATGGGAGTGACTTTCGCGACGATTGTTTTCTTTCTTATTTTTATCGTTTTTCCCGTGTCATTGACCAACATAATGGGTATATTGCGGTCGTTTTTAATGGTAACTAAACTGTCGTTGATTGTGAGCCCTGGCTCGTCGTTTATGTCTCCTAATTGTCTCAATTGATACTCACCTGGTGGTATAAGGTCGTGTGTTTTCACATGGCCTATTGTCATGACTGAGGTGTATGGTTTTATGACTATGTCTTTCCCTGGGCGTACGAGTGATGCTATGTGTATGTCACTTTGTAGTGGTATATATTCTTGCCTTATGCGAATGCGTTTGAAATCATAATAAATCCGAGCATCAAATTTTCTCAAGAAGTCTCTATCCAAAATACAGTTTCTGTTAATATTCTTGACTACTACAAATTCGTGTTTGAGTTTACTTTTTCCTATCGTGAAGTCAAATAAAGCTACCCCTAAAACGTTTAGAGTTCTGCCGCTAACTGATCGTAATGTCACATGTGATTCCCTAAGTCTTGGTTTTTGTTTTAACTGATCAAAGATACGCTTACTTATCATCGACACGCCCGCGCCCGTGTCAACTTAAGCCCTAATTTTGTGTGTATGACAAATCTTTATCAAGCATGAAGTGGGGTCTTCGTTAAAATTCATCTTAATGGCTCCTTTAAAGAACGCCCCCTCTTTTGACTCTGAGTGAGGGGGCTGCGTTAGTTTAAACGTGCCTTCGGGCAGTTACGCCTAAAATGGTTTGCAGATCCGCACTGCCAGCATAACTTAGTCGGATGTGTTTGTCTTTGTCTGTCGGAATTTGATACGACCGGTGTCTGCCTATGCGTGACCTCGTGTACTGTGGTTCTACAATCGCGTGTCTGGTGATTTTTCCTACCGCACCTAGCACAACGACGCGTTGGTCGGGCGTGATCAATGTCCATGGGTTCCGGTCCCCCTATATCGGCTTCTAAATTTCTGCCATAGTCCTGACCCTTACTGGAACTAAATCTTTTCCTTAGATTTTGTTCCCCTAGTGCTACATTTACAGCTTCCTGGAAGGTTGCCGGATTTGTACGCATTACTTTTAATTTTAAATGGTCGAACGCTAGCCCATCAATGAATTGTCCTATCATTACTCGCTCAAGCTAGTTCGTCCCCCCCCCCCCCGCATTCAGTCGGTTGCTTTATGTGCTAATGATAGCAGCCGTTCCGCGTAACTAACTACGTTTTCTGTCGGTTTTTGTATTGTTTCGCGTAACAGTCTTAATGCATGTTATGGGTCAATTACGTCACCGAACCTAAGTCTTAATTCGGCCTTTAATCTGTCATACCCGCTATCCGGGTTTGATGTCAAAAACCTCTGTACAAAGTCACTGACTGTACCCCTACACGTTTGAAATAAAATTCTTTTTCTGCGAGAATCGTCGCAATTACCTAACAAACAAAATTTCTCTACTTCTTTAATCCAGTCCTTAAACCTTTTCGGCTCGCCGAAAAAAGGAGTTATCGTATTGATTGCTGACTGACTTGATAATGTAGTGTGTAACGAGCTAATCTCGTCTGCAAGTTGTTGAATTGGTGGGGGTTGTTCTTCCATAAATATATTAAATCAGCTGTGTGTTTCCTGGCGCCAAGGTAAAGAAAAGCACTGACCTTTTTCTTCTGTTTGTCCCTTGTTTTCGTTGCGCAAAAACCTCGGCGTCAAGTCCGTCCCTTATGTTTCCTGTTACACAAATAAAACAATTTTAATTATTAATTATATACTCATCACTAAATCCTTGTCATGGCACCAAATAAAACGTTCTAATGTAGCCCGACGGCTTTTGACTTAGTAGTCTTTAGTTTAATTTAATTATAGTTAATTAATTATGTTAATCAGTTATGTTATTCGGTTTAATTACCATCGGCTACATCAGCATCGTTTGCTTATCATCGTATAGTGGTTATAATTTTATCTTATATCTCTAATTACATGCGTTGTGTTTCTTTTGCGACTTTGTTATCTACCTACAGATTCGTAACTTTAGTGATTAATTAGTTGTAACAATCTTTTTATGATGCGGACAGAAATAAACAAACAAGATCGAATACGTTTAAAATATGAGGTTATTATTAATAATGTCGTGATAATAGTGTTGACAAACAATACAGAAATAGCATATTCAAATATATAATATGAATCTAAAATTAATAGCAATATCTTCAAATATATGATATGAATTTAAAATTAATATCAACATCTAAGTTAACAATAACAATTTGAGTTACTATTAGATCATGAAATTCTTAATACAATTTCTTAACACAACTTTATATCAACAAGTTCTTAAATCTAATGTTTTACAATTCTTTGTTTCAAGTAAATATTCAGATCAGTGAATTCAACAAACATAGCTATACTGTTTAAACAATATCTCTTATTATTTACAATATATCATAGAGTACTTCTGACAAAATTCTAACAAACAACTTATCTTTGATTTAAATAAATCCAACAAATAAATCCAACAAGTTTTGTTCCCTACACGGATCCCTACACTGATTCCTGACCTGATTGAATCTAGAGTAGATGGGAAAGGCCTAGATGATGATTTTGACTTCTAATTTATACTGGAGGGTAGATTTTCGGGCCGTGTGCAAACTATGGTTTTATGTTTAGTCGTTAAATTTTTCTCTCCCTCCTTTCGTCGTTTAATTCTAGTCGTAAAAATGATTCTTTTGGTTTTCTGTGATTTTGCGACTTATTTATTAAGGTTTCACCCGAATGAGCCACATGATCCGTCCAGCCGTCCGGTCAGCTACCTCAGAATGCTAAGTTCAAATAATGTCTCGCCTTTACTGTTACAAGTGACCAGTTGTAGACAGTTGTAAGCTTTGTCTCGCCTTTAGTCTCGCCTTTAGTCATGAGGCAGAAGGCCATAGTGTTACAAATTCATATTTAATACCTTCTTTTACATTTCTCTATACCATAATATTTAACAGCATTCCTCTTTATGAAGTCTTTATATATAACTATCTCCCTTAATTGAAATAAACTTTTTGAAAATGCTTATTCTACCCTTTTTCTCAAAATCTTTTCCAATAGCTTGTTCCCAGACTCTTAAAATTTACTGACTGATCCAATATATACTCATTAGCTTGTTTCCCTTCCTAACTATCTCATCAAGTCAAATCTACATTAATCTTGGAAGTATAATTATTTAGGGACTGCACATATTTCAAGGCAATAAATGTTTTTATAAATAATTTATCTTGGAAAATTAATGTCATAATTATGTAAACAAAGTTAATAAAAAGAAATCAAATATTTTAATACAAATTTTATAATTTTTTTGAACATCAATTAGGTAAATATATTCAGGCTAATTTACATTAAAGCCTTATGAATGTTTAAATTTAACACTTCAAAGCAATAAATATCCTTTGAAATGCATTGAGATACAAATAAAGTTCTTAAAGGCTCCATTCTATTAAAAAAGGCTTTGGTGAATTTGTTACAAATGAAAAAAATAAGGCTACTTGAGTCTCCCCGCATCGCTAGATCCACCCATGGTTATAGAGAGAGCAAAATTACATATATTTATGTATTTCAAGATTAGTCGCAGCATATCAGTTCAAAGTTTTAGGAATTCTTGCGCAAGGACTAACATCTCTTGTGTGGTTCGAACCAGGCACCTTGTGATCCTCAAGCACTACACCAAGGATGATCATGCTATTTCAAGATTAAAAACAAACTGATGTAATGATGAGACAAAATTTATTCTTAATAGCAAATACAATAGGTTATGTTACAAGAGGTATTTTACCCATTTAAACTATGTTATTTATGTTTACAAAAGAATTAAATTACATTATTAAAACATTGAACATGTTTCCAAATAAAATTAAAAGCAAATGCATCTTTTGCAAATTTTAATAACAAAACTATTGACTTTATTGTTTTAATGGTATATAATCATATATATTATTCTTAAATTAATAAAATATAATTTAGTTGTCTATTATGGATCTTGACATGTGTGGTAGTGTTGGGGCAGGTTGATACACTAAGCACGGGGCATTATATTACAGTGTAACAACTAGCCCCGTTTTTCGAATTCTTTCAATACATTTTAACAAAAATCATATTGTTGCAAAGGTCCGTTAGCAGCACAGGACAGAAGAAAGAATCCAAAAAGAAACTAAAACGCAGTAAAGTTAGCAGTGATGTAACTTCTTCCGATGAAGAAGAATGGTTTTGTTTAGTGTCGTTTAGCAATTACATCTATAAACCCCACCGATCATTTGTGTCACCATGTCTACCGTAAACAAAACAATGTGCATTTTATTTTAGTTATGACTGTGCTTCTTTACTGGTACATTTAACTTTATCGTAATAAGCTGGGACAGACCTATTTACAATAAGTTACACTTGATTAAGCCCAAGGTCGGTACCAATATCCCTATGTTTTGTGGCAAAAGACGGGAAGACGTAACACTTTCACGAATTGGACATAATAGGCTTAACTTATTCATATCTTTCACAAAGAGTACTTAAAACTGTATGTGTTCATTGACAGAAACCACTTACTCTTAACAATATTTCATTACGTTGTATTGATACTTTGACACTATTGACACCATGCTCGTTGATATTATATTTATGATATTATGTCAAAAACTTGGACGTACAGTTTAGGAGTTTGTTCGATTATAAAGACGTTTGCTTCCTTAGCGAGATAGGTATACTTTATAAGTTTTAACATTAAGACTTTTTATTATCTTAATGTGTTTTCAATTATGATCAATAATTTCAACCCTTTAGACGTTTATACTTGTATTGTCTCATTTTAATTTTAACTTTATTGTACATGATTTACATTTTAGCTTTCCGTCTTTGGTGCCGTATCAAGTGTCGTCGAGCTGTTAAACCCAAAATACAAAAGAACAGTTTATAAATCCTTCTTTTTATGTACCAGATGGAAAGCGCATCGTGTTTTAATGCAAGATAGTTTGATCTGAAGCCAAGTCAAAGGACGGCTTGGTTCAAATAACTTATAATATATAAATGACATCAATTTTATAATTATTTAAATAGTACCATATCGTATATATGTAATAATTTAAATATAAGACAAATCTGATATATGGTTCTGAAGATATGGCCGTGTGAAGTTGTTGAAAACCATCAAATTTTACCCATTTTAGCGTGACATGCAAACCAACTTTTTTTTATTTTAATCCGTGCAAAACAATAGCAAAAGATTTCAGTAATTTTTATATTGAAATGTTTACATCACACCTTTCTTCTAATAAAAATAAAGCAAAACATAAAACATATGCACTCTTTTAATATTTTTTTATTTAAAAAAAAATGCACATTTGAAGCAAATTTAGACTTTTCATACCTGTCCCGTTAACAGTATAATATGTAGGGGAAAAAATATATAAACATGCAAAATCAATGTTGTTTTTCATAGATAATAGACTATATAGTCATATTGCATCATTGCCTTTGCCCTTTTCATGTATGTCGGTCCGCTACACAATATCTTTCCAAATGGTATTTTTGTCCCAACAGTAACGGTTTAACAACCTAGTTGCCTAATGTGCTCCCAACATTAACTATCACCTGCTTTTAAGACTTAAATTTGCTTCAGCATAGTCCTTAACCCTTGCTTATTGGCCATAATTATTTCACAAGAATTCTATATTAAGAATGTTTTTTAATGAAATTTAGCTTTTAATAGAAACAATTTTCAATAAACTTAAATAAAGTGATAATGTAATTCATATAATATTGGTCATAATGGATTTATTATATATAAAATGCATGTAGCATTAATGAAACTAAAGTGAAAGAGATATAGATGTGCTAACTGGTAAACAATTCTTGGAATTACTCTGTTTCCGGTTCAAACCGGATTGAACAAGTGAAATTTGGTTAAATAAAGTTTAAAATCATGTAATACATGTCAATTAGCACAGTTTGCATGAACATAATCCACACTGTTACTGTTGGGACATTTTTCTGTTTTGGATGTTAGTTAACAGATGTGTTTTCCAGGTTCACAATGGAAAAATTTAAGGTAAAGTTTTATTTTCATAAACAACCCAGACACTCTAAAAGGATTTTGACTGAAAGTTTAAACACTAATTCCAAAGGAGATGTGACAAAGCCAAGGGACAAAACCAATGCAGAAAGGCAAAGACGCTTTAGGGCTAAGCAGGAGAATTGTGAAAAATTAAGGGATAAGAATATTGCAAGTTGTGCTAAATACCGAATGAAAGTTAAAAGCATACGTCAGAAAAATTCACAGCTGGATGAACTTATGAAAAAAAGGAGAGAGAGAGAAAGGCAGCATATAGAAAAAAGCTAAAATCGAGAGATGGTGCCAAGACAAAACAGCAAGTCCAGATCAAGACAAAACCTTCTTCTATCAAGACATTAAGAGAACAGCTGAAATACCAAAAGCAGTTGAACCGCCAACTGCAAGAAAGAAATGAAAAGTTTATACAAGAGAAGAACCCTTCAGATCTTAAAGTAGGCCTTGGAGCAAGCCCAGAAGCCATTCGAAAGTAAGCACAAAGAGTGAAGAGTACTCTGCCACAGTCACCAAGAAAATGGGCAAGAACAGTTTCACACATAATTAGTAATGCCTCACCAAGAAAGCAGACTGCACTAAATATCACCAAGACAGAGAAAGGTGGACATTAGCTGGAAGTCAAAGGTGACATTGGTGTAGTTCTGAGTAGACCACAGCTTGCAGATGGAAGAGGCATACAAATGACATTCAATCCAAATGAAATTGGGAAGTGCAAACAGCATTTACTCAACACGTAACTGCCAAATGATGAAGTTGCAAATTTTGAGGACATGCCTGTCCCAACAGTAACAGTGCTTACTTGTTACAAAATATGAGTTAAACAGTTTAGAAGTTCTTTGTTTCCTGATACAAAGTTTTTCAATGGCAAAGTAGCTGTAGAAAATATTTCTACATTGTTTGTTTATTATTACAATATATAATAATATGTTTTGTGAAGTTTATTAAAGCATAGTCACATGTGTTTCATTTCATGTAAAATCCCTAAAGAAACATAAACTATAATTATTTCATGTTTACAAATGGTATTATGTATGTTTATTTGAAATTTGTTATAAAGAAAATAACATACAAACTATAAGAGATAGGAAATTTCAGAATGGTGTTCTTGTTGTTGCTGTCCCAACAGTAACGTTTTTTTTGTATGTGTTATTCATGCCATTTTTTGTTAAAAAATGATGATATTTATATAAGTCTATGTGTCAAAAGTCAATGTTATTTTAATTTAAAAAGCTGTTATATACAAAATAGTTTTAGCAATTGCTTTTTTATAATCATCTGTCTGTTAACTGAAATTTTCACAAGAAAATAGGATTTAAATTTACAAAACATGCAAATTTTTATACTCAGGTACATATTTAAATCTTCATTATATATTTCAATAAACAAATATTGATGTGATACAAAATTCAAATTAAAAACAACATAGATATTAATAAATTCTATCACTAAACTAGTATTAATGAAATGTCCCAACAGTAACGGTTAACACTGAAATTACTGTAGGTATAATTTTCAGAATGACATAACTCATCATGTACATTGATTATATGTACCAAACTTTGACAAATTTACCTAAATGTGTATTAATTCATGTTGAAATGTTTGTTTTTTGTTTATATCTTCATATGTCTTGAAAACAAAATTGGAAAATAAGCATTTGATTTTTTGTTTGCTGTTTTGAGGCATTTTGTCATATAATACAGCAAAAAAACATTTTATGAACCAAAACGAATGACAATTTTTCAACAATTATATACACAAGTAATAAAAACAAAACAATGAATATAGTGTTTTCAATAATGCATTATTTGTCTTAAAATTGAATCATGTCCTTTTTTCAAAAATATGGTTTATTTACATATTGGCATGTAAATTTTTGGTATAATGGCTAAAGATTTCCACAAAAACAATGTATTTCCATAAGGAGCAACATATAAGCTACCAAAAACAGCCATCAAAAAATTAATTTTATGAACTTATTTTTTTTGACAAATTGTCACACCTTATTTGCACCAGGCCATAGGTATTTAATAGGGAAACCAGCAAAATGACAAATTAAATAGTATGACAAATTAAATAGTATGAAAATGTGTGCATTTTACGCCATTTCTTTATTTAATCATGAGGTTCATTATAATGGAATGTGTTTGACTGAAGCATTTAAAAACACTCATTGTTGCACATACACAGATGGACCAGATAATTTTGCAGCAAATTAGTTCATGCAAATTTCAGTGTCGCCCCCAATAATTAAAGGCATGTTAAATTTTTCGACCACCTGTCGCAGAAATTCCATGAGATAGCTGAACATGTCTTTCTTGTTTTTCTTGTTCCACCAACCGTGCCAGGAGGCACATAAGAACTCGCGCATTGTTGCACATACACACATGGACCAGATAATTTTGCAGCAAATTAGTTTTTAAAGCCTACATAAAATATATTTGTTTTCTGAAGACTTCATGCAAATGTTAGTGTGGCTTTTATTGGATCGTGATCCAGGATTTCATTCGGTTTAAATTTCAATTCTTTGAAATCTGTGTCTTTTTCAAAATCGATACACTGTACGTTTTCTAGTCTAAGACCTTTTGAAGTGATAAAGAAGTCCTTCTCTTTACCTTTTCTTCTCTCCGAGGAGACATATGTTGCCAGACTAAATGGATCCTTCACCATTCCTTTCACGTCGTGAATATCGATGTTAAAGTCGCCCCCAATAATTAAAGGCATGTTTAATTTTTTGACCACCTTTTGCAGAAATTCCATGAGATAGCCGAACATGTCTTTCTTGTTTTTCTTGTTCCACCAACCGTGCCAGGAGGCACACAAGAACTCGGGCATTGTCCCGTATTTGACTTTTCTAATTGCTATTCTTGAGAGCGGATCAAAATCCATAGGGACAGTTTTCTTTAACGCATTTTTGCTGTCTTTTTGTAACGATTCCAGTATTTCTCGCAATTTCCTGTCGATTTGTTGATCATCGGGTGATACATACTTAATATGGACTAATATGCATGCTTCTTTATGTCCACAGAACTTATAATTAGTGATAGGTATGTATTTTTTCCATAAATGTCCCTTTATGTCCTCAGATCCGAACTCTTGACATAAGATTATTGGTGGTTCTATTAGTTCTATCAACCTAACAAGGACTTGTCTGCGCTGATCTCCCGGTTTCGTTTCAATAGTGTTTGTTTTCTTTGGATCTCCCGGTTTCGTTACAATAGTGTTTTTCTTCTTTGGCCCATTTGTATTCATTGTCACAATAACTAAACTTTCCTCATTGGGCCTTACTCCCTGTTGTGTAGTAATCTTGTAGTTATTTTCATCCGTTTGAATACATTCTCTACCAGGACTACTTTTGTCAAGTTTATGGAAACCATTTGTACTCTCCTTTTGGTCGTTATTTTCAGCACCTTCGTCCGTTTTATCCCTTTCTCTACCAAAAAACCATTCAAATAGATCTATTGTAATTTCATCCGTGTTAATGTTTAATTGACTATAAAGCCAATCCATTACTAGTAAATCATCAATATCATCTGTACTGTTCTCATCCTTGTTGTCTTTATCAGGCCAATTTTGTGTACCATTTCTTGTAGTTTTGGGCCTTGTAGTTTTGGGCCTTGCTCCGTTGAAGGTTGTGCTACACTTTTCTTCTGCTTGTTCCATCATTCTGCTTTTTCTTGGGTGTATTTTTCGATCCTCAAGATCCGCAAGAGAATACGCCCGTTAAGATTCTTTAACCGTTTCAAATGTTTCTGTATGTCCACCTTCTGCTTGCTCTACCTTTACACTCCGGTATATTGACACCGTATCCCGTCCTGGAATAAAAAAGTGTGTATGTTTTGATTACGTGTTGTATACAAACAATAGTAACCAGATGATTGTATTAGCATATACAGGGGAGGTAACGATGAAAAAAAAGTTAAACGGGGACTGATCATGAAACATAAAACGAGGGCAACATATTTCTAAGCAGGTACCTAAATTTAAATTTTTTAAAGGGACACACCTGAGGGTAAAATAGGCTCACTTCGAGTTATAGATCAAAATAAGTTGATTATCAACTGCTAGGGGTCATTAATATATCCCATATAACCCATCGAGGCCCATACCAAAAAGGCCGCAAACCTAAAAGGCCTTATAGTGGCATTGTTTGGTTAATTACATGTATGAAAGTTATATGTGTAGTTGGTATGTATTATCCCTGGTCTCTGAATATGCTAGAATGCAGTAAATATTTGAAATCTCATAAAATATTTAAAAAAAAAATATTATTATATTAAATGGTACTTCTGTGTTTATGAATAAAATAAGTTACATTTGTCTTCATTTCTATTTGAATAATTAGTACTTATCTTTAATCAAAAATACAACATAAATTAACTGACATTTAAACCTAAACATTGATTTATTTTCAAAATCTTAAAAACTTTGTGCAAAATGTCAGCATGAACTATTATTATGCATACACCACACCAAGTTTATGAGTTGTCATTAACCAGTTAAAATTATTTAATGTTTGCTTAAATTAAAACATGAACAATATTAATGTGAATTATGTTGGACATGTTTTCATTTAAACATAAAAAAACATCTTATTGCTGTGTCTTCAATAAACCATGTACCCCTTTTTTAAGTTTGGCCTTTTTGGTAAAAAGTCTTTTTGGTTTGAGGCCTTTCTGGTTTTCGGCCTTTTTGGTACCCAATCATTTTCTTGAATCTCATTGAAAAATCCAACATGGCTAGCAGAGGAAGAAGAGTAAAATTTTCGGAGTTAAAGATAGAAAGAAGTGAATGCATGCGCATCTACCGTTCACAAGCAGATTTTTTACGATGCCTTTTCCGAAAGGATGGATTTACGAAACATTTTGTTGATCCGAGTAAACAAATAACTGGCCACAGATTAATAATGAATAATAATGTTGATTATTGTGAGAACACTATTGTGAATAGTTACAATTTTTAATTAAAAAATGTCATCGAAACGTCAATGAACCACATGTACTGTTGTCTACCCAATCAAAAAGTTATTCACACTTTTTCAACATGTCGCCACCTTTCTAAGGGTATCCAGTCGTTTCCCCTACAAGCAATTTCCTCACCTGGATGTTTCCCCCCACTGCAGTTTCCTCCAGGATGTTTCCTCCCCTATATATATACTATATAAAAAGTAGTTGGGAAAGATTGGAAAGGTTTATATTTATACTTAAATACATACATAATTTTGAGGTACCATTGGTTTGTTGCATTTACAATAGTTTAATTAATGATATAGAAATAATATTCACATTTCAATCATCTGATTATTAAAAGAATCAAGATTACCATAAATTAATTTTACAAATAACATAACATTTATATAGTTTTCAATTCTGTATGAAAATTAAATAGTAAATTATTTTATTGATTTTGTTAATTATGTTTTTGAAATATATATATATATATATATATATATATATATATATATATATATATATATATATATATATATATATATATATATATGTATATATATATATATATATATATATATATCACTAGATTTACCAAGCATTTACTGAGTGAAATGTGTGAATTGTTTGAGATAGTTACACTACAAAACTGTATAAAGACTATTAACAGGATATGGCAGGTGTGAAACATGTAGTGTTATGTGTATTTGACACATTTTAAACAGCAATTAATTATAAATTAACACAAACTTTAAAAAATAGTTTTCACACAATTTATGCTAAATGACTAATTGTTTAATATTTTATATCATCAATGCATACATAATCATCTCTAGTTATATATGTATCCACCATAAACAGTTACAACAAAAACTTTAAGTAAACTGTAAAAAATTAATTTAAAACCTAATACCTGATATCCAATAGATACATATTGTTTTGAACTACCTAACCCCAACTTTCTTTTTATATTTTAAGTAAAAGAATGATTTTAACATGTTTATGTAAAGTATCATTAGTATCAATGATACTAAATATGTCATAAAGAACAATATCATTATTATATAGTATATCTTCACATTACTATATAATATATATATAGGGGAGGAAACATCCTGGAGAAAACATCCAGGAGGAAATGTCAGTGTGGGGGAAACGACTGGAAACCTTCCTAAGGGAGAGTTATCATCGTTATACGTTTGATGTTTGCACTTGACAATTAGGGGCTGATTCCTGTTAATTATCCCCGAAGAATTCCTTTAATTAGAAACTAATGTTCTCAGTTTGTCAAATAAGGGACCGACTCCTTTTAATTATTCCCGAAGGATTCCTTTAATAGGAAAAGAATGTTTGCAGAATCTATGTTGATGTTTTCATTCATGTTCAATTATTTCATTCACAAATTCATATGTTCTTATTATATTGTGATTATATTTAATTCATGCTGTGATGTTTTGTTCTTTTAATTATATTTAAACATTGAATTAAGAATAAAAAAAATACTAGAATGACATAGTTATTGTGTAACACTATACAGAGATAAAATAAGTGGAACGCGGCAAAATTTAAGTGCCATTTAACAAGCACTTTCCGTATCAATCTCATTTGTCACACCTGTTGCCAATCATTTTACTACTATGGCGAATCGTTATTGTGGCGAATCATTAATATACCCAACAAACTAGTACAATAGATAGTTTCCACATCAGTGAAAATCCCTTATCTTGGCAGCCATCTTTGATGGTAACTTCAAGGGATTTTCATATGAATTGTATAGAAGGGTAAACTATATGTAAATTTTATTTTCTTGTAATATCTTCATTTGTAGTCCGAAAATTAAAAGCTTTACACCATTCAAAAGCTCTTGAAATTCATATTTGTAGAATATAATTTTTTTACAATTGATAAATGCACACAGAATTAATACACAGAAATAAATAAAACTATTGGCTCATACTTAAAACAAAATGAACAGTGTATCATTTTCGGTTGTATTACTTTAACCTTTTAAACTATCAAAATATGGTTTTGATATTAAAAATACTTTATAAAAGCTCTTAAATTTGATATAAAATTCAGTAAAATAGACTAAAAAATAAAAACACAGTGGTGAGTTTAATACAGCACATATTTCCAGATTTTGGCCTGCACTAGCTTAAATTAGGGTGACTTCGTACCACTACGATCTCGTGCCAGGAGACTTCGTGCCACTTTCCTGGAGACTTCGTACCACATATATATAGGAGAGAGAGAGAGAAGAAAATATCAATGAAACTTTTTGAACAATTTTCTTTTCCAAAGTTAATGCTTAAATTACTATTAACATTTTTTTTTAAATATTTTTATTGAACAATGAAATGAATTTGTTTTTAATATTTGATTCAATAAATGTTCTATGCTAATTTGTCGTTATCAGTTACGTTAAATGCAGCGCAATATGTATTGTTTCTGGTGCTATAAATCACAATATGTGCTTTATATTTTATGAAAATATTATTGATGTTTGAAATGAATTTTATTAAGCTGTACCAAGTGTTTGTCCTATTTTTTCACACTAATCTTTTGTAATTACTTATCAATTATTCGCCTATTAATATGTGCGAAAACATCAATCATCAACGCATTATCACCAATTACATGTCTATTGTGATATTAATGACATCGATAGCGGGTACTTAATAGGTGCGAAAATAAATCCCTATATATCCTATAGGTGGTACGAAGTCTCCAAGAATGGCACGACATTGTAGTGGTACGAGATCGAAGTGTTACGAGGTCTCCGACATCCCAATCTCATTAAAATCAGCTCCAGTATTAATCACGGACAGTAGATGAGGGAAATTAGGATATGATTTTAATGAGATTGCCGACATCCCACTACCTTCTTCCCACAAAGATGGCTGCCTTAAACTGTCTTATCAGTGTCGATGACATCACTTGGAAACTATCTATAATGTTTTATTTTAATAAACAATTAAATCTATGGCGTAATAAAACAATAACAAATAAATCAGACAAAATTTCAGAAAGCAAAATAAATGTTAGCTTACAGTTTGTCCCTTTAGGAGGTGTCCTTTTAACAGTCCAATTAATTATCCAACGTCGAATAACCCTGAAGAGTTTTCGGTAAACTGTCCTCGTAGAATCGTTGCGTCAACACTGTGTGAATGCACTCGGTGTATTGTGGGTAAAGTAGTTCTTCAACGTAGTGACGTCACACGCTATGTATAGAATGCATACATAGAATGGTTTTAGCAGAAGGTTCGTGTGTTTATATTGTACAATATGACCATTCAGGTATATGATATTGCAGTAATTTATCACAGCTAAAATAATGCAAAACTCGCATCTTATGAATCGCCTATCTTTTTGTTTACACGTGATTTTGTTATATAACTGTCTGTTCATTTTCTAAAAATAGAACGCTCGGCCGTCAAAATCTAGAAGCAACCGGCGTGTAGAACAACACTACATATGTAAGTCAGCGTAACGTTTAAATTGCGGCACATAGAACGGCGGCACATGGGCCCAAAAAATTGTCTTACAATCTGATATACCGTATTATCCATTTATTTTACGGCCTTATAAACATACATGTTGAGAATTTCCATAATCAGCCGGTGAATAATCTCGTGCTTTGTATAGAATAAGATTACATTGCTAGGATCATTTTACCTCTATTTGTTGAAGCAACATCAGTCTGTGGATGGGTTAACATGAAAAGGTTTGAGTAATGGCTTATATCTAGGTTTACTTTGTTAAGCAAAGTCCGATCATACCTTATGGCAAATATTGGTTAATATTTAGGTGTAATTTGTTAGAGCAACGTTCGTCCATACCGGCATCATAAAATGGCACATAATGGGTAATATCTCGCTATAATTGGTTAAAGAAACGTCCGTCCATACTGTTACCATAATATGGCACATAATGAGTTAAATCTATATATAATTTGTTATGGCAACGTCAATGGCACATAATTATTAAGATATAGGTACTATATGTTAGAGCAACGTCCGTCCATACTGTTACCATAAAATGGCACATATTGGGTCATATCTAGGTATAATTTGTTAGCACAACTTCCGTCCATAATGTTACCATAAAATGGCACATATTGGGTATTATCTAGGTATAATTTGATAGAGCAAAGTCCGTCCATACTGTCACCATAAAATGGCACATATTGAGTATTATCGAGCTATAATTTGTTAGAGCAACGTCCGTCCATACTGTTGCCATAAAATGGCACATATGGGGTATTATCTAGGTATAATTTGTTAGAGCAAAGTCCGTCCATACTGTCACCAGAAAATGGCACATATTGAGTATTATCTTGCTATAATTTGTTAGAGCAACGTCCGTCCATACTGTTACCCTAAAAGGAAACATATTAGGTATTATCTAGGTATAATTTGTTAGTGCAACGTCCGTCCATACTGTTACCATAAAATGGCACAAATTGGGTATTACCTAGGTATAATTTGTTAGAGCAACGTCCGTCCATACTCTTACCCTAAAAGGAAACATATTGGTTATTATCTAGGTATAATTTGTTAGAGCAACGTCCGTTCATACTGTTACCCTAAAAGGAAACATATTGGGTATTATCTAGGTATAACTTGATTTGTTAGAGCAACGTCCGTCAATACTGTTACCATAAAATAGCACATATTGGGTATTATCTAGGTATAATTTGTTAGAGCAACGTCCGTCAATACTGTTACCCTAAAAGGAAACATATTAGGTATTATCTAGGTATAATTTGTTAGAGCAACGTCCGTCCATACCGTTACCCTTAAAGGAAACATATTGGGTATTACCTAGGTATAATTTGTTAGAGCAACGTCCGTCCATACCGTTACCCATAAAGGATTATATTTGGTTTTATCTAGGTATAATTTGTTAGAGCAACGTCCGTCCATACCGTTACCCTAAAAGGAAACATATTGGGTATTATCTAGGCATAATTTGTTAGAGCAACGTCCGTCCATACTGTTACCCTAAAAGGAAACATATTAGGTATTATCTAGATATAATTTGTTAGAGCAAGGTCCGTCCATACCGTTACCCTAAAAGGAACAATATTGGGTTTTATCTAGGTATAATTTGTTAGAGCAACGTCCGTCCATACTGTTATCATAAAATGGCACAAATTGGGTATTACCTAGGTATAATTTGTTAGAGCAACGTCAGTCCATACTCTTACCCTAAAAGGAAACATATTGGATATTATCTAGCTATAATTTGTTAGAGCAACGTCCGTCCATACCGTTACCCTAAAAGGAAACATATTAGGTATTATCTAGGTATAATTTGTTAGTACAACGTCCGTCCATACTGTCACCATAAAATGGCACAAATTGGGTATTACCTAGGTATAATTTGTTAGAGCAACGTCCGTCCATACTGTTATCATAAAATGGCACAAATTGGGTATTACCTAGGTATAATTTGTTAGAGCAACGTCAGTCCATACTCTTACCCAAAAAGGAAACATATTGGGTATTATCTAGGTATAATTTGTTAGAGCAACTTCCGTCCATACCCTAACAATAAAAGGAAACATATTAGGTAATATCTAGGTATAATTTGTTAGGGCAACGTCCGGCCATACCGTTACCCTTAAAGGAAACATATTGGATATTATCTAGCTATAATTTGTTAGAGCAACGTCCGTCCATAGCGTTACCCTAAAAGGAAACATATTGGGTATTATCTAGGTATAATTTGTTAGAGCAACGTCCGTCCATACTGTTATCCTAAAAGGAAACATACTGGGTATTATCTAGGCATAATTTGTTAGAACAACGTCCGTCCATACCGTTACCCTAAAAGGAAAGATATTAGGTATTATCTAGGTATAATTTGTTAGAGCAACGTCCGTCCATACCAGGGGCGGATCCAGGATTTCAGAATAGGGGGGGCCGAGGGAGTAACTTTCGGCCGCAGGCCAGAGCTGATCGCGCCGCTGGCGGGGGGTCTGGAGGGGGCTCCCCTAGAAAATTTTGAATTCTAGATGCGCTGAGATGCGATTTCCAAGCATCTGTGGGGCATAATTTCCTTATCTATTTGCTCACGTTTAAGGGCAAAATATCCACTGACTTGGACATCTTAAGGTTACTGAAAAGAAACCTATTATCGTAAGAACTCTACAATAACCAAGACACTGTCAGTGTATAGTAAAATTAACGTCCTGAATGTGAATAACTATCACTTTATCTGTAAAAAAAGATAAATGCAAGGATATTCCTAGCATTTACTATTTTTAGGCATATAGAGCATAGAAATGATATATTTACATTGCCAGTCATTCTAAAGCACGAGTTAAAGAATATGAGAGTATTATGAAGTATATATAAAGTGAAGAAACACCAGTCATCAACGTTCAATGGATAATAAATTCTGTCACATATCGAATTAATCCGACAATGGATGGGCAAAGAGCATCCGTTTTGGATGTTTCCGAGCATATATATCAATTACTTTTCCATAGTCAAGTGGAATATCCTTGTGTGTGTAGAGGAGGACCAGAGCATTGAACCTATCTTCACCCATAGTGGACCTGTAGGCATTCTTCACGAATCTCAGAGCTGAATTGGTTCGCTCTACAGTGGCACTGGTCGCAGAGAAGGTGAGTACAATGCGAAGAATGGTGACAATATTTGGATATAGTTTCTCAACACCTTCCACTTTCAACTTTTTCAAAGTGTCCGAAATACTTGCTGGAAGGTCTTCATCTTTTGTCGAAGTCCAATATCGCCGCCAAATCCAAAGTTCTTGCTTGAATTCATTAGGGCTGGGTAAATCCTCCGCGAAGTATGAGGCTATCGTATTTTCAGTATCAGCCACCAGCTCCTGAAGATTCTTGGGGATAAGAAACAGGGCCTTTACGTCAAAAAGAGTGAGCTGTCCGTGCTTGCGTTTTTCAGCCATGATGTCTCTGCCATTCGGAGCACCTCGGATAATTTTTCGAATCATCTCTCGGATGTACCTAAGTGTTTGGATAAACTCGACCAGTTCAAAAAGTGGAACTATTTTGAAGCAGGCGGCGAAACAAACATGACTTTTATTGACTACTGGGTAACAACTCGATTCAAAATGTCCGGGAAAAATCGAATCTGTAAACAGTAGTTACCCTGATTTTCACGAACAATGTGCGTCTGTCACCGACGTCTGCGAGATAGAGATGTGTACATGTAATAGGTAATTCCATCGTCGGATACCCCCGGTTGATTCTATTACGTTACTCTCCATTCATCATAACTAAAAAATTAACACTTTTTTTTGTTGGTCGTCGAAAAATAGGGGGGCCGCGGCCCCTTCGGCCCCCCTCTGGATCCGCCCCTGCATACTGTTATCATCAAATAGCACACATTGGGTATTATCTAGGTATAATTTGTTAGAGCAACGTCCGTCCATACTGTTAACATAAAATAGCACACATTGGGTATTATCTAGGTATAATTTGTTAGAGCAACGACCATCCAAACCGTTACCCTTAAAGGAAACATATTGGGTATTATCTAGGTATAATTTGTTAGAGCAACGTCCGTCCATACTGTTATCATCAAATAGCACACATTGGGTATTATCTAGGTATAATTTGTTAGAGCAACGTCCATCCATACCGTTACCCTTAAAGGAAACATATTGGGTTTTATCTAGGTATAATTTGTTAGAGCAACGTCCGTCCATACTGTTGCCATCAAATGGCACAACTTGGGTATTATCTAGGTATAATTTGTTAGAGCAACATCCGTCCATATAGTCACCCTAAAAGGAAACATATTGGTTATTATCTAGGTATAATTTGTTAGAGCAACGTCCGTTCATACCGTTATCCTAAAAGGAAACATATTAGGTATTATCTAGGTATAATTTGTTTGAGCAACGTCCGTCCATACCGTTACCCTTAAAGGAAACATATTGGGTATTATCTAGGTATAATTTGTTAGAGCAACGTCGATCCATACCGTTACCCTTAAAGGAATCATATTGGATTTTATCTAGGTATAATTTGTTAGAGCACCGTCCGTCCATACTGTTACCCTAAAAGGAAACATATTGGGTATTATCTAGGTATAATTTGTTAGAGCAACGTCGATCCATACCGTTACCCTTAAAGGAAACATATTGAGTATTATCTAGGTATAATTTGTTAGAGCAACGTCCGTCCATACTGTTGCCATCAAATGGCACAAATTGGGTATTATCTAGGTATAATTTGTTAGAGCAACGTCCGTCCATACCGTTACCCTTAAAGGAAACATATTGGGTATTATCTTGGTATAATTTGTTAGAGCAACGTCCGTCCATACTGTTACCCTAAAAGGAAACATATTGGTTATTATCTAGGTATAATTTGTTAGAGCAACGTCCGTCCATACTCTTACCATAAAATAGCACATATTGGGTATTATCTAGGTATAATTTGTTAGAGCAACGTCCGCCCACACTTTTACCATAAAATGGAACATATTGGGTATTATCTAGGTATAATTTGTTAGAGCAACGTCCGACCATACTGTTACCATAAAATGGCACATATTGTGTCATATCTAGGTAAATTTTGTTAAAGCAAGGTCCGTCCATACCGTACCCATAATATGGCACATATTGGGCATTATCTAGGTATGATTTGTTAGAGCAACGTTCGTCCATACTGTTACCATAAAATGGCACATATTGGGTAATATCTAGGTATAATTTGTTAGAGCAACGTCCGTCCATACTCTTACCATAAAATAGCACATATTGGGTATTATCTAGGGATAATTTGTTAGAGCAACGTCCGTCCATACCGTTACCATAAAAGGACACATATTGGGTATTATCTAGGTATGATTTGTTAGAGCAACGTCCGTCCATACTGTTACCATAAAATGGCACATATTGGGTAATATCTAGGTATAATTTGTTAGAACATCGGTCTATACTGTTACCATAAAATGGTACACATTGGGTAATATCTAGGGATAATTTGCTAGAGCAACGTCCGTCCATACTGTTACCATAAAATGGCACATATTGGGTAATATCTAGGTATAATTTGTTAGAACATCGGTCTATACTGTTACCATAAAATGGTACATATTGGGTAATATCTAGGGATAATTTGCTAGAGCAACGTCCGTCCATACTGTTACCATAAAATGGCACATATTGGGTTTTATCTAGGTATAATTTGTTAGAGCAACGTCCGTCCATACTGTTATCATAAAATGGCACAAATTGGGTATTACCTAGGTATAATTTGTTAGAGCAACGTCAGTCCATACTCTTACCCTAAAAGGAAACATATTGGATATTATCTAGCTATAATTTGTTAGAGCAACGTCCGTCCATACCGTTACCCTAAAAGGAAACATATTAGGTATTATCTAGGTATAATTTGTTAGTGCAACGTCCGTCCATACTGTCACCATAAAATGGCACAAATTGGGTATTACCTAGGTATAATTTGTTAGAGCAACGTCAGTCCATACTCTTACCCTAAAAGGAAACATATTGGATATTATCTAGCTATAATTTGTTAGAGCAACGTCCGTCCATACCGTTACCCTAAAAGGAAACATATTAGGTATTATCTAGGTATAATTTGTTAGAGCAAGGTCCGTCCATACTGTTACCCTAAAAGGAACAATATTGGGTATTACCTAGGTATAATTTGTTAGAGCAACGTCCGTCCATACTGTTATCATAAAATGGCACAAATTGGGCATTACCTAGGTATAATTTGTTAGAGCAACGTCAGTCCATACTCTTACCCCAAAAGGAAACATATTGGGTATTATCTAGGTATAATTTGTTAGAGCAACTTCCGTCCATACCCTAACAATAAAAGGAAACATATTAGGTAATATCTAGGTATAATGTGTTAGGGCAACGTCCGGCCATACCGTTACCCTTAAAGGAAACATATTGGATATCATCTAGGTATAATTTGTTAGAGCAACGTCCGTCCATAGCGTTACCCTAAAAGGAAACATATTGGGTATTATCTAGGTATAATTTGTTAGAGCAACGTCCGTCCATACTCTTACCATAAAATAGCACATATTGGGTATTATCTAGGGATAATTTGTTAGAGCAACGTCCGTCCATACCGTTACCATAAAAGGACACATATTGGGTATTATCTAGGTATGATTTGTTAGAGCAACGTCCGTCCATACTGTTACCATAAAATGGCCCATATTGGGTAATATCTAGGTATAATTTGTTAGAACATCGGTCTATACTGTTACCATAAAATGGTACACATTGGGTAATATCTAGGGATAATTTGCTAGAGCAACGTCCGTCCATACTGTTACCATAAAATGGCACATATTGGGTAATATCTAGGTATAATTTGTTAGAACATCGGTCTATACTGTTACCATAAAATGGTACATATTGGGTAATATCTAGGGATAATTTGCTAGAGCAACGTCCGTCCATACTGTTACCATAAAATGGCACATATTGGGTTTTATCTAGGTATAATTTGTTAGAGCAACGTCCGTCCATACTGTTATCATAAAATGGCACAAATTGGGTATTACCTAGGTATAATTTGTTAGAGCAACGTCAGTCCATACTCTTACCCTAAAAGGAAATATATTGGATATTATCTAGCTATAATTTGTTAGAGCAACGTCCGTCCATACCGTTACCCTAAAAGGAAACATATTAGGTATTATCTAGGTATAATTTGTTAGTGCAACGTCCGTCCATACTGTCACCATAAAATGGCACAAATTGGGTATTACCTAGGTATAATTTGTTAGAGCAACGTCAGTCCATACTCTTACCCTAAAAGGAAACATATTGGATATTATCTAGCTATAATTTGTTAGAGCAACGTCCGTCCATACCGTTACCCTAAAAGGAAACATATTAGGTATTATCTAGGTATAATTTGTTAGAGCAAGGTCCGTCCATACTGTTACCCTAAAAGGAACAATATTGGGTATTACCTAGGTATAATTTGTTAGAGCAACGTCCGTCCATACTGTTATAATAAAATGGCACAAATTGGGCATTACCTAGGTATAATTTGTTAGAGCAACGTCAGTCCATACTCTTACCCAAAAAGGAAACATATTGGGTATTATCTAGGTATAATTTGTTAGAGCAACTTCCGTCCATACCCTAACAATAAAAGGAAACATATTAGGTAATATCTAGGTATAATGTGTTAGGGCAACGTCCGGCCATACCGTTACCCTTAAAGGAAACATATTGGATATTATCTAGGTATAATTTGTTAGAGCAACGTCCGTCCATAGCGTTACCCTAAAAGGAAACATATTGGGTATTATCTAGGTATAATTTGTTAGAGCAACGTCCGTCCATACTGTTATCCTAAAAGGAAACATATTGGGTATTATCTAGGCATAATTTGTTAGAACAACGTCCGTCCATACCGTTACCCTAAAAGGAAAGATATTAGGTATTATCTAGGTATAATTTGTTAGAGCAACGTCCGTCCATACCAGGGGTGGATCCAGGATTTCAGAATAGGGGGGGCCGAGGGAGTAACTTTCGGCCGCAGGCCAGAGCTGATCGCGCCGCTGGCGGGGGGTCTGGAGGGGGCTCCCCTAGAAAATTTTGAATTCTAGATGCGCTGAGATGCGATTTCCAAGCATCTGTGGGGCATAATTTCCTTATCTATTTGCTCACGTTTAAGGGCAAAATATCCACTGACTTGGACATCTTAAGGTTACTGAAAAGAAACCTATTATCGTAAGAACTCTACAATAACCAAGACACTGTCAGTGTATAGTAAAATTAACGTCCTGAATGTGAATAACTATCACTTTATCTGTAAAAAAGATAAATGCAAGGATATTCCTAGCATTTACTATTTTTAGGCATATAGAGCATAGAAATGATATATTTACATTGCCAGTCATTCTAAAGCACGAGTTAAAGAATATGAGAGTATTATGAAGTATATATAAAGTGAAGAAACACCAGTCATCAACGTTCAATGGATAATAAATTCTGTCACATATCGAATTAATCCGACAATGGATGGGCAAAGAGCATCCGTTTTGGATGTTTCCGAGCATATATATCAATTACTTTTCCATAGTCAAGTGGAATATCCTTGTGTGTGTAGAGGAGGACCAGAGCATTGAACCTATCTTCACCCATAGTGGACCTGTAGGCATTCTTCACGAATCTCAGAGCTGAATTGGTTCGCTCTACAGTGGCACTGGTCGCAGAGAAGGTGAGTACAATGCGAAGAATGGTGACAATATTTGGATATAGTTTCTCAACACCTTCCACTTTCAACTTTTTCAAAGTGTCCGAAATACTTGCTGGAAGGTCTTCATTTTTTGTCAAAGTTTAATATCGCCGCCAAATCCAAAGTTCTTGCTTGAATTCATTAGGGCTGGGTAAATCCTCCGCGAAGTATGAGGCTATCGTATTTTCAGTATCAGCCACCAGCTCCTGAAGATTCTTGGGGATAAGAAACAGGGCCTTTACGTCAAAAAGAGTGAGCTGTCCGTGCTTGCGTTTTTCAGCCATGATGTCTCTGCCATTCGGAGCACCTCGGATAATTTTTCGAATCATCTCTCGGATGTACCTAAGTGTTTGGATAAACTCGACCAGTTCAAAAAGTGGAACTATTTTGAAGCAGGCGGCGAAACAAACATGACTTTTATTGACTACTGGGTAACAACTCGATTCAAAATGTCCGGGAAAAAATCGAATCTGTAAACAGTAGTTACCCTGATTTTCACGAACAATGTGCGTCTGTCACCGACGTCTGCGAGATAGAGATGTGTACATGTAATAGGTAATTCCATCGTCGGATACCCCCGGTTGATTCTATTACGTTACTCTCCATTCATCATAACTAAAAAATTAACACTTTTTTTTTGTTGGTCGTCGAAAAATAGGGGGGCCGCGGCCCCTTCGGCCCCCCTCTGGATCCGCCCCTGCATACTGTTATCATCAAATAGCACACATTGGGTATTATCTAGGTATAATTTGTTAGAGCAACGTCCGTCCATACTGTTAACATAAAATAGCACACATTGGGTATTATCTAGGTATAATTTGTTAGAGCAACGACCATCCAAACCGTTACCCTTAAAGGAAACATATTGGGTATTATCTAGGTATAATTTGTTAGAGCAACGTCCGTCCATACTGTTATCATCAAATAGCACACATTGGGTATTATCTAGGTATAATTTGTTAGAGCAACGTCCATCCATACCGTTACCCTTAAAGGAAACATATTGGGTTTTATCTAGGTATAATTTGTTAGAGCAACGTCCGTCCATACTGTTGCCATCAAATGGCACAAATTGGGTATTATCTAGGTATAATTTGTTAGAGCAACATCCGTCCATATAGTCACCCTAAAAGGAAACATATTGGTTATTATCTAGGTATAATTTGTTAGAGCAACGTCCGTTCATACCGTTATCCTAAAAGGAAACATATTAGGTATTATCTAGGTATAATTTGTTTGAGCAACGTCCGTCCATACCGTTACCCTTAAAGGAAACATATTGGGTATTATCTAGGTATAATTTGTTAGAGCAACGTCGATCCATACCGTTACCCTTAAAGGAAACATATTGGATTTTATCTAGGTATAATTTGTTAGAGCAACGTCCGTCCATACTGTTACCCTAAAAGGAAACATATTGGGTATTATCTAGGTATAATTTGTTAGAGCAACGTCGATCCATACCGTTAACCTTAAAGGAAACATATTGAGTATTATCTAGGTATAATTTGTTAGAGCAACGTCCGTCCATACTGTTGCCATCAAATGGCACAAATTGGGTATTATCTAGGTATAATTTGTTAGAGCAACGTCCGTCCATACCGTTACCCTTAAAGGAAACATATTGGGTATTATCTTGGTATAATTTGTTAGAGCAACGTCCGTCCATACTGTTACCCTAAAAGGAAACATATTGGTTATTATCTAGGTATAATTTGTTAGAGCAACGTCCGTCCATACTCTTACCATAAAATAGCACATATTGGGTATTATCTAGGTATAATTTGTTAGAGCAACGTCCGCCCACACTTTTACCATAAAATGGAACATATTGGGTATTATCTAGGTTTAATTTGTTAGAGCAACGTCCGACCATACTGTTACCATAAAATGGCACATATTGTGTCATATCTAGGTAAATTTTGTTAAAGCAAGGTCCGTCCATACCGTACCCATAATATGGCACATATTGGGCATTATCTAGGTATGATTTGTTAGAGCAACGTTCGTCCATACTGTTACCATAAAATGGCACATATTGGGTAATATCTAGGTATAATTTGTTAGAGCAACGTCCGTCCATACTCTTACCATAAAATAGCACATATTGGGTATTATCTAGGGATAATTTGTTAGAGCAACGTCCGTCCATACCGTTACCATAAAAGGACACATATTGGGTATTATCTAGGTATGATTTGTTAGAGCAACGTCCGTCCATACTGTTACCATAAAATGGCACATATTGGGTAATATCTAGGTATAATTTGTTAGAACATCGGTCTATACTGTTACCATAAAATGGTACACATTGGGTAATATCTAGGGATAATTTGCTAGAGCAACGTCCGTCCATACTGTTACCATGAAATGGCACATATTGGGTAATATCTAGGTATAATTTGTTAGAACATCGGTCTATACTGTTACCATAAAATGGTACATATTGGGTAATATCTAGGGATAATTTGCTAGAGCAACGTCCGTCCATACTGTTACCATAAAATGGCACATATTGGGTAATATCTAGGTATAATTTGTTAGAACATCGGTCTATACTGTTACCATAAAATGGTACATATTGGGTAATATCTAGGGATAATTTGCTAGAGCAACGTCCGTCCATACTATTACCATAAAATTGGCACATATTGGGTAATATCTAGGTATAATTTGTTAGAACATCGGTCTATACTGTTACCATAAAATGGTACATATTGGGTAATATCTAGGGATAATTTGCTAGAGCAACGTCCGTCCATACTATTACCATAAAATGGCACATATTGGGTAATATCTAGGTATAATTTGTTAGAACATCGGTCTATACTGTTACCATAAAATGGTACATATTGGGTAATATCTAGGAATAATTTGATAGAGCAACGTCCGTCCATACCGTTACCATAAAATGGCACATATTGGGTAATATCTAGGTATAATTTGTTACAGCAACGTCCGTCCATACTCTTACCATAAAATGGCACATTTCGGGTAATATCTAGGTATAATTTGTTACAGCAACGTCCGTCCATACTGTTACCATAAAATGGCACATATTGGGTAATATCTAGGTATAATTTGTTACAGCAACGTCCGTCCATACTGTTGCCATAAAAGGACACATATTGGGTATTATCTAGGTATGATTTGTTAGAGCAACGTTCGTCCATACCGTTACACTTAAAGGAAACATATTGGGTATATCTAGGTATAATTTGTTAGAGCAACGTCCGTCCATACCGTTACCATAAAAGGACACATATTGGGTATTATCTAGGTATGATTTGTTAGAGCAACGTTCGTCTATACTGTTACCATAAAATGGCACATATTGGGTAATATCTAGGTATAATTTGTTAGAACATCGGTCTATACTGTTACCATAAAATGGTACATATTGGGTAATATCTAGGGATAATTTGCTAGAGCAACGTCAGTCCATACTGTTACCATAAAATGGCACATATTGGGTAATATCTAGGTATAATTTGTTACAGCAACGTCCGTCCATACTGTTACCATAAAAGGACACATATTGGGTATTATCTAGGTATAATTTGTTAGAGCAACGTCCGTCCATACCGTTACCATAAAAGGACACATATTGAGTATTATCTAGGTATAATTTGTTAGAGCAACGTCCGTCCATACCGTTACCATAAAAGGACACATATTGGTTATTATCTAGGTATAATTTGTTAGAGCAACGTCCGTCCATACCGTTACCATAAAAGGACACATATTGGGTATTATCTAGGTATAAAATGTTAGAGTCTGTTCATATAATTGCACTTAAATGACACCTATTGAGTCACATCTAGGTATAATTTTTAGAGCAACATCCGCCCATACTGTTACCATAAAATGGCACATATCGGGTAATATCTAGGTATAATTTGTTACAGCAACGTCCGTCCATACTGTTACCATAAAAGGACACATATTGGGTATTATCTAGGTATAAAATGTTAGAGTCTGTTCATATAATTGCACTTAAATGACACCTATTGAGTCACATCTAGGTATAATTTTTAGAGCAACATCCGCCCATAACATTACCCAAGAATGACAAATATTGGAAAATATATAGGTGTAACTTATAAGAGCAACCTCCGTCCATTACTTTGTCCTAATATGATACAAGTTCAAAGTAACATTCCTTTTTAATGCAAGTGTTTCCTCACCTTATCTTGCAAATTCATGCAAATGCTAATTTGAGAAATAGACCATATGACAGGAGCGTTCATTTAATGCAAACATGTTTTAACGAGTTCAGGAAAGTTATAGTAAACAGGCCTTGTCATAATTCTTTCTTATAAATGACAAGGGCTGTCAGATTCTTATAACATTAGTTTAATAATCGCAAATCTGCGATTATACAGAATTCTTAGAAATTGGTGATATTTTGATATGAACTGGTCTGCATTCCGCTGACGTCGATGAACGACATCAATCAAAAGCGATAGGCTGTGGTTTATTCTATTTTAGAGGCAACGACGCGGTTTCACTTCGTGCGGGAATTTTGTTTTGAGAAATGCAGCATCGTTGATAACGCTGAGTGATAAGAAGTTATTTGCATGATTTTCCCGACAATGTTTACTAATAAATCGGTCTTATGCATATTAACTGCTGGCTAAAAATAAAAAATAAGTTTTCAATGGTATTAAGCTTTCTGTGTTGAAGATTTATTTAAGAGTACGCCAAAGCGATTCCTGCTGGTTAAGGTTGGCTTCTTTTCTGGCCAAAATCATGTGGTTGGCGATTGTTTTATCCTTCGGATATAACCGTTTGGGATGTGGCAGTGGTGGGCAAATCTCGAGAACAAAAGAGCTTATGTGTACTTTCATTTTTCTAACAGTTTGGACACCTTCAACGGCCATATGTTTTATTTTTCCACCAACCCGATTATCTATTGGCTTGGGGGCAAGTCAACCTAATTCAAGCAAAAGGAAAGCAAACAAGCTGTGCATGAATAAATGCACATAAGTGTATACATCAAATAAATATACGTGTTAAGGTAAACACGCACACTCACACACGCATGCACGCACACAGGTACACACGCATGCTTTTAACATGTTGACTTTTGCATTAAATAATGAAGGATGACTTACATATATACTTACAACATAACGGTTCGAGAAACATACAGAATGAACGGAGAAAATATACATTTAAAAAGATGAAACAAATTTTCACTAAATAAAATGACACGTGTGTGCGTGCTTGTGTTTAACAATTAAAATAAAAGAAATTGTAACACAAGACCAGAAAACACCACAACATTTAACTATAAATAATGAAAACACATGACAAACTTAGTAATGATCTAAAAGAAATGGGTATTCGGCCAATGAGACAGATGAAGAACTGTTGGCCAATCATTAATAATAATCCTTGCTTCAGTTATTTGGAATTACTTGGTTAGTTTTGTTGAAAGAAATGCCCATGAATTTCATTTAATTTATCATAACTGCATGTACATAGAAATCAGAAATGTATTAAAGGAGACAATTATTAAAATAAGAAATTTCACTGCAAGTGGTATATGCCTCCAAGATGTTACTTGTGTAGTTATTGCTGAAACACGACACTGTTTAGGACGGACATATGTAGAGAGATACGCATGGACAGTACGAGTAATTTCTGCCGCATTTAGGAGTGACGCATAACAACTATGGAAAGACGGAAATTAATTCGCGCAGTTTCAGTGTATTCAGTGTACATTTGTTGGGGAGTCGGAACGGCAGAGACAAAATGATAGGCGGCATTTGTGTAAATAAATAAATGCGCACATGTATATGTGGTACAGTATTTTGCTATTGCATTGTACTAATCTGCTAAGGGATTTCGAATGGAAATACCGCATTGCTTCCACATAACGCGATGGCAACCCTGACGGGGAACATAAAATATATTCAGCGGTATATGGTAAGTCCAATCCGGAGTGGATGTTCTTAACAGTTTTTTCTGATTTTGACGATTTTTCACCAGGCTGTATAATGCAAATAGGAGATAGCTTTATATACTAGTTTAACTGCTTATTTCTCATAGACAGTTTGAATGGACACATTTGTGGAACAGAACTAATGGCTTAAAATATTTATCGCTTCGGATCAAATTTTAAATAGCCTGCATTTTATACAAAGTAGATGGATAAGAAGATGTGTAACATTTCGATCAAACTAAGGCACGCATTCACCAACCATTCGTAAGCAAGAATGGCTCAAGTCATGGACTTCAGAACACAATATCCCTTAAGTTTATTAAAATAGATGTTAGACATTTGGCATGAATTTTTAAAGGTGGTATCCGTTAGTTTTCCGATATAAAATAAAGTTCCAAATTATACCACAGTTATGGGGAAAAAGGGCAAAAGTTCTGCTTATGTCTAAGGTAATACACTTTTAAAAACTGTTTAAGTTGTCACATAGTACAAATCATGAAATAGATCGCTCTAAATGATCAGTTTCACATCTATAAATAAGCATGATGCGAATAATGCTACTTAAAAGATGTCGAAATCAGAGCTCATTACCCGGGTGATGTAAAATTGTGATCGGAAAAGAAAAGGGTCATGAACTTTTCTTAATTAAAAAATATGTAAATGTGAAGAGTGGCTTGGATAGGACATAACTGTTTGTGTAATGACAATTTGGTTGTATTGCTTAACTTTCCACAAAGATGTAGGACATTAATAAACCACATTTAGTGTATCTCATTGTGTAACTAAAACCTTTTTTAGAACAAAACTTTTGGTCTAAACAGTCGAATATCACCTTTGATTAATGAAATTTCGTAATGTTCCCAATTCTTGTATTAACTTACAACTACTATGAACTGGATAAGAAAATAGATACCATCCTAAATTGTATACTTGCTTTGTAAATGGGAAACCCGATGATTTCTCTTATAATAACTGGCAGGAAAGTCAAGTTTTTTACTAGGCTGACACAAGAACTTTCCGCCAGCATAACAGGGCTCATCAGATTTTTTAAGTAAAATTTATTACAAATGGGTTAGTGAAAATTTAGATGCTCGTGTTCCTGTTCCTGGCCAGACTTGAACTGGCATCTCCCAGATGGCAAGGTATACATAACCAACATGGGTGCACGCCATTGTGCTACAGGAATGACAGAACCTGAAGAAGAGGCCAAAGCTATTTGGTTATAGGGATTAGGTTACCAAACCTTCATTGAATGTGGTATCTGGCTTAACAGTTTACATAGATGTAGGACATCAGTAAACAGCATTTCATTCACCTTTAAGGGTTGAAATAGTAAATGTTATGTGAGATACATCTTTAAAGTATATTATATTTAAGGTGAGATTAGGGTAGATCTATAACATACAACTATGTCAGAACTTCACTGACTGATGACTAGAAAGATACTGTAAGTACAGTTTAAAAAGGACAACTGTCATTAGGCGTCAATGTAATTATGCAAATATGTGTCACTTTAGGGTAAATGTGTGAAGGGGTCTTGTGCTAACAAATTATACCTTGATATTATCCAATATGTGCAATTCTTGGGTAAATGCATAGGCAGGGGTTGTTCGATCAAATAATAAGTAAATATATCCCAATCTGTGTTATTTCAGGCTAAATGTATGGGTGCAGGTTGCAATAAGGAATTTACATATAACCTACATGTGTCATTTTAAGGTAATGGTAAGGATGGAGGTTGTGCTAACAAATTATACCTAGATATTACTCAATATGTATCAATTTAGGGTAATGGTAAGGACAGAGGTTGCTCAAACAAATTATACCAAGATAATGCCCAATATGTATCAATTTAGGGTTATGGTAAGGACAGAGGTTGCTCTTACAAATTATACCAAGATAATGCCCAATATGTATCAATTTAGGGTAATGGTAAGGACAGAGGTTGCTCTAACAAATTATACCTTGATATTGCCCAATATGTATCAATTTAGGGTTATGGTAAGGACAGAGGTTGCTCTAACAAATTATACCAAGATAATGCCCAATATGTATCAATTTAGGGTAATGGTAAGGACAGAGGTTGCTCTAACAAATTATACCTTGATATTGCCCAATATGTATCAATTTAGGGTAATGGTAAGGACAGAGGTTGCTCTAACAAATTATACCTAGATATTGCCCAATATGTATCAATTTAGGGTAATGGTAAGGATGGAGGTTGTGCTAACAAATTATACCTAGATATTACTCAATATGTATCAATTTAGGGTAATGGTAAGGACAGAGGTTGCTCAAACAAATTATACCAAGATAATGCCCAATATGTATCAATTTAGGGTTATGGTAAGGACAGAGGTTGCTCTTACAAATTATACCAAGATAATGCCCAATATGTATCAATTTAGGGTAATGGTAAGGACAGAGGTTGCTCTAACAAATTATACCTTGATATTGCCCAATATGTATCAATTTAGGGTTATGGTAAGGACAGAGGTTGCTCTAACAAATTATACCAAGATAATGCCCAATATGTATCAATTTAGGGTAATGGTAAGGACAGAGGTTGCTCTAACAAATTATACCTTGATATTGCCCAATATGTATCAATTTAGGGTAATGGTAAGGACAGAGGTTGCTCTAACAAATTAGACCTAGATATTACCCAATATGTATCAATTTAGGGTAATGGTAAGGACAGAGGTTGCTCTAACAAATTATACCTAGATATTACCCAATATGTATCAATTTAGGGTAATGGTAAGGACAGAGGTTGCTCTAACAAATTATACCTAGATATTACCCAATATGTATCAATTTAGGGTAATGGTAAGGACAGAGGTTGCTCTAACAAATTATACCTAGATATTACCCAATATGTATCAATTTAGGGTAATGGTAAGGACAGAGGTTGCTCTAACAAATTATACCTAGATATTACCCAATATGTATCAATTTAGGGTAATGGTAAGGATAGAGGTTGCTCTAACAAATTATACCTAGATATTACCCAATATGTATCAATTTAGGGTAATGAATGGTAAGGACAGAGGTTGCTCTAACAAATTATACCTAGATATTACCCAATATGTATCAATTTAGGGTAATGGTAAGGACAGAGGTTGCTCTAACAAATTATACCTAGATATTACCCAATATGTATCAATTTAGGGTAATGGTAAGGACAGAGGTTGCTCTAACAAATTATACCTAGATATTACCCAATATGTATCAATTTAGGGTAATGGTAAGGACAGAGGTTGCTCTAACAAATTATACCTTGATATTGCCCAATATGTATCAATTTAGGGTAATGGTAAGGACAGAGGTTGCTCTAACAAATTATACCTTGATATTACCCAATATATATCAGTTTATGGTAATGGTAGGGATGGAGGTTGCTCTAACAAATTATACCTTGATACAGCCCAATATATATCAATTTAGGGTGATGGTAAGGATGGAGTTTGCTCTAACAAATTATACCTTTATACTTCCCAATATGTATCAATTTATGGTTATGGTAAGGATGGAGGATGTTCTAACAAATTATACCTTGATACTGCTCAATATGTATCAATTTATGGTAATGGTAAGGATGGAGGTTGCTCAAACAAATTATACCTTGATACAGCCCAATATTTGTCATTTTAGGCTAAAGGTATGGATGGAGGTTGCTTTAACAAATTGTACCTAGATATTACCTAATATTTGTCCTTTTAGGGTGAAGGTATGGACGGAGGTTGCTTTGAGAAATAACACCTAGATATTACCCAATATGTTTCAGTTACAGGGTAAAGATGGAGGTTGCTCTAACCAATTACACTTAAAATTATTCAATATGTCTTAAGGTATGGATGCAGGATGCAATAAGTAGTGATACCTAGACATTACCACATGTCACATTATGTGTCATTTTTGAGTAAATATATTGACAGAGGTTGTTCTAACAAATTATACCTAGATACTGCCCAATATTTCTTACTTTAGGCTAAGGTATGGACGGAGGTTGCTCTTACAAATTATACCTAGATATGACCCGATATGTGTCATTATAGGATTATGGTATAGACATAGGTTTCACTAACAAATTATACCTAGATATTGCCCAATATCTGGCATTTTAGGATTAAGGTATGGAAGCAGCTTGCTCTAATATATAATACCAACAAATTATACCCAGATATTACCAAATATATGACTTATTATGCTAATAGTTTTAGCAATATTAGGTTAACGTTTATTTGTTGGTTGCTCCAACAAATAACACCTAGATATTTATAAATGTAGTTTATTTTGTTTTGTTCCTTTAAATACACAATCATGGTCATTATAACAATGTCCAATTAAGTTTATGGTATATGTCTGTGGGTAGAACCACTGGCGTACCATAGGTCAGATGGAAGAGCAATTCACATTTAAAAGTTTACGCCCTGACCAAGACTCAAACCCATGCTGTAAGGGGAACTCCTCAGCCACAGGTGTCCCCTACTAAATGTGGGCCAAGCGGGGCCAGCATACCAACTGGATCGGGCCGTAGGGGGTCTTATTACCCGATCTAGCCCCTTGGCAGGGCATTCTGCCCCAACTTGCTATGCGATAGGGCCCACCCCACCCACTCCCGCAACCCGAAAATGAAGTCAGAGCCCCCTGGGGACAGCCCACCACCCTCCCGGCCCAGAGGGGCTGTGGAGTCAAAAGCCCCAAAGACCTAACTCACAGCCTCGTGGGAATCAGTCCTCTGCTTTCTTATTCTCTTGGAGAAAATAACATTTTGCAGTGTCTTCGGTAGACCGCTCAAGCCGACGCATCATATAGGTCACCAGAATAAGTGTGGCAACAAGGGTAATGATCTTTCGCCACGATGGTAATTATGGGCGTGGGAATAAACCCGTCAACGTATTTGTTGTTTTTGTTTGCAGCACCATTTGAATGAACTGAAAGTTCCATCTTCTCTATCTGATGATGGTTAAGATTAAGGTGACCTTCCATAGCTGGAACCGTTTTTCAGAAGGACTTCTCCCTTTAAGTGCTTCCACCCTTCTTGAACTATTATTTCAGAAACCGTGTAAGTACTCTGACGTCAACATGGTTCATGAACCGACCCCCGTAAGGTCTACATCACCATTCTGGTCCTTTTTTATGTAGTGGGACACATTTGGCCTACTCTGTAGCGAAGCAACTGCATCGACGTAAGCCTGAGTAGCGTAGTCTGCACTGGTTTTCCACCCCCACCACGCCCACCAATGATACTCATTTCACCTCAAGGACGACACTCACTGGCAAACCATGGTGGTCTATTCTGTTACCACGCTTGTCTCTGAGATTGTGAGCTCAAAAATAGTCCCCTGTCTCTGGAGCTTGAACTTGGGATTAGGATTGGATTAGACAGCACTTTTGCCGATACTGTGCAGCAACATTTTTATCATAATAGCAGAGGGGCACTTATGAGGTGCCCAGGGACGGAACCGGGCCGGTCCATTATACTGACACCGACGAGTCAGGCGTAATGCTGTCCCCTAAGTCCCGAGCGTTAGGAGGGAAGCCACTCCTACCTACTTTAAAGTCTTTAGTTTGACCCGGCCGGGGTTCGAACCCACGACCTCGTGACCTGCAAGCCGACGCTCTACCACTTGAGCTATTGCAGCTGGTCAGGATTAGGGAATACGGACAATTTTATTGTATACTTGGAGCTGCTGATAGGTCCAAAGGCCCGGGCGCACCATGATTCTCTCCATGGATGAGGTTACATACTCGGTGTTTATAATGTTGTACCAGCCAACTGTGTACACAATCGACCGCAGACCCATCTTAAAACACCTGTTCTGTTCTTGATTGGCTGTTGAAGATAGATCAAAAACACCAGAAGCCTAGACCTCGAGCACATGACGTTCGGGTCGAATGTCTCTAGAGGTCGTCATTGCTAGGTTTCGTCATACAACTGGCTACCACCTAAAGAGGCCCACATTGAGTTCATTGAGCAATATCCCGGCAATGATGGCTCTTGGAGCACAGTCTTGCTAGATGTCTCGAAAGGCTCCACTCAGGCCATCATGGAGCAAATCAACGATTCGATCCGGACCTACTTGTGGGCTCTTCTCGAGGCCCAGGCCCTAAGTCCAGGATCGCAGGCAGCTTGGAGGCGCAAAAGCAGTGTCTAGTCCTAGTGGAGGATAGGATCAACTATCTGATCGACATCCAGGTCGCTATCGCCAGTTACCAAAGTGTTCTGCAGTATGTCGGAAGAACTCCACGTGGTCTTTGGAACAGGATTTTACATGGCTGTGGAATATCAACTTGAACGTCCCTGCTCGATCAATGAAGGGGGTCTTAATGCTCTTTGAGGAACCCACTCAGCCCTTTGAACACCAGAGCGAAGGCTTCTATAACCCCAAGATCATGACGGCGAGGTTACTGTCGAGGGCATCCCAAATCAGCTCTACACTCAAGGCATGCGGGGGGGGGGGGGGGGGGGGGGGGGGCGGTGGGGTCCGTGGCCGTTTCGATCACATCGTAATCCTCTGTCCTCAGACCAGGCATAACAGGACCTACTGGGAGCGGCTGTGGGGTTGGAAAACAAGGAAGTTTATGTTCTAGATCCAGGTGAATGGCTTCATGACTAGTTGCGCGCTTTCTACCAAGTGTTTCAAGGTCAGCCGACCTTGTATGTCATTGATGACATGACAACCAGCAAACAGCTCACCAAGAAAAAAGACATGCCCTCGGAGCTAACATTAAGCGGCCGCCATGCCAAGCAATCGGTCTGGGTCCTGGCTCAGAGGTACAATGCTGTCCTCAAAGTCGCTCTCTTCCACTGCAAGGATCGGGATAGTTTTGATAAGTGTTTGCGTGAAAATCACATCGTGAGGGAACAACTCGCCAAAATGAAACATGGGAAGCTGCTGTTAAATTCCTCGCAGCCAAGTAGCTATGCCATGTTAACATGAAACGCCTACATCTTGCCGACGCCTGCTTTGGAGGACGTGTGGCAGCTCTTCTTCTGGAAACCACAAGCACGACTGGAAGGTGGCTGGTGAGTCTGCAGATGCAGAACGACAAGGCGTGGCAGCACTTCTTCTTTTCATCACAATTAGACTCAGTATGTATGTGACTATAGCAACGGAATACAATGACATTGTTGACATACTTTTTGCCGACGAGTTGCGCTCTCTGCGCAGGCCAGCACTCGGCCTGGAGGCCACGAGCACATCGGAGAGGAGGTTGGTGAGCACGCAAAGGCAGAATGACAAGGGCAAAGACAGAAGTTGGCCATCCTTGTCATGGGGGTGAGGCAAGGCAGCACATAAGCAGAGATTTCTTCAGATCAGATCGATCGCCTCCCTGATGAGGAGATCGGCAAGCTCTAAGCCCGATATGGGGCTCGACTTGGGGCTAGTATTACCAAGACTCTTGGCTCCGCAGCACTCCTGTTTTACACCATGGTGGTTGGCCAGCTGCTCCCGATCCCAGCTGGTTGCCAGGTTTTACTGATCGCTGACCTCGAGGCAGATTCTTTCGTTGGGCATGCCCTAACAACCATCACCTGCAGGCTATACCACCGCTATGGCTCGTACTTAGCTCCTATCATGGCAATGCTAAGCACTTTTAAACATTGCCAAGCATCTAAGTATGTATCTTAAGATGGCGGAACCTACCAGAGTGACGGAGGGGACACCGGGTTTGGAACTGATGGAGGAGGTGCCGCCAGAGCAGAAGGATGAGACACGGCTAGAGAATGTGACTAGGATCAAGAACCCTAGGCGGGTTGCTGCTGGGTGGGCGGGGGCAGATGAAAGAAAAAGGAACGAACAAAAACTCCTAGATGATTTGAGGCATCTTAAGGCGGCAGCGGCAACAGAGGCGGAGCGCCCGGTCATCGATCGCGAGCCACCTACCCCGTGAAACACCTTCAGCAATGCCTCAATGGCTGATGATCGCTGGAGTCGTAGTAGCCCTAGCTGGAATATTTTTGAGTGTTACGGGCTCCGCTGCACCCCCACTACCTCCCCTTGTCTGCCAATTGAAGATGGGTGTCCACTATTCTTATAGACGCGACCCCCATTACATAAACTAACTGTGCTATATTGTCTACCCAAGCAACTCCAGATGGAAAGGAAGTAGTCAATTTGATCTACCACGGTGCCATGTTTGCGGGGCTCACAAGCGTCTATCCCTTTTAGACAAGACAGCACTTGGAGGGGTGTACCTTAAACTGAAATTCACCCCACGCAACGGTGGCATGACCATAGTTGGCATCACGGCCAACCTCCAAGATCTCCTAATCAAGCAAGGAATAATCTGCACAGACTGGGTTGAATTTGTCTTCGACTGCCCAGTCATCATCAGCTCTCTCCCTCAAGAGCTTGATTCGCAGGAGGGAACTGCCCTCTGGAAGAGATGTGAGAAGCCATGCTGCTCTTCGTCTGTCATACGGGCGTTTAGGGCCAGTTGGCCGTCTCTAACATACATACCTTCGGCGGTCTCAATCATTGATGTCACCAATATCAAGGCGGTCCTCTGTCTCCACCCTTCATGTGGAGAAGACAACGGCGGCACTATCTACTTCAAACTCATCTTTGGCGTCATTCAAAATCTCAACCCAAAGGTCAGCTGGAAATATCACCAGCGGAGGGACCTGGTTATCCAGGTCGATGAACTGTCGACCATTAGGGCCGGGCATTTCTGCAAGTAACTCTTCCGTATAATCGTCCATAGTGCATAATGGATTATCCAAATACGACATATCCTTCTAATAGGGAATTTTGATGGTCGCCAAATGCATAAATTCCTTGGCAAAGGCTCTCTGCTGACGCATGTTATATTTTCACCCCTTCTTCCTATAGCCACAGGCCATGCAAAGCCCCATGTCATTTTTGACGCCTACCCCGCAGAATTTCAAGGCCTCGTCCTGTCGCCTTTGGGAAATATCAAGATGTGAATTCTGCAGAAGTCCTTGAGGCAGGATCGGCCGCAGAGCTCTGTGGAGCCGAGCAAAATCCAAGAGCGATTGTCTATACCCTTTATAGTGTCAGTGTGTATGCTTTATACATACCCAACATCTAAATGGTAAGAAAGCTAATGGAGATCCCCACAAGGGGCCTAGATCGGATAATGAGACCTCCCAGGGCCGATCCAGTTGGTATGCTGGCCCCGCTCAGCCTAAAAAAAGTGGGGCTAGCTGGTATGCTCAGCCCAAAAAGTGGGGCTGAATCCCCCACCAAGGGATAAGATCGGGTAATGTGCCCCCCACCCCAAGGCCCCTATCCGGCTGGTATGTTCACACCCCACACCTTGCTGCTTGATCCATTTTAGGATAAAGGTATGGACAAAAGGAGCTCTATTAAATAATACCTACATATTACCCAGAATACGTTGTTTTAGTCTAAATGTATGGACAGAATTTACTCATGCAAATAATACCTAGTTATTATCCAGCATGTGTCATTTTAGTGAAAAGGTATGGACAGAGTTTCCTACAAATAAATACCAATTACATGTACAGCTAGTTAAGGGTAAAGGTACGGACGAAGGTTGTTCACATAATTTATGGTTTGATGTTACCAAATATGGGCCACTTTTGGCTAAAGGTATTAATGTATGTCGCTTTAACAAAGTATGCCTAGTTATTACCAAATATTTGTCATTTTAGGCTAAATGTATGGACGGAGGCTGCTCTTAAAATATACCTAGAGTAGCCATTATCTATCAATTTAGGGTAAAAAATACCTAGATAATTATCAAATATGAGCCACTTTAGTGAACAGTTTCAAGAATCTTTTGAAGGGTTACTCCAATAAAATATCTAAAACAGGTGATAAACCAATTCGAGGTTTATGCACAAAATAACACCAAGAATATAACTGAATACTACAGCATCTGCCATTTTTCAATAGACAATCTACGGAGGTTGCTTCTAGTTCAACAAAATAGTACAATGGCAATCGAAACAAGATAAAAACAAACAAAAATGCAATTAAATGCGAAACAAATTTACGCAGAGGTGTGCTTCAAAACACTGCGGTTACAACAAACCTTGACTTAGTTGTAAAAATTATAATTGCAATTATTCCAGCTGAGAGCTTGTGGTAAATGTCGTTATTTTTACACGCCAGCATATACCGTTTTTTCTTTCTACACGTCGGTTGCTCGAATCGAAAAGGGAGATAACTGAAACAGCCTGAAAACAATCCTTCACACTTGCTTTTAGGGCTACCCGGCTTCGTTTATCGGGAACATTAAACAAGGGAAGTAACTATGACCTAACAGCGAAATATCCAGTAACGTTTACTTCCCCTATACCATTAAATATAAAAAATATCCAGATACCAGATATGGAATTTTACATTTTAAAAAAACTGTCACGATCATATTTCTTCCGGTAACATTGTTGGTATGGTACCTTTTTGAAATGGTTCACTATGGTACTAAACCTGTACCAGAAGTACTACACACATAAAAACATTGCTGGATCTGATAATAAAAATGACAGGTATCTCGTCTTGAAATTGAACATAAAAGTATGCACACAGTCTGAGGCTATGGGGTTAGGTTAGTATTACAACTTGCATGATTTTATAACAAAGTCCACTTCTTCCTTAATTATGAATTATGCAAATATGAACTAATAAATAATTAAAACAAATATCAGATATTTGCAGAAGTGTATCTGGTTTAAGGCCCTGTAGAAACGTAGTTAAACTTTTCATGAGTGAACACACAAGAACTTTCTATGAAAATATTAATCAAATGGTGACCGAGGGCACATTCATTGTGTATAACATGCTATGAACACCTGGCATGATACCACACCGTCACATTATCCTTACACTGAGTTAACCAATCGTGGAACTACCCTTATATTTGCTTGAGCGTTAGCATGGGAGCTATACTTCTACCATTTTTAACTACTTTGGTATGTCATGGCTCGGGATCGAACCAGGGGGCCTCCCATACCTGGAGCCGACACTCTACCAATTGCGCTACCAGGTCCGGTCTGAGGGCAAAATTTCTTTGCTATAGTTGTGTGGGTAATGATCAGAAGGAACTTGTTTGCATTGGAATATTAGAAATCATTTTATTTTTTTTTAAATCCTTCTCATTGGAAGTGGTGGGGATACCAAGCCTAGGAATGTATCTGAATGCAGTTTAAACTTGGCATAACTCACTTTGTCCCCAAAGGAAGTAAGGTCCCCATGACACTCTAGGTAAGAAATGCCTACACATTATTTTAAACCATGCATCTGGTTTGTATTACAGTAAATACAAGGCAATATACATTTTTGGAATATTGTTATATCAGAACTATAATAAACAACAAACCCACATATATAAGCACTTGCGTTTTATTGTAAACAGTTCAATTAAAATTACATTTCCATAGATATACAACAACATTACTATGGAACAAAATTGCACAATTAAAATAAAGAATAATATATTTTTTTTCTATCATAAATAAATGCTTATCACAATATTCAACAAAACTTATGATCTACCGGTATTAAAAACAAGGATTGAAATCATAATTCAGTATTCTGTATGAATAACTTCAGATGAAATTACAGACATTGCTGATGTATTTCATTAGTAGTTCAATTCTCCAAATGTTTAACTTTCCCCGACTCCTATTTGAGCAAAGAGAGAATTTAAAAAAAAAAAAAAAAAGAAAATAACAACAGAGCAACAGTAGAGTTCCTCTTTAAGGGCCATTTTTCTAGATAAACCAACATGCTATGTTTTTACTAATTGGACAAAATGGCTTTCAAAAACAATCAAATAAAAAAACAATCAAATACTAAAATTGTCATTGACACGAATACTGGGCACTAATTTTGAAACAGCTTATCAATTAAAGAACTTGAAACAAGTCAACAAATAATCAGACAAACTATCATTTATCTGAATGAAAAATTTAAAAATACTGTTATTTTTTAAATAAATATTCACCCAACTTTTTAGGCCAAAACTTTCTTTAAGTATATTTTAAACATCTAAATAGTGAATGTTTTATTTTTATGGTATTATTCCAAAGAAATAACATTCAGACAACTTTTTTCCCAATGATTTTACATACCATATTTTTCAGGAAATAACACGCAACAATTTTTATCAGGCTAGAGCAAGTGCGGCATATTTCAGTGCAACTTATCTGTAAAGAAAATAAGAAGTTTGCCCTTCTTTTATTCAACCATCACCATTTTTAGAATCAACAGTCTATAAAGAGGATCCCTACTGCATTCCACAATGTGTCAAGTTCCCATTTTCGAAATTAAAGAAATATATTAGTTATCTCCCTTGGGGAAAGAACAAGAAATAACCATCGTATGTTGTACACACTGTATTTGGGTCAAACTCTTCACTTGCTGGAAACACACTTCACCCCATTAACATTACACATACCTCACCATAATGGTGTTTCCATCAAGGGAAAGGTTTGTCAGGCAAATGTGTGACATTAATTAATAGTCTCCCTTGAATAATCCCTAAATGCAAGTAGGTCTTTTCATTTGGATTACTAGGTTTTTATGCTTGTGCTTTTAGACTGTATACTTTTTCTGCCTTTTTTGTGATACCTATTAGTACTATTAACCATCGTCAACAAAAACTTCCATTTTTTTGTTTAAATAACATATCTCTATAAGTATTTAAATGAATTTTAAGCTTATATTTATGCAAGATTTAAGCAATTTTACTGTCTGTAATTGCACCATCTTCAAAAGAACAGGCGATAAAGTCCAAGAATACCAACTTAAAGGACCTACCTACTATTTGGACTACCTCAGATATTATCTAACAAGGGAGACAATTTACATTTCAACAGTATACCCCGTTGAACACCAACTATTAATACCTCATTATAACTGGTAAAGGTCATCATTTTTTTTTAATTGGATTAATTAGAACAAAAAACAACAGAAATGGTTTCTTTCATATGGACACAACAAACAAAATAAAAGGATACAAATAGAGAGAGAAGAGTATTGTAATCAATTATCATTGTATTAAATACACATATATTTCTGATTAAATAACTGAAGAAGTACTGTGTGCATTAGCATTTTTTTTTTTATTCACTGATCAATTAATTTCTTAGAAATAAATGAGTGTAATCACTATGTTTTGATCGGCATATAGTACAACAGTAAGCATTTGCATTAATGTTATATAACTCACTACATATGGGATATATACGGGAAAGCAATATACTGACGCCTTTAATTCTATCTTACACTCTAGAGGCTATAACAGTTGCGGTCCATATTTTACAAATCAGAATTTTGTATGTTTAAATTTTAATTAAGATTATAATCAGTTTATGACATTGGTGAATACTCCCTAAATGCTTGGAGGTCCTGTTATTTGGATTACTCGGTTTTTATGCTTATACTCTTTGGAGTGTATTTTGACTATTATATGCTAACATTGTGGTACTTCAATTAACAATGAACAACATATATGTGTCCATATTCTCATTTAAATTTCAGTTTGTTTTTTGATGTACTGCGAACTTACGTTGATGCAAAAGTATAATTTTTTTTCTTGATGTCAAGACCATATCTTAAGAAGAATAAATGTCTGAATGAACCTACCAAATATTTTGCCAACCTTTGAGAGTATTTGACAAGGGAGAAAACCCATATCACAAATGTCACCAATATTGTTACAGTATAAAATCTGTGACAGTATTTAGAAACATTAATTCACTATACTAATATATCAGTCTTACCACTGAGGTATTTGTTTCAGACTTGATAAATCTTACAATATTAAATATCATAAGTTTGCAAATAGACTTGTTTCATCAGATAAAGCATATTTTGAGGCTAACAAACCTATTACATGACAATATCATAAGCTTTAATGTCGGATACGTAGAACATTTAAACGTAAAACTAGAAGGGGAAAAATATCATAAAAGTTTATAGTCTTGTGCAAGAAAGCAAAACGAACACAGAATTTGACACATATGTAATGAGCCAACATAAACCTGATCCTAACAGACTATTGGTATCTAAAGTCCATATTGAAACTAAAGCTGAATGAGAAAAAAAAAGAAGTTGAATTATCTCCCCTTAATACTCTCTAAATGCAAGTAGGTTCTTCAATTTGGATTACTTAGTTTTCATCCTTAATCTCTATGGAGTGGATGTTGACTTGGGTGACAATTTCCATAATTTGATGGATTTAGTTTTCATATTTATGTCATAGTAAACCATTTTTATGATGGAACTCTTTGCATTGTGTGTTGCATTTTGCACCTACACTGTGCAACTCAGGTTACAAAACATCAATTAATGTGTCCATACTTTGAGGTATACACCATTTATCAATAAGACATTTAATGGATTTCGTGCAATTTATGAAGAAATTTTTATAACTCTCACTTTCAGTAATAACACCTTTTCAAAAAAGACCAGCAATACAATCCAAGGACTTCCAATTGAGAGGGCCTGCTTACTATTTGGAGCACCTTGGCTCTTTCCCAGGCTGTCAACCAGGTCTTCTCCAAAAATATAGGAGGAATATAGAAATATTTTCGCAACAAATATACGAGTTTTTGGATGGTTTTGAGGCAAAATAGTTTCATTAACTGGAACTTATACTAACAATTAAAAGAAGCCAAAAGCAGTATTAGAGCAATATTTACTCTTTTCATTTATCGGTGACAAATTTACTAAAAAATATAGAAATATTTAAAAAAAAATACAGGAAATATAGAAGGGTTTTTTTTTCTTCAGAAAATAAGAGTTTGATCCAAAATATAAGAGAAATAAAGGAATATAGGAATAGTTGAGAGCCTGCTTTCCTGATAAGGTAGACCTCCTTCATTTCACCACTATTCATCCTTCATATTTAGTCAAATTCACTTGTATTCTTTATATGAGTCTCTAATTTTCAGGAATATAATAAATTATTGAGAGAAATAAGGTGCAAATTGAACTTAATCTCTATTTAGCACAAATTATTATCCTGTACTTTCATAAAAGGTCAGGATCAGGTTATTGTGGCATAATATATTGATATATATACACCTAGATTGGAAATAAAGCAAAGATAAAAATGTATGAGCATAAACTAAGCTCATATTTTATCACAACTTGTTTAACGTGCTTGCACCATGATTCTCTGTAGTGGGTGAAACATGCAATTAAATGAATACAAACACATACATGTAGTGAAGAGTAAAGGTTCACATATACATATATATTGTATAGATCGTTAATTATGACAAGCTATTCTATAATTTACAAATGCATATTGATGAAAGAGATGAAAAACTGTTCCTTAATTAATCTGAGTGGTTAATTATTCTTTTATTTTAAATATGTAAAAGGAAAGATAAAGTAAAAAACAAACCTGAAATTGAAGTTGGAAATTTAAAATTCTCGCTTTGGGTGCTTTTTTTTCTTCTTCGCGTATTAATTACACCTATCACAGGGAAGGAATAAAGTGAAAAAAAGATGGGAATAAACGGCTGGAATATAAAAATGTTTACAAGATGAAGTATGAATGGTGACAGACATAAAAACCAAAAACAGTATCCAAGCAGTGTGTGCATATTGAATGCTGTTGTCATGTTTTCTTGAGACAAAGAATCCCTTCACAAAGAATTCCATTCACAATCTGAATGTAAGTTTTAATACCTAGGTCATGTGCTTACAAACAGTAGAACAGAAAGCACATTCTCTTTTATGTGAAGTAGGTTGGCTGTTCACCATGTGCTTGACACTGGTATTGATTGGATAAATCAATTTATGCTAACACGCTTGACAGACGGTTAAGAACTGAAAAGAATACCTTTTATGGGCAAAAAAGGAATGGTTGTATAGGTGAGTTTTAGTGCTGCATGCTAATAACTAGTGAGTTGTGTGGTGAACCATTATACCTCAAAAAATGTTTTATATACTACTGGCAAGGTTAAATATTACAGATCTAAACATAAGAGAATATGTCTTGACATAATTTAGTAATATGTGCACAAATTCTCAATATGACCTTATAAATTGGGATTGGAGAAGAAATGTCAATACTTCCCATAATTCTCAATGCAACCCTTTATTGTTGGTACTCATTTTAATTGTCTCGATGAGACGATTCTAATGAGTACCAGGTATATAAGGTTCGGAAGAAAAATACTTAGTTTAGTCCTCAGTCAATCCCTATAATGTGGGTACTCATTGAAAATGTCTCACTGAGACGATTCTAATAAGTACCAGGTATACAGGGTTCAGTTAGGAAAGAAGTGGGTTAGCTTGAGCAATGTTTGCTCATTTATCCAAAGCTTGGACAGAAACATTTCTTAACTGACATTTTTCTTGTGCTCAAATTTTGGTAACTCAGTGTTCATTTGTAGTATCATAGACACTTAACTTGTATCTAGTGATACCACAATCCTTTCTTTTGAACGGCATATAACAACTTGGAATTCTTACGTTTTGACTTTGTAAATTCTGGACGTAAATATCTTAGCTTAAGTTATCTCTCAAATGCGACATCTTTCTGCAAGTGGGGCTGGATGTCATTAATATACAATGGTACCAGGACACAATGTGCAAAATGATAATCTGTCAGTACACCACCTCACAGAAATCAATTAAAAAAGCTGGTCAAACATAACTGTTGTGTTATTAAGTACAGGTACTAACAAGTGTGACCCTTTATATGGCATTATACAAAAGTAAAACAACACAAAGGGACTATTTGAACCCTATCACTTGCCATAAAGACAGGCTGAACCGTCCAAAATGTCATGTATATTACCCTCAAGACAGGTAAATCAGTTTCAGGAAATCCCCAATAGGTTAAATAACAAAGTCACACATTTTAAATATATTCGACCAATGATATTTTGTTATGCAGATACGTCGTTAAGATTAGAAAATATATCACTGATAGGTACTGTATTAAAATTTCGGAAAAAGGGTGGTGGTATTTTCCATGCGCAATTTTTGTTTTCGCCAAGATAGCAGTCAAAAAACAATAAAAATTTGTCCAGAAAATGTAAAATTCACTGGACAGAAGACGTTCTACGAATGTTAGATAATGAGTCATTATTGAATGGCATACTCGAAAGCTTGAAGTGTGATGGTTCCTGCCAAAATGGCTACATATTGGAAATGTAGTTTTGGGCAGTGAAAGGATTAATAGGTGAGTTTAAATTTTTTAACAAAAATGGTTGAACAATGACAATGAACCAATAAGTTCTATTTAACAATATAACAAAAGAGCGTTTGTACAAAAAGCAAACATTTCAATACGTTCAATTACCTCGAACCATCTCATTGGTTTAACTTCATGTCTTAACAAAAATGCTCGGATTTTAAAACAATACAAGCCATGTCAAGTGACTTGTTCCTGTGATTAAAGAGGTTTTATTAATGTTTTGAAAGTTTTGCATAAGCCCATCTTATTTCTGTCATTTTGATGACAATTATGCATCTTATAATGTTTTGTTTGTTTTATTGAGTTTATCGTCCCACCAACAGTATTTCAGTTATCTGGAGACGGTACATCTTATAATACAATTAATTAAGATACACCATGTAAAAAAACATTATACCTGCAGAAAATGATCAAATAATAGTAGTAAAACACTTTCATTACCATACTTCCAGGCTTTGAAATTGTACACATGATATTATCATAATATCATTTTGTTGACATCATTTATTGGCATAAGGTCCAAAATTGCTTGACACAGCTTATATTGTTTTTGATCCGTAAAACAGACTTCAAGACTATGGTTTAAATATTTAATAAAATATTTTTTTTATAAAACATGTCATTAATGGACTTACAATTAAATAAAGTGGTTTCAAAACATGTTTTTAGTAACATCAATTTAATTTATAAATGTAATGAATAGTCTCCCCTGAATAATCCCTAATTGCAAGTAGGTCCTTTTATTTGTTTTACTCGGTTTTTATGCTTGTGCTCTTTGGAGTGTATGTTGACTTTTCAGCCTTTCTTGTTATGTCAGGTTAACCATCATCAACAAATAATTCCATTTTCTTTTTTAAATAACAAATCTCTTTAAGTATTTAAATGCATTTTCTGCTTATATTTATGCTAAAGTAAAAAAATTCACCATTTGCAATTTCTACAAAAGAACAGGTGATAAAGTCCAAGAATTCCAACTAAAAGGACCTACCTACTGTTTATAATACCTCGGATATTAACTAACAAGGGAGACAATTTCCATTTCACCAACGTACCCAGTTCTATGAACCTGCTCCAAATATTTTTTTTGTCTTCTTAAGTCAATTCAATTATTTCAATTTAATCATTTATTCAATAACAAGTAAACAACATTTGAAAAGAATTTGTTTTATCTAAACTATCAACAAATACAAAATATCAAGTAATGGGTAAAAAAAATCTATTTTCAATTATTTCTTAACACCTCTATAAACCACTTTATCTTTTACCTATATATCAACAATATTAATTAACATTTATCATTAACCTACCTATCAATGAGATAATTTATCATTTATCTTTAACAGGTGAAGGCGAAATTCTTCCGTTTTCTATCGCCAGCTCACAGCTTTTCCTTCTGACCCTTTTTATCACCCCACCAACCGCCCCAGGGGACTTCTCCATGTTACAAATCTCCTCACTTCGACACTTCTCTCCAACCTTGGTATGTGGGCGGGCGTTCCCTCTGTGTTTGAAGGTCTCCTCGCTGCGGCATTTTGACAGCACCGATTCCTGGGAAGGGAGGTCACCCTTACAAAATCTCATCGATGTAGAAGACGTGAAACTATTGAGAGACGAGAGCATATCGTCACTGCTGTCATCACTCTGCCTTCCCCGTGGGGACGACAAGTTTCCGGACAGATTCCCACGACCCATTCTGGATAAACTACTCTCACACGCCCCAACATCCTTTTCAACCACCTTCTTAAATCTCGGTCGATCACTCTCAACCTCAGTCATGACGATGGCTGGCTCAGAATTATTCCGAATCACTGGTTTTACTTTCACCCTGTATCCCCCATTTGCAGACCGCTCCAACGCATCGTCCGACTCAGATTCGTTCTCATTGCACATCTCCGACAGTGAGTCAATATCGTGTTTTCCCATGGGTAGATCCAGTACCGCGTCATCGGCTTGGAAACTTTGAAGACTCACCTGGTCAGAGAAATGCACATTCATCTGCTCAGATGCTGTCATCTTGGCGACACGTCGGCACTTCCGGCAGCGTAGAGCATGTGGCCGGGACCCGGCCTCGTCATGGTCACACATGCTGCCACAGCCAGAGATGGGGGAACCAGGACAGGAAGCTGTCTTTTTCTTGTCATCACTAGATGCACCTGCAGTTAACAGAACAAATTGGTAATTTGGAAAAGTTTATTGTTTTCTTTTATATTACAGATGTTACTCAGCTTTAGCTAATCTCATTGAAGATGAGTGTATGCTAATATTATTTTGATTGAAATGAATAGTTTTAAGCCTTATGCTTCATGTAAAAGCACGTCTAATTTGTTTATATGATTTATTGTCCCACCATCAGTATTTCAGTTATCTGGTGACGGTGTTCACTTGAAGCAGATATAGTGCTTCCTTCACTGTGTAAAGCATGCCGTGAACACCTGGCATGATACCACACCCAGTCAAATTATCTTGACACCGAGCGCACCAGTCATGGAACAACCCTTATATTTGCTTGAGCGTTAGCAAGGCAGCTATACCACTACCTTTTTTAAGGACTTTGGTATGTCATGGCCCAGGATTGAACCTGGGGCCTCTTGTATTGTGTCTTATTTGTTCAACAATTAAGACAACACTGCTTTACAGACCATTTTCCCTTTGCAATCTTTTAGAATATTTGTGATAAAATACGAGCACATTGCAACCATATAAACCAATCATATCCTAATAGCACAATCAAGCATTTATTACTGGCCAAAGACCCAGGACAAATGTGTAAATAGAACCAATGAAAAACGGCCGGTCAGCTCAAAGACCGTTCATTGAAGGGCCGATAAGGTACAAGTTGGTGACCTCTAATTGGCTGACACAGGCTGTCCTTGGGCTGCAGAGTCACTAGTTAGAATAGAACACACGCTTAATCAAATTCCTTTTTTCTGCTCCTAAACATGGTAATTACAATTTGATTGAGGCACTGAATTTATCATAAAATATCTTTGTTATTTTTTAAATTACAACATGTTAGGAAAACTAATTTCCTTACATCTTGATTTTTTTTCTCTAGTTTCATACATAAATAATAATAATAAATAAAACCATTTTGAATCTTGATGAAAAAAATTGTGGGATATATGGCAATATAAAATCAGATATACTCCTCATATCTATAGCTGTATTGGATTTAGACTACTACATACCAGAGTGTATACTGTTGACCTCGCCGTCCCTAGGACTGGGTGTAGTGCGTTCCAAGTCTCTTCCCTGAGGTTGGTCCATCTCCCCACCCTTACACAGACTCCCTGGGTATTTGGTAACCCCTGATGACGACCTCTTGCTGACCTCTGGGATCACCTCTGATGCAGTGGTGATGGAGACCGTATCCATTCTGGAAATATTATTGGTAGTTTGGATACAAGAGAGCTTTAGACCAAAACCAGCCCTATTTTTGAGAGCGTACATTATCTAGACATAACGATGTCGAAATCTATTTAAGGAGGTTTCGGGGTCACAATCCATACCAGCCACGAGATGTCCTTTATAAACTATTTACTGCAGAATATCCTATCTACTTTTACCTGAGGTCATGTACAATCCAGGATATGAAAATGTAAAGAGGGCTTAATGATACATTCCCCAATTTACTCTAAAATATGATTAAACTACGCCTGCAATAACCATGGCTGTCAGTTGTAAGATAATCCATACCGTTATTGGAAATTTTATAGCAATTATATTCTCACCTGTAATTGGCTAGAGATCCGGCCAGACCTCTGGTGCTGGCATCATCCCCTAAGGTTGACTTGTCCCCCAGAGATTTATCCTCAATGCTGAAATTGGCTGAGTCACTACTGAAGCTGGCACGTTTACCTGTCGGCACGTCCGTCTCTAACTCGGCCTGCACCTCCAGTCTGAGATAAAGAATTGCATGAATACAACTATATTATAATAAATCACATTCTGAAACATTCTTGATGAAGACAGAACAGTCAAAAACTTTAGGTAATAATGTTCCTACCAATACTTTGTTTGAATCCAATATAATTTCTGATAATACATGTCTATATGCAACAAGACTTCATATTTTAAATGCAATAGAATATAAATATGTCATGCCAATACTTTAGTTTGGAAATATAATGATCTAGAAGTGAAGTGTGTGCACTTTATAAATTGATTTTAACCACAAAAAATATGGGTGCACATTAAACTTGGCTGAGCATGTTACGAGCAGGCCAAACAAGGGTCACTTAAGTTGTAAGACAATAAAATCTAAAGATATGAGTTCAAAAGATGTTAGTGATGAATGTTTACATGGCAATCACCACAGCATTGACAAAACTGCAAAGAACCAGTACTTTAGTAGAAGCAACACCTATCTACATCAAAATAATTTTTAATAAAAAACTTAAACAAAACTTAAACGACTTAAATATATTGTTTGTATTTTTGTTTTGCACCGACATAATTATAGTCATATTGGAGACGTCAAGCTAATTATTGTTGGTGGAAGACCCAAGACATATGTCTGGTTGGAAACACTGACTCACCGCAAGTTGACTTAAATATATGTTTGATAGATGTGGACTGATGATACGATAACAATCACTCACTTTGTATGCATGCCAATGACTGCCGCATAGGTACTGCCACACATACTGCCGTTGAGACTTGCGCCTGCAATGGCTCGGTTACTGGCGGAGTCGCGGTCACTCTCCTCTCGTGTTATGCCCATGCGATCAATATGGCTGCTGCTGGCGCTATACAGACTGTTGGTCATGCCGACGCTAGCCTCGCCAATACTAGGTGCTATACTTGGGTTAGGTACCTGGTTGCCTGTGCCTACACTCTGGCTGTCAATACCTGTAACATATAAGAAAAAGTTGCGGGAAAGGGAAACAAGAGGGCCATGATGACCCTATATAGCTCACCTGAGTCCCGTAGACATTTAGCACTGGTAGCTATACTTTCTGACTGATCAGGATTCTTTGAACAATCTTGAAACAAGGTCAACAAAGGAATACATAAACCAAATATCAAAGCACCAGCTCTTGTGGTTTTTGACAAGAAGATTTTAAAGGTTTTTCTATGTAGTCATACAGCGAAAATAGACACGCCCGTGGCAGCTATGTTTTTTTGATGGATCAAAATTATTTGAACAGCTTTTCATTTCTCTTGCCTGCTTTGGCTGAATTTAGCCCAACAGTTTCAGAGGAGATGTTGTTTGAAAATGTTGACAGATACATGACATCGGACAGTGGGCAATCATAATAGCTCACCCAGAACATATGCTCTGGTGAGCTAAAAAGCCATTGGAATATGTATTTATACATATATACATATATATTTTTAGTGTTGTACGGCTTTTAATTTTAATTTCTTTTCTAGTTTGTTTTCCATTCAACACATCTTTAGTTGATAAAAAATTAAAACAGCAATTAAGAATGGTCGATCATTCTTCATGAAAAATATATGTTGGTAATAAGACGCATCAATTACTTGTCAATTATTTAAGTAACACAACACTTAGTAGAATTCAAAGAAGAAAAGACTGCAAAATTACTTTCTTTCCTCACTCTCACAATAAATACATTTCATTGTAATTAGTAAACAGACATTTTTGTTATTACGTGTACACAAAACAGCATCTTACCAGGATACATGGATGAAGGTATTCCTGTCTCATTCTCTTCAAACTCGAATCTGACACCCCCACTGTTGGTGGTACGCACACCACAGCCTCCACTACGGCAGAGAGAGATGGGAACCACACCATATACATAACCCAGTAGGATTGGTACCCCGATACCTGTAAACACAAGGGAGTTTAATTTAAATCTGTGTCTTTGATAGTCTGTTGGGAAACAAGTTCTTTCAGCATATATAAACTCCTACCAACTATCAACATCAATGGTAGAGCCAGCAGTAACTAACAGGGGCAAAATACTAAGTATACAAAGTAAAGTATATAGCATTGCCCTAGCTCTTGGACATAAATCTCAGGGTTGGTCCAGAACTCAAACTTGGGACACTCCTATCCGGTGTCCAAAGCCTGAACTGGTTACCATGAGACACTTACAAAGGAGTTTAACTGACAATAAATGTAAGTAGCCCTGGGACAGGAAAGGATAGGATGGGTTAGCCGGCATTTTTGCCAATACTGCGCAGCAACATTTCTATCATTACAACACAGGGGCACTTATGAGGTGCCCAGGGATTGAACCCGGCCGGTCCATTATACTGACACCGACGAGTCACCCGTAATGCTGTCCCCAAGCTCCGAGTGTTAGGAGCGAAGCCACTTCTACCAACTTTAAAGTCTTTGATTTGACCTGGCCGTGGTTTGATCCCATGACCTACTGATCCGCAAGCCGAGGCTCTACCACCTGAGCAATTGCGGCCAGTGGGAAAGGATAGGATTTCACAATTTACATCATGACAAAGATGTTAAACTAAACATCATATGAGGAATTAAATATTTTACGTTTAGTAACAGGTTGAGGTAGCTGGGATCATATATTTGTTTGCTGGGTTGTGACATAAAACAAGAGTCGTCCATGGACAGCATGCTCTACTTTTCTTAGTTTGATAGTATAACGAAAAATTCAAACAAGGGGCATAGGTCTGCCTATACAAATTAAAGAACACATGAATTTTTCAAAAGGGTTCTGCTTTTGAAAGCAAACAAGAATTGTTTGAAGTGAATATCTTTTTGTGATTTTTGAGAAAGAACTGAAACAAAAGTTCAACCAAGGCCAATGAGGTAGAGCTAAAAATAGGGATTAGGGATTAGCCGGCATTTTTGCCGATACTGCGCAGCGACATTTCTATCATTATAGCACAGGGGCACTTATGAGGTGCCCAGGGACTGAACCCGGCCGGTCCATTAAACTGACACCGACGAGTCAGGCGTAATGCTGTCCCCTTAGCCCCGAGCGTTAGGAGGGAAGCCACTACTACCAACTTTAAAGTCTTTGGTTAGACCCGGCCGGGGTTCGAACCCACGACCTCCCGATCCGCAAGCCGACGCTCTACCAACTGAGCTATTGCGGCCGGTTAAAAATAGTTTTGATTCTCCTAAAATGGTGATAAAGAAGAATTATATAACCTAAAGTGATACATGAAAAATATCATCTTATAATATAATAATATTTTTTTATTGAATAACTAAAATAAGGTAAAAATCCTACTTACCGACAGCAAGTCCTGCCAGTATTGGAGACACAAGGACCGAGGCAAACACTCCGCCGGCAATCACCAGGTTACGTCGGTGTCGCGGCGACATCTCATACTTGGAATGTATCTGCAGAGACAATAAAACTATGAATTGTAAAATATACAGACTGATGTAAACACAAACTTTCAACTTACTCCACCAAGTTGTTGAAAATTTTCTGATCTTAAAATGTTCTATGGTGTACCCATGTTTCAAACTTTTTACCCTGACAATTTAATGGAATCTACCATCACCAGTAATTGCTAACCATAGTAAAGGTGCCTTATTGTGTAATGCAATAAATAGATATTGTCACAAAACAGGAGCAGAGGTAAATAGTTCAATGCAAGCTTAAAAGTACTTGCATGCAAAACTTAAACCTGTATGTATTTTTGTAGTACATGACAAGTAAGGGTTATATTTTTTAATGAAAGCCATCTTGGAACTAACCAACATAATTTTGTCATATGTATGATTAATAGGATGACATGTGTGAAATTTAATATCAATCTTTGCATTAGGTATGGGATGTAAGCTTAATAGATATTTTACGCAAAGCTTTATCTCAACAGTAATTTTACATAAACTTCAGCTTAATAGTAATTGTACGCAAAGCTTTAACTTTAGTGTAATTGTACGCAAAGTTTTAGCTTTAGTGTAATTGTACGCAAAGCTATAACTTAATGGTAAAGCACACAAAGCTGTAGCTTAATAACAGTATGCAAAACTTTAGCTTAAAAGTAATTGTTTTTTTTTTTTGTTGTTTGGTTTATCGTCCCACAAACAGTATTTCAGTTATTTGGAGAAGGTGTCCACTTGAAGCAGATATAGTGCTGCCTTCACTGTGTATTGCATGCCATGAATGCCTTGCATGATTCCACACCCAGTCACATTATCATGACACCGGGCCAACCAGTCGTGGAACTACCTTTATATTTACTTGAGCGTTAGCAAGGGAGCTATACCAATACCATTTATTTATGACTTTGTTATATTGCGGTCCAGGATTGAACCCTACGCTACCAGGTCCAGTACAAAATTAATTGTATGCAAAGCTTTAAATGCTCATTTTAAAAAGCTCATGTGAGTGAAATATCTCTTATTATTCTCAGAAAAGTCAAGCTAAAAATAAATATTTCTACTTCCAGGGAGAAAAAATAACACTGGCATTTCAACAATGCTAAACCTTAAGTAAATAATTATTTATAAAAAGATCTAAACCCATCCTAATTGCAACACGAACAGTAAATTTAACATGTGTTAGCTATTAACAACATTTAGAATGTACAGCAACCCTAAATAGAATCTTCCAAAGGCTGACAGAAAACCTGCTGCTTTTATCTGTGACATTTCAACATTGAGGACAGTCAATTATTGTTCAATTAGTGATGTCAAAACAGCAAGGGCATTCAATTAACAAATAATTAAGGATAATAACTAGGCAACCACTACAGAAGTGAGAAAAACAATTTTTATAAACCAGTATTTAGATGGATAAATAAATGAACTAGACTGGCACATCAGACCAAACCAATGAAGGCAACTGTAATTATCGCTCTTAGAAAAATATTTAAGCTATATTTGAATCTTGTGCCTTCACTAGATGGGTAAACAATGGCTATGAGACAATCAAGAGAGAAATGTGTTTAATAAAGATGTAGAGGTAAACCTACAAGTTAGAGCTCTGTAAAACCGGGTTAAGCATTCCTGTCTGCTCTTTTGCCGACTGAACGTTCCAAGGCAATAATTGTTTGGTTTGCTCCATGTTATTAAAAGTCTCCTCAAAGTTTTGTTGTAACTTATACATTTGACTGGCATATGAAAATCTTTATTCTGTGCATTTTCAAATTTAACATAAGTTTAATATTTAGGTAGCTAGCACTTGAATACCTTTGTCCTGTGCCTTTTCAAATTTTAATATATGTTCCTGTGCTCATAGAACCTTGTCATGTTGTTTTTTTACTTATTTTAAAAATGTACAAAAACCCTCATTTGAATGATGTTATCCGGGCAAAATCTTAAGAGTTTCAATCTTTTCATTTACAGTAAAGCAAAGTCTCTGGACTATGTTTTCAATATGCTGCATTTTGCTCTTAAAAGTTGACAGTTGTAAGAAGTATACTGAAAGCTAGCAATATTTTCTGCAATGTCAGAAATCACACCCCACCGGACTGACAGAAAAACCTATGTGATAACCTCTAAGCTTGAGAGTAGGAAAATATACCAAGGCACACACTAGTTATGTAAAAGTGACATACATAGAGGAACCCAACAGTTTCCACCTTAGAGTGGTCATTCAGCAAAGAGCCAACTTGGATGCTTAATTCAAGTTTAATAAGTGCTCCAGCCTCAAACTTCTTATATAGTTTTTCTCAAAGACAATATAAATAAAAAAATATCTTGTCAAAGTGAGACAACTAACAGTAAGCACCTGCATCAGAAGTACACAACTGAGCAAAGAGTTAATTTTCAACATATTACCACAATTAACTCTCTAAATTGTAAAAATAGATACATAAGAGTCAACTACCCACTGCAATGGTCATTTATTTGTTATATGTTTAAACAGAGTTGAGAGATAATTGTAACAGTACACATTTACACAAATTCTACAGCCCAAATATGAGGGATACAGCTCCTGCTAACTCCTTTATTTCTCCTCCAAACCTTATATACCTGGCATTCATTAGAATCGCCTCGATATGACAATTTCAATGAGCACCCATACTATAGGGTTTGGTTAAGGACTAAACAAAGTATTTCTCCTCTCAACCCTATAGACATGGTACTCATTAGAATCGCCTCGATATGACAATTTCAATGAGTACCCACACTATAGGGTTTGGTTGAGAACTAAACAAAGTATTTCTCCTCTCAACCCTACAGACCTGGTACTCATTAGAATCATCTCGATATGACAATTTCAATCAGGGCCAGTGATATAGTTTTTGGATAAGAATTATGGGATATATGGAAATCAGATTATCTAGAGTATTGCATCAGGTCTCTAGCAGGTCTCCGAGTCGGCAGCAAAAAATAAATATTAACAATCTTTTTAAGATAAAATTAAAGATTTTTTTAATGCGATTTGCTGAACAATCAAAGAGAAAATGATTACTTTTAGGTTGTACATTTCAAGCCTAGTGATATGTTGTTCAGGTCACATGGATATCACTGAAATATGAACTAATGTTGGATTATTTAAAATGCAATAAAAAAAAAAGAAAACACACGACATGATAGAATAAAACATATATTATAACTACAACAAAAACGGAAATTAATCCTGAAACATTCACAGTAACTAGCAAATTCTAAATATATATTTTTTTATTTCAAAATCATAAATCAATTGAATCCCTAATCAGATAGCAAACAAGCATTCCCTCCTACACCCTATTGATAAATCTCTATGCCAGCAACTGAAATATTGTCAAATGGGGCAAAAACTCCTTCAGTTTTCATCTAAATGTATAGAAAACAGCAGCCCAAAGGTTCCCATGAGGGGTCGGAAGAGAAGGGATAATATAATAAGTGATGAAAAAAAGAGGAAGGAAAGCATTTTAAGGACAATATGAGAAGGTAGTTTGTGTTGTTAAGGAGTTATTTTTTACAAAGGTTAAATGGAATATTTTTTGTAAATTTTTTTTTCGCTATGAGGTCTTTTAGAATAAAAGAGTATGCTAGCCTACCTTTCGACCGACCCAGACAGGTATGCCGATGATCATGGCGGGGACCGCAATCCCAGCAAGGAGCGTGATCCCCACAGGAGCCCCAACTAGTGTCCCCAGTTGCCACAGGATCTTCTTCTTACGACTCCATGGTTTCTTGCCCCAGAATGTACAACCAGACGGACTGAACAAAAGACCAAACACATGTCTCAACTCGAGTGGATATTTGTGTATTATGCTGAATAACATATTAACATTTTAATATATTGTTTGTCTGCTACTTTTTTTCAAATACATCGCAGCGACCAATTATGATCATTATGGCAGCGTCCAGCTATTTGGTGGAGGAAGACACCAGACAAATGTAGAACCACCGGCACACCACAAGCCAGCTGGAAGACCTTCCTACCTTAAGTCCTTAGCCCCAACCGGGACTCAAACCCACGTGATAAGAGGCTAAGCAGTCTGAGGAATTACAAATCGGCAACTAATATCAATCAAGATTTCAGATCTTGCTGTATTACCTGAGATAGTGGAGGTCTGAGATCTCCTTCATACACAGCCAGCAGAATTCTGCCCCACATACTGGGCATGTCATGTGGTTACACGAGCCATCATTCATCTTCATGATGAATGCTGAGCAACGTGGGCACGGTTTGATGAAGTCTTCTGAAACACACAGACATACTGTCAATCCTTTGATGAACCATCAGATATATTGTGTATTTAACAGATGTAAAAACTTTGATCAACCCACAGACATTGAACATTTAACAGATGTCAATACTCTGATAAACCCACAGATATATTGTATATTTAACAGATGTAAAAACTTTGATGAACCCACAGACACTGTGTATTTAACAGATGTCAATACTCTGATGAACCCACAGACACTGTGTATTTAACAGATGCCAATGCTATAATGAAACCAAAAACGTTTTAATTAAACAATAAATGCAAGCAAACTAGGCCATTGAACCCTCAGTCAAAATTTTCAAGGGTCAAATTTAAATATTTGGGAGATCAAATCTGTGCATCTTGTATCGCAGCATAAAGTGCAAATATGCACATCACAGCCACATGTTGATTGTGTTTTATTATTTACAACTTATCATTCTTCGGTTTTTTTTTAGTATTCAGTATTTATTTTTTTATTTAGATCTTTCTCTTATAATAAGTGAAGAAAACAAGAGGGCCATGATGGCCCTTAATCGCTCACCTGATGACACAGGCTTGAAGTAAGCTTAAATCTGGCACGTTATTTACTTTAGAAACCTTTGGTGAAGATTGGGCCATAAATGTGGTCTTTAGTGAGATCACAAGCTGTTTCTAAGATCTGACCTAATGACCTACTTAGTGACACCAGTTGACCCAGCTATGAATTCAACCAAGATTTCATGAATACAAACATTCTGATCAAGTTTGGTGAAGATTGGGCCATAAATGGGGCATTTAGTGTGTTTACAAGCTTTTGCTAAGATTTGACCTAGTGACCTACCTTTTGATCCTACGTGACCCAATAATGAACCTATCCAAGATTTTATGTGGACAAACTTTCTGACCAAGATTGGTGAAGATTGGGCTATAAATGTGGACTCTAGTGTGTTCACAAGTTATTCCTTAAATTTGACCTAGTGACCTACTTTTTGACCCCAGGAGACCCAGTAAAGAACTCATCCAAAATTTCATGCAGACAAACAATCTGACCAAGTTTGTTGAAGATTGGATAAAAACTGTGGCCCCTAGCGTGCTCACGAGCTGAAATGTTGACGATGGATGAAGCGGTATCACAAAAGCTCCCCTTGAGCACGATGTGCTCAGGTGAGCTAAAAAGTGCAATCCTTAGCGACATGCCCAACTATTTTTCAAGGCTGGAAGTACAATGAAAATTCTAAGTTGAAAAAGGGTCTCTACCAAAATTATTCTTACCTGCCCTTTTGAAATGCGGCCACCTTTGAGCAGTGAACAAGTTAGAAGTTAATATCTTTAAAAATGGACCTTAACAGACACAATATTTAACACATATTAATTCAATGATGAACAAAAGGCAAAATGGACAGTATATTATTCTTACTCTGCGACTCTGTCTCGTGGCTGTATGTTATGGATCCTGCCCTGGTTTCTAATAATCGCTCAGCTCTCGCTGAGTCGCAGGTTTTGTTTGGATGCCAGTACTGTTTACAGTGGTAACAGAAGTATGTATCACAGCCAGGTCTCTCACACTTGATCTTGGGACACCCCGCACACTCTTTGGCTATCACAGCATATCTGTGGACAAAAAAGCAAAAAAAATTCATTTAATAGTTTGTTTTGTGTGTGTTTTGTTAACGATGTTAACTCTGCGACACCCTGCACACTCTTTGGCTATCACAGCATATCTGTGGACAAAAAAAATAAAATCAGTTAAAGGTTTGTTTTGTGTGTGTTTTGTTAACGATGTTAATTCTGGGACACCCCGCACACTCTTTGGCTATCACAGCATATCTGTGGACAAAAATAAAGTCAGTTAAAAGGTTTGCTTTGTGTGTGTTTTGTTAACGATGTTAACTCTGGGACACTCAACACAATCTTTGCTATCACAGCATTCCTGCGGACAAAACAAAAACAAAAAACTTTCAGTTGTCTGAATATGTTCACTTTAAGCAGATACTGGCCAGAACCGCTATCAATGTACATAACATGCTATTAACACACTGCATGATTGCAGGCCCTGCCATTTTTTTTCAACAGGGACTTACAGCCATTAAAGTCACTTTGGACACACACAAGGGAGCTATAACACTACCATTATTCAAGCCTGACATATTGAGGCCAGGGATTGAACAGACAGCCACTTGTGCCTGGGGCAGAGATTCCTTCTACTATGCTACCAGGCCTGGCTGTTTGCATGACATAATTGCTCTAGGTATATGGTTACTCTGTCTTGGTAAAGTAATATGTTCAATAATTTTTCACCGACCCCAAGCCAATAATCCTAATTAAATTTGTCTCACTAATAAGGTTTTAATGAGAAACAACAATATGGGTTTTAAGTTATGAGGGCTAAATATACGAATCTGCATTACAGCTATTATCAAGAGTTGTTTTGGATGGAATTAAACAAACAGAACAATGTCAGTCCTTTTTTTAAATTTCTTTTTGAAGGCTGAATATCAATCATATTCTCCATGAGAAATATAAACTTATCCCCACAAGAATTTGGACTAATTCGAAAAACAGGATGTTGTATGAAAAAAACATTATTTTTGAGTCCAACTGCTGGCTTATAATCAGTGCAATAAGAAGTGCTTCAACTTATGCTTAGTTTTCCTTAAAGATGTTTTATTTGATACATATATAATTTGTTTTTCCCACCTTACAACTTGTTTTCCTCTCCACAAAACCATGAAGAGATGTTCATACTTAGCACACTCTAGCTTTTTCAGTGCTGGATAATATGAATTGATGTACCCAAACCAAACTGCTGGCTTTTCTTTGTTGTGTGATGTGTCTCGTCTCTTTGTTTTTGTCACTTTTACATTTACCCTGTTTGCCTTTGTCTAGAGGTAGTTTAGACTTAAATATCTGTAGAAATCCTTATAGGACCTTTTCTTATTTACCTATTATGAAAATTCTAAGTTTAAAAAGGGGCATAACTCTGCCTATGTTAATTTCAGGGTTTTCTGCCCTTTTGACACGGGTTCCATTTTTTGACAGTGAACAAGAAATCAAAGTTTGAAGTGAAAATCTTTAATGTTGTTAAGAATTGGACCTTAAAAACAAGGTAAACCAAAGCAGACAAGAGTGGTTATGAAACTTTAAAAAGTAGAACAAAAAAGATCTGGATTGTATTTTTCCAACATAATCCACACCTAATCCTATACTTCCAATACTTTATTCTATCTAATCCAAACTCCGTATTGTTTAAACTTAAAATAATCTCCTCAGGTTGATCTACAATACAGGATTTGGTTGAGAATTGCAGGGAATTACATATTGTTGTGCTTACAAATGACTCCTTTAAAGCTGGCATCTGACAGTTGTACCATTTTCTTTCTCTTATGCAACTATATAAATTATTGTTATCTAGACAGATTCTGCCAAATGTTGTTTTTTCGTTGCCCTTCATCCATGTAAAGAAAAGAAGACGCCAATGTAGTCGGGTGATAGGGAGAGAATGTGCCAGAGGTCCGGTTAGCTCAGTCGGAAGAGCATTCGCCCTGTTAGCGAAGGGTCCCCTGTTCGAGTCCCAATCTGGCTGCACATTTTTCTCCCTATGTTACAATGGCGCCTAACGTAAATGACCCGCGGCCGTTATAGTACAAGTGCTTGAGAAGAGCTAGTGAGTTGTATGTAGAGCATAATAGTCTGTGGAAATTCGAGGACGAATTGAAATTCGAGGACGAATTTCAAGTTGCCCGGGTGTATGTAGCCGGGTGACAGGGAGAGAATGTGCAAGCGGTCTGGTTAGCTCAGTTGGAAGAGCAATCGCCCTGTTAGCGAAGGGTCCCGGGTTCGAGTTCCGGACTGGCTGCACATTTTTCTCCCTGTTACACTAATACCAAACATATCATTACAAATAGGTATTTCCTATCCAAGCCATGCTGCACAATTAGCTATTTTTAAACTAACAAAACCATTTGACTTACATTTGAGATCAAGTTACATAATCATCCCGGTAATAAGCTCTGACCTATATAATATCTATTTTTAGCAAAAATCTCTTATCATGCTTATTTATGGATTTAGAAGTAATGGAAATTTAATATAAAATACTTCATAGTTTGTACTGTCAAACAATTTAGGAAATGTTATAAACAGCCTTTATTAAACTAAAGAATTAGTTTTTTCAGCTAGCTCTTTTTCAGATAATGTAAAAAATAATGGCAATCACTTTTTATGCTTAGTTTCAAATCTGGTTGCATAAACTCAATGATTTGTTTATATTTCTTTCATATTTAATAAAAATATAAATTATAATTAAAATGTGTTTAATATTATGTGTTCTTTGGCTAAATATTTTTTTTTGTAAAAAGTGTCAAACTTTAAAGTTTTGACATTTTTGACATAAAAGTCAGGGCTTTTTCAGGTGGTTTTGGGAAAAAGGCCCCAGCCCAAATTGGGAATTTTTGACGCGGTAAATAGTCAAATGTGGGAAAACATTATCGACAAATCAAACCAATTGGGAAATTTCAACAGAAAAATATACATTTATTTTTCTGCATTAAATCTTAATCTGCCTTGCTTTTGTGTCCCTGAAAGTGTTAAAGAGCTCTTCCAGAATTTGTTCAGAAACCTCTGCAAGGCCTTCAATACATATTCTTATTAAATTGGAGAGTTTTTCCTGACCAAGGGAGCTTCTCAAAGAAGTGCATAGTAGGTTCATGGTGCTGAACCCACTCTCCACAGCTTCTGTGCTGGATGGTATTATGGTCATCATCTACAGAAGTTGGTAGATTTTAGATCGCGTAGTATTTACTACTGTACGACATTTTTCGTCACTATATTTCGCGGGTCAGTATAAAAGCCGGTACTGCATGTACCGTTTTTGCTTCATAACTCCTTTCAGTTTTATACGCAGTCAAACATTTATGGCGAAAATACTTTTGTTTATGAAATAAAAAATGATTCCTGTAAATTTTCAAACCATAAATTGATTACAATGTTATCTGGAATGGCTCCGTGACGCATCTTCAACTTGCGTTACGGTATACGGCTGGGTAATATTCTATGTTTTCACCGGTTACATTCATACATAAATTCACGGGAAAGTAGTTTTCACAGATCACCGATCAAATGTAAACAAACAATTCGCTTAATTGGAAAAGTCTCTTGATTTTATGGTTTCTTGGGTTATTTATTTTTTAAAGGTAAAAGGCATTTCGGTTAAAATGGGAATTAATTTATGAGATTGGGATTTTTTTCTTGAAATTGGGAAAAATGGTCACTATTTGGCATGTGAGACAGGCTGAAAAAGCCCTGATAATACAATTTATGAAACCAGATTTGAAACTAAGCACAACAATGTAATGGCCATTATATTTTCCAGTTACCTGAAAAAGAGCCAGAACCACCTGTACATCTCAGGTTAGCTAGAGTGATCTCCCCCACATGGAAGAGCCAGCTATTATGTACAATTCCCCAGTGCCAGGGCTTAAGATGTTGTTACATATTTTAAATATATGCACTAGGGCTGTCGTGGTATACCAGTATATTGCGATACTGAGCGAAGTCAATACTGTACTGCAATACACAATAAACATACAGGTTTTTGACAATATTTTGTAGAATTTGGCTGCTGCCACCATTTTGTGCAGCCAATGTAAAAGATGCTTGTATTCATGAAAAATGATCGCCAGTAGTCTGAAGTCGAATCCATGTCAGGGAGTTCATTCTTAACAGCCCTGGAAATGCAGCATACTTGGTTTGCATTTGCAGTATTCCTTATAATTAGAGCTTTAAACAAGGTTTATACTTTATCAGCACAATTTAATTTCTCGATTTAAGAAAAACAAATATTGGCAATATATTGTGGTACGTATTATATATGCTCTTCATGAATAGTAATTTGTGGTATGCTTCAAGCACATCATGACAGCCCTTATGGGCACACTGTCAAAATACCACCTTGCTACGACTAGTCAAATGGAATCAAAAAGTGCTGTCTGTAGACAGTGTATTCTGCATTAAAGAGCTCATATGGAACTTATTGGACTATTTCTCCTCCAAACCTTGTCAAAATTAAGACCCGTATTCACCAACCATTCTTAACACGGTTGGGCAGTATATACCACCCCCCGTTAAGAATTGCTTAAGCCAGTATTCACCAACCATTCTTAACACGGTTGGGTCGTATATACCACACCCCCATTAAGAATTTCTTAAGCCAAAGTCATGACTTAAGCCCAAGTCAGTTTATATACCAATAAAAATAAGATTATCTGTGAAGTATCAATGTAATTTTAAGCCCGAAGCAACAATGTGACTTTAAGACCAAAGTAGCAATGTTAAAATGTCATGCAAAAATGCAGACATGTAGCTAAGTACATAATGAAGATATTGTGGTGTGAAATCCATGACTTGAGCAATTCCTACATAAGAACAGTTGGTGAATACTGGCCTAAGACATTTTCATTGAGTATCAACAACGTGCAGTTTGATGGATTATCTGGGCTGGAACATTTCTTACAGGACCACTTGGAGTGATTCAGGCTGGACATTAATCCAGATTTCTGACATAACACACCTGTTTACCTATTTAAACATGACAGAAGTGGGAAAGTGTAAACTTCATGTCTATTTTAACACTCGTTCCAGCCAATGAACAACAAAATAATGTCTTTATCCACTGAGGCATTCTACTCGCCAAGGTGAGGGGATGAGTGTATTTTTGCCAGCCCTGATTATGAAATATATTGCTACATACAAGCCAGGTTTATACCTTTACATGAAGCAATGCTTTAGAAATCTTAAATTAACAATGGTTGGTGAATACTGGCCTGCATAAGATTTACGAAGTATCTGGAGCACTTGAGATTAAAGGGAAAACTTCCTGGTTAGATTGCCAATTGTAACAGTGAGTTACCTTATCTTGTTCATGTGTTTAAACACCTTGCCTGCTTAGCGTGAACTGATATGATTACAACTGACTGGCATATAAATATACCTCTGACCTGTGACTTTTCAAATTTTTATATGTTGCAGAATTCATGGAACTTTGTCATATTTTCTTATTTAGGTATTAGTAAAAAAACGGATCAGACATCTCCCTGCTGGGGGTTGTCTTATCAACATTTACACAATTTGCTGCTTTGTTTCTAGTGACTTGATTCTTAGTTTTACAGTATGGGTTCTTCAAAAATATTGTCACAGCAGTCTAGGGGTTATCATTATTCACTGAGATTGTGCTTGTTTTAGTTGTTTGTTGTCCTATTATTGGGCTTAAAAGCAAAATTTATCACAGTCGAATTGGCATTTACAAATAAATGCAAGATTTATTTGAATAAAAATAAATATGAGGATTCAAATGCAGCTATTGCTGCGGGCAGTTAAAGCAAGAATTTATCATCAATTAATGGAGGGAAAAAAAAGCTCCCTTCCTATGTCCAAATATAAGTTTTTTTTGTTTTTTTTTCTAAAGTTAAAGATAACTATAAGTGATGATTGCTGACGTTAAAACTATTAGGAATTGCTGTGCTTCACTGTGAAATAAAAATTATAATTATGGGAAATTTCCACTATCATCGCTGTGAAAGCAAGCTGTTTTTATTGTGAACGCAAGCTTTTTTTTTTGCTTATTATTGGAAAATAAATGATAATTTCTTAAATGAAGAGTAATCTATGTGGTTTAAGGTGTTAAACATCTTTACGATCCTCAATTTCAGAAATTTTAACATGCAAAAAAAAAAATGCAGAAAAACACACAAAACAAGGATGCTATAACCCCTTATTAAAACAGAGCTCAAGTTTTGGGACTACACCTGATGTAGGAATATCGCCCATAATTCTCAACCAACAGCTATGTTGTTGATACTTGTGAGTGTATATAGACATTGCAGGATCAATGAAGAAATCAGCGTTAGAAATGACCTTGAGAAACAATATTCCCTTTGATTCTCAAGAAAACCCTATTCTGTTGTTACTCAAAGAAACTGTGGTACAGAGATTATTCCAATGGATGCCAACAACATATGGTTTAAGCAATAATAAACAATTTATTACAAATAAAACTCTCAATAAGTCGAGTCGTTAGAGAACAAAAGGCAGTCATGAAGCTTACCCGCAGTCTGGAGCCGGACACCATCTCGCATCAGGGTCAGACACCAGCACTCTCCGAACCATGAAGTCCTCATACTTAGTCATTAAGGCATTGTCTTGGACGATATCTCGAATGTCATTAGGATGGAACTTCTCAGCACACTCTGGACATGCTATATTCACTCTACTCTCCGTAATCTCAATCCTGAGATACATCCGTAGACAGTTAAGGCAAGATCTGTGATAGCAGGTAGAGATCTCGGGGAAATTCTCTGAAGGGTGCTCCATAAGACATAAGGGACACTCACGCACCTTTTCCGAGCCATTTTCCATAGATTCACCAGACACAGTGGTAGCGGTTGGAGATGAGGCTGGGAATTCAACAGTTTCAACTTCCGCTATGCTCGGTCTGGCCTGGGGTAAGACTGCAGCATATGCACCCTTGGTTGCATCATTATGATCTTTGTCAACCACAGCAAAACTGGACTCGGAATGTGTGGACGAGTTGGAATTAAGGCTGATGTGGGATTTGGCTCTTCCTGTGCGGCCTGAGTAAAAGATTCTCCGGAGAGAAAATCTGTTTTTTCGTCTCTCCGAACCTTTTGACGTACTGGAGGTCGTGGAGATGACCTCACTGTCATGTCGTTTCATCATCTGAAATTCAAATAAAAGAAACATAAATAAGCATTTTAAAAATAAAAGCTCTATAAAAATATATTCCATTCTACTAAGAAAGATGGTTTTATAAATTGATGGATTGTTTCCTTCAAAGCAAAAGAAGCATGTTTAGCTAAATGTTTGTAAGGAACCTACAGCATCCAAGTCTGGTCAGTGATCAGGTTGTTACTAGACTAAAAGTTTCCCTGGAACAATACGCATCATTTAGAGGCTGGCAAGTGCTCATTACATTTAACAACAAGTTTGCTTCTAGTTTTGTCAAGCATTGTCCTGATGAACGCTGGCTGTTTATTTGCTGCCCAGACCTACACAGCGACCAGAATAGTCACAATACTCAACTGAGTTCGAACCCAAGACCAATTGCACAGTTAGGTGCACTACCAACTTAGCTTAACTGCAGTGACAATTGTGGGAAGAGTATATTCCTACAGCAACACACAGCAATAAAATCATCCTATAAAATGGAAAAAATCCAACTTAAAATGAACAAACAATGCTTGTATTTCATATTTCATTTTAAATATATCCGTACGGCTTAAACAACTCCTGTTATTTAAATTATTGACTGTTGAAAGCAGTGCTCTGAATCGATTGTCGAAACGAAGAAAAACATTCAAAAGACAACCAACAAAAAGATAAAGATTCAACTGCCTACTTTTGCAATGTTTAATTAAATAATACGAATAACCCACAAAACAATTTTAAAATCCAACTGACTAATCAAATAGACCATGACACAAAACAACTTTCAAAATGACATTACGCCCAACTCACGTTTTAATTGGGTTGTTGTTCATTTCCGTTCCAAATTATGACTCTGTTATATTATCATTACTTCAATCGAAAACACAACGACACGCTCAATTGACGGATTAGATAAAAGATTCTCATTTAATGCACGCAACTTCCTCGATCTGTGTCTAATTTTCATAACAAACATGGCCGCTTTGACTCCGGTCACGTGACAAGTTAAAATAAGCAGCAACAACCTAAAATGACACACAAGGACCTGCGTGACGTCCGACAGCTGCTGTTAATTGCGTTCTGTAGTGTTTTGATTTGTTTATATGGAGAAGACAGTATTGACAGAAGCTTGAAACAGTTGATTTTACGTTGACTTGAAATGTCAAAAGGCAAGAACAAGTCAACATGCACAAATAAAATACACGATAACAAGGATTTTCATAACTTTTATTGATTGGATATGTAATAAAAAGATAAAGGAATTATCTCTTATCAAACTGTCGACTGTTGGTGTTAATCAGTTCTAAACTGTATTCTGATAATATTAAGGTTGAAGTTGTTCAGTCATGTTTAATACTTGTATTTTAAATGTAGTCATATGACTCAGATGAGAAGCACTAAGTGATCCATATTTATAAATTTTACAACAACTCATCTCCACAACCACCACCATCATCATCATCATCACCACCATCATTACCACCACCATCATTAGTGATATGGAAATTGCCTCCTTTGTGAGATAATATCTGCGGTAGTCCAAAATATAAGACACGCTAAAGAGTAAAACAACAAAAACAAAGCGAGTAATCCAAATGGAAGGACCTAATTGCATTTTGGGATTATTCAGGGGAGACTATACCCTAAAGTCTCTTTGTGTCAGCACGTAGCAGTAATATCTTCACCATGTCATCATAAGTTATGTTATTATCAGCAACAGTAACAACATCAGGCATTATCTCCATCCTAAAAGTCATATAAACAATAGCTTTTAGCCTGTTTTTTATGTTTAATATTTACTAAAACAGATCATAAAGATAATCTGGGTATGTGGCCGATACTGTGCAGCGACATTTCTATCATTATAGCAAAGGGGCACTTATGAGGTGCCCAGGGACTGAACCCGGCCGGTCCATTATACTGACCCCGACGAGTCAGGCGTCATGCTGTCCCTTTAGCCCCGAGCGTTAGGAGGGAAGCCACTTCTACCAACTTTTAATTCTCTGGTTTGACCCAGCCGGGGTTTGAACCCATGACCCCCCGATCTGCAAGATGACGCTCTATCGCTTGAGCTATTACTGCCGGTCATCTAAGTTTTCATAAACATATCCATAAATGTGAACCAAAGTGGGGCCAAAGTGGGAGATTTTCACTTGCAAAGTGGGAGATTTGTTATTTTCATATAAACAAAGAAGAAAGTTTCCAAGTAGGGAGATTTCTGAAAATGTGTAAAATACCACTCATTTTCAAACAATTTTGAACCTTAAAAAAGGGAGTCTCTCTCCAAAATTGGGAGAGTTCACATGTATGCATATCCTGATATACTTCATCACAGTATAGATAATTTCCATGTTATGACATAGACACTGATAAGACAGTTTAAGGCATCCATCTTTGAAGGCAGAAGCTAATGAAGGCAGAAATCTGGAAATATGTGCTGTATTAAACTCGCCACTATGTTTTTAATTTTTAGTCTATTTCACTAAATTTTGTATCAAATTTAACAGCTTTTATGAAGTATTTTAAATATCAAAACTATATTTAGATATTTTAAAAGGTAAAAAAAAATTAAATACAACCCAAAAAAGATACACTTTTCATTTTGTTTAATGATGAGCCAATAATTTTATTCAATTCTGTGTATTCTTTGTGCGTTTATCAATTTTAAAAATATTGTTTTCTAAAAATATGAATTTCAAAGGCTTTCCAGTGGTGTATAGCTTTTAATTTTTGGACCACAAATGAAGAAATTACAAGAAAATTAAATTTACGCTTCTATACAATTCAACTGAAAATTCCTGAAAATCAAAGATCGTTGCCAAGATAATGGATCTTCCTGATGTGGAAACTATGTATTGTTGCTATCCCCATTAGCTATACTGTTTGTGCATTTTACTCAACAGGTCAATTTTGGGACATAGGTGTGGCATTTTCTTTAAAACTGGGCACTGGAAAGAAAATTAAACTCAAAGTGTGTAAATAAATACTTTATTTGAAAATAGTTTTTTATGTCCAGCATCATCATATGGAAACAATTGGTGATACAAATATAATGTGGTCACATGGTCTTTTCAAAGTCTGAGCTCTAGATAAGAGAACATAAAACATACTAATATATTCCATAATTCCCCACCAAACCCTACATTGTTTATACTCATAAGAATTGTCTCACTGAGACAATTCTAATGAGTACCAGGTAAGTAGGGTTTGGAGGAGAAATAATGAATTTAGAAAAAGAAAAAAACTTGTTAAATTATATCCTAAAATTCTTGACCAAACCCAATATTTTTTATACCTGTTAAAATAGTCTCATTAAGAGTTTTGTTTGTTTGTTTATTGGGTTTATCGTCCCACCAAGAGTATTTCAGTGTTATCTGGAGACAGTGTCCACTTGAAGCAGATATAGTGCTGCTTTCACTGTGTATAGCATGCCATGAACACCTGGCATGATACCACACCCAGTCACATTATCCTGACACTGGGCCAACCAGACGTGGAACTACCCTTATATTCTCTTGAGCGTTAGCAAAGGAGCTATACCACTACCATTTTTAACGACTGGTACGTCGCAGCCCGGGATCGAACCAGGGGCCTCCCGTACCTGGAGCCGATGCTCTACCGATTGCGCTACCAGGTCCGGTCATTAAGACTTTTTTTGAGTACCAGGTATGAATAGTTTGGAGAAGAAATTTGGAAATTGTCTGGGATGGTAACAAAAAATAAATAAAAAAATTAAAAAAATGAAGAAATTAGCACAGATAATCTTCTTTTATCTAGAGCTCAGTATAACAATGATTTTAATAATGAGTCTCTACGTAATTGAAGTACGTGTTTGGTCAAATACTTTCACTTACACATTTATTCAAATCTGGAACTATACTTTCTGCATACAAATGATATAAATTACTCACACAACTGTAATAGTTTTTTCCCTTCAATGCAACTAAACACATAATACAATATGCACACAATAATAATGCTAACCCTCCAGATAGAGAGAATATTTTTTTATGGAGAGTCTTCTAGATATATTCCATCAAACCATACCAAGGGGTTTCGTATCCATAAATAGTCTAAGTTATTTCTCAAGCCAAGAAATTGCAATAGTTTTACTAAAATACCGGTATGTTTTTAGATAAAAAAGAAAGATCTAAAAAGCCATTCATAAAACATTTAAATCTAAAAAAATTGTTCTATGATCTTAATTAACCGTTAGCTTGTTAACCGCTTGACATTGTTGTTGTTTTTTGTGTGTTTTTTTTAACATTTTAAGGTTAATTATAACCCTGGATTAAATAAGAACTGAATTCTTTTGTTAATCCTTAATCCATCCACACCAGATGAACTCATAGCTACAAAAAAAAAAAAAAAAATTGTTTTGTTTTGTTACATAAACTAAAACATTTTCTTTAAGTTTAAAAAATTCCCCGAGTGAAACAACATTTATAAGGTTATATGAATAAGCTTCAAGAATTGAAACATTTGTAAGGAAATATTTCAACATAAAAGGAAATATTTCAGCACAAAAAATATTTTCAGTTCATTTGTAAAAAAATAATAAAAATAAAAATATATCAAAACGACCCCAGGTAAAAGTCTAGAAATTAAGACTCTGAAAAAAACTGAGTTAATTGTGACCAAAGTTAAAGCTAATATCTAAAAAAACATTGACTCTACAGTACCATCTATAAACAAACAGTGAGTTACCAGAATGTTTATTCAAGCTGTCTGTTAAAACATTGTCACAGTACCCACTCAAACAGTGGTTTTGTTATTTGCATCTACAGTTCTACTTTCCTGCTAAAAAATAAACACAATAATGTATCACATTTCAAAGTTTTCAACAATTTATCCTACCAAATAAACAATAACAAAATGTTTGAAAGGTATCTCAAACGCAACACACTCTACCGTAAAACATCAATTATAGTACGCACACTATAACAGTGTGTCATATGTAGTTATGGTATGGTCTGCACAAATCATCATCATCATCATCATGCGTTTAAAGTCTGTTGTACCCTGCCAAGGGTGTGGACAAATCATTGGGGTTAATATCCAGGTAAGATGTTCATTACTCAAGTGTACCAGGCAGGCTCAATTTAGCTAGTCACTATAAGATACTTTTAGAACACTAAAAGCATTTTTTCAGTTTAAAAATATCACAGCGATTAATTATGATCATTATAGCAACTTTCCGGTGCTTTAGTACATTAGAAACAAAAAAGTCTATTAATCTTTACAAATTGTTTTTTCTACAAAAAAATTCAATAATAATTCCAGGATAATACATTTTCTAGAATTGTAAAAAAAGTATTACAAGAGTTAAAACCTATGCTGTTGACAAAATGACTAAAAACTCTGAGTTAATGAACATGATATACATGACACAGTTGTTTGTAAATACCTACAATCTCTGCAAAGCATTTGGCTTGGGAGTTACAGATAGACTTAGGCCTGTGTTCCCCAACCATTCTTATGCCTTATGTCATGACTCGAGCCCAAGTCACAATTTTCATACCAACAAAAATAAGCTTATTTATTAAATTTCAATGTGATTTCATGTTCAAAGTAGCAAAGTTTAAGTGTCATGCAAAAATACAGACATGTAGCTAAATACATAATGAAGATATTGTGGATTGAAATCCATGACTTGAGCAATTCGTACATAAGAATGGTTGGTGAATACTGGCCATACTGACATAAAAAGAAACTGTGCATATCTGCAACAGAAAGCTCTAAGTAAAAGCAGACTGATCTGACTCTACATTATTTCAATGGATTCATAAAAGACTCTGGGGTCCAAGTAAACAAACTTTCTATTTCTGCGAGTTTAATTTACAAATTTCCAGATTTTTAATTTCAGAATCCATCTGCTATTGTCTACACACACCTGCATCTACTTTTGAAAAAAAAAAACACACTAAAAACTCTGCACTTTTTATCTGGGCAGCAATATTAACCCTTATAGTTATGTAAGATTTATTATTATCAGACTCTCATTTAACATCCTCTCATACTTCTAAAACAAACACAATCTTGACATGAAGTTTCTAGAAAAAAACTAGCCCTATTTATTCAAAAGCCCTTTAATTTAAAATAAACAATAAATAATTTTAACGTAAGCCATTCACAAGCATTTTATACTTAAACTTGAGCCAAGATCATTTTTGAAGCATCCCGCTGACCAGGGCTTACAGCTGTAAAACATTAAGCTGAAGCCGGACACCACTTCAACGCATCTGATTGGTCAGATTTTGATAAAATTATAATTCTAACCAATCAGATGCATGAAAAGTGTCAGCAAGAATTCATAGGTTTTATTAGCTTTGGACTATTTAAATGGTTGCTCAAACCTAACCAGTCAAATGAGGAAAATGTTCAGATTTCATGCTCATAAAATAACAATCTCAAGTCTGGATTGGTCAGTTTTTTTTAGTAATATTTGAATTTGACCAATCAGTTACTTGAATCTGTTTTCCAACTCAACTATTGGTAGAATAATATGGCAAATATGTATCATGGCAGTCAAAATGTAACAAATCCATTTGGTGCAAAATGATTCGTTACAAGGAAAAATTTAAAAGTAATAATTCATTAATCATCAATTATAAGTTTGTGAAATAGATTATTTTAAATTGTAAATATATTTACTAAATTCTAAATGTATGCCATCCATTTCTTAAAGAAAAGGCTAAGTATTAAAATAAATATTAATGCCCTTCAGTTTGAAATCTCTTAAATGCAGAAAGATGTACTCACCAAATACGATACTATCCATTGGTAACATATATTACGCTTACATAAAACAATCTACAAGAACATACAAATTTGCCCTAGAACGTGAACCATACTATTTGACATGTTTAATTACTGTAAAGAATTAATGCCAGTTAGTCAGTTTAAGTTAATTAACATCAAAGATGGAAAATAAACAAAGAAAACAGTACAAAATGCCTAAATAGGTAAGGTATGACAGGAAATGTATTTCATTATTTTCTTGAGGCATTTCATTAAACCCAATTAATCAAATCAACATATGATTTTTATTTCTTTATTAAGTAAATAATTTTAGCAATAACCTAATAAATATTTAAAAAACATTTTTAATACACTAATAGCATTTAGCTTATAAATATACAAATTACATTTTTTAACTATTATTTTTTTAAATGGTAATTATTTTATTTTTATTTCATTTTTTTCTTCCAAGTTTTTTCTTGTTTTTTTTGTCGGGGGGCAATTAGCAAAAATACCCAGACAGACACCAGTAGCAACTTCACCAACTGCTTCAAACAACGTTGAACTTGTCACAAAAAATACTTTCCCTTATTAACAGGGGTGAATATTCACTCAAGTCACACAATCCATTACCATAAAGTTCATCAAGGGACTTTCTGAAATTCAGTAGAATCTGTTGGTTTTGCATGTAACAAGTCATTAAACGAAGTATCCAACAGTTTACCTATATCAAATGCATGTAACAATATATGTCGACTTTTTCCTGGAATTTATACATAAAATTTGCATAAACTCATACATTAGTCTAAGTAAAGGCAATATTTAATACTAACTATGTTGTAAGTTAGCACACATTGCAAAATAATCACTCTAAATTTGTAGTCTTTCCAAATCTATAAATAAGCACAAAAGTGATCTTTGCTAATAATAGATATCGATGTGAGCGCGAACTACCTGGATGACGATATAACACGATCTCAAAGGTTAGTTGTCATGTGGTTTTCTTAGTTTAAAAATAGCTATCCCTGCAGCGTGGCTCAGATAGGAAATACTGTTTGCAATGACAAGTGGGGATTTATGCTTCACTGTTCACAAATATCTAGGGCATGAAATAACAGCTTTTTTGCAGGACCTTTTCAGGTAACAATGACTTATTTGGTTATCTGAGAAAACATAGCTGGTCCAAACTGTTGGATACACCCTTTAAAACCACATTAAAATTTCTTGGAATACCATAACCTGATTTTTAATGATTTCTTGAATATAAATTACACAATGTACTGTTTACATCAAACTGCAATAATCTAACAAACAGAATCAAACATAACATAAATATAATCATCAACATAAAATTCGCAAACATAAACATCTCACTCATAAAAAAACATTTTCATAACATAACACGTAACAACCATTAGGTTAAATTAAAATCATAAAAACATGAAATACACCAAAAACAGTCTGAAGGTACAATTACCCCTTAAATACAAACCTGATGTCATATTATTAAAGAAACAAAACAACTTGATCAAAGCTTGTTTTTTTCATAGGAAATAATTTTACATGAAATTTTAAAACTTCATTTTTTTTTAATTTTTTTTTTTGCAGTTAAATAGCGATTAATTTTTATTATGATTTGAATACTTTACATTAATACATAATTTCTTTTTTTTCCAATTATTTTAAAAAAATATTGTAGTATTATAGTATTATAGAGCTTACATATTACAATGACTTTTGGCGGGGGTGGGGGGCTAAAACTTAACTTCTTCCTAAGAAATTTTATAAAAACAACCCAAGTTCTTAAATGAAAACTTAACATAAAATACACCTAAACACTAAACATCAGATTGGCCTGAAAATAAAGTTACAATTTAATATGAATATAAAACAAACATAAAATAATTTAATAGTGACCCTTAACAAATATTCACTTATATTCGAGTCCACAAGAACTCCCAATAAGGTTATACAGTAATATCTTCATCATCATCATCAACATCCAGCATCATCATCAATATCTGTCGGTGAGATCTAGCTAAAGGCCAGTATTTCTTTTTCTTTATCCTGGGAAAATTCAAAATCTATGTTACTTGAACCAATCAATATAGGCCAGTTTTTTTATCCTTGGAAAATTCAAAATCTATATTGCTTGAACCAATCAATATAGGCAAGTTTCTTTATCCTTTGAAAATTCAAAATCTATGTTACTTGAACCAATCAGAATAGGCAAGTTTCTTTATTCTTGGAAAATTTAAAATCTATGTTACTTGAACTGATCAGAATAGGCCAGTTTCTTTAGCCTTGGAAAATTTAAAATCTATGTTACTTGAACCAATCAGAATAGGCCAGTGTCTTTATTCTTGGAAAATTCAAAATTTGTTGCTTGAACCAATCAGAATAGGCCAGTGTCTTTATACTTGGAAAACACAAAATCTGCAGTTTCTTTATCCTTGAAAAATTCAAAATATGTTGCTTGAACCAATCAGAATAGACCAGTGTCTTTATACTTGGAAAACACAAAATCTGCAGTTTCTTTATCCTTAGAAAATTCCAAATCTATGTTACTTGAACCAATCACAATCATCCCAGTAAAACAAGAATGCCACTGGAATTGACTTACTGACCTAGAGATGTAATGATCATAAAGGAAATTGGTTTCGATTAAAAAAAAAAGAAGAGAAGCACATGGTTGAACTACAATGAAGAGCAGAATAAAATATTAACTATGACAATATATGTGAATGTATTTTAAATAACTGTATTGTCTTAAGTGGAGAGAATCAAAATCATTGTAATGCCTTTGCACTTATTTTAGCGGTTGAAGCTCAACAATCTAGTATATCTCAAAAATGTATATAAGTCATGTGCATACGTCATTTACAATACAATGATCAGTCCAATATTGTCACAATTATTTATAAAAATATGAAGTTCAAATATTGCGGTTCTATGTCATGTACCTGTTAAAATTGTGACCAGTTTGATGCTGATCTTGAGGTTAGAGCTCTACAAAAAGCCCTTTGAAGCACCCCAGTCGGTTGTATTTGCCGATTGACCGGTTCAAGGCGGTAACTGTTGGGTTTGCTGTTTTTGTTAAATGACTCATACAGATTTGTTCTTACTTTTATATTTGGTTTGCATTTGAATAGATTTGTCCTGTGCCTTATCATGGTTTGGTACAAGTTGCAATGCTCTTAAGTCTTATTGTTGCACTTGCAAATAATATGATGGTATGTAGACCCAATTTTGAGTGTATGTCACTAACGTTTGACTGAATACCTGTACAAGATGGTAAAGTTATGGATTTTATACAAATATTTAGCTGGAATAGCCATTTAATGACCAGGGTAGTATTCTGAAGAATCTCAGTTATTTTCCTTACCTAAATTAAGGAATTTGCTTAAATTTGGAAAAATCCTAAGAAATTTCATACATTAAATGGTTTTATAAATGACATTTAAAAAAAATCTTATATCTTAGTAAATGTTTCAAGATTTTAAATTTTTTTCTTAGTTTAAGTAAAAACAACAACAACAAAACAAGCAAAAAGATTCTTAATGACAACCCAACTTTGAAACATGATTTTTAATATGACCTTGACCTTACTGGCTGCATCTGTAAACGTCAATAACAACACAGCTTTAAGTGTATGAAAGAGTGTACAGTTTGATTCAAGTACTGTAAATACTATTGAAGTAACGGCTGAGACACAGAAACGTGAAAGACAGACATACAGACAGACGAACAGAAGGACATTGTTACAGCTGTCTGCCGCCATCCCAGAGCATAAAAATTAAGGGAATTCCACAACATGGGGCCTGGTTAGGAATAATTACTGATTTACTTACCAAACAATGGAAGTGATAAATAGCACAATCCAGAGATTGATAAAGAAAAAAGTAAAATTAGGACTTCATTTTTAGGGATGTTGAATGCTGGTGTGAAAATGCTGGCGATAATTACATGTTATTCCGCAGAATTATTTGGCATCATTCAAAATTAAAAATTATTTCATACAAACTGTCATGAAATGACTTTAGATAAAAAAGAAAACAATGCCACAAACTATCCTTTTCATGCTTGACATTCATTTTGAGCCTTAAAATTCAATACACACTTTTCAATGTCTTGTTTCAGCACAAAATAAATACTGCATACAAATATAAATAACAATTAAAATAACAAAAAAAAAAAGGTGACTTCAGACTTTCAGCAAGACAATGGCTTAAATATTACGAAACAGTTTCATTTAACCACCAGCAAACCAACCAAAAGAACTCTGTGAATTCTGTAACCATGGACAATTTAAAATTCACAATTAAAATATATTTCTATGCCAAAAAATGAAATATTGAGCAAAGACAGAAAGAGAGTAAGAAAGAGCAAAACTTTTACTAGATCCTTTATGTCTTGGTCAGATTCGCTCTACGGTAACTGAAAGTGGCCAAACATCCTCCAAAATGAGTGATTAACGTGGAGACCATAGAAAATTTATGATTGCCGCATGGTGGCCTTACTGTCAGCATTTGACAATTCTGTATATTTTGCATGCCGTCTCGGTGTACATTGATATTTTGTGTGGATATGTACCTCTAATGGGGAGTCTCCACATGGTGGGTCATCACTTCATGGATGTACAAACCCAGGTTTTCTATCTTAGCAGATTCAATATACACCATGCAGCCTTCCTAAAAAATGTGACTGTAATTGGATATGACCGCAGAAAGTATTAATAGTAGAAATAAGAAGAAAATCTAGTAATTATGATGGAAAAATGACTTAGCCATAAAATATCATAATTTAAGTTGGGTGAAATATTAAGTTTATTAACACAAATATTTTACTATGTGTTTAGTCTGTGATCCTGATTTTATTGTCTGCTGCGGTGTCACAGTTCCTGGGGAAGGCAGAAGGTGGCTCAAGTGTCTCCCACTCTCTCTTCCCATGCAAGTCTGTTCAATGGATCAATGCTAGACAGATTGCACACTTTCAGGTCGCTTTTCATGCAATCTGACCACAGTGATAAAAAATAAAACGAAACTGTATCAATAATAACAGATTCAATCCAACGACAGTGAACAGACACAGTTGAAAATATACTGAATGCAAAGTTAAAGAATTGTAAATATAATTTAATGATGTGATTCATTTTCGTTTTTAAAACAGCAGTTTAATTTTAGCAGATTCTTCAATGTTATAAACACAAAAAATACTATCTGAATAGGAATCGAGTAATACCAAGATTGTATGATTTTTATGTAAAAAGAAATATTCAGGTGCATAATCATATGTCCCCACTTTATTTCAACATGAAATAGAGCCGATTTTAAATAGGCCAATATTATGACAGGTGATTTTTTTTTTACTAAAATACATTTTTGTGATATAACTGTTTGCTTAGTGATAACACATACAACACTAGCATATGGTAACATTGAATCAAAAATACATTTCATCAAGATACCATACGACTTATCTGATAGCTAAACTACTAACACTACAGTATGTGGAAACAATATCTAATGGAAAATATTATTTCAACATAGACTGACTTAAGATACTACAACTATTTAGTGTCATACAATTTTAGACCATAAATATACATAATTACGCTGGCATGATTACTATTTGAACTCTAATTTGCAGCAAAGTCAGTTTGAGCATATTTATGTAATTCTACCAATACTACCAGCCAAATGAGAGATGTATTAATTATGGTCATATTGGCAATGTCCAGCTAATTATTGCCAGAAGAAAATCACAGACTTAAGTCTGAGTAGAACCACCAGCGCTGAACAGGTTAGCTGAAAAACCCTCTCACATGTAAGTTCTAGACCAGGACTCGAACCCATGCAGTAAGGGGCTGAGGAGTTAAAAGTCATCGACTCAAACCGCTCAGTGACAGGCGCCCCCTATCCAACATGAAATGAGGACTAACTAAAGGTAAGGGCCAGGTGAAAGTCTACATCTTCTCCCAGGCATGCTGCACTGACATCACAGCTTTATCTCCTGGTCATTGGGTATATCTGCAAGAGCAGCCGAAGCATCTGATTAGTCAAATTTTAAACAAATTATAATTCTGACCAATCAGATGCTTGAGAATTTTCAGCATGAAAATGAAAACTGTGCTAAGTATTATAGAGGAGGTTTGGTGGACCCGCATGATGATTCCTGGCAAACTTTCATACCAGGGATGGAGTTTAACAATTTTAGGTTAAGCTCTGCTTATTATTGCCTTAAAACTATCATTAATCAATGAAAAAGACTATAAGTTAAAAATAAATAGTTAAAATTTGATAAATCCTAATATTAAGCACAATGTGACATTAAATACTTGCAAATTCTACAATCCTTTAAAACATTCACTACCAGTAAATATATGCATGTACACACATAACAACAACAAAACAACTTAAGGATTTTAAATCAACAACACTGAATAACCCTATCACAACATTTGTAAACAGCATGGAGAAAATAACGACAGCATGCCATTCTGGACTTTATCATTACATTTTAAATTAATAAATATTCACAATAAAAGTTTTTACCATGAATTTTATCACTAAAAATGAATGTTTTCTCACTAACACATCTTCATTAATACAACTTCTTACAACTCCAAATCAAGGGGAGTAATTCTTTCAAACATTCTACACCAAATCTTCTATAATCCCAATATAGCTGGTACTTATTAGAATTGCAAAAAATGTTTTTTTATTTTTTGTGTTTATTTTTTTTTCAAAACCCTATATTCAAACGAATGGTCTCACTGAGACATTTTCATTGCATACCCACAATATAGGAATTGGTATTAGATCTGACATGAGTTGCCATTTATTACAAACATTTTTTTAAACAAGTTCAGGAAAAGTCATAGGCTCTCTTACAATCATGTTTCTTGGGTAAGTTTTATAAACGTTTGTATTAAATGACAAGTGTCAGATTCTTTTTTTTTTTTCACATAATTTTAGTCGCCAATATACTATTTATGAAATTTTAACAACAGTACTTGATGAAATAGTGGTATGAGATGATCTGCCTTACGATGACGTCGATGATGTCATCAATCAAAAAGCCGTATTACACTAGTGTAATATAACAAAATATGTAATGGGTGTATTGAATGGAAAACAAGGGGAATCATGCGATAAATTGTGTATAACACAAAATCAAATTTATCAATCAAGTCCCCTTATCTCAAACACCAATTCACAGGTAGATTGGCATCACAAATGGGTTACTATATCTTCATTACATATAAGTTCTGGGTCAACACTATCAGTCAACCCACTGCTAATTCTCCTCTCTATATGAAGAATATTCCCTTTTTGAGCCTTATTCGAAGTCTCTGAATTAGTTCTGTCAGATTTATCTGATGCAGTTGTATCGCCACCAGCCCAAAAATAACTAGACTCGCTAATGTTACTTTTAGTGCAAACATCAGTCACCCCACTATTACCTTTACAATCACTTGTTACCGATGGTTCTGTTGATATTTTAGTCTGTTGTAAGGCAGGTGGGAAATCCTGATCATAATTGGCGATCCTCGTACACATACCTTTTTCAAAGTGCCCCCGACGAATTTTAGTGTTTCTATTATCTCCCCTGAATTGCGACTCTTCACTCACACCTTTTTCTCCTCCACTATCTTCAAACACTGAAGAGTCAAAGGAATTGTTGTTTTCGGTAGATGTTGACTCTCTGGTTTGTTCACCACCACCGCATGCCCCGAGATCATCATATGTGATAGTATCGCTTGACGACCGCGAGTGTTCGCTCTCTCCAAGGTCTTCCGACTGTCTGATCATTTCCTCTAGTGCCTGGTCACATGGTGCGTTCTCTGTGGCACTCTCTGAGCTCTCCGTCTTACTGGCCTGACGGGACATGTCATGGAAACCACTCTCCCCTGCCGACGTCCCAGCGTCGCTCGGTGCCTGATTCTCGGCAATTGATGGTGGAACTTCTACATAGCCCCAGGTGGAGCTGCGCTCTCGAAGCGGGGATTCAAGGCTGCTTAATGAGCCAGAGGAACTAAAGGAACTCCCTAGAGTTCCCAACATTGGAACAAGACTGGATTGCTCTTCGTAGAATCGCTGGAAAAATGAAGTGGTAAAGAATAATATCTGTTTAATAATATAATATAATCAGATCTGTTTGACATATATCACAGCAACACAATTACGGACCTTATAGTGACATCAAGCTACTTTGTTTGCTGAAGACCCCCCTGACAAATGTCTTGAGTTGAACCAACGGCGCAACACTTGAAGCAGATATAGTGCTGCCTTCACTGTATATAGCATGTCATGAACACCAAGCATGGAACCACACCCAGTCACATTATCCTGACACCGGGCCAACCAGTCGTGGAACTACCCATATACCTGCTTGAGTGTTAGTAAGTGAACAATAACATGTTGCGGCCTGGGATTGAACCCAGGGGCCCCCCATACCTGGAGCCAAGGCTCCACAGATTGCACTACCGACAAGGTGTGTTGGGTATGATTTATGTCAATGGGGTAAATGGAACTTCCATCAAGGAAAGAGTTATGTTGCTACCTGGGATGGGGATCCATGTTTAGATTTTATGTTAAAATACATCGCAGCGACCAAGTATGATTATTATAGAGACATCTAGTTTTTTTTGGTTGTGGAAAACTCCTGATAAATGACCAGGTAGAACCACTGGCACACAGCAGGTCAACTGGACAACCTTCCAACCTAAGTTCTTTGCCCCAGAATGTGATTCAAACTCACGTGGTGAGAGGCCAAGCAGTCAACTCTACTACTAGGGGGTCAATGACTCACCTTCCTGGCCTGTAGTTGCTCAACGGAAGCAGGTACCTCTGCCATATTGGAGGGAGCGTTGAGGTTTAATGAAGAGAACTGGGCGATGATTTGTGGCGTATGGGCCAGAGGCTTTGTCTGCAGAAAAAAAACAAAAAAGAACACCAATTATAAATTATAATCTAGCACTTCGTTGCTAGCAACATTAGAAGTCAGGAGCTGAACATCATAAAGTTAAAACATCCTTGATGATTTCCAATCTATTTTACCATTTATATCTCTTTACCAACATAAAAGGACCAACAGCTGTTTGAGCTAATTTAGTCACAAACATTCAGACAATTTTTTTTTACTATGATTTTTATATATAAATATATTAATATAATCTTAGATAAAATTTTAGCAGATGCCATTTTTGATGGAACAAAAGCGGCTTTGTTATCTAAAAAACAAATCATTACAAGTACATTAAAAATAAAAGAAATACTGTTGACAAGGTGTTTAAGAATCATGGAATAAATTGGTAAAATTATTTTTTAACATTACTTTGTCAAACTTATTAAAACATTCACTTTTTAAATCTTAAAAATTAGCAAAACCAAATTAACCTCTAATCAGCAAACAACAGGGCCATGACGGCCCTAAATCAATCACCTGAGTGCCATAGACCGTTAGCCCAGGTGGCAGTCTTTGATGGATCAGAATTCTTTGAATAATCTTGATACGTGCCACCAAAGGAATATGCGTATAAAAGTATCAAAGCTCTAGCTCCTGTAGTTTCTGACAAGAAGTTTTAGTAAGTTTTCCTATATAGCTATAAAGGGCCCCTGATATTTTTAAAGGCTTCAATTCTTTTATGATCTTGATACAATGCCACCCAAGGAACATGTAAACCAAATATTAAAGCTTTAGCTGTTGTAGTTTTTTAAAAGAAGATTTTCTAATCTTTCCTATATAGCCTTATACGGAAATGGCCATGCCCCTGTTGGGCAAGTTTTTTGATGAATCAAAATTCCTAATTCTTTGAACAACTTTTCATCCCCCCCCCCCCACCACCTGTCTACTTAAGCTTCTGCGACAATTTGACTGAATTTGGCACATCAACTTTGATGAGATATCATTTGAAAATGTTGGCAGATGCGTGACACTGGATGATCACAATATGCTCAGGCTCAAAACCAGAACATACCACTGACAGTTTCCGTCCTTTCTTGCTCCTCCGTGCTGGCCGTTTGTTTGTGATGGTGTAATCAGCTCCTGTCTCCTCTGATTTCTTGAGCAGCACAAACATACCATCATCTAAACTGTCAGCTGGGCCAGGGGCTAAAATCAAACAAAGTTTACTTGATAAGACAATGTGTTATTTAATGACAAGTTTATGCGAGACATATAAAAAAATAGTTGCCATTTTCTCAATACATGTATGTCTAAATAAAATAACTAAGACATAACCAGTGGGACCTATTATTGTGATGGCTATACATGTTTCTGCTTCATGACCAACATTAACTTGTTGGAAAAACACTGAAACTGGGGAATACAGTTTGTGTATATCAAATGAGTCCATTTTTTTTTTACTCAAAGTTTCAGTGATTGTTGTTTGTTTGTTGGGTTTATCGTCCCACCAACAGTATTTCAGTTATTTGGGGACAGTGTCCACTTGAAGCAGATATAGGGGCTGCCTTCACTGTTTATAGCATGCCCTGAACACCTGGCATGATACCACACCCAGGCAAATTATCCTGACACCGGGTCAACCAGTTGTGGAACTACCCTTATATTTGCTTGAGTGTAAGCAAGGGAGCTATACCATTACCATTTTTTACAACTTTGGTATGTCATGGCCCGGGTTCGAACCCAGGGCCTCCTGTACCTGGAACCGACGCTCTATCGATTGCGCTACCAGGTCAGGTTTCAGTGATTGTGCTATGCTTTCAATGGCAAAGACGCAGAAAGTAGAAGTGACGTCAAACAACAATACTTGGAAATCTTTGTGTTCTACATGGAATATAAGAACAAGTATTTTACTGCATTAAAACAATAAGTTATATAGCATTTATAAAATACAAAAAAATACAAACGTGATGTATGGACCTTTTTCTGGTACGTATTTTACAATTTATGATATAATTGGTAAAGAACAAGCATATTGTTTATTAAAGACATGACATTATTATTATTATTATAGAAGGTACAAACATATCATTTATTAAGGACATGACATCATTATTTTTACAGAAGGTACAAATATATTGTTCATTAAAGACATGATATCATTAATATTATAGAAGGTACAAATATATTGTCTATTAAAGACATGATTTTATCATTATTATATTAGTTTCCATCTTTGGGAAAACAAACCTGAGGAAATGGTGATGTCTGGTCTCTCCTCGCGGGGACTGGCTAGTGGTGGCACCTCTTCTCTGTTGTCTGACATTAGGTATCTCTGTAGATATGTGACCAGCGTATTACAAAGATTCTTCTCATCCTCAAACGGTTCAGTCTGTGCATGGTATTCGAGCCTGTAATCGAGTAAATCATATTTATTTCCTTTCTTAACATGTACTCATTAATGGTAGTATCGTACAGTTTGGAGCAGTATTTGTTCCCTCAAAAAAGAAAATAAATCGTTACCAGTAAAGATCTGGTGAAATGCTGTTTATTTATGTACTACATCTATGTGAAAAGTGAAGCACAACACATCATTTGTCATTATAAATAGTTTTTTTCCTGAGCCAAGATATTTTTAAGATAAGGATACCATGTGACCAGTAATTACGTATCATCAACGGTGTAATCTGTTCTGACATCGATGTCTATTTTTAGCAGAAATCCCAATCATGCATATTTATTGTTTCGGAACAATGATCAATAAGAGCAATTTATTTCACAATTTCTACGTCTTACAATTAAGAAAGTGTCCAGAATCAACTTTTTCGTAGACTTAAGTTAAATTCTTTTTGCAGACATTACTCCCCATTTCCCCCAAACTGATAAAGGCAAACTGACGGATACCTCCTTCAAGTAACACCACATGATTATTTTTCCATAACCTACTAGTTAGTTATCAAGATGCAAATGTATGTTGACATGACACCGTTTCCTGCTATTACGTCACTTCTTGAATTGAAATTCATTTACCGTAAATTTCAGTCGAAAGCAAGATTTTATAAAACAGCTGATTTATTGATAACGTGACAAATAAGATTTTTGATTGAAAATATATAACAAGTTTGATGAAACAGCAGAGCCTCGTTATGTAAGACGACTGTGTTTAAAAATTTTAGTATTTGATAAACGTTCGTCAGGTCCTCTATTTATTCTATTGGTACATGAATGTGTTTGTTTACAAGTTTGATAAGCAAGTAACATCATAAGGCTCAGAACTTATGTCTGTTTATCTGGGTTAAATAACTTTCATGCTGCACAAGTACATGTTGTATTCTGTACAGGCAATTAACTTATTTAAGTGCCAATGTCAATTAAAGTGTCCAATTATGACTTTCCGAAAGAGGTAGTTATTTTAAATCTATATAACAATGTGTACTGTTTACTGAATGAAATATGGCAGTCACAAACTCATAACTTAGCTACTATGAAAAAAAAATGGCAATGTGTACAATTCATTTGGCTTATAAATTTGAGGCTGGGCAAGCAATAGATACTTAATGGTTGCCCAGTTTTGACTCTAGTTTCCAGCCCTGCACTTGAACTTGGTGTATATAAAGTGTAGGGAAACATATCAAGTGCTGCTTTTAATTTGAGCAACTTTGGTCGAGGATCAAACAGGTAACTTTTATGCAAAAGAGGCTTATGAGAAGTAGGTGTGCAAATGGTCAGTGTAATTTTTCGCTAAGAGGTCTAATTTGCTTTGAATAGCAGAAAAACAGTTTCTAATTTTCACAGCGACTTCCTGTGTAAATTTTTAGTTATAAACTTGCTGCTGTACAACATTGCATAAAATTAAAAGGTTCTGAGAGGTCTGGCATTTTCAGTCAAACGGCCATTTAGCATCAATGACAAAACATTATCATCAGGGAGCGTCTCATGTAAATAGTACACATTTTAACTGCTATAAATTCTTTATAAAGTTGCATGTCCACGATTTGCCGCACAAGATAATATTTTAAAAAGATCCATCAAAACATTTCTGATAATGATGTTTTAGACAACAGCAATTATGTGGATGTTTTCAGTAATTTCTCTATAGTATGACAACTTTTAGCTGTATCAGGTGAAAAAAATGACAGTGACCCAGGAAATGTTGACAAAGTAATCTAAGCACCTAGTTCTTTTGAAAACTTAAAAAAAAGTTAATGGCAGCAGTATACAGACTCTTTAAAAATTAATGACAACTGACAGTTGGCTGACACATGGTGATAACAAAAGCTCACCTTGACAACTTCCTGTTCAGGTGAGCTAAAAAAACACATCCTGCACTTACATTTCTCGCCTAAAAGCCTCATCTTTGGCTTTCCGTTCCTCTTCTTTCCTCTTGATGCTGTCTTTCTTTTTCTTGATCCTTATGTCTGATAACATCTTTTGGTACTCCTGCTCCGTCTGCTTGAAGTCGGCAAACAGCTGTCGCTTCTTCTCATATAGCTCATTTAACTCTATGGAGAAAATGACAAATAAGTAAACTTCACTTAAATGCATTTTGCAAATCTCCGAACAATTTATGCAGATATGACAACTAAATAAACTTTATTTTACTAGAGATCTCAAAATTGCCAATATTGCTAATAATTAAATAACATCTTTATTATAAAAAATCTATATGGTAACCTGCTAAAGGTTATTTGGCCAATTCTAACTAGCCATCCCTGAAGAAAATAACAATTTGATGTAAAGATCAATATAAGTCAAATGCAATACTATTTATGTGTACAAACAATATGTAGATACTATAAAAACTTGAAGCATGGCCCTCTTTATATTTTCCTTATGTACTTAAATTGATTTTATGTCTTTATGTTGTTTAGCCTTTTAAATACATAGCAGTGATCAATTATGATAATTATGGCGATATCCAGATATGTGATGGAAGACGATTGTTTGTTTATTGGGTTTATTATCTCACCAACAGTATTTCAGTTATCTGGAGACAGTAGGTGGAGGAAGACCACAAATGTCTGGGTAGAACCACAGGCACAAGTCATCTCAAAGACCTTCCCATCTTAAGTGCTTCACCCTGACGGGACTCGAATGTATGCAGTGAGAAACTAAGCAGCCAGAGTTACAAATCGGCAACTCTACCACTATGCCAAGGGCGCCACATTTTTATGTGTCTATACCATATACGTTGAAATGAAAAATAAAAATTATACTTTTTTTACCCACCAGTTCTGAGAATTTCTGATTGAGTCTTCCTTTCACTCAGTTTTTTCCTTAGCTCCTCCTCTTTCTTGCTGATGTTGGTTACAGCCCGGTTAAAATGCTGGAAGATGATGTGTACAAATGATATCTTTGTGTCAATAATGTGGGTTAAAATAAAAATTAAACTCCAGTCTGATTAATGATGTTTCAATTCATGGCAAATCTTCTTTGGGTTTATTTTAATTATGTTGATGTCAAAGTATCAATAAAATTCAATGCTTCTTTGATTTGTAAAAATCCCGCAAACACTATTTAGAAAGTTATTATTTAATGCAGATATAGTGCTGCCTTCACAGTGAATGGCATGCTGTCAGCATCTAGCATGATACCACATACAGTAACATTATCCTGACCAACCAGACATGGAACTTCCCTTATACCAATGTTTTTTGCTTGAGCACCTGGCATGATGCCAAACACAGTATCATTATCCTGACATTGCACCAACCAGTCATGGAACTTCCCTTATACTGATATTTGTTGAGCACCTGGCATGATACCACACACAGCAGCATTATCCTGACACTGTATCAACCAGTTGTGGAAATTCCCTTATATCAATATTTGTTTGAGCACCTGGCATGATACCACACACAGCAGCATTATCCTGACACTGTACCAACCAGTCATGGAAATTCCCTTATACCGATATTTATTCAAGGTCCTGGCATGATACCACACACAGCAGCATTATCCTGACACTGTACCAACCAGTCATGGAAATTCCCTAATACCGATATTTATTCGAGGTCCAGGCATGATACCACGCACAGCAGCATTATCCTGACACTGTACCAACCAATCATCGAACTTCCCTTATTCACACATTTATTTGAGCACCTGGCATGATACCCAACCCAGAAAAAATATCCACGGTGACATTAAGTAGATCTGCTGTGGAATGACTTTTATATTTGCTATCAGAGCAATAGAAAGGGAGCTGAAACACTACCGGATATAAAAATTACCTGACATCCAAGTTGTTTAAAGCTTGGCTTAATGGGGCTCTGGTCCTAATTTTTAAAAACATTCAGTAATTGAAAAATACGGAAAAAAATACTTAAGGTCATCAGCAAATTTGAGGAACAATCATCAAGGCCAAAAATATAATGTTGTAATATGCAATAATGCTTATAAAGTTACGTGAAAACTTTTAAATAAGCAATCATTTACTAATTTAGCTCTGTTACTATTGAAATATTTTAAATGTAAATACAGTTGTAACATATGGAGAAGATTTGTGCAGCCAGTCCAAGTCTCTTGAACCCAAGACCCTTTACTAACAGGGTGAATGCTTTACCCAATGAGCATCGCTGGACCCCATGGCTACTGAATACGTACCACTCCATTCATACACCATGGGATTTTTATCTACGATATCGCCATATTGAGTTATATTTGAATAGACATAAGCCAACAACGCTTACATTTCCACTACTCATATGTGTGGAGGTAGGTAATTATCTGGAAACTTGAATTCTATTTGCATTGATGATGTAATTTTGGAAGGAAAGCTAAAACACTGACAAAACGAGCTTAATCATTGAACTGAAATCTTAATCCGCTAATTATGAAGCGACCAATGAAACATCATTACCAGAAACGGCAAAAAATGAACAAAATATCCCACGGGTGATGAATGGAGAGTAATGGAATGGGTCGTACGTGTGTGTCCGACGATGCCGACTGAGCTAACCGGACCGCTTGCACATACTCACCCGGCTACACTGAGATAATTAAAACCAAAATAAATGTGATTCACTATACTTACATCTCGTTCTCCACGCATCCGTCGTTGACTCTCCCTCATCTTGTCTATTTCTTTCTTCTGAGCAAAATATTCACTGTGGAAAAAATAGAGAGAACAATATGTAATTTAAAGAGCGACAATGTCTAATAAAATGACAGAGACCAATGTGTAACTGATCTGTAATTTAAATGTCAATTGGTAAAACCTTTTTTTTTTAATTTTAAACAATGTTTTGTTTCTAAAACCTGTAATTTATTTATGTTTAAGGACTCCACCATTGTAAAAGGTCACACAGTATAAATAGTCTTTGAAGAAAAAAGACGCTGTGTTCAGAAAACACATATGTCCATGGTAAGTATAATTTGTCATGATACAAATTTAAAATGAGAGGACAGTGTTAAGACAGCAAATGAAATCACAAGTTAGTTCCAAATGACATCAACTTACTGGTTCGAGAACTTGTACATGAAATGCATTTAACAGAAAAGTCAAGTAAAGTAACCTATAATCTAAGATTGTAAAGAGCAGATTTTTGAAACACAATAAAATTGTAAAAAATATAAACTTTCATGCCGTTGCTCTTTGTAGAAACTGAGAAATATCCAACTGAAACAGGTTAACGATAGTCTCTAAGTGCAAAAGGGGAGATAAACAAAGAAATACAGTAGCCAAAGTTATGTAACTTGTCAGGGTCATGACCTGTGCACCGTTAAGTAGGTGTCTTAACTATCATGCCATTGCTCTTTGTAGAAACTGAGAAATATCCAACTCGCCAAAAAAAGTTAACTGGCCAGATGTACAGTTCAATTACTAGATGCGGGTGGCATATAAATGGTAATGAGGTTAAAGACAAAAAATAGTAAGAATTGACACAGAAATAGACATATGCCCCTGATGATGTAATATTTCTTTGACCTTGAGCATGTCCTTTATCTTTAAGGTTTCAATTGCACAACACACCTTTAAGTTGATGTAAGATTGTAAAGTTTGACAGAAATACTGCAAACAATATATATGGAAGATATAGCTGTAACACAGAAATGAGATTGATACAGATGGACAATGTGACTGCTACCTTCAAGAGGCATGAAAGTATGTAACTCATTGTGCAATAAATGTTAACAGGTGAGTTAACATTCAGGGATTCTTATAGAACTACAGCTAGCAGCAACAATCAAGAACTATGTCCCTTTCAAGCAAAAAAACCCACACACTTAGGTCCGTATTCACCAACCATTTTTAAGCCTAAGTCATGACTTAAACCCATGTCACAATAAGAATAAGGTTGTTTATGAAGTTTCAATGTGATTTTAAGCTTAAAGAAGCAAAGTTAAAGTGTCATGCAAAATTACAGACATGAAGCTAAATACATAATGAAGATATTGTGGATTGAAATCCATGACTTGAGCAATTCTAATTTAAGAATGGCTGTTAAATACCGACCCATAAAGCTGAAGAATTAAAGTTGTGCTTATTGTAGCATGCATGAGAAAATCTCGCTTGTGCACCACATTGCTAAATATGACAAATTCTAGAAGAACCAAGGGTGGTCCTATTAGCGATCTTTTGTTGTTCTTACATAATGAATCAAAGGGACTTACACTAGCACTTTTTTAGATCGTCTTAGTTTGTCAACTTCTGCAACGATCTTGCGCTCTTCTTGGAGCCGGAAGTTCTGCCTCTTTAGCTGCCATTCCAGGTTGCTGAAAAAAAACAAAACAGCGGTCAACGTGATTTGATTCAAAGGTTTGATTTAGTTTATCAACACACCAGCTTAACGTCACTCACCTTCTCTATCAAGGCAGTGATTAACATTAACCCACCCATATCGCATTTACAAAGAAGTTTTCATCAAACAAAACTTCCCTGCACCAGAACGGCTTCAAAATAATATAAATAAAATAGACTGTGATGGAATTCATTCACCCTTCATAAGAACTTACACACTTCAACAAAAACTGTTTTAAAATTCCAGCCAATTGTTTTTGCAAGGAAGCACTGCATGCCACATTGGTACAATATTGGTGACAGTTAGCTATTATTTGTGAATCATATTGATGATGCCCAACTATAATTGGTCAATGAAGATCAGTGACAAATATCCTGGTAGAACCATCAGCACAATGTGGATCAAGATCTCCCCACATAAGAGTGTCTATTGAGCCCTTATTTAGTTACAGATTGAAAAAAATTGAACGGCAATTCAATATACCCCTTCCGCTTTCTTCAATCAGCAGGGGCATCATAAAAGGCCTTACCTGATAGCATCATCAATTTTGGCTTCACTTTTGTAATGGAGGTTTGACTCTGTACGAGACAGGAGGCCCATCTGAAAAGATACAATGACATCAATTCATAAACAAAGTACAATGTTGTAAATTGTTCCAGGGGGAACTGTATTAATTCTTTTCTAAAATTGCTCATACTCAAATTTTGGGCAAATTGCCTTTTTGTGTAAACTCTTGAAAAAGGCAATTGTGTCGAAAATTTAAGTATGAGCATTTTAAGAAGACATAAACATAAGATATTTTGATCAGCTTGCTTATTTAAGTCTGGGATGATGGGACAGTACTTGACTTTAATTATGAGGCAGATCAAAGAAGACATCGCCCCCAGGCCATACAGAAATATATCACCCATCTCATTTAAAGCTATGGGCAGGAAAGTCTGTATATCAACTATGAAGACATCCAAAGAAGACATTGGACAAGTGACTTTTACAAGAGCTCTCTGTGGACAGCGTGCTCCACTTTTCTTAGTGCTGAATGTATAACAAAATAATTTTAAAGAAGAAAACAGGAATAACTCTGTCAAAATTATTTTTTATAGAGGTATAGCCTTTGAAAAAGGTTCCGCTCAGATAGCAAACGAGTTTTCTTATTTTGACTTGAAGTGAATTTCTTTTTACAGTTTTTAAGACATGAACCTTAATAAGATGGTAAACCAACAAATGTCTTCAAATAGCTTTTCTTGTACAAGAATGGAGCTTAAGAAGATAATAGCGAGATTTTGTAAACCGATATATCTATCATTTCATGTGGAAACATAGCCATTTATACATAACATTATTTCTTAAAATGTGTAGTATTGAACATTGTTGTAGTGAAATTCAACATGGGTCATTGATGAAAATAGTATTAAAGACAACAATCTTGATGATAATGCCTTGCTTGAATTATTTTGTTGTTTTGTATTATTCAAACACATCGCAGCAACACAATTATGGTCATTGTTGTGATGTCCAGATATAATTTGTTGAAGAAGACTGCTGACTTGGATCTGTGAAAAAATACTGATGTACCACATATCAAATGGAAGACCTTCCTAATATAATTTTTAGACCGAACAGTCATATTGGCGACATCCAGCTAATTATTGGTGGAGGAAGACTTTTGCCTGGGTGGAACCACTGGCGCACCACACGTTAGCTGGAAAACCTACTGGCATGAAAGTTCTCGCCTGACCAGGACTCGAACCCAAGCAGTGAGGGGCTGAGAAGTTACAAGGCAATGACTAACCGCTCGGCCGCAGAAGCCCAAACAGGGTTTGAATACTCCTTTTTGGGTGGCTTGTTTAGGAGTCAATTAATTTTAAGGTATTTTTTTTTTTATTTTTTATTTTTTGTTACATCGACGACACAATTATGGTCATAATGGCGATGTCCAGCTAATTATCAGTGGAGGAAGACCCCAGACTTATGTCTTGGTAGTAGCCTTGGTGCACTTCAGGTTAGCTGGAAAACCTCCTTACATGGAAGTTCTCACCCAGACTGGGATCCAAACCCATGTAGTAAGGACCTGTGAAGTTACAAGTCAGGTACTCTAACAACTCTGCCGTGGACATCTAAGAGTAAATTCAATTATTTCAATAAAAACTACATTTTTTACCTTTTTTGTTATTTCCTGATTAAGGATCCGCAGCTCGCCATCTATCTTTTTACGTTTGGTGACAGAGGCTTCTTTCTCTGATTTAAGTTCTCGCAGCTGGGCCGTGATTGCCTCACTTGGTGGGGAGTTTAACGTTTTCTGCAGTAACAATACATGGTATATCTCGGTCATAGTGTGACTGGATTTAAAACAACCTACAAATTGATAATGCCAAGCTTTTTTTTTAACAATTAAGGACTTAAGAGCCCTCCTATTATCTGCCCATAATTGTACTTACAAGTTCATTGAATGTTTAACGCTAATTGTATCAAATAACACTTACAAGGGCAGTGCCTTTCTATACACTGTCTGTAATTATCCTTACAAAGGCAATGTTTATTTACTGCTGATGGTACCAATTAATACCTACAAGGGCAGTTCCCTACTACAAATTCTGCCCATAAATGTACTTACAAGGGCAGTTCCCTACTACAAATTCTGCCCATAAATGTACTTACAAGGGCAGTTCCCTACTACAAATTCTGCCCATAAATGTACTTACAAGGGCAGTTCACTACTACAAATTCTGCCCATAAATTTACTTACAAGGGCAGTTCCCTACTACAAATTCTGCCCCTAAATGTACTTACAAGGGCAGTTCCCTACTACATATTCTGCCTATAAATGTACTTACAAGGGCAGTTCCCTACTACATATTCTGCCCATAAATGTACTTACAAGGGCAGTTCCCTACTACAAATTCTGCCCATAAATGTACTTACAAGGGCAGTTCCCTACTACAAATTCTGCCCATAAATGTACTTACAAGGGCAGTTCACTACTACAAATTCTGCCCATAAATGTACTTACAAGGGCAGTTCCCTACTACATATTCTGTCCATAAATGTACTTACAAGGGCAGTTCCTTACTACAAATTCTGCCCATAAATGTACTTACAAGGGCAGTTCACTACTACAAATTCTGCCCATAAATGTACTTACAAGGGCAGTTCCCTACTACATATTCTGCCTATAAATGTACTTACAAGGGCAGTTCCCTACTACATATTCTGCCCATAAATGTACTTACAAGGGCAGTTCCCTACTACATATTCTGCCCATAAATGTACTTACAAGGGCAGTTCCCTACTACATATTCTGCCCATAAATGTACTAACAAGGGCAGTTCCCTACTACATATTCTGCCCATAAATGTACTTACAAGGGCAGTTCCCTACTGCATATTCTGCCCATAAATATACTTACAAGGGCAGTTCCCTACTACATATTCTGCCCATAAATGTACTTACAAGGGCAGTTCCCTACTATATATTCGGTCCATAAATGTACTTACAAGGGCAGTTCCCTACTACATATTCTGCCCATAAATGTACTTACAAGGGCCGCATCCTTCACTTTGATCTGTTGCACAACTTCCTCCATCTCCTCCTCAAACTTTTTCTTATTGGGCGCCTTCATCTGACGACGGAATTCCTGGGACGCCGACAGGGATGAGCTGAGAGAGGACGAAGGGGACCCCACTCCTGTAAACAATAATAATTACTATTACTGAAGCTCTATTATACAGAATAAAATTGGTCAGTTGCGGAAATTCGTCCAAGTGACACAATTATGATCATTATAGCGATGCCCAGCTATTTTGGTGGAGGAAGACCCCAGATAAATGTCTAGGTAGAACCATTGACGCAACACATGACAGCTAGAAGTCCTTCTCACATATTATGTCCTTCGCCCTGAATGTTACTCGACCCCCAATTTGGGCTTCAAAGAAAGTGGAAGGCAAAAAGGGTGTCCCTGGACAATTTGGATTTCAAAGAAAGTGGAAGGCAAAAATGGTGTCCCTGGACATTTGGGGTTCAAAGAAAGTGGGATTCATCTTAGTGCTATAACATAAACAAGACGTTAATGAAAAGCTTTCCCTGAATAATCCCTAAATGCAAGTAGGTCCTTTCAATTGTTTTACTCCATTTTTATGCTTGTGCTCTTGAGTGTATGTTTTCTGCCTTTCGTGTGATACCCAAGTTAACCATCATCAACAAACAATTCCATTTTCTTTTTTAAATAACAGATCTATATAAGTACTTAAATAAATTTTAAGCTTATATTTATGCAAAAGTAAGACATTTCACGGTTTGTAATTGCAATATCTACACAAAAAAACATCTTCTACCTTGTATTTATTAACCTAACACAGTCAAGTAACAATTAACCAGTCACAGAAAGATTAGTCCACCACATGAAAAATAGACCCTGAAAAAAATTGCTATCAGCTCCCTGGCATATTTGAATATTCAGATTTCATCTCTCATCGGGACGCAAGCAGTTGCCAACATCAATGCATATTTAGAATAAGCTAAAATAAATTTAGATGTTCCCTAGTATGCACCCATCACCTGACACCCACGACCAATTCAGTCTGTTACTCTCCATTCATCGCCCGTGGGATATTTAGCTCACTTTTCGCCGTTTCTGGTAAAGATATTTTACTGGTTGCTTTACATAATCTGTTGAAAATTTCAGTCCAATGACAAAGCTTGTTCTTTAATTGTTTTGACAGACTTGTCAAAATGGTGACGTCATTGTTATACTTCTAGTCTCGACAATGAAGAGTATGGATTTTGTAAGCAGTATTATGACTGGCCAATTCTTGTTCTATTCAGCATAATAAGACGACAGAAAATTTTCGAATAAACCCACGATCGACGAATGTAGACAAACGGAATAGTCGAGCGTGGGTATCCGAATATGGGATGGATCGGCCTTGACAACTTTTTTGTCTCTGCTTGTTTTCATGCTTTATTGGATATGATTACATTATACCTTAAATGTGAGCAAATGTGTAAATGTTCATCATAAAAATTAACCTTAAAAACTACTTTTCTTTAACTGCAACTCAAATAACTTAATTGACAGCTATTTTTGTTCAAATTGAATTTCATATTATATGTTAGAAAAAATGTTCTCCGATTGCTTTGACTCTCTCTGTATGTCCCATTCGGGACCAAGGTCTTGAGGGAAGGTCTAGCAGCTGACCTGTGGTGTGCCAGTGGTTCTACCCAGGCATTTGTTTGGGGATCTTCCTTCACCAAAATAACTTGACATTGTTATAATGATCGTAATTGGTCGCGGTGATGAATTTTAAACAATAACAATAAAAAGGTTCAAATTCAGTATCAAAATGCATAATGTAAACTTTTTTACTTTTTGCTAGAAGTTTGTTGACGGTAAAAGAGTAAACTTACCGTTAGGAACAATGTGAGGGTATAAAAATATATATGTACATGCACTCACCTAATTAAGAAAAAACTTATCTTAGAAAATAGAAAAGACCACTGACAGCTGATCAGCATACAAATGACAAATACGTGAAGTATTATAAAACTGATTGTCACCTTTTTTTTTTATCCAGTCGTGAATTGTATTACAATCTAAACATCTGATAAAATCCACTTATACATTTAGTTGATCATGATGAGACTGCCAATTGACTGTGGTTAAACACAACTGAGGTGTGGCATTGTATCAGTTATGTCTTTTCCAATGGAGGAAAAATGGGGAAAGATAGGTTAATCCCCCCTAAGTGTAAAATCTATTTTAGTTCCCTGACTTTCAAATAATTTTATTTATTTCACTGTTGCAAGGTTATTATACAGTGTATGAAGAGACAAAACAGTTGTGGGTGTTGTTTGTTTTGTCAAGAGTTCATAGCTTGATATCACAGTGAAAGCAGCATTAATCTCAAGTGGTAATATTTACAGGTGTTTTTTCTTTCCTTCTTACGTAAAAGCCATTTACAGGTGCCTACCCCTCAGAAAATTTCATTAAAATCACGCAGAAAGTAACTTTTCATCAGGTTTTTTTATTCCCCTTGAAGGAAGAAAGCAGGCTATTTTCCCAAAAATTTTAGGGCATGGGACCTGGCCATGAAAAAAAGCCTTGATTTATTTAAGTCAATTTAATTTCATAATACAAAACTAACTTTGTGCGGATGTATATCTTAAAGTTAAGAGTACTTTTTTCATGGACATTTCTGGTACATACAGTACTTAAAAACAAATATTTTAATAAAAAAGTATGGAAATAAGAAATTAATTAGGAAATATTTCAGGCATTGTTGAGGCTTTAATAAAAGACACTTTAGAAAAATACTTATTTGCAAATCATTAGGTTAAGGTTACAGGAATAAATATGAACTGAGGCAGTAATATATCCATTTGATGAAAACTTTGAAAACAACATACCCTGAGCTCCAAAAAATGGTGACACATTTTAAAGCTAACACCTTTATTTCTTATCTAACACCATACAACTGGAAATCATTAGAATCGGCTCATCGAGATGCTTTCAATGAGCACCTACTTCATATGGTTTGGTTGAGAAATATGGGATACATGAATGTAAATTGCTTTATCTCTCAACCAAACTCTATATACCTGGTACTCATTAGAACCGTCTCAATGTGACAATTTCAATGAGTACCCACTTCATATGGTTTGGTTGAGAAATATGGGATACATTAATGCAAAATGCTTTATCTCTCAACCTAACCCTACATACCTGGTACTCATTAGAACCGTCTAAATCTGACAATTTCAATGAGTTCCTACATCATGTGGTTTGGTTGAAAAATATGGGATACATTAATGCAAAATGCTTTATCTCTCAACCAAACCCTACATACCTGGTACTCATTAGAACTGTCTCAATGTGACAATTTCAATGAGTACCCACTTCATACGATTTGGTTGAGAAATATGGGATACATTAATGCAAAATGCTTTATTTCTCAAACAAACCCTATATACCTGGTACTCATTAGAACCGTCTCAATGTGACAATTTTAATGAGTACCTACTTTATGTGGTTTGGTTGAGAAATATGGGATACATTAATGCAAAATGCTTTATCTCTCAACCAAACCCTACATACCTGGTACTCATTAGAACCATCTCAATGTGACAATTTCAATGAGTACATGTACCCATTTCATATGGTTTGGTTGAAAAATATGGGATACATTAATGCAAAATGCTTTATCTCTCAACCAAACCCTACATACCTGGTACTCATTAAAACCGCCTCAATGTGACAATTTCAATGAGTACCCACTTCATATGGTTTGGTTGAGAAATATGGGATACATTAATGCAAAATGTTTTATTTCTCAACCAAACCCTATATACCTGGTACTCATTAGAACTGTCTCAATGTGACAATTTCAATGAGTACCCACTTCATATGGTTTGGTTGAGAAATATGGGATACATTAATGCAAAATGCTTTATTTCTCAACCAAACCCTATATACCTGGTACTCATTAGAACCGTCTCCATGTGACGATTTCAATGAGTACCCAATCATATAGTTTGGTTGAGAAATATGGGATATAGTTAACTGCTTCACTTGAGAACATACCATCAGTTTTACCTTCCATATATTTCAATGAGATTTATATTAGTTATACCAAGGCATTAAAACCTAGCTTAATAAGCAAAGATTGATCAGGCTTAGACTTTGGAAATCAGGTTTGATCTAGTTCTGCAAGGTGCTTATCTTCACTCCCTGATGCAGAGTTTATTAATCTAATTACCTTAACAATTTCTAAGAATTAGAAGATATCATAAATTTGTATGGCTCATTAACCCTTTACTTGCTGGAAACACCTTTAGGGTCAAGTATGCTTGACGTAAATGGTGTTTCTATATGCAACAAGATAAGGAATATGTAGGCCCTTTAAAAAAAACTACAAACCTGCCAGACACAAACAAGGAAATAAAGTCAACAGCTATCAATTTCCTGTTGCCATACGGGCAAGGTGTAAGGTACAAATGTACAGGTAAGAGCACGATAGTTGACGGTACAACCCTGTGTCATTCTCCAGGTACTTTAGGGTCATTGATTGCAACCACTGAACAACACCACGGATACATACACAATGCCTGCACAATGCACACTGTCAATTCAAGCTGGCGGTTTTGTTTATCAGGTTTATTGTCCCCACCAGAAATCTTTCAGGTGTCTGGGATGATGTTCAAGTGAAGCTCAGGGTTGTCACCAGAAATATTTTGAGCAGGCTCAATTAACTTTTGAGGAGGCTAGGCTATGCGAGTGTCGAAGGCGAGAAGCGCTGCTAAGGGGGTCCAGGGGCATGCTCTTGACCGATTTTATTTTTTTTCCCAAATTTGAGGCGGCTATATTTCCATTTGAGGCGGTCAAATCGGCCGCCAGCCGCCTCCTAATGACAACCCTGGAAGCTCATATAATGCTGCCTTTAATGGGATTGCTCCGTTGTTCCAAGAACTGTCAGTTACTGAGAGACAATGTTCACAAGAAACAAACAAATGAGCTGCCTTCACTGTTGATAGCATGTTGCATTGCAGTGGACCCAACTTGATGCCACACCCAGTCACATTATTTCGACTCAAGGCCGGCTAGCTGCAGAACTATTTGTTGGGTTTATTGTCCAACAGAATTTTAGTTATCTGGTGATTGTGTCAACTAGAAACAGAAAAAGTGCTGCCTTCACCATGAATATCATGCAGAGAGCATCTAACATGGCACTAAACCCTGTTTAATGATTCTGACACAAGGCTGACCAGCTGCCACCGGCCGTATTTCAGTTATCTAGAGACAGTGATGTAGATAAAGTGCTTCCTTTACACATAATACCATGCAGTATACATCTCACATGATACCTCCTCACTCACTGTGGGCATCCATAGTCTAGTGGTTAACAAGGCTTGACTTTGGACTGGCGGGACCCCAGTCCACAAGATGTTACTCAATGTTAGTCCCTGAGCAAGACTATTAACTGCACATTGCTCCAGGTACTCAGTACCTGAGGATTGGTTCTACCCAGGAAGGAGGCAGTCAAAAGGGATTTATATAAGCTGAAAGAACATGGATATGAGTAAAGAAATTTATACACCCAGTCACTTTATACTGACACAAGGCCTATTGCAGAACTATAAGCTGAGTCTGCTGGACGCTTTACCAATAATAGTTTTCACAACTTTGGTATGTGACGGACAGGATTGAACCCGGATCTTTCTGCATCAGGATAAGTCTTCCTAACGATTTCTCTCCCCGGGCATTGAGAGCATTGTTTGCTCCCGATATACAATGTCTGCCTTGTGCACCGAGATAAATCAAAGGAGACAGTTTTGTCCTGCAGCTACAGATCAAACATAAATGGGCCACACTCTGCAGGAAGGAATGTGTTTCTTTCTTTGGTTGAAGATAACAGTGAAAACATCTGATACATATTCAATGTATGCACATTGCAGACAGCTAAAATCTGAACAACCTTGATATGAGCTGCTCAGGGATAGGCAAATATGGGCCTAATGTTAAGGTTCAGGAGATCTCTATATCTGAGGATATAAAAGTATATCCCAAAATTCTCAAATATGTTTTATGTTGCTATACCTCAAAATGTGGGGAAAAAAACCAACAACCAACAAAACCAAGGTTCGAGGTTAAAAAACTTTGAGCTGGAGTCTGAAATCATTCTCAAGGAACTGATTGGTGCAAATTTTGTTCATATTTAAAATCTGACCAATAAGGTGCTTGAAGTTACAATCAGGCTCATACTCAAAGTTTTATAACCTTTGGCCTCAAGTCTTAACAAACTATTACTTAAGTCATAACATAAGTTAAATGTTAAAAAAACACACACCAAAAAAACATTATATGAAAATAAGCCAATAATATCCTTCATTCTCTGGTTGCTTAATTACCCCCTGACCATATACAAATAGAGTTTATCATTACCCCCCTGACCATATACCAATAGAGTTTATCATTACCCCCTGACCATATACAAATAGAGTTTATCATTACCCCCTGACCATATACAAATACAGTTTATCATTACCCCCCTGATCATATACAAATACAGTTTATCATTACCCCCTAAACAATATACAAATACAGTTTATCATTACCCCCTGACCATTTACCAATAAAGTTTTTCATTACCCCCTGACCATATACAAATAGAGTTTATCATTACCCCCTGACCATAGACAAATAGAGTTTATCATTACCCCCTGATCATACACAAACAGAGTTTATCATTACCTCTAAACAATATAAAAATACAGTTTATCATTACCCCCTGACCATTTACAAAAAGAGTTTAGCATTACCCCCTGACCATATACAAATAGAGTTTATTATTACCCCCTGACCATTTACAAATAGAGTTTATCATTACCCCCTGACCATATACAAATAGAGTTTATCATTACCCCCTGACCATTTACAAATAGAGTTTATCATTACCCCCTGACCATTTACAAATAGTTTATCATTTACCCCCTGACCATATACAAATAGAGTTTATCAACTCACCAATGGCCTTCTTTACTGCTGAGCTGAAAATGACCAAGGGGTCATATTTTTTATAATGAATCTTAGTTATTTTTTCCAACTTAAACAAAGAAATGTTTTTTTTAATTTTGCAATTATCAGGGCTTGTGATCAGAATGTGCACTAGTTGCAGGTAATCTTTGAGGATTAAACAAACCATACTGTTTATTTATTGTGTTTATTGTCCCTCCAACAGTATTTCAGTTATCTGGAGACTTGAAGCAGATATAGTGCTGCCATCAATGTGTATAGCATGCCATGAACACCTGGCATGATGCTAAACACAGTCTCTTTATCCTGACACAGGGTCAACCAGTCATGAAACTACCCTTATATTTCTTTGAGCGTTAGCAAGGGAGTTATGCCACTACCATTTTTAATGACTTCGGTATGTTGCAGCCCGGGATTGAACCCGGGGCCTCCCGTACCTGGAGCAGATGCTCTACCAGGTCCGGTTACAAACCATACTGCACAGAGCTACTAACAAACAACTAAGAAAGTGTGTGAGCATTTTTTTAACAAACTTGTTACACGTGTAGTTTGGGGATATTTCTCTGAACTTTCACCATGAGGAAGCCTAAAAAAGCAAGGTAGCGTAGCAAGTGTGTTTTTTTTAATGCTAAAGAGTATAAAAATAAAAAGGATCATTTACCGTTTAAATGTTGTTTTTTTTTAAAAATAAAAATTTATTTACTCTTCAGAAATAGACAGTCTGTACATTTCAAAATACAGGCATCAATATGAGCAAAACAGTAGTGCAAACACTATATTTGAATACAGACTAGAATCAAGTTTGCATGAGACAATAAGCTAAAACAACAAACAACACATGAGTGACCATTTTCAATGACTCAAATTACTACTACCAGTACTTACTTGGACATAAATATATCCAATCATATCCAGAGCTTTTCTTTCCAAAAAACTAACTCTTTGACCACCTCAGAGCACATGGGATATATTATGTCTGTCTCATCATTTCAAACAACAAAAGGCTATACAGCAAAGAAAGGGGGTCAACCCAGTAGCACTCATTTCATCATGCAGTTAAATGTTACCATCATGTTTATAAATAACCCTTTTGGGACACGTTGAGTTAGGTCGAGTTGCTTGATAATCAATGAGGGTTTCTTGCCCTGTTAGTTGCTGAGGGGGGATTGTTTGCTTTTGTAAGATCTATACAAAATAATGTGACACCTTTATGAGCTAGATAAAGATGGTATAACACTGCCTCCACTGTGCTAAAGTGTCCCTTATTAAGTGTGGGGGGTTGGGGGGTGGGGGGAGACAATTTGTTACAATTGTAAGACTTAGAATGAATTGTCTTGGCCTTCAGTGCCAGTGCTTCAGTGTTTGTTTTAGAAAGTACCCTTATATTTGCCTAATACAGGCAAGCTAAGACAGTGCTGCCTTCACTGTGATAACAATATTGTATTTTCATAAAATAGGATATCTAGATTTAACACAAAGAAGTTCTAGGGGTGAAAAAAGTAGAAAACATCTGCGTATATGTTGACAGTGCATGAGGTAGGACACTGTTTGCTATGCCCCCACTTCAACTCAGTCTGTGACCCCCTAGAAAGATCCGTGTGGGGTGTCTCAGATGAAGCAGTAGAGGTAGTGCACAGAGTGGGGTGACCAATAGCCTAGTACTAGAACTAATGCACAGTTGATAAAATATAGGACACTTATACCCCAGGTAGACAAGGAAAAACAGCTTAAACCTTAGCTTGCTGCATTTATTTATTAGGTATGACAAAATACTCCTACAGCTACATACAAAGAATAGGGCCTTAGCAGCAAACAGTGTGGAGCCTTATCAGACAGTTCTAAGCAGGAAGTTGTCTGATCTGGATCTACAATGTTTGTCTAAGCTTTATAAATATGTGATAAGCAGGCTCAGCACTAGAACATACATTGCAATATTTTAAGTGCAATATAGTTGTATCTCTAATATAACTAAGCACAACATACACCTTTTTTGCATTCAGCCCTCTAATTTTGTCAAAAAAACAACAACAAAAGAACTAATTACTAATTGTTAATTTACTCTGTGTTATTAGCTCTCAAGTGTAGGTATAAGAAACAATACATTCGGTTAAAAACAGTATTTAAAAACAGTGACAGCTCAAGCAGTAACAGTTTGAAATTTGTTAATAAAGCATCACCAAGAAATTTCCTTTACCTTGAGTAAAATATAAAATAGATTAATGTTCAAATAAAAGCCACCCTATGAAATCAAATAAACAATTCATGACACGCTGTGCAAGCATTATCATAGAAATATAAATTATCCTATTTACTTGTACAAACCAACAACAACATAAAAGTATCAAGCAATGTTATACCATTTAAACTTCATGATATGATGTTATCAGTACAGGTAGTGCATAAAACATAAATAATGGTGACAAAACTATGTTGAATTGTTCCCTGATAGAAACTGTCGAATCTATACCTGTCACAGCTCCACCCAATATTATTCCATGAATCTAATATTACAGGAATGAGTGTGCGAAAGTAAGTGAAAAAATACATTTTTGTAGTAACAGAATTAATAACATTACTTCTTCTCTCCTAAACACCATGTGGACATTATTTTTCACAATTGCGTAAATTGTTAAACAGAGAACTTTAGAATAAATTAATTTGAGTGTGAGCGGTTTTTGAAACGAAAAAACACATAATTTTTAACTTTAATATATGAACATGTAACTAGCCTACAAAGGGATAAATTCAGAAATTGCATAAAAGGTGGTATCCAACACTTTTGCCGTTATCTAATATATGTAACAATATCTGACCTCGGTTTGTGGTATTTATACATAATTTATGCAGAAAAAATCATACTTAGTCTAAGCTTTGACAATTTTCAACAGTATCTCATTTTAGGGCAGTAAAATTCGTTGATCAATACTTAAATGTTCATTCTTTCTAAATCAATAAATAAGAACAATTGGGATGCCTGCTATAAAATAAACAACGTCATAGCGGATGATGTGGATAAGTGGTCATGTGGCTTTCTTAGTTTAAAAATAACTAATTGTGCAGCATGGCTCAGATAGGAAATACATGCTTGAAATGACGATTGTGGCGTTATGGTTTGCTTTTCTAACAGGTGTTGTGTAGGACATCAATAAACAGCATTTTGCCAGAACTGTTTAGGTAACTATGGTTTATTTTGTTTTATGAAAATATTTTTGGCCCAAACTGTAAGATACCACCTTTTAAGCTGTGATTTTAGGGTGTTTTTTTTTCTATTGTATTTTCCATTAAAAGTAAGAAAAAACATAGCTCCAGATCAGTGTGATTTTATGCTACCATAATTATAATCCGTAATTCTCAACCCCTTAGTGCTAGTACTTATTACAATTGTCTGATTGACAATTCTAATGAGTATCTGGTGTTTGGAGGAGACAGAAAGGAGTAAGCAGGAGCTGTTTGTCTCTTGTTTGGGGTTCTGTTTTTATAAAGGTTTTAGCACCAAGGAGTAGACGTTAAAAACCCCAGGGGGAGCCCTGATAAACACAGTATAAGCAGTGACCATTTTACCTTATTTTCTTATGAGTCCGCTGGATGCACATTTTCTGAAATAATTATTAATGGATCTTGACAAAAACTATATACAAGATATATCGTTTATTATTATAATATTACTGTGTACCAAATAAATGTGACTGTGAATCATCAGTATCATTATTGTTTACATCGAGTTCCTTGTCACTTTGCCGAAAGGTGCTGTCAGCATTTGCTGTCTGCCATTTAGCTGCAGGCAACCGTTTCTGAGTCAACGCGAAAATATCTTACTAACAGTTTGCAGGGCTTTTTCAGGGGGTTTTGGGAAAAAGGCCCCATCCCAAATTGGGAATTTTTGACGCGGTAAATAGTCCAATTTGGGAAAAAAAGTATCGACAAATCAAACCAATTGGGAAATTTCAACGTTTATTTTTCTGCATTAAAGCTTAATTTGCCTTGCTTTTGTGTCAGCGAAAGTGTTACAGAGCTCTTCCAGAGTTTGTTCATAAAGCTCTGTATGGCCTTCAATACAGATTCTCATTAAATTGGAGAGTTTTTCCTGGCCAAGGGAGCTTCTCAAGTCAAAGAAGTGCATAGTAGGTTCATGGTGCTGAACCCTCTCTCCACAGCTTCTGCGCTAGATGGTATTATGATCTTCATCTACAGAAGTTGGTAGATTCTAGATCGCGTAGAATTTACTCTTGTACGACATTTTTCGTTACTATATTTCGCGGGTCAGTATAAAAGCCGGTACTGAATGTACCGTTTTTGCTTCATAACTCCTTTCAGTTTTATACGTAGTCAAACAGTTATGGCGAAAATACCTTTGTTTATGAAATAAAAAATAATTCCTGTTAATTTTCAAAACATATATTGATTTTGTTATCTGGAATGGCTCCGTGACGCATCTTCAACTTGCGTTACGGTATACGGCTGGGTAAGAGTCTATGTTTTCACCGGTTACATTCATACAAAAATTCACGGAAAGTAGTTTTCACAGATCACCGATCAAAAGTAAACAAACGCTTCGCTCAATTGGAAAAGTCTCTTGATTTTATGGTTTCTTGGTTATTTATTTTTTAAAGGTAAAAGGCATTTCGTTTCAAATGGAAATTAATTTATGAGATTGGGAATTTTTTTCTTGAAATTGGGAAAAATGGTCGCTATTTGGCATTGGGAACGGGGCCGAATATCGGCCCTGTGAGACAGGCTGAAATAGCCCTGGTTTGTTTACCAACAGACGACAATACCTCTTTATTACGATCCATTTCATAATAGGCCTGCTTTCATTGGCCTCGAAATCGAACAAATCGGTCGATAATTTAAAAAATCAGATTTACCTGGTGCGTATGTAATTTCTGCCAAAATGGAATTATCGTATGCAAGTTTATAATGCGGATTTCATGTTGATTTTCAAGGTGAGTCTAAATTACATCCATCCAAAAGGACCCACTAAGGTATTTTTCTTGTGTCTACTATAAAAAAATGTGTGTCAGGGATGCGGGAAGCAGAGGTAAAATGATCACTGACACTAGGCCAAATATTTGTGGAATTGCCCTCATAATGTCTTGAGCGAAGGAGTAATATTACAACTACTATTTACAACTTTTAATATGTCCAAACCGAGGGTTATACCCTGGACCTCCTTTCCCTGGAGCTGACATTCTAGACTATCAGGGACTGCTGGGATAGTTTTCAGTAGCAAAAACTGTACCGTACTTTGCGGAATACAGCCCCCTTGGAATACACCCCGCATAGCCCCTTTTTAATGTTTTTTTAAATTTTGTAAACACATAACCCGCAGTGGAATATTCCCCGCACCATTTGTGCTGATAATTTATGTGTAAAGAAGCCATATTCCCAGGTCAAACACGTGTCAACTGTATCACACCAAGTCAGCGTGATCTACACAGTGTTACCTAACACTACAATGCATATATCGATCGATAATCCTTCTCGCCTTCTGCTGTTACACAAAAGCTGACCTTTTGTCAGTAAAGTGAGAGCTATTTATAGATAATGGGATGGTGCAATATGATAGGGGTAGTTATTTTGATGTTAACCCTTTCACTCATGGTTTGGCGATTTTTGGCGTTGTGCGTCAGGCTAATAGTTTGGCGATCTTTGGCGTTGTGCGTCAAGCTAATAGTTTGGCGATCTTTGGCATTGTGCGTCAGGCTCATGCTTTGGCGATTTTACGCCCTCAAAGTTAAGTGCAAAATCATAAGTGAATACTTCATGTAAAGTCTTTCTTTTATCTTTATTCAGTAAGATTAAGCCTTTTTTTATACATTTAGTGAATAAAAAAGGGGGGTTGTTCTGAAAAAATTGTGACAATTTGCTAAGTTTGTAGAGCACCCAAATGGAATTTTCCATTGTTTACACTCGCTGGCAAATCTTACCATTTCTAAACCGCAACAACTCTCACATGGTCAGCCTTACAGTAAAAACCGAGTATGCCGATGTAATAAACATCCGCTTCCTTCACAATAAATGGAAGTGAAGTATTTGATGTTGAAAAGTTTTGCCGACTTACCGGAACCCCCTGTTGCTTCGGGGCAGCATTGGATCATAAAACCCACTGACTAATGAAAGGGGCAAAATGTTTTATTGCTCTGTGGATCAACTTGGAAGGTATTTAAGCTTCAATTGATTGCCTCGTTCATTAGCATTCTAATCGCTGCATCGTAAACACCTATTGAAAAAGATCTTGCACACAAATTGTTTGATAATATTTTTTGATAGTCTCACTTTATCTTGCTTCAGAAGTATGCCTGATGCTTATGATATTTTGTTTGGTAGTGACACTGAGTCAGAAATTTCTGTTTTGGGGAATCAGATTTAAATGTTGTTATTTAAATAAAAAACAATAGCAATTAATGAATATTTCAAACATAAAATAAAGAAATTGCCTACGACATATTTCTTTTGTTTTATTCAAACCTTTCTTCTAACAATTTATATAACCTCAAATGCATGAAAAGTATATAATCAGAAAGAAAAATTATTTCTGAATAAACTTTTTAATTACATAAATATGATTAAATAACTCATTCTAGCTTAAAAAATAGCTTAAACATAACTACTGTCAGCTTCCCACACAAAACCAATAATGCTCTATGAACCTGAGGTACCTTTGTCACCAGTTTACCTATGCATGCCAGGTGGCCTGATAAGCCATCTGGTTATGCATTAGGCATATGGTTATTTAGGAGAACTGTATGAGTGAAAGGGTTAATGCATTAAGTGTTTAATTGGAATAATCAGGGTACAACAGGCTGATACGTGCAAAAAATTAATTGCCGTGCAGTGCCATTAGAAAGAATGTAAATTATTGTTTTAAGTTTATGTTACCTACAAAAGTGACAATTAAAGATGATTGATTGATGTAACTGTGCAGCGTAATTATCGGCGTGATATGTGTTCAAACAGAGAACGTAAATCGGCCTGTCATATTGTTCTAGTTTGATATTAATAAAAATTTACACAACTAATCTTTTTTTCGTCTTCACAATGTCCCCGCTAATGTACTGAAAATGGAGCCAAGAACGAGTGCATATACATGTATGCAAAATAGTCATGAACCACTATCCGATGCTCGCAACAGTTCACGTTACACTAGGAGGCGAAAGTGGTTGCGAATTTTAGTGAGATGGTCCTTAATTCTGACCCCAGTCAGTATGCTGTTAATTATGAACCACCATCTGATGCACGAAACTGTTTATTTTACACTTGTAGACCAAAGTGGTTGCAAATCTTTGTGAGACGGTCCTTAATTCTGACCCCAGTATGCTGTAAATGTTCTGTGCAAAGACTATTATTAAACTGAAGGTCACACTTTTAAGCGGCAAAAAGGTTAAGGAGTTCAGTTAAGCCTGCAATCAGTTTCCCTGATCTTAGGTTAAGGAGTGGCAGCTGGCTGACAAAAATTTGATTTTGTCAACAGATTCCCCGCACTGGAATATTCCCCGCAGGCCGCCATCTTGAGAAAAAAAGTTGCGGGCTATATTCCGCAAAATACGGTAGATGTCAATACCAACCGTTTTTACACAAAAACGTTATGGTTTTATAGTGTAAAAAATAGAAATTTTATCATGCAGTAAGATCATGAAATATTGTTGCACAGCGTGCAGTGATTTTTTTTTTGCCTAAAATTAAAGCCGAATATTGGCATTCTCCCCACAAGAAATAGATGATTATTTTCTCCTTAAAAAATACATATTAAACCCCAAATATTTCAATATCATATGCATAAAACATATTTCTTTTGAAAAGAAAACACCGCAATTGATGGCATTTTCTTTCGTCCCAATGAACGCTGATGTCAACCGTATCCCGATACCGGGATTTAGTAAAGCGATCTTTGTGATCAGAAAGCTTGTCTACTGCTAGCTTTTTGATAATGAAGCAAAATGTAGCATAAATCACGAACTACATGAAAAAACTTTGTAAAAACGATGCTAGCTGACAACAGTCCATAGATTTGCATGAAAAGCAAAAACTGTTAAAAGTACTCTTAACAGTGTTACTTTTAAAAAATCTGCTTATTCTGAAATAATTTGTGTTAGCTATTCTCTTTGTTTATGACAGGAATCTTGCTATGTTGTAATGATAATCATTCACATTATCTGCGTAGTTAAGTTTATTTATATGCTCCAATGATCTGTTATACAATGATTTAATGTTATTATTTTCACATAAAACCAACCAAAACAGATGCTGCATACTTACTCGCGACAGCTCTTATTTCATAAATAAATTGTTGCAATCCCAAATACTATGACATCAGACAGTTTTCTGGTTTTGTTTACATTCACTTCTGACAGTCGACAGTAAAATGTCAAATACAAACAAACAGTCTGCTTAATTTTTGGTTTTTCAATGGACAAAAAAGACAGTGAGCCAAAGAAAGAAAGGAAAGAGATGAGTAAAAAAAATTGTATGATAAAACTAAAAGGCATAGATAATTTTGCCCAAAGTGGCTGGATGAGTTTAACTGGCTTGGATTCGACAAAGACAAAAAAGTTAGGTTCTGCAAGTCATGTAGAGCAGCAAATGATAACAACGGCTGCATCGTTGTTGGTATGGACTGATGTGTAACTATTACCTTGTAACCAAGCATTTTTTTGAAGTTCAGTGTTGTTAACAATGAATCGTTGACAGTTGAATCGATTTTATATGATACTGTTTCTAATTTTGCTTAATTATTTTGTTTGTTCATGGTATAAAACAGTCAAATCTGCATGTTTAACTTATGTACATGTATCAGTGCTGTGACTACATTTAACATTAATTACAACAAGTCAGTGTAGGTTTTCAGTGTTTCAGTATTTTAGTAACATTGACATGTTGATCTAGTTCATGTTAGGTCTTGTCTAGTAGATTTTCAAAGTAAGTGGATCACTGGTCCAGCTTATGAAAAAGTTAGCATCGAACCCTGGTAGGAAAAGTAAACTATGAAGAATCAAATCTTCATGAAAGAAATTTAAAAACACTGGACCTTCGGCCAACCAAGGTGGCAAAATCTACAGAAACAGACCAAATTTACTGGACAGTATGATTTTGGCATTTTCAGGGTTGTCATTAGGAGGCGGCTGGCGGCCGATTTGACCGCCTCAAATGAAAATAGGGCCTCCTCAAATTTGAAAAAAAAGAGAAGAAAATCGGTCAAGAGAATGCCCCGGACCCCCCTAGCAGCGCTTCTCGCCTTCGGCTCTCGCATAGCCTAGCCTCCTGAAAAGTTCATTGAGCCTGCTCAAAATATTTCTAGTGACAACCCTGCATTTTGACACAAAAGGTTGGTTTAAGCTAACCAAGGTGTTAGGAGTGGTTGGCTTCAGTAATGTTTTTTTTATAATAATTCAGAATGATGTGGCTTAAAATTCCGGTGGATCATCGGTCCATTTAACTTGTAAAATTTGATGGACCGACTGAGATTTTGGTGGACTCATCCGCTGGTCCTCCGGGTTTTGTCTATAGACTATAATCATTGTTTATTCAGGGTTGTCACTAGAAATATTTTGAGCAGGCTCAATTAACTTTTGAGGAGGTTAGGCTATGCGAGCGCCGAAGGCGAGAAGTGCTGCTAGGGGGGTCCGGGGGCTTGCTCTTGACCGATTTTCATTTTTTTTTTAAATTTGAGGCGGCCCGATTTTCATTTGAGGCGGTCAAATCGGCCGCCAGCCACCTCCTAATGACAACCCTGTTTATTGATCAAAGAATAAACTGAGGTTCTCTATATAGTGGAAGCTGTATTTCAACCTACAAAAAAGGGTTGCATGTTTGTGTAAATCATCAAAAATCCAATGAAAATTAAGTTGCAAAGGACTGCAATAAAGATTATCCGACAGACAGTAACATCTCTTTAGCCAGAGTAGGAGTGAACAACATATGTAAGCAGATCCTCTCAAAAGGTATTTTGATAGTATGATACTGAGCAGGTAAGCATGGGTCAAGTTAAAACTCAAAGCAGTCAACTGACTTCCAAGTTCCAAAACAACTAGTTATAACCTATTACAAAGTGGCAAATTAAGCAGCTTGTAAGTCATAGCAACTGTAACTAATGATGGTGAGGAAAAAGAAATGGTCACATAAACTGATCCGAATTAACATTAAAATTAAACACCATCTTGAAAGCAAGTGAACTAGTTAAAAACCTATACTGCATCATTTTTTATCATGTTTTTTAAGACTTTACCAGAACAGAATTTGAAGTTTATAATTAAAAATACAAGTCACACGTATGGGGCGTGGCTTGATAGAATGAATCTTTGTTCTAAAAATATGCATGACTTTTGATTTCTAGGACAAGTTTGCAGAATTGTAATGAACTGCTTAAAGAACACTTTGCAAACTCAAAATTTGTGTTGCTCTTCTTGATTTGCACTGTCATTATTAAGTAACAGAAGGCTGCATGAATGCTGATGTCATCATAATGGTGTCAGTCAAGGTTTAGATTAGAAATGAACACAAAGATGACATATATCAAGTTCAATTAAACAAATCAATATGTATTATTTTTGCATTTTAAAATGCATCCTTTGAAAATAGCATTAATTTGTGCGATCTGCTTCAGCAGTCAAAAATGGAAAGCCACAAGGACCTATGAAGTGCACAATACTGTAGCCTAGAGAAAATGTCAGAATAACATATCTAAGCGTAGCCAATGAGTTTGTACACCTTCAATTTAAATCACGCACACTACAATAAATTATTTTATAAAGCAGCAATAAATTTAATAATGCATCTACTAATTATGCAATCAGGCATTGTGTCATGTGATTCGGTATGCACAATGCTGACTGTTATTGTGACAAAGTAAACAGAAACAGTTATTTTGGGACATATTCATACCCGAATTTTCTCTTTCCTCTGCGCACGGGCTTTCATCTGGCTCCTCGTCATTGTCCATGGTTGGAAGAACTCATATGCCCCGAAATGCAACAGACTGAATTGGTTTGAAGTTCAATAAATCCAAAGAACCTTGAAAAAAATGTCACATGTAAAGCAACGGCTCCATCACGTTTTCATTCGCCATTTTTATGTCACGTGACTAAATTTTGATGCGTCATGACCACAGGAATTAGAACAAGGGTGTTATATTAGTAAATCGGTCAAGGTACGAAAATACCTGCCACAGCCTAATGAAATGTAAATTAAGGATTCGTACGAGGACTCTTTTTTATTGTTTTCTAATATATTTTGATGTGGTAGTGCATTTCTCAATTATAAGCGATGTGGCCACGGGTCAGTGACAGTCACACAGGCATGTCTGCAGACATTAGCGTGCCCTACATTTCTCAAGGTATCCCTCCGCAAGAAGCCTGATAATCAAATTCAGTTTTTCATTATAATGGCATACATTTTAAAAATTGATAAAAAATATTGTTATTTGTAGAAGAATCGTTAAATATAAGCTCAAAACGTCTTATTATTTGAATATAAAACAAGGAACTATTTCTTTAGGCGCCCGGTATCATGCAAATTGTTTGAGCGGGAAATAGAGAGGACGCCATTTTGAATCAATGAATGTAAACATAACCAACATTTTACCATACTATTTCATACTTTGAGAGGTTTACACGAATGTGAGTACCTTTTTGTTTAATTTTATTTGATAATTTATAATGTGCTACAATTTATGCCATATTTACGACAGTAAAAGCTTTATTTACTGTCGCAATCGTGATAAATACTTGGCGTTCGTTTCGTGGATGTTGTTTCTGCAACGATTGCTGCAAGAAAAGTCTTCCGTTATTACGTTTGCGTCTGGTGAATGAAAATTTTGTCCTGCAGATATAATGTCTGCTTTATCTTCCATTCGAATAACATTAACCTAAGCGGTTGTGTTTCGGTTGTGAATAAAAACTGAGTTACTTTGTTGAAAGCGGAACGCTGTGAGCTTTACCCCACCCACTATGAAATTTCATAAAATTTGCTTCAAAGGTAAATTGTTGCTTTAGAGCCTTACCTCTTTGCTGTCACTTTAAGGAAATAAGTATTGTTCTTACAAAAGCTGGTGGTAGATCTTTTATGCACACTCCATGATACAGTAGGTGTTGTGATGTCCCACATATAACATGTGATCATTATGCACCATTATGATTTAATGAAAAATTGTTGACATTTTTTCAAAAATGTTTGATAATTGTTTTTAAAACTTAACATAGAAATAGTGTTTATAATGTTAAAATTGCCATTGTTCTAACAATAAAAAGAGTAAATGCAATTGTTCTGGTGGTTATGACATTAATACTAACTTGGTGTATATTGTTTATATTAATGCACCATAAGCTGATGACAGTTACTTTATAATCTTATCCGGCATCAGCATGTGATGCTTTTAAAAAAGCAAATAACTTCTGAATATATTTGCACTTTTAAAAAATTGCAATTTCAGATAGTGCTGAAATTTGCACCAAGGTATATTGTCACTCAAACAAAATTGCATGTCAAAGATATGTAACACTTTCTGACCGGCCGCAATAGCTCAGGCGGTAGAGCATCGGCTTGCGGATCAGGAAGTCATGGTTTTGAACTCTGACCGGATCAAACCGAAGACTTTAAAGTTGGTAGTACAGGCTTCCCTCCTAATGCTTTGGCTAAGGGGAACAGCATTATGCCTGACTCGCCGGTGTCAGTAAAGTGGACTGGCCGAGTTCAGTCCCTGGGCATCTCATAAGTACCCCTGTGCTATAATGATAGAAATGTCGCTGCGCAGTATCGGCAATAATGCTGGCTAATCCCCTCTGTCGCTGGATCAAACCAAAGACTTTAAAGTTGGTAGTACGGGCTTCATGGGTTGTACGCCCAGCATTTCAAACATCTTTGAAGATCACTGCCAATACATTATCAATATTTGAGTTTCGATATATCTGTACTTAATAATATTCTTATTGCTCAGTAAATTCCAGTCTTGATTGTGTTGAGAACTTATAATCTGGAAGGTCTTCCAGTTGACCTACAGTGAGCTAATGGTTCTGCTCAGATATGTCTGGGGTTTTGCCAACCTGTAAAATTAATGGTAAAAACTTGTGTTCATTATATTTCTTTCATTATACACTTAATTGGACCTATTTAACTTACAATTATAATACAGTCATGCAATCCCTGGTTTTATTTTAGGATGCTGAATGTTTTGCTGAAGACAGCAAGATGCATATTTTAGATGCAAGTATTCAAAAAATCAATAAATTGTAACCAAAGAAGTACAGAAGAAATAATATTTTGATGAATGTTTTGGTCTCAACTCGAAAATAATTTCTCTATATCTTTTTTTTAAAATTTTTTTATGGGTAATTGCATCTCAGTTATTGTTTCACAGCATCTTTATTCACTTTTCAGTAAAAAATGTAAGCATAACATCATGACAAATATTGTTTCTTTTTATTTCAGATATTGATTGTAAAACCTCAACATGTTTTATGCACATTTTGTGCTGAGTAAAAAAGGGCCACTGGCTCGGATATGGCTGGCCGCCCATTGGGACAAGAAGCTAACCAAGGCACATGTGTTTGAAACCAACATTGATAGCAGTGTGGAAGCAATCATGAAACCAAAGGTATTTCAAGGATCTGTTTGCAACTTAATTTGTGTTTTCTATACTTTTTGTTTACTAAAAATTTAAGTACTTTTCCTTATTTGCAAAATAATTCCCAAATAGCAAGCCAAATATGAAACAAATTATTAACGGTCACTTTTTTTGTGCATGGTAAATAGCTTGTGTTTCCAGTTACAGTAATCTTACATTATTTTCATTTTAAAGATATGTATGTATATATTTATTTTCTTCCAAAACAAGGGTTTTTCTCTTTCCTTTTTAATATAAAGGTGTACATCTCTTGACAATTACTCCAAATTAGTAATTCCATGCCAAATTAGTAGTTCCTAAGATTCTTGTTCTTACTTTGAATGTTTTATTAAGGAAATTTCTAAAATTCCATATTTAGTATCCAGAAATAGAGTGAAAATGATCGTTGAATACTTCTTCTTAGTTGAAAACCTCATATTTTCAGGTTAAACTGGCTTTGCGTACGTCAGGTCATCTGTTGTTGGGAGTTGTGCGTATTTACTCCCGCAAAGCTAAGTACCTGCTGGCTGACTGTAATGAAGCCTTTGTGAAGATTAAGATGGCCTTCCGCCCTGGAGTCGTTGATCTGCCCGAAGAGAACAGAGAAGCTGCTGTTGCTGCCATCACTCTCCAGGAAAACTTCCATGACTTTGATGCTCTAGATGATCTTAAGTACGCATTGGTTATACTGAATCTGGTGGTATTACAGTACCTTCCCACAGTTCGATATTAATTATAGATTTGAACCATCTGTTGTTATTAAGGAGCTCAAAACTGCAATGCTTGCAAGATCCAAGAACTTATCTTTTGTTTTTATTTATTTGGATTACTCATCATGACCAGTGTTTTCATTAAGAGGCGGCCGGCGGCCATTTTGTCGCTTAGAACACATTTTGGGCCGCTTAGAAATCCATTGATGCAATAAAACTTACGAAGTGATTGCAGTACACCTGGCACCATTTCCAAGTAATGCTTTTCCAGAATTTCCATGGTGTAACAAAAAATGATGCCTTACCAGACTGGCTAATGTAGCCAGCCACCAAGAGAGTTTAGAATGCAGGATTTTGCTTCCTTGATTTTAATATTTTCCATCGTTCATTCCCCCAGACCCCCCTAACAGGCCTCCTTCAGTCATATATTGGCCTCTTCAAATAAATCGTAATGAAAACCCTGCATGACTTGTATAAAAATTGATATAGCTTTGATGTGCCTTATAGATTTTGTTTGACAGTCCTTGACCGGTAACTTTTTGACACTGTAGCCTGTGGGACTACCTACTTCTTAAACCAACTAACCCTTGAAAATAATAAGTATTAAGTAGGCTTCTGAGCATATTTACACATTGCTAGATCAGAAATAGGTAGGCCATTAAGTAATAAGGACCACCTCTTTTTTGAGTATGAAAAAAAAAGCAAAACTTAAGTTGAATAAAGTGTAAGAGTAGTTTTCTTTATAAGCCCATTGACTTGTGATAAGCTGTTATTTTACCTGTTTCTGTTATGGCCAAACAATGTTTTAAATTTTATTTTTCAGTGACATTGATGTCAATGCCCAGTTCTCCACTGTTAACCAGAGTCGACCTGAGGAAATCACAATGAAGGAAGATCTGACAACCATCTCATTTGTAGGAGATGATAGTTTTGGTAATTTTATATTCTTGTTACACACTTTCAAAAGGAATTTAACTGACTTTTTTAAAGAAGAGACTTAAAATAATTTCCATTCAATCTTATTTATTAATATTGCTTGGCAATGTTTACCCTTCTCTTACATGGTAGGTTCCAAGTGTTAGTATATTGTAACTAATGTTGTATCTTTTGACAAACATTCACAACATGCTGTTACAATTCAAGAACAATGTCTTAGTAAGATAAATTACTTAAATATGTCAAAATAATAATAGTTCCTCCAGATTTTTAGGAACACACCAATTTATTATGTACAAAAAATAGTGCCAGGGCACTTAGAAAATGTCATTGTGAGAGCCAATGTCTGAATGGCACCAAAGCAAGCATGTAATGCCTTAGCTTTTCACTGCATGGGTTCAAGTCTCAGTTGGTGTAAACACTTCCATGTAGTAATGCCCGAGATGAGGTTGTGGTTCTACTGAAACATTTGTCTGGGATTTCCATTCATCAAAACAAGCCAAATGTTTCCCTGTTGACCATTATTATGTCAGTCAGAGGCCCATTAAAGGAAGTACAAATCCTGCTAAAACCTTTATCTCTTCTCCAAGCCCTTTATACTGTGGTACTCATTAGAAAATGTCTCAATAAAACAATTTCATGGTTGAGAACCATGGGATGTACATAGAATATAAACACATACAAATTTACTTGTCAGGAACTCTGGTGATGATGTAAAAGCCGTGGTAGAAACAAATCTTGCACATTTCTACACCACAACTAACCTAGCTGTATCATTCCATTCACAGGCGATGTTGGATTTGATGAAAAAGAGCTACTGAGAGATGCACAGTTTGATGACCCCTATTACAAGAGTCCCCGTCCTGACATGTCAATGCAGCCAGTGGCCGACAAATCTGACACAATGTTGGCTGAGACTTCCACAGCCTCTGCTATGGATGTGGATCTTCCTCCCCCAATAATGGATGACGGATTTGGAGGCGGTGGATTCATGGGTATGTTAAGTAGTCTCGCACAGTCACTGTTTCTATGGTTTATTTTGTTTAAACCAAATTACGATAAGGCATTCTTTTTTTTAGATTGGTTAAATTTCTGACACTGTTGTAGAGAACAATAAAGTTTCTTACAAAGGTCTTTGTTGAGTCTCATCAGTAAGTTTCTGTCCTAATTACCGTACTTACTCACTTATAAGACTATTCGCTTATAAGACGACCCCCCTACTTCACCTGTTAAATTGCCGGTTTCTGCTTTGACCCGCTTATAAGACGAGGCTAAAAAATGAACAGGAGCGTTGACCAGTCATGCTGTCTCAACAAAAGGGTTAATTGGTTAACAGTGACTGTAATTTTCACATGTTGCGGGATGTATCTAGTCTCAGCTGCACTGCTATCCTGTAGCGCGTGGTGGCATGACATTAATTTCTTTGATCTACGTCACCAAGTCTGGTATGACAGTACACGATATATAGGGGAACAGTGCACTGTCCTTGTGTACATGCCACTAATCAATTCATGGAGAAATGTAATAGGCAGCTGCTTATAAAAACACATCGTTCACACCCTCACTGTCAAACTGCTCCGATCGATATCACCTTGACATCAGCTTATCTCAGAGTCAGTCATTTGACCTGTGTAATGAGGCAAGTCTACACGAGTAAATTACAGCTTGGTGTATTTGGCAGACTGAAGTTGAAAGTTTGTTTCAGTGTTTACTGACGGATAATAAACTGTGTTTCATGCAGAACAAGGGGAAATGAATGTGAGACAGTTAATCGTTGACGGACAGAATTCAAAGTTCAATTAAGGTAAATTATTGGTTGTCGATAATGACGGCACGTCGGGTCATTGCATAACGGCTAACAAGTTGATGTGGTATGTTTTCGACCTAAAACAACGTGAAAACTTTTTGCCAGTCGCTAGACCCCGCCTATAAGACAAGCCCCATACTTTGAACATGAAATTTAAAGGAAAAATCCCTGTCTTATAAGTGAGAATGTATGGTATGTCAGTCTCTGTCCTAAATGTGTAAGTATCTGTCTAAGGTGTTGGTTACCATTTTGCAGTTTTTTTTTTGTTTTTATTTATTTGTTCAAAAGTTACCTTGTTGTATGTTTGTCACCTTGTTGAATTTCAAGTTTAATTGTCACCTTGTTGAATTTCAAGTTTAATGAGGAAAATACAATTAAATTTGAAGACTTTTCATTCGAATACTTTGTTAGCTGTTCTGTTCACATACTCCGGAGAAAACACCCAAAGCTTTGAATGCATTTAGTCTGCAGTCAAGACAATGTGTTGTTTACTTCTTGACATAAAGGTAATCATTTTTACTACAGTGCATTGTTTAGTACCTGTTGCCAGTTACTGTTGTTGTTACTGTTTCATGTTTTGTTCTGTTCTGGCTATCTAGACATGAATGATCATGATGATGATGACGATGATGCAGACAGTTTCGGAGGAGCTGTTAATGAAGACTTCTTGGGTAAGTGAGGAGTGAATTAAATGCCTAGTTCTTATATGTAATAGGTAAAGAAGAAAATTACCTTTGAAAATTACCACACATACTTTATTTTGAACTACCACTAGACATAGGAATACAGAGTTATCGTAAAATTGCACAAAACACAAACGAGGCAATACACACAAAAAAGAAAAACCAGCAAATGCCGTCTTGGAATGGTCAGTCGGCAAAGGATTGACTGGGGTGCTTAAACCTGGTTTATAGAGCCAGGGTGTTCGGTAGACTCTGAACTTCAAGGGTCATTGACCCCGCAGTCAAAATTTTCAGGGGTAAAATTCAAACTTCTGAGGGTCATATTTGTGTGTCGTGTAGCACATCATAAAGCGCACATGTGCTGTTATATCAATGTTGATTATGTTTTACTATTTACAGTAAATTAATTTTTCTTTTTAGCTCATCTGAGCACAACGTGCTCAAGGGGAGCTTTTGTGATACCGCTTCGTCCGTCGTTCGTCGTCAACATTTACCTTGTGAACACACTAGAGGCCGCAATTTTTATCCAATCTTCATCAAACTTGGTCAGAATGTTTGTCTGCATGAAATCTTGGATGAGTTCATTATTGGGTCACCTGGGGTCAAAAAGTAGGTCACTGGGTTAAATCTTAGAAAAAGCTTGTGAACACGCTAGAGGCCACATTTATGGCCCAATCTTCACCAAACTTGGTCAGAATGTTTGTCTGCATGAAATCTCGGATGAGTTCGTAACTGGGTCACGTGGGGTCAAAAAGTAGGTCACTAGGTCAAATCTTAGAAAAAGCTTGTGAACACGCTAGAGGCCACATTTATGGCCCAATCTTCACCAAACTTGGTCAGAATGTTTGTCTGCATGAAATCTTGGATGAGTTCATTATTGGGTCACCTGGGGTCAAAAAGTAGGTCACTAGGTTAAATCTTAGAAAAAGCTTGTGAACACGCTAGAGGCCACATTTATGGCCCAATCTTCACCAAACTTGGTCAGAATGTTTGTCTGCATGAAATCTCGGATGAGTTCGTAACTGGGTCACGTGGGGTCAAAAAGAAGGTCACTAGGTCAAATCTTAGAAAAAGCTTGTTAACACGCTAGAGGCCACATTTATGGCCCAATCTTCACCAAACTTGGTCAGAATGTTTGTCTGCATGAAATCTCGGATGAGTTCGTAACTGGGTCACGTGGGGTCAAAAAGTAGGTCACTAGGTCAAATCTTAGAAAAAGCTTGTGAACACGCTAGAGGCCACATTTATGGCCCAATCTTCACCAAACTTGGTCAGAATGTTTGTCTGCATGAAATCTCGGATGAGTTCGTAACTGGGTCACGTGGGGTCAAAAAGTAGGTCACTAGGTCAAATCTTAGAAAAAGCTTGTGAACACGCTAGAGGCCACATTTATGGCCCAATCTTCACCAAACTTGGTCAGAATGTTTGTCTGCATGAAATCTCGGATGAGTTCGTAACTGGGTCACGTGGGGTCAAAAAGTTGGTCACTAGGTCAAATCTTAGAAAAAGCTTGTGAACACGCTAGAGGCCACATTTATGGCCCAATCTTCACCAAACTTGGTCAGAATGTTTGTCTGCATGAAATCTCGGATGAGTTCGTAACTGGGTCACGTGGGGTCAAAAAGTAGGTCACTAGGTCAAATCTTAGAAAAAGCTTGTGAAAACTCTTAAGAGGCTACATTGATGGCCCAGTCTTCACCAAAATTGACTATCATGTTTGCCAGTATGAAATCTTACATATGTTTTGAAGTGAGTCATGAGGATTCAGTAGGTTACTTGGTAAAGTTCTAGAAAATGTTATCAACCCAGTGGCCAATGGTCCAATCTTCACCAAAGATTTCTAAAGTAAATAACTCTTAATTACTTAATGCTAGATTTGAGCCTACGTCATCAGGTGAGCGATTAAGGGCCATCATGGCCCTCTTGTTTAGAATTTAGGTTTTTCTTCAGATCTTTTTCTTTTTCTCTTAATAACATTTAATTCATCATTTTTTGTGTGTATAATTATTATTGTATATACAATTATATCATCGACGACCATATTTTTTTTATAAATAAGCCTTGATGGGAATTATTGATGTTTCTAAGAGTTTGCTTGGGACAAGTAAATAAACAGAATATTGCTAAATAGTATATTTTTTCAGTTACGACAATCAAATAAAAAAATGAATCATATCAATTAACATTGTTACATTGTCACCGTTAAAATAATATTGCTTCTCAAAACTGACGTCACTCCAAAAACCAATTATAAATGTAAGAGTCGACGTTCTCGGCCACCCAATAACGCATATTTCCTAACTAGATATATCTAAAGGCACCATCAGGCAAGACAACAAGAACCTGGTTTTCAGTACAAAATGTACTGTGTCAAACTGTAGTCTGTGCCCAAAACTAATTTTGAAATATCAAAATGTCAAACAAGCTTTTTTTAGCCATAATTTCAACCATTCAAGTAACAAATACATCTTTCGTAGATACGATCAATCGATTTGCCGTATTAGTGTGCATAGTTGTAAATCGCTGTCAAATCAAATTATACTCGGACGCACCGCTTCGTTCCTTTGCAGTAATCACACATTTAGGTGGTCCAGTGAAGTAATTATACAATGCCTACAGTCGTCCTTAATTGCTTCCGATGCATCAGGATGCTACAAACATGTTTTACGAGTAAACAGATGCCGATCAATTGAGGTTTATTACTTTCCTACACCTCTGTCAAAACGTATTGAAATTAGCCGCGCATACGAGCAAACGTGTCATCGGAAGAATTAAAGCACCTGTTTCCTATTAATTATGCAAGCTCCGCCTACTGTATTGTTTTTCTCATAGCAGAAGGTAATCGATGCGCGCGCATGTTTGTGTGTGCGTGTGTGAATCTGTTCTCATTAATATGCAGACTCCGCCCATTGTCATCTTTTCTCGCTTCTTATGATGCTGTAGGCGATTTTGACCGACACACGGGTAGAAATTCACCTTTCCGTGAGATCTAAAAATAGATATTACACATTGTGTATTAGCATGGTATTAGCCAATCACATCACGTTGATTGACACTTTACCTGCGTTGTGCTGATTCTACTTACACATTGTCCCACAAACATTTTGACAAGCGATCAGTTTAAATCTGTTTGAGCCTTTGGTTCAATTTAATAGCAACAGGGTTGTTTGTTGTTTGTGGTTTGCAAGGAATCGTACGTTGCTGTAATCGCTTCTCTGTTTGCATCTTAATTACGTTTATTGGATGAGGCTTGTCCATTTCTGCATCGAAAGGTAAAATCTCGCTGGAGCCAGCAACATTTTTCTTTCATAATTTTGTGTCATGAATGCATCTTTGGGTGAAACTGTCTTAATCTTCATCAAAACATTTCCATTACAAGCTCTTTGCATTTGGGAGATATCAAATTGATATATTTTCGCGGATCTGTAAGATAATCTGTAAGATTTGCGCTTTAAACCAGGTTGTTTGTGGGCAAGGGGGCGGAGCTTAAATTCTATTTTTAGACTCGCGGAAAGGTGAATTGTCACGGGTCAAAATGACTTCGCTGCTTTATTGATGTGCGTCAGTTAGGGGTATTTCCGAATTTTCGTGCGTCAAAACCCGGGAGCTCGGGTCAACCAAACACCCTGTAGAGCACTCAAACCTCTCACTTCCTTCCCTGAAGGTTTTTCTCTCTGTGTAAATAAGAAATATCCCATCAAAGTGTAGCGACTAAGAGCAGCAAGCATGTGCATCGGAAGTAAAAACTGATTTTTTTATAAACATAATAACTCTTAATTATAATGAACTATCAACTTATGTACATGATATAAAAGTCCTGGCAACCCAAAAATTTCTCAAAATTTTAACAGTTGTCCATTTCCATATCTTCATATTTTCACACATGACTTTATTTCATGTGTAAATGGCATTAGAATATTATATATTTTTATTGGAAAAATAAAATTAATTTTGTTTTTAATTGGGGAAATTGTTTTATTTTGTGACCTTCTAGAAAAAAAAAGTATTTTGAAAAAATGTTAGTTTGTAAAAGTTAAATTATTATCATTGTTGTCTAACCAAAAACATTTTTTCATCTTTAAGCAGATAAACAATAATTGGTTGAGCAGCAATTTTTAGAAATTTATTAGGGATGTTAACAAATAATCGAATACTCGAATATCAAGTCATTATTCGAATAGAGATTTTGGGATTCAAATATTTTATATTTTTTATTCCGCTTTTGTTAGTTTCGAAGGAACATTGAAAAGACATTTCTTTAGTTGATCATAGTGTCCCCAGCGTCTTAAGACGCTAGCGATATGTAATTGCGTTCGCTCTAAGATAGAGGGGGTGGGTCATGTCTCCTGATAACGAATTGCCATCTGGTTAACAGCATGAAATCACCTTACCGCGCACAGCTCCTTCTCTACCCTCCTCTCCCACTTAGACCCAGTCACATCAACCACATCACCATACAGCTGTGGAAACAGTTGCCAACGTACAATAAACACACATGTCAGTTCAATGCTGCGGCAACACTGACTACCCAGCTTCGGTCGGGATAGTGTGTTATAAATACATTATATAAGGCTATACTTATTGATAACAGTCCACCAGAAGCTGAGAACGTCTTTTACTTTTTGGAAAGCACAACTAGATCACTGTCAAACAAACTTTAATTGCAAACACTTTCTGTTTTTGTCACTCTACTTCATACTTGTTATTTTATTCCTATATAATACGGCGACATCTGTTATTTTTTGTCACCGCGATTTTCTGTTCTTTGTTTTTGCTTCGTTCTCTCCGAATAACAAAAATGTAAATCTACATACTTTTTAAATTGTTCGTCATAGGTTTACTTAACACACTTTAAACTCACGAGCTTACAATTTTAATCATTCTTCATATATATACTGGTTGGTACTTCATCAATTTATCAACAGTCAGGTAATTTTGACACAGGGTTCGCACAGTCTTAAAAAGTGCTTAAATTTGAGCCCCTTTCTTAAAAAGTGCTTAACGAAAAAAAGTCCTTAAAAGTCCTTGATTTTAATTACTCTCTTAAAAAGTGCTTAATTTTCTCTAAAAACCTGCTTAAAAATGAATAAATTACTTAGGTCATGGTAAAATGTAGAAAGTTTTAAACAGACAATCGAATTTAGTATCAAAATAGATAAATTGTTTGCGAAACGTAATAGTAAGGGGACGAATTTTAAGCGGTTCGAACTAGTTTGGGTACGAATACGTCAGAGTTGCGCCCCTTTGTAAACAACAAAATGGTGTCGGGAAAAAAGAAACGTGCTTAAAAAATGGGATAACGTGCTTAAAAAGTGCTTGAATTTTGGCATGGGATGGCTGTATGAACCCTGTGACACTAGCCAATCGCAGTAATTATCGTCATCTAATGGTTTTGTTTACATTCACCTTTCACCCATAGGCATATGGCGAGCAGGTTCGTAATTGTCACCTGTGTATTGGTAACTAAATGTCTCTAATTGACATGTTATGGCTTCGGATTAACGCCCTTAGCGATATCAGCCAATCACAATTAAACATCAATCCGACCACCAACCAATCAAGACCGTTAATTGGCTGTACACTTGAGTGATTGTGTATTGGTAATTAAATGTCTCTGATTGACATGTTATGGCTATGGATTAACGCCCTTAGCGATATCAGCCATTCACAATTAAACATCAATCCGACCACCAACCAATCAAGACCGTTAATTGGCTGTACACTTGAGCGATTGTGTATTGGTAACTAAATGTCTCTAATTGACATGTTATGGCTTCGGATTAACGCCCTTAGCGATATCAGCCAATCACAATTAAACATCAATCCGACCACTAACCAATCAAGACCATTAATTGGTTGTACACTTGAGCGATTTTCTTTCATAAAACCTTCATGGTTTTGCCTTATTGTCTTACAGTCGATCCAGTATCACCCGCATTTTGTCCTTTAGAAAATGCCGCCTTTAATCATTAATGTATTTTATAAGATTAGTTCACAAAACATAATTGACTGTTTGTTGTTATACATTGTTTGCGGTTAGTAGAGTAAAATATTAAAATTGTAAGCTATTTTGCATGTGTTGTACAGTTTCATCTAATAAAATTATGATATGGTTTTATTAAATCGATAAGTAGCCCCTTAAATACGTCATATGTTAATACAAATAAGTAATTAATTTCACAAAATGCCTTTAAATTGTAAAGGTTATTACACGAAGTACAACACGTAACAAAAAGACACCCAAGTTTAAGGTGACTAATTAATAATGTATATATTATACGGGACTTTGCAGGTCATCTTAACATTGATTGGTTACTTTATAGTTTTATAAGAGTTTCAATAATAAAAATAATAATAATAATAATAATTGTTAAGTAGCAATGACATTATTTACGCATTTATTGGCATTCTTCACTGACAGTATTTTCTTGCAAACTACCACTGACCAAGTAAAGAAACGCCCCATCTGGTCCTTCACTATAAACAGGATAATGGCGGATTCATAATATTGCCGTTTGTATTTCAAAAAGAAGAAATCGTCGTTTTAAAATGAAATGCTATGATAAAATCATAAATCTACCGCCGCTTTTGCATTAAGTAAGGCTAGCAATGTACATTGTGGTCAGAAATAAACATTTTACAATGAATAAACACATTCAATGTAGTGGAAAATTACCGTGTTATATGCCACTTTGATACAAATTCCTTCCGAATATTCGAATATGATTCGAATACACGTTCTGAATATTCGAATATCGTTTTGGGATTCGATTTACATCCCTAAAATTTAGAGATTTTTACAATTAAAAACATCAACAACAACATTAGCTAGACTTAACAAAACAGGAGAAAAAAAAGTAAAATGGATGTCACCCCAATCACTATTTGACCATGAACTATCAAACTATCTGCAGGAGAGGACCTTATCGCTGGGGGTAATCTGTTTGAGGACACACCTGCTGTACCAGAGGTGCCGCCATTACCTGAGGAGAACAATAAACAGATGGGTAAGACATTCATTTTATTGATAGCCAGTAGAACACTTTTTTGGTCCCTTTAAGTTGCTGGTGGCTTTTTGTGTTACACCCATGAAAAGTCTAAATTTAAAACCGCTGGGCATTAGATTGCAGTCAAAATTTATTTGAATAGAAATGTCTAGTAGACTTTGACCACAGTCCACGGTCTGTTGTTGATGACCCCATCTGTCTGTGGCTTGATTAGAGATATTGTGACCATACTCAAGCTATAAGAGATTTTCTTATAAAAAATGTCTGATGTTTTGCTAGAAATTTCTCGAATCTGGGCAACAGTGTCCTCTTTATATATTTCTAGTATTAATCTTGATTAGTTGAGTTAATTGTTGAAAATACAGTCTAAGTGTAGTCTTAATTTGTTAATAGCTGCAGAATATATTAGAAGTAAAATTTGCTTATATGAGTAAAACCTTATCAGTTTATAATGTATAGTAAAGTCCCTAGCTGTGATATTGTTATAGCTGCTGTTATTCTTATATAATGTTTTGTCAGATTTAAATGTTCAGTTTTCCATGCAAGTACTAGTAAGCCCATCTCTTAATAATATGGGCATCAGTTGGAATCTGTTTTCTCTTTGAAATACAAAGCGAGTGCCCAATTTTATTTTAATTATGGCCAGCAAATTGGTGCAGAAATACCCCAGACAAATGGCTGGGTAGAACTACTGACTTGCCGCAAGTCAGCTGGAAGACCTTCCCACATTAAGTCCTTTGCCCCAAACAGGATTTGAACCCACATGGTTAGAGGTAAAGCAGTCAGAAAAGTAACGAGTCAGTGGCTCTACCATTATGCCACAGAAAGCCCCTCATTTGAAATTAGACTTCATAAAGGCCTATTGATAAAAATATATTTTAAAAAAATATTTTGGATCTAGTTGGACTTATGTATACATGCATGTTTAAGTTTTATGAACAAGCACTGTCAAGCTTACTTAATGCTTCCCTAGAAAGATGGTGTCAAGTAAGAGCTTCTGTTGTTGTTTTTAGCTCACCTGAACTCGCGGTGAGCTTTTGTGATTCCGCTGCGTTCGGCGTCAACATTTTAGTCTGTTAACACTTTAGAGGCCACAGTTTTTATCCAATCTTCACCAAACTTGGTCAGAATGTTTGTCTGCATGAAATCTTAGATGAGTTCCCTACTGGGTCACGTGGGGTCAAAAAGTAGGTCACTAGGTAAACTCTTAGAAAAAGCTTGTTAACACACTAGAGGCCACATTTATAGGCCAATCTTCATCAAACTTGGTCAGAATGTCTGCATGAAATCTAGGATGAGTTCATTATTGGGTCACGTAGGGTCAAAAAGTAGGTCACTAGGTCAAATTTTAGAAAAAGCTTGTGAACGGACTAGAGGCCCCAGTTATGGCCTAATCTTCACCAAACTTGATCAGAATGTTTGTGTGCATTAAATCTTGGCTGATTATATTACTGGGTCACGTGGGTTAAAAAAGAAGGTCACAGTTTAGAAAAACCTTGTGAAAACACTTCAGAGGCCACATTGATGGCTCAATCTTCACCAAACCTGGCCAGAATGTTTGCCAGTATGAAATCTCACATATGTTTTGAAGTGGGTCATGTAGATTCAGTAGGTTACTTGGTAAAATTCTAGAAAATGTTATCAACCCAGTGGCCACACTAATGGTCCAATTGTCACCAAAGATTTCTAAAGTAAATGACTCTTAATTACTTGATGCCAGATTTAAGCCTACTGAAAGCCTGTGTCATTAGGTGAGAGAATAAGGGCCATCATGGCCCTCTTGTTTCTTTTATTTATTTATTTTTTAATTGCTTGTAAAAGTGTATAGTACACAATACCTTAGTTTGAAATTGATTTTTTCGTTACCTTTGTTGCAGAACCTCCCAAGACCACTTCCTTGCTGACCGACTCTATGATCCCCCCTACACCGGCGCCAGGCACATCCGGAGAACAGACCACTCTCATCACCAATGAGAACGAAGCTTTCGCCCTCGAACCCCTTGATACCACTCACATGCCAGGTTAGCCATGTAACTTGTATGCCAGACATTGTACTTAAATAATATCTTATATACCAATATTTGTGCAGTTGTTCTTACAGATCTGAAAGAAAGTAAAAATATCCAACAAAATAGTAAAAAGTGGCTTGTTGAGAAAAAATACACTTCTATCCTTGGTTACTAAATGTTTAAAAAGTCCTAGTTTGTTTCCTTTTATGCAAGTTTATTAATGGAACATTTTTAAATATTTTAAATTATCTTTTAATATTTTTATTAATAGTATTAAGATATTAATAAAAAAACTGGCTCGTTTTCCATTGAGAAGAGTTGACAGCATTTCTTTTGAAATCGAGTTTTTTATTTAAAAAATTGCAAGCTACAAAATCATTGGTATGTGCATTGCAGTGTGAATGTGATTGTACATGAAACTGGTTGCTGGGGTTTATGAGCTAAAGTAATTACAAAAAAAAAACTAAGATCAAAATAAGGTATACTACTGGTAGTCACCTCCTGATACTCTCAATATGCAAGTATGTCCGTTCAGTGGGATTTGTTGGTTTTTGTGTTTGTTGTCTTTTGGAGTGACTGTTTACTTTTTGTTCTTCCATTTTGTACTCAGATAAACAACCATCATTATGCATACTCAATTTCTATTGTAAATAACATCCTGTAAGTAGTACTTGGATGTATTTAGCCCTTTATTTGATTAATTTTATTCATTGCCAGCATCAGTAATGACACCAGAGACAAAGTCCAATGATGCCAAAAAAAGATACCTACTGAATGTTCGGATTACCATGGGTCTTTTTTTCTGTCAAGGGAGACAACAGTTGTACCACCTTTGATACTTATTCTGTCAAGGGAGACAATGGTTGTATCACCTTCGTTTCCCATTCTGTTAAGGGAGACAATGGTTGTATCACCTTTGATACTTATTCTGTCAAGGGAGACAATGGTTGTATCACCTTTGATACTTATTATGTCAAGGGAGACAATGGTTGTATCACCTTTGATACTTATTCTGTCAAGGGAGACAATGGTTGTATCACCTTCGTTTCCCATTCTGTTAAGGGAGACAATTGTTGTATTACCTTTGCTCCTTATACAATATCATTTACCATCCCTTGTATTCTATGCTTGTAGGTATTGAGAGAAGAAAGAGAAAGAGGAAGCTAATTGTAGATGAACAACAGGGTATCCCTAGTGAAACTATGAAACTACAGCTTTCTGACACCTCTGACATCCTCACCACCCTTGATCTTGCACCGCCTACTAAGAAACTGATGCACTGGAAAGAGACCGGGGGCTTCGAGAAACTGTTTGCTCTGCCAGGACGTGCAATAAGATCTCATACTCTTGTCAGGGTAAGTAAATCTGGGGAACATGCACACTGCTGCCAACAATAATGCATATTTACTATGGTTAGGACACATTTATGCACAATGAAAAAAATCACCATCCGGTTTTGAATTTGTGGATATTTTTGTTATCTATAATTAATATGTGAAAAGGACATTAAGGATAAATGAGAATAAAATAAAGACTCAAAAGACTGTAGTATGTTTAGGGCTTTCGTGTTATACCGGTATATTGCGATACAGGGTGAAGGCAAGTATATTGCGATACAGTGTGAAGACAGTACAATACTACGATACACAATGAACATACCGGTTTTTCACAATATTTTGTATAATTTGGATGCTGCTACCATTCTGTGCATCGAAAGTCAAAGATGCTCTTATTTATGAAAAAGAATCGCTGATAACTAACTAAAATGTTGTCTCACGTAAAATGCATGTCAGCGGAATTCATTTTAAGCAGCCAGGGAAGTGCAGTGTACTCGATATGCATTTGCAAAATTCCATAAAAATACATTTATTTTAGGTATCGACTTTTAATTTGATAATTTTATTTCTGTATTTAACCATAGAATTTTTTGCATAGAAACATTATCTTTTTTGACATAAATTTACTACAACTTGTTATAAGAAAGTTTGTTGCAGAATACTTAGAACATAATAATTACCTATTGCTCGACAAATTAATCAAACATGACTGTGCAAATTGTAAACAATATGACCAAGCTGATTGACTTTTTCGAAATATCGCCGAATTTAATGGCAACAGCAATGTGTGGGCCCCTCCTGGGTGAAGGAGGGCAGATCAACAAAGAACATAGTTAAATGTGCTGATTTTGTCGACATTTTGATGCGCTTACAAGACACAGTGCGGTACAAACAATATAAATACACTCTTAATTGTCATCCCTTTAATACAGCGGAAACGTGAGACTACACTTCTCATTATATTTATTGAAATTGCTCCATATAAAAGTTTGATCAAATATGGCAATATATTATGGTACGTATTGCAAATGCTCGAAATCTTTCACAATATATCTTGGTACACTGCAAGCGTATCATGACGCCCTAGTATGTTCCTTCTTAACATAGAATTCTGCAATAGGATATCATACAGAAAAAAATTATAGTACTAAAAAAATCAACTAAATATGTAAACATGATCGATTTGCTAAGCAAAATATAAAATAAATTAAGGATTCCAACCCAATTTTAAGACTGATTTCCAATATTTCTGCTTAGTATGCTTATTTAAAAATATTTTGCCACATTTTGTTTAATTTAGACTTAAAATATTATAGTAAAAATTTTGGATTAAGTTTTAGCACAATTTATTTAATCAAAATAATCAGAAACTGGTACAAGTGATTCATAAAAATGGTTTTTAAATAAAGCACAATTAAGAAATAGGATTCTTTGAGCTCATCCTGGGATTCAACCCACAATTCTCAGTTTCAAGGTAATTTAGGCCATATATCAATACTCTTCAATTGAAGGCATTTCACAGTTAGGTTTGAACTTTCAATAGATGGTTATCGATTTTTCCCCAGGGTGCGCGCGCACCTGTTTGTCCGCCATCTTTGTGGTAAGGCGATCAAAACATCAGTAGCGTGAAAGCGCACGTTGTTTGTTGGTGTTTTTTAATTTACCTTTACAGACAATGAATAATTCTTTCAGTGATGTGAATTGTCACAAAATATCTAATCCGAATCAGAAATCTTTTTCTCCATACCAGCCGTCATTACAAAGAGGAAAGGACGAGAGAAATTTTGGACGCCATGCTTTCGCGCTTGAACAGAGCATTCATTGTAACTAAGCGTTTTCAAGTGTTTTGGATTGCATTAAAAGTCAAAAGAAATTTTGGGAAATTCATACATAATGCTCGAATCGAATAAGCTTATACTTTAGTTAAAGTGAAGACTGTTATTACACTAACTTTATTGTTTGACAGTGCGAATCTTAAAAATATCGCATTAAATGTCCATTATTTTTAAATCTATAAATAGGCACTTTGATGATTTCAGCTTATCTCAGATAGAAAATACCTATTTGTATAGGCACTTTGATGATTTCAGCTTATCTCAGATAGAAAATACCTATTTGTAATGACAGGCAATGTGTTATGCTTTACTTTTTACATGGCTGTACGAGCAAGGTGGGCGGTCAGTTCAACCCCCGGTATCTACCAGTGGTATTTATTGGTATTTACCTGCCTGGAAAATACTCCCCAAAGTGGCAAATACTACCCCGATGATTTTGTTTGCCTTAAAATACTGCAGAAATCTGAACTGTGATAACTTTAAATAATGTATAATCATAATGATAATCAAATTACTTGGACATTTTCTTTTCTTTTTAACCTAAAATACATGTTAGAAAGTAATGCTAATCCACCTGCACCTGACCTTTGACACTCAAAGCAACGCCATATGGTCTAGACTGTTAAAACAACAAGCTTCAGACAAGGGGCTGTAAATAGCCAGGGGCAACATGGGCAAAAGTAAAATGTCATACATAATCTAGACAGTTTGTATAATTGGTACAAGTAAATGGTTGTGTATTGGGTATGGCATGAGCTAGAGTGTCAACTGTATGGCTTCATCCCTGAGTAACTTTTTTAATTCCTCTTGTCATCACCACTTCCATAACTTCACTCCAAACCATTACCAAGCTACTATTCACCATAAAGCCAAAGGATCCAGTCCAGAATATAAAACAGCATTTTGCGGGATCTTTACAAGCAAAAATCATTTTTTTGAATGCATGAGAGAAAATTGTTTCGTCCAAACTGCAAGATACCAGCTCTAATAAAGAGTAAGAAACAAACTGTTCTCAAAACGAGCCTGAACGAGCTGTTACAGCTAACTATTTAAAATGGGTTTGCTTTCACATTGACATTTGTCAATAAATAATAGCACATAGTGTTTTTATTTTTATTATTGTCCTACCTTTCAGCAAATTTTACAAACTTACATTATATTAGAATAATAATTTCACAGAAAATTGAATTCAAGCTCCAGTACTTCTTTTAGAACCACACCATTTCTGAATTAAAAACAACACATTTTACGGTAACAAATATTTAATGACAGTAAATTCATCGATCAATAAACAGGAAAAGCAAAAGCAGTTAAGAAACTAACAGACTGCTTAGGAAATTGGAGCATGTAATGGTATTCGATTTCATATAATAAATATGACAAATATAACATGGGTTTTAAGTAACTTAAAGCAATGAAAAAATAGTATATCATGATGTAAAGAATTGAAAACAGTACACATAATAAATGACCCTGTTTTAAAACCAAAGTTTAGCAGTGCCCTTGTCCAAGCAGTTGCTGGCTTGTAACTCCTCAGCCTCTCAGTGCATGAGTTCGAGTCCTGGTCGTGGTGGTTTACCAGCTAACCCGCAATGCGCAGTGGTTCTACCATGGCACACGTCTGGGATCTAGCTACACCAATATTTAATCGGATGTCGCACTTTGCTGAAACACTAGATAGTTCACTATGTCTGGATATGCAATGTCCGACTGCAAGTCATCAGGCTGTCGTCGAAGACGAGTACGGATCAAAACCAATCAAATTAATCTTCTTCAAGTCCTTTTCACGCACAATAGCTCCAGTGTATTAATATAGTCCTATTGCACTTTGTAACCATTACACACGACATCTTTCGCGAAATAATCGATTTAATCGTCGAATTGTAGGGACCTAAGCAGACATTAGTAAACAATGGCTTTACCACAAATATGGCGGACCGCATTGCTCGTGGGAAATGTGTGACGTCATACGATAACCATCTATACATTGCACTATCAAAATCATGATCATGTTGACAAAGTAGTATTTGCAGAGGAAGACACTCAAAGATTTGTGTAACATAAATTTTTCTTCTTTACCCGTGAGAAGTCGAGGTGTTACAAGTTGGTAACTCAACTGGACATGGGTGCCCCTGTGGCAGGTTATAAAAAGCAACAACATTTCTATTCTTACAGATGTTCAAACGTAACCTGAAAACACGTCAGTGTGAGGAGGGAGAGGATGAGGAGGGACTGGAACTGGAGGCGCCAGAGATCACCAGAGACGAGGATAGATCACTTACAGGTACAAAGGCACATCTTGTCAACTTCTTCATGCATCTGTCCCTTACGCTGGATAACTACTTAGCCTACGATGCTAACAGAAATTAGGGGTTTGGAAATAATTGTGCTTAAACTTAATTCATTCTCTTAATGTTAGTTATCAGTAGATAAAGTGGCAACTGGATCATGCATATCCTGCATTGATAACCATAAGTTAATCTCCATTGATTTATTTATCTTCTTAATAATGATTTACACCAATACCTCTTGTTGACAAAAATGACAAAACCTGTGATTTGTTCATGTTGCCAAATACCTCAGTGTTTCCATTAGGATATACAATGCTTAGGAACCGAATTTGTACCTGCTGTGAGATGGCTGAAATTACTAAAATAACCCTAAAGGATTTAAATCAAAACAAAACTACAGTCTTTTAAATGATATCTTGATTTATAACAACATTATTATTAATTATTTTTATGACATACTGATGTCTTGGTCACCAAATGACATCATCACCTTTGACATCAATTTGTTAGTGTTAAAACAATTAGATCCATTGCAATTTGTGCCTTCTTTATGTCAAAATAATAAGTTATTGCCAAGTCAGAATGCATCTCTTATTCTTTTCATAGATAGTTTTTATTTCTATTTATAAAATAATTAAAAATATTTACACTGATATAACAGTGGTTTCTTTGATTTTATTTTGTTTGTACAAAGGATTGCTGTAGCAGTAAAAAAAAAAAGTTGTTAAACTTTTTACCCTTAAACATTAATGCAATTTTTTTTTCAGTAAGGTTAAACAGTTTATCTTAAATATCTCATTTTTCTAAATATTTCCTATCGTATAATATTCAATGGAGACATAAACCAACAAAACATTTTGTAATTTGGAGCATTACAGCTGTAGAAACAATTGAAAATTTAACAAAACTTGAATCGTCTCCAGATAAATGAAATACTGTTGGTGTTTAATTTGAAGAAAAAAAAATAAATCCCAAAACACCACAAAATATATTGCAAAATAAACATAGTGAGCTAGTCAGTCAGAATTTCTCTTTAAGCGGATCTTGGTTTTAGTACCGTATTACAACAGTAGATTACTATAAATCATACAACCTCTACTCTAATTTTTTTTTCAGAGAGGTCCAGAATTGGCTTATCAACCATCAGTACAATTCGTGAGGAGATTAGCACGATTGTTGAGGAACCTTCAATCCATGAAACTTCCAGGCGCAGCACGCGTCACAGTGAACAACAACAGCAGTTACTACCACCACCGCAAGAACATCAACATGATGCTCTCTCGCATTCTATAGCAGATCTCAACGCCACTGTTGCTGTGCCCAATACATCACTTCCAGACCCAAATGTGTCCGATATCTTCGGTCATTCGGTAAATGAGCCCCACATAGACCTACCAGAGGTTCCCAGCCTGATCCACCCACATCATTTTGATGAGGATGGTCCCCCATCTATAGCCCCATTCTCAGTGGGCCCAACATCTGTCGGACCTCCATCAGTTGGACCTCCATCAGTCGGTGTAGTGGTAAGTAGACATAATTATCATACAGGTTTTTACTTCTTGATTTTATTAATTTATTTATGTTTTACTTTCCAGGTCACTGGACGATATTTTTTAATAGTTTTTTTTGTTTTGGTGTACCAAGTTGACCTGACTAAATATTTAGAACATTAATGTTTTTTTAAGACGAAAAGGTGGAGCTTTTGTCAGAAGCCTTTCGCCAGCATTAATTTTGATAAATTCTGTTTCTGGAAAACTATTAAAATATATATTTTCTTCAAAATTTCAATACTTTTTTTCCTATAAAAAAGGGAGCTCATTTCAAAAGACCGGACCCGGTAGCGCAATAGGTAGAGCGTCCAGGTACAAGAGGCACCGGGTTTTTATCCCGGGCCGCGACATACCAAAGTAGTGAAAAATGGTAGTGGTATAGTTCCCTTGAAAACGCTCAAGCAAATATAAGGGTAGTTCCACAACTGGTTGGCCCGGTGTCAGGATAATGAGCCTGGCTGTGGTCTCGTGCCAGGTGATACACATTGAAGGCTGTACTATATCTGCTTCAAGTGTGCACCGTTTCCAGATAACTGAAATACTGTTGGTGGGATGATAAACCTAATAAACATAAACATTTCAAAAGTGTATTGAACCCTATAATTAATGTTGGCTTTTTTTTTTTTACTTTTTATGGTACTGTCAAGCTTTTATGGCACTATCAACGAGTAAGGAAAATGAAGTCTTTTGTCTTCGAATAACTTCTCTTACTCTTCAGTTTTGATAAATTTTCTACATATTATTATTGTCAAGTATTTTCCATTGTACACTGTGATATGGATCGCTTTCTGACAAGTGATTTTTTGCTTAACATTTTTCGAGACTGCTTTCCAAATTTAAAGTTAACTTCTAGTCTGTTTTAATTAACTTGCATAACTGTCATAAGCTGACACTTTTCACACAGACAAAAATGTCTATCTTTGTTTAATTTTCTTTTGCACAAGTAACAGCCAGGAGTCGACCTGCAGAACCATTTTATAGTTTGTAATTTTTCTGAATTTTAACAACAGAATGGTGTTTCTGTCTTTATTTTTGTGACATTTCCCATCAGTTTAGTCCTTAAAGACCTTGCTCTACCACCGGCCGCAATAGCTAAAGCGGTAGAGCGACGTCTTGCGGATCTGGAGGTCGCGTGTTCAAACCCCGGCCGGATCAAACCAAAGACCTTAAAGTTGGTAGTAGTGGCTTCCCTCCTAACGCTCAGGGCTAATGGGACAGCATTATGCCTGACTCGTTGGTGTCAGTGTAATGGACCGGCCGGGTTCAGTCCCTGGACACCTCATGAGTGCCCCTGTGCTAATATGATAGAAATGTCGCTGCACAGTATCAGCAAAAATGCCGGCAAATCCCATCCCATCCCTTGCTCTTCCAGCTTAAAATTTCCTGCACTGAGATTGTAAGTGATCTTAACTATAGTCTTATATCGATTGATAGGTCAACCAAAGACTAATTTTACTTCAGAGTCAAAACTACTCAATCTACGAAAAAAGGAACTAAAATTACGGTACATCTATTTTACACACATTCAATAAATATAAATAGTAAAAAGTAATAGTGAACAGAATGATCTTCTGTTGACCATTCCTAATAGAAGCCGTGTCACATTCTGCATTGTGTTGTGTTTCAGTCGTTCGGAGGTGACGTAGAGGGAGGTGACCTGATGCCTGAGGATGCTGAGCAGGAGGAGAAGAGATGGACAAAGCGAACAGAACAGATGCAGCACACACTAGATTCAGGGTTTAAGTTCACTGACGAACTCAGTTTTAAGGACATGGCTCGAAAGCTGAATCGTAAACAGGTCACATCGAAGTTCTATACCTTACTGGTGTTAAAGAAGCATAAAGTGGTCACAGTTCATCAAGAGGAGGCATTCGGAGACATTCTTATTGGCAAAGGACCAAAGTTTGGTGTGCCCTGTTAGCATAGATTTATTGTGGTAATGGGTTATTTATACCGGTATTGATTTCATGTGTCGTAAGACAATATACAATACACACCTACCCCACACCCCAGCACAGTTAGGGTTCTTTAATTGAACAAATTATTCAAAAGTGCCAGTGGAGAAGAGGGGGTGACACTTGTGTTCAAATATTTTCAAAGAAAAGATCTGTCAAAGAGTTTCAGATATGTGAGGTAACCGTCTTAGAATTTGGTAAAGCACGGTCACAATTCTCAAACTAATCGTCTATTTATTTGAAAACATTGTTAAACTAAGAGGTTCAAATATGTTACTAGTATCAGCTTTAAGGGGTTATCTTATGAAATACTACCCTTATTTGGTGCCCAATATAGTCTCTCTTAAAATTAGAGTTCAATTTTTAAATACTTTTGTTGAATATTTATCAGATCTTCTTGTTAATATTAATAATAAAATAGAGTTATACTATATATCACAACAGGTGAGTTAATTACTGATACAAGAAAAATGAGTGGACTATTCTGTTGATAATTTTGTGTGTAAACAGAACATGACAACCTTGATCGTCATCTTCAAACTGCCAAGACTCAAAGAAACCTACAACTTGTGTGATCATGATTATTTAAGTATATAGTGCAGTACAAATCACTAATGCAAGTTGATAAGAATTTAAAGTAATTCAAAGAGCTCTATATAGTTAGTAAAAACCACAAACCAACTACTCTTTAAAAAACCATTACATGTTGTTATATTGAAACTGTCTTCTTATATCTGAACATCAACTTGTACATAATATATCTACTAAGTGTGCAATCTGCCATTTCGATGTTTGTAAAATCACTGGTGTCAAACTATTATGTGAATGAGGATAAAGGTATTAATGACAGAGCTTCATTAACCTGTTACAAATATTGCTGCAGTCAACAAATTCAGCACAAATCTTTACCAAACTTTAGGGATTAATAATAAAACCTGAAAAAGGTAGTGAAAAATTTAGAGTTTCCTTAAAAATTCTGAGGGGGACTTTTTCTAAATGTTCACAATTAAAGCCATCTTTTGTTTTGCCAAGTGGATATTTAAAATATTGTGCTTAAGCTGTTGATAAATGTAAAGTTTAAAATATATCTTTTGTGATGTTGACTCTTCAAATTATTATGATGTGAATCTAAGTAGGCTTAACAGAGCTCTGATATTGTCAGTAGTCATACACAACCCAAGACCAAATGGGTCGATTTATGGAAACAATTAGGAAAAAGTAACTCCTTTAAGTGTGAAGTTCTTTCATTCTACCTTCTCATTTTCTTGTAAAATATTAAACTTTAAGGCAGCAAAATTGTACCATTTCAAAATAAAATATTACCATAATTAATTTGTATGTCATGTTGTAACATTGTTAATTTCACATTTTTAGATTCATTGTCATAATCATTAGCCTTTTATTCATATATGTATTATTTTAGTGTAAATTCTATTTCATTAAACTTTTAAAACCCTTCTATTTACCCTCTTTTTGTCAATGCAGAAAATTAAATCTCTACAGTATGAAATTACAGAAAGTAGTGCTTGCGTATCTTCCAGAATTTAATAATATATCAAGTATTGAATTTATAAATTTTTTGTGTGGTTTATAAAGTTACATATTAAAGACCATAAATGCACTGACATACTTTTCATGTTAAATATTGCTCTAAATGAGCTATCCCACTTAGGAAAGCCTGTATGAAAGTTATATATTTGATCAGAGTTTCATCATGCAAAAGGTATGAAATAAGAATGTGAAAAGGAGAAAATGATTTTTGTCCAACTTTAACAAGAAAATAAAAAAAACAACTTCTCAAGTTAATTGCTGCGCCTTAATAAACCCTTTATGATCAATGACAAAAGCAATGATTAATCCAAACATACCTTTAAAATATTTTTTTTATGATGTATCTCGAAAAACATTCAAAAATAGATTTATGTACATTTTAACTGTAAACTTGTACTCCCGTTTTATAGACATTCATGTTTAATCAGTTGTGTTAAGAGTTTCGATTTTCTGCTTCCTTATTTAACAAGAAAATAGTGAAGAAGAAAAGATTGTTACTTGTGTTTTGTTACAGTCACTAGAAATTTTCAACCATAACTATGTTTTATAATTTCAATTGCATAAATCTTTATTACATGATTAACTGTGCATATGATTTTGCAGTAAAAAATCAAGATAAAATGAAGCTTTCATTTCTAGAGATATGTATATTTATTGATTTCATATTTGCAGAAAAATAGGTTTGTGTCGTTCTAGATAAGTTACTGTTTACACAGATGTAGAAAAAAAGAGTTAATTGTCTGTAGCGTGTTTATAAAAGTTTAGAATAAGCTATTTCAGTATAAATAAAGGAAGAACCCAGAGTAAATCCATACAAAACGCATGATTTGTTATGCTTTTAATAAAATAATTTTGGTACAGCTTTCTATGTTGAAAACTATACTTTAATAATATTCCAATTCTAATATTTTTTTAATCATTTTAATTTTTAGATGCATTCATACCACTTGTCTGTGATTAGAATATTTCATATATTTTTAAGAACATAGATTAACTCTAAACCTGCTAAACACAAATTCTGCAGGCTTTTACAAATAGTTAAGAGCCAGATCAGCCAGGATTAAAGATTATAAAACTTTGAGATTGAATCCAAGCTCTAAAGCATCTGATTGGTCCAATTCAAATTTTATTTGAATCCAGCCAATCATATTATTGTTTTTTTGTCACTGACACAAACTCGAACTTTTATAATCTTCAGCCCAGCTCCCAATAAAACGCTGATTATTTGCTGTATTTCACGGTGTTTCTTGTGTTGTATTATTTGTACTTTTCTTCATGCTGTTCATTATCCCTACATTTCACCCATCATCCGTATCGATCATTAACATAGAAGGAATTTTACTTGAAATTGTTTTATAATAAATTTCATGTTATTGATTTGGGTTTGTTTTTCTTCCTGCATTTTCAGTTAGGTATCGAATGTAAATACCCTTGGGGTACTGTATGCAATCTGAGTAAGCTTATGAATTTGGATGCTCTATACCATTTAAGTTCATGTAATCTTATGAATTGTGTGCTCTATGCCATCTTATAATCTTATGAATCGGGTGTTCTATTCCATCCCAGTAATTTTATGAATGGGGTGCTCTATGCAATCTGATTAATCTTATAAAACAGGTGCTCTATGCCATCTGATTAATCGTATGAATCGGGTGTTCTATGCCATCTGAGTAATCTCGTGAATTGGATGTTCTTTGCCATCTGATTAATCTTATGAATTGGGTGTTCTATCACATCCCAGTAATTTTAGGAACCGGGTGCTCTATGCCATCTGAGTAATCATATAAATGGAGTGTTCTATGCTCTCTGATTAATCTTATGAATCGGATGTTCTACGCCATCTGATTAATCTTATGAATGGGTTGCTGCATGCCCCCTTATTTATTTTATTAATGGGGGTCTCTATACTTGACCGTTTAATCGACTACTCAGTGTTTACCGTAATGTTAAAAGTGATTTCCAAAAAAAGCAATACTTCGTTTAGCATTAATGTTAAATGAATAAATGTAAGTAAAGGCAATTAAATAACATAATACCATTGCCTCACTTGTTATACAGTACACAATGGGTTTAATATTTTGGTTAAAATGTCCATTATTTCCAAATCTATAGATTAGCGCGATATGGATTTCATCTACTAATAGTCATCGACGTCAGAGCTGATTACCTGTATGATAGTGTAACGTGATTGTAAAAGTATGTTGTCACGTGGTTTTATTTGTTTTCAACTGAGCTTGGCTAAGATATGATAAAAAGTTTTTTATAACGATAAGTGGACTTTACTTTTCAAATGAATTGGGGGGAGGGGGCCACCAATAATCGCTGGATCTTTTCAGGTAGCAAAACTTTGCTTGCACGAGAGTAAAAATGGTCCATTCTCTCATACTTTCTTCAAAGGTTATCATAAACAGTTTTCAAAACAAACCCTCATATTAAAATTTCGTTATGGTTCTCGTTACGGTTGCCATCGAAACCGCAACTTTTCCTAAGGTCAAAAATGAGGTTATTATTAGTTTGAAAATATGGGGAATTGCACACTTAATGGAAGGTATCCGACAGTTTAGACATTTTTTTTTCCATATCATGCAGCCAAACAAATTATGTTAGCTTGTAAAGATCCTAAGATTGTAAAGATCATACGATTGCTATTTATTGGTCCATTACAACCATGTGAAAAGTAAAGCATAACATCCCGTTTGTCAATATAAAAATACATTTTGTCCGACCCACGCTGCACAGTTCGTGATATTTAAACGAAGAAAGCCATGTGACTATTTCATTCCGATAATCAGCACTGATTTATTTATTTTACATGATCATTCCGAGAATCAGCTCTGATGTCGATATATTTTTTTCCTGAGATCTCCATCGTGCTAAGATTTGGAAAGAATGGACATATAGAGCAAGTTTCATGATTTGTACTGTCAAACAATTGACAAACTGTTGAAAATCGCCATTGCTTAGATTATATTATGAGTATGTAAGATTTATGCCCAGATTCTTCCATTTATAATTATTTTATATGTAGGCAAACATGCCACATACCACATTTAAACAAATATATATGGATATTTATAAAATAACTTTAATTTTACAACCTCAAATGCACTTATGCAGCATATAGTTTATCTTCGTTGAGTCCTATCTGTACTCTTGACCTCTCTTCCACAGGGTATACATGCATGGGTTATAAACTATATCGAAACTGGATATCATATGACTGTATTGACATCATTGATCGTGTAACTTTGGGTGTCGGAACATGCCGATTAAAGTTGGGGTAATGTCTGAAGTTGTTTAAATATAAACAACGAAGTTTTCCGAAACATACCGAGTAGTAACGAAACCACAAACCACTTGTGTTACCGATTCGTAGATAGGACTTGAACAAAGGTGTTTGTAGCATACACAATTGGAATGATTGGTGTCAAAGTACTGCAGTCTTAAAGGGTAGCTGGAAAAGCACAGATCGGACTGAAATCCAATTTAATTTAATTGTGTTCAAGTTGAAATCAGTGACGTAGTGACGATAGAACGAGAAGGAATTATCATGGACAATTAGGACACGGAATAGGTGACAATGAATTATTTACGTTTAACATTTTATTACAATCAATAACGTCTGAAAATGTTCGCAACATCAATACTTTAATTCTAAGTATTGCGTACGTACAACCAAGAAACATGTTCACCCGGAAACCCATGTTTCTATGTAGGAAAGAATAACAATGAAAACAACACACAAACAACGCCGTATCTGGAATGAAATGTTCTTAACTATATACCTATACATGTATCATTCGAGATGCCCATATTTATATGATCAACGTTATTAGAGGCTTATTTTGTTATGCTGATAAATTATCCGTTTAGTATAGTTAAGGTAGATTCTCGGAAAAAATAGTTGATTTGGTTTTCTGAAAATGCGTTTGAACATGCACTCTAAATTCGTGTCTGTTTTTATTTAAAAAATAATAAATAACATTCATTATCGTTTTAAACATCATGGTCATGATCATCGTCATCATCACCATCATCAGAAGAACTTATTTTCATATAATTAATCCGAGAATGCGTGCATAGGCTGCAACTGGCCACATTCTCTTCCCGTAAACGCGTTTACTGGTAGTGTAGAAATGTATATTTTTAGAACAAAAAGACCATGATATTTGAAATGCAAGTGATCTTATAGACATCACGCTCATCATCATCATCATCATAATCAATAAAAACAATATCATACTTTTCTGTCTCACCCTTTTTTTCAGATTTTTTTTCTCAGAAAAGCATTAACATTTAAATCAATATTAATAACTTTCATAAATTAACTTTGTAGACTTATTATGTTTCAGTAATAATGGATGAAGTATCCGGACGTGGTGTATCTTCATGTTGCACACAGCCAGATCCCCATGGTCACGACAGCTGTGACGAGTGTGCTGAATCGGGAAACATGGTCACTGCTTCTGGTTTTTGTGCGAATTGTACTGACTTTCTTTGTACATTATGCATTGAGCAGCATAAGAAAGCCAGATCGTCAAGAAAACACGAAATTCTTGAGGGTAAAGACATGCCAACCATTAAGCCAAGAAAATCCAATGTGGAGAAATGCACCATGCACCCAGGAAGGCCGATTGAGGCTTATTGTCCTGATGATGACACATTTGGATGCTCGCTGTGTTTCACAGTTGGCCACAGATCCTGTCAGAATGTCGCTCTTCTGTCTGATTTGTCACGTGGTGTAGAAACAAGCAAAGAATTTCTAGATGTCCAAAATGCAGCTGACAGATACAAGAAATTGGAGGAGGAGTACAAGCAGGTCATTACGAAATATTTGTCCGAGAACGATGAATGGCACAGTAAAACCTTGGAGAGATTTCAACAATTCCGATCAGAGGTCCTTAGCATCGTAGAAGAAATCGGGATAAAAGTACACGAGGAGGCAGACGCATTGAAAGAGGAAAATAAAAGCCAGCTGAATAAACTAGCACATCAAATTGCAACATGTACGGAACAAGTTAAACAGTATATGTTAAATATGGACGACAAGAAAGATCGCAAGGAAAATGAACAATTATTCATTGTTTTAAAGAAAAATGGCAGGCTTGTAATTGACTCTGTTCCTCGCTTAGAGACAATCTATAAGGAAATTGCTATCAAAACATTTAAATTCAAATTTGATCCTTCCATCAAAGATATATTAATCAGGACAAACAAAATAAATGTTGACACACCATCACTTCTTTCTCAACCTAAAACAGAATCAGATGAGGAAAGTAACACCAGTCTTCACGGAGTTCAATCACCAGCCACAAGATGCAAATCAATATCTCTGGTGAACATCAAATCAACGGAAGACGATAAAACATTCTGGGTCACTAGTATAATGGCACTTTCAAAAACAAAACTTGTCATGGCTGACTATAATAATGACTGCCTGAAAGTGTTTGACATGACCAGTAACTCCATCACACAGAGACGGTCCCTAACAGCAAAACCCTTTTTATCACTAAAGTTCCCGGCTGTCGTGTGGCTGTTTCATTTCCAAACGCTAAACACATCCAATTATTCAAAGCTGACCAGACCCTGGAACCTTGTGGAAGTATTGACGTACCTTCTGGATGTTCTGGTCTACACTGTGCTGGAGACAGGCTGGTTGTATCTTACACCACTCCACCAAAGATTCTGATACTTAGTATGACTGGTGCGGTCCTCCAGACTATCCAGTATGATCCGTCAGGGAAAGAGTTATTCCAGTATCCATTGTACTTGACAGTAAGTAATGACAACAAGTTGATCTATGTAAGTGATGGTGATAGCCATAACCTCACATGTATGACCACTACCGGCGTGGTCCAGTGGGTTTACCGTGATGAGCAGTTGAAGGATCCATATGGCGTGACTACCGGAGAGAACGGGTCTGTCTACCTCTGTAGCTATGGAACCGAAACCATCCACGTGGTGTCCCGTGACGGTGCAAGACTCGCCATAATAGAGAGTGATCAGTCCAGTATCGTGAATCCAATTGCCGTGTATTACACCAGCAACAACCGGACACTGTATGTGTCGAATTACGATGATTGTCATATGCTGAGACTCAGATTGCAATAGTTTATTTAGCAGCACACACACACACACACACACACACACACACACACACACACACACACACACACACACACACACACACACACACACACACACACACACACATATACATATATACACACATATATAAATATATATATATATAAAAATATATATATATATATATATATATATATATATATATATATATATATATATATATATATATATATATATATATATATATATATATATATATATTAGGGTTGTTAACGAATATTCGAATATCAAGTCGCTATTCGAATAGAGATTTTGGGATTCGAATATTTTATAAGTTTTATTCCACTTTTGTTAAGTTCGAAGAAACATTGAAAAGATATTTCTTCAGTTGATCGTAGTGTCTCCCAGCGACTTAAGACGCTACCGATATGTGATCGCGTTCGCTCTAAGATAGAGGGGGTGGGTCATGTCTCCTGATAACGAATTGCCATCTGGTTAACAGCATGAAATCACCTTACCGCGCACAGCTCCTTCTCTGCCCCCTCTCCCACTTAGACCCAGTCACAGTACCCACATCACCATACAGACTTGGAAACAGTTGCCAAAGTCCAATAAACACACCTGTCAGTTCAATGCTGCGGCAATTAGCTACAGCAATTACGTAACACTGACTCTACCCAGCTTCGGTCGGGATAGTGTGTAATAAATGCATTGTATAAGGCTATACTTATTGATAACAGTCCACCAGAACCTTTTTTTATTTTTTGGAAAGCACAACAACATCACTGTCAAACAAACTTTAATTGCAATCACTTTCTGTTTTGTCACTCTAATTTATACTTGTTATTTTATTCCTATATAATACCGCGACATCTGTTATTTTTGTTACCGCGATTTTCAGTTCTTTTTTATTGCTTCGTTGTCTCCGAATAACAAAAATGTAAATCTACAAATTTTGTAATTGTTCGTCATAGGTTTACTTAACACACTTAAAACTCACACACACACACACACACACACACACACACACACACACACACACACACACACACACACACACACACACACACACACACACACACACACACACACACACACACACACACATATATATATTATATATATATATATATATTGGTTGGTACTTCATCAATTTATCAACAGTCAGGTAATCTTGACACTAGCCAATCACAGTAATTATCGTCATCAAATGGTTTTGCTTACATTCGCCACCCACAGGCATATGGCGAGCAGGTTCGTAATTGTCTATTGTGTATTGGTAACTAAATGTCTCTAATTGACATGTTATGGCTTCGGATTAATAACGCCCTTAGCGATATCAGCCAATCACAATTAAACATCAATACGACCACCAACCAATCAAGACCGTTAATTGGCTGTACACTTGAGCGATTTTCCTTCATAAAACCTTCGTGGTTTTGCCTAATTGTCTTACAGTCGATCCAGTATCACACGCATTTTGTCCTTTTGAAAATGCCGCCTTTAATCATTAATGTATTTTATAAGATTAGTTCACAAAACTTGATTGACTGTTGTTATACATTCTTTGCGGTTAGTATAGTAAACTATTAAAATTGTAAGCTAATTTGCATGTGTTGTACAGTTTCATCTAATAAAACTATGATATGGTTTTATTAAATCGATATGTTAACATTAAAAGGAGCTTAAGTAGCCCCTTAAATACGTCATATGTTAATACAAAAAAGTAATTAATTTCACAAAATGCCTTTAAATTGTAAAGGTTATTACACGAAGTACAACACGTTACAAAAAGACACCCAAGTTTAAGGTGACTAATTAATTATGTATATTTTATACGGGACTTTGCAGGTCATCTTAACATTGATTGGTTACTTTATAGTTTTTAAAAGAGTTTCAATAATAATAATAATAATAATAATAATAATAATAATTATAATAATTATAATAATAATTGTTAAGTAGCAATGACACTGGCGTTCTTCACTGACAGTATTTTCTTTCAAATTACACGTTCCGAATATTCGAATATCGTTTTGGGACTCGATTTACATCCCTAATATATATATATATATTTATCAGATCGAACGAAAAATGTGTGGATTATTCTGTTGATAATTTTGTGTGTAAACAGAACATGACAACCTTGATCGTCATCTTCAAACTGCCAAGACTCAACGAAACCTACAACTTGTGTGATCATGATTATTTAAGTATATAGTGCAGTACAAATCACTAATGCAAGTTTATAAGAATTTAAAGTAATTCAAAGAGCTTTATATAGTTAGTAAAAACCACAAACCAACTACTCTTTAAAAAACCATTACATGTTGTTATATTGAAACTGTCTTCTTTTATCTAAACATCAACTTGTACATAATATATCTACTTAGTGTGCAATCTGCCATTTCGATGTTTGTAAATTCACTGGTGTCAAACTATATTATGGGAATGAGGATAAAGGTATGTAATGACAGAGCTTCATTAATCTGTTGCAAATATTGCTGCAGTCAACAAATTCAGCACAAATCTTTGCCAAACTTTAGGGATTAATAATAAAACCTGAAAATGGTAGTGAAAAATTTAATAGTTTCTTTAAAAATTCTGAGGGGGACTTTTTCTAAATGTTCACAATTAAAGCCATCTTTTGTTTTGCCAAGTGGATATTTAAAATATTGTGCTTAAGCTGCTGATAAATGTAAAGTTTAAAATATATTTTTTGTGATATTGACTCTTCAAATTATTATGATGTGAATCTAAGTAGGCTTAACAGAGCTCTGATATTGTCAGTAGTCATAAACACAACCCAAGACCAAATGGGTCGATCTATGGAAACAATTAGGAAAAAGTAAATCCTTTAAGTGTGAAGTTCTTTCATTCTACCTTCTCATTTTCTTGTAAAATATTTAACTTTAAGGCAGCAAAATTGTACCATTTCAAAATAAAATATTACCATAATTAATTTGTATGTCATGTTGTAACATTGTTAATTTCACATTTTTAGATTCATTGTCATAATCATTAGCCTTTTATTCATATATGTATTATTTTAGTGTAAATTCTATTTCATTAAACTTTTAAAACCCTTCTATTTACCCTCTTTTTGTCAATGCAGAAAATTAAATCTCTACAGTATGAAATTACAGAAAGTAGTGCTTGCGTATCTTCCAGAATTTAATAATATATCAAGTATTGAATTTATAATTTTTTTGTGTGGTTTTATAAAGTTACATATTAAAGACCATAAATGCACTGATATACTTTTCATGTTAAATATTGCTCTAAATGAGCTATACCACATAGGAAAGTCTGTATGAAAGTTATATTTTGATCAGAGTTTCATCACGCAAAAGGTATGAAATAAGAATGTGAATAGGCGAAAATGAACTGCAACTTCGTGATTTTTGTCCAACTTTAACATGAAAATAAAAATAAACTTCTCAAGTTAATTGCTGCGCCTTAATAAACCCTTTATGATCAATGACAAAAGCAATCATTAATCCAAACATACCTTTAAAATATTTTTTTTATCATGTATCTCGAAAAACATTCAAAAATAGATTTCTGTACATTTTATCTGTAAACATGTACTCCCGTTTTATTGACATTCATGTTTAATCAGTTGTGTTAAGAGTTTCTATTTTCTGCTTCCTTATTTAACAAGAAAATAGTGAAGAAGAAAAGATTGTTACTTGTGTTTTGTTACAGTCACTAGAAATTTTCAACTAAAACTATGTTTTATAATTTCAATTGCATTAATCGTTATTACATGATTAACTGTGCATATGATTTTGCAGTAAAAAGCAAGATAAATTGAAGCTTTCATTTCTAGAGTTATGTATATTTATTGATTTCATATTTGCAGAAAAATAGGTTTGTGTCGTTCTAGATAAGTTATTGTTTACACAGATGTAGAAAAAAAGAGTTAATTGTCTGTAGCATGTTTATAAAAGTTCAGAATAAGCTATTTCAGTATAAATAAAGGAAGAACCCAGAGTAAATCCATACAAAACGCATGGTTTGTTATACTTTTAATAAAATAATTTTGGTACAGCTTTCTATGTTGAAAACTATACTTTAATAATATCCCAATTCTAATATTTTTTTTAATCATTTTAATTTTTAGATGCATTCATACCACTTGTCTGTGATTAGAATATTTCATATATTTTTAAGAACATAGATTAACTCTAAACCTGCTAAACACATAAATTCTGCAGGCTTTTACAAATAGTTAAGAGCCAGATCAGCCAGGATTAAAGATTATATAACTTTGAGATTGAACCCAAGCTCTAAAGCATCTGATTGGTCCAATTCAAATTTTATTTGAATCCAGCCAATCATATGATGTTTTTGTCACTGACACATACTCGAACTTTTATAATCTTCAGCCCAGCTCCCAATAAAACGCTGATTATTTGCTGTATTTCACGGTGTTTCTTGTGTTGTATTATTTGTACTTTTCTTCATGCTGTTCATTATCCCCACATTTCACCCATCATCCGTATCGATCATTAACATAGAAGGAATTTTACTTGAAATTGTTTTATAATAAATTTCATGTTATTGATTTGGATTTGTGTTTCTTCCTGCATTTTCAGTTCGGTATCGAATGTAAATACCCTTGGGGTACTGTATGCAATCTGAGTAATCTTATGAATTTGGATGCTCTATACCATCTAAGTTCATGTAATCTTATGAATTGGGTTCTCTATGACATCTGATTAATCTTATGAATCGGGTGTTCTATTCCATCCCAGTAATTTTATGAATGGGGTGCTCTATGCAATCTGATTAATTTTATAAAGCAGGTGTTCTATGCCATCTGATTGATCTTATGAATCGGGTGTTCTATGCCATCTAAGTAATCTCGTGAATTGGATGTTCTATGCCATCTGATCAATCTTATAAATTGAGTGTTCTATCCCATCCCAGTAATTTTATGAACGGTGTGCTCTATGCCATCTGAGTAATCTTATAAATGGAATGTTCTGTTATCTGATTAATCTTATAAATCGGATGTTCTACGCCATCTGATTAATCTTATGAATGGGGTGCTGCATGCCCACTTATTTGTCTTATTAATGGGCGTCTCAATACTTGACCGTTTAATCGACTACTCAGTTTTAATTTTCTTTTTCAATAAACTGTTTTACCACAATGTTAAAAGTGATTTCCAAAAAAGCAATACTTCGTTTAGCATTAATGTTAAATGGATAAATGTAAGTATAGGCTGTTAAATAACATAATACCATTACCTCAATTATTATTTAGTACACAATGTGTTGAATATATTGGTTAAAATAGCCATTATTTCCAAATCTATAGATTAGCGCGATAGGGATTTCATCTACTAATAGGCATCGACGTCAGAGCTGGTTACCTGTATGATGGTGTAACGTGATTCTATTTGTTTAAAACTGAGCTTGAATCAGATATGATAAGAAGTTTTTTTATGACGGTAAGTGCACTTTACTTTTCAAATGAATTTGGCGGGGTGGGGGGGGGGGGGGTGTCACCAATAATCGCCGGATCTTTTCAGGTAACAACTTTTTTGCTTGCACGAGAGTAAAAAATGGTCCATTCTCTCATATACTATCTTCAAAGGTTATCATAAGCAGTTTTCAAAACAAACCCTCATATCAAAATTGCGTTACCGTTGCCATCAAAACCGCAACTTTTCCGAAAATGAGGTTATAATTAGTTTGAAAATATGGGGAATTACACACACTTAATGGTAGGTATCTGACAGTTTAGACATTTTTTTTCATATCATGCAACCAAACAAATTATGTTAGCTTGTAAAGATCCTACAATTGCTATTTATTGATGCATTACAACCATGTGAAAAGTAAAGCATAACATACCGTTTGTCAATATAAAAATACATTTTGTCCGACCCAAGCTTATCAGTTCTTAATTTTTAAAGAAGAAAGTCACGTGACTATTTCATTCCGATAATCAGCTCTGATATATTTTTGCTGAGATCTCTGTCATGCTCAGATTTGGAAAGAATGGACATTTAGGGCAGGTTTCATGATTTGTACTGTCAAACAATTGACAAACTGTTCAAAATCGCCATTGCTTAGATTATATTATGAGTATGTAACATTTATGCCCAGATTCAAAACTGTTTTACCGCAATGATAAAATGATTTCCACAAAAACAATACGTTGTTTAGCATTAATGTTAAATGAACAAATGTAAGTAAAGACTGTTAAATAACATGATATGAATATATTGGTGCTTAGATTTGGAAAGAATGGACATTTAGAGCAGGTTTCATGATTTGAACTGTCAAACAATTGACAAAATGTTCAGAATCGTTAATGCTTAGATGTTTATGTACTAATTATGCCCAGATTCTTCCATTTATAATTACATGTATTTTATATAGGCAAACATGCCGGATTCCTCATTTAAACAAATATTTAGGTACCCATGTAAAATGTCTGGTGGGATGAACGGTAATTTTTCTGAGTGTGTGCGTGCACTTAATCAAACATTTACAGTAATTTACTTGTACTGTTGTTTCTACATGTCCCTGGATATTTTAAGTATTTTATCTTCGTTGAGTCCTATCTGCACTCTTTGACTTCTCTATCACATGGTATACATGCACGGGTTATAAACTATATCGAAACTGGCTATCATATGACTGTATTGACATCATTGATAACACCACTTTGGGTGTCGGAACATGCCGATTAAAGCTGGGGTAAAGTCGGAACTTGTTTAAATGTAACCAGCGTAGTTTTCCGAAACATACCGAGTAGTTACGGAAACACAAACTACTTGTGTTATCGATTCGTAGATAGGACTTGAACAAAGGTGTTTGTAGCATACACAATTGCAATGATTGTGAATCGACTGGTATTTTGGTGTCAATGTACTGCAGTCCTAAAGGGTATCTGGAAAAGCACAGATCGGACTGAAATCCAATTTAATTTAATTGTGTTCAAGTTGGAATCAGTGACGATAGAACGAGAAGGAACTAGCATGGACAGTTACAACACGGAATAGGTGAGAACATTATTACTGAATTATTTACGTTTAACATTTTATTACAATCAATAACAGCTGAAAATGTTCGCAACATCAATACTTTAATTCTACGGATTACGTACTTACAACAAAGAAACATGTTCACCCGGAAACCCATGTTTCTGTGTAGAAAAGAAAAACAATGTAAACAACACACATATCTGGAGTGAAATGTTCTGAACTATGTACCCTTACATGTAGCATTCTAGATGTCCATATTTATATGAGCAACGTTATTGGAGGCTTATTTTGTTGTACTGATTATGTAACCACATTTACGTGTCGTTTAGTATAGTAAAGGTAGATTCTCGAAAAATAGATCATTTGGTTTTCTGAAAATGCGGCTGAACATACACTTTAAATTCCTGTCTGTTTTTATTTAAAAAATAACAAAACATTTAAGAAATCAATCGCGGCATACTTAATTGTATGGTCATCATCAGAAGAAGCAGCAGCAGCGGCAGCGAATTCATTATCGTTTTAAACATCATGATCATCTTCATCGTCACCATCATCAGAAGTACTTATTTTCATATAATTAATAAAATTCTTTTCCCGTAAACGCGTTTACTGGTAGTGTAGAAGTGTCTTTTTTTCATAAAATAACCCCCAAACAATGAGATTTGTTGAAAATGCAAATGATATTATCTATATAACGATCATCGTCGTCATCATCATCATCATCATCATCATCATCATCATCATCATCATCATCATCGTCATCATCATCATCATCATCATCAATAACAACATCATTCTTTTCTGTCTCACCGATTATCACAATATTTCTTTTCTCAGAATAGAATTAACATTCATATAATAATTAATAACATTACTTAAATTAACTTTGTTATGTTTCAGTCATAATGGATGAAGTATCCGGGCGTGGGGCATCTTCATCAGGCACACAGCCTGTGACGAGTGTGCTGAATCGGGAAACATGGTCACTGCTTCCGTTTTTTGTGAGAATTGTTCTGACTTTCTTTGCACATCATGCATTGAGCAGCACAAGAAAGCCAGATCGTAAAGACATCACATAATTCTTGAGGGTAAAGACATGCCAACGATTAAGCCAAGAAAATCCGATGTGGAGAAATGCACCATGCACCCCGGGAGGCCGACGGAGGCTTATTGTCCTGATGATGACACATTTGGATGTGCGCTGTGTTTCACTGTTGGCCACAGAACCTGTCAGAATGTCGCTCTACTGTCTGATTTGTCACGTGGTGTAGAAACAAGCAAAGAGTTTCTAGATGTCCAAAATGCAGCTGACAGATACAAGAAATTAGAGGAGGAGTACAAGCAGGTCATCGCGAAATATTTGTCCAAGAACGATGAATGGCACAGTAAAACCTTGGAGAGATTTCAACAATTCCGATCAGAGGTACATAGTATCGTAGAAGAAATTGGCATAAAAGTATACGAGGAGGCAGACGCATTGAAAGAGGAAAATAAAAGCCAGCTGAATAAACTAGCACATCAAGTTGCAACATATACGGAACAAGTTAAACAGTATATGGTTAATATGGACGACAAGAAAGATCGCAAGGAAAATGAACAATTATTCATTGATTTAAAGAAAAATGGCAGGCTTGTAATTGACTCTGTTCCTCGCTAAGATACAATCTATAGGGATATTGCTGTCAAAAAATTTGAATTTGAATTTGATCCTTCCATCAAAGATATATTAACCAGGACCAACAAAATAAATGTTGAGACATCATCACTTCTTTCTCAACATAGAACCGAATTAACTGAGAAAAGTAACACCAGTGTTCACAGAGCTCTATCACCAGCCACAAGATGCAAATCAACATCTCGGTTGAATATCAAATTAAAAGATGATCATGAAACATTATGGGTCACTAGTATAATGGAAGTTTCAGAAACAAAACTTATCCTGGCTGACTTTAATAATTACTGCCTGAAATTGTTTGACATGACCAGTAACACCATCACACAGAGACGGTCCCTAACAACAAACCCTTTTGATATCACTAAAGTTCCAGGGTGTCGTGTGGCTGTTTCCTTTCCAAAGGCTAAACAGATCCAATTATTCAAAGCTGACCAGACCCTGGAACCTTCTGGAAATATCGACGTGCCTTTTGGATGTCATGGTCTACAGTGTACTGGAGACAGGCTGATTGTATCTAACATCATCCCACCAAAGGCTCTGATACTTAGTCTGACTGGCACGGTGCTCCAGACTATCCAGCATGATCCATCAGGGAAAGAGTTATTTCGGTGTCCCTATTACTTGATAGTCAGTAATGACAACAAGTTGATCTATGTAAGTGATAATGACAACCATAACCTCACATGTATGACTACTACCGGCGTGGTCCAGTGGGTTTACCGGGACGAGCAGTTGCAGTATCCATATGGCGTGACTACCGCAGAGAACAGGTCTATCTACATCTGTGGCTGGACCACCAACACCATCCACGTGGTGTCCCTTGACGGTGCCAGACTCGATATCATACAGTGTGATCAGTCCAGTATCCTGGAGCTAACTTTTATGTATTACACCTGCAACAACCGGACACTGTATGTGTCGAAATACGATGATGATCATATCACAAGACTCAGTCTGCAATAATATCACAAGACTCAGTCTGTAATAGCTTATTGAGCAGGCATATATTATATTTATATATAAACAACATACCTTGTTTGCAGAAGAAACGAATATTTCTTATAATGTACATCTATATTAAGCCAATTTTACTTCTTGTTGACATTGACCGTTGGTCTTTACAGTGACTGACTAAAGTGCTTCCATGTACAACTGGGAGATAATACATACGGTAATTAAGATTAGTGAGTAACGTTTGTAGATATAATTTTATGATATTTTTTGTATCTTATTTTCTGCTTCTCATCGCATTATTAATAAATTAATCAATACAGTTATTCAGGAAACAAAGTATAAGTATTGATTGTTTCATTGATTTGCAAAGCTTTATTCATGCACGGATGCGAAATGCTGAAAAGATATAGAAGACGAATATATAGATGACACAGAAGAAGAATGAAGATATTGAAGAAAATAAGTAGCCCTAGGATATAATGATGATGATGAAGATCATGATGCTGATTATCATGATGATCATGATGATGAATTAAGGCAACATCAATAACAGATATCTGTTTATTTAAAAAAAATTGTCACTGCTTAAGTCATTAAAGTTCCATCCTAAGACATGTTTCTGTTGATAAATAGTTGTCAGTGTTTTAATGACTCAAATTAAACAGACATCCGAATATATAAAAAAAAAACTGTCACTGTTTTTATCACTATTCGGTAATCATCGTTAAACACAATTTCAAATATTTATACAAAACAATAGTTGTGTGTTTAAAACGTTCGTGATTTAACGAGATTCCAGTCGTGCTGTATCTTGTAAGTAGTTATTATTAGGCAAATATATTTTGAAGCAACATCATAGTTAAACACAGGAGCCTGAAACCTAAGCGGCAAAAACTGGCGTTAAGGGTGGTATTCGACAGTTTGGGTTAAAATGTTTTCTCAAATGACCATATAAGTCATTTTTACCCGGGAAGTTCTTGCAAAATGCTGCTCGTTGATGCCCTAGATCTGTGTGAACAGTGAAACATAAATCCCCATTCCTCATTGCAAACAGGTATTTCCTATCTGAGCCACGTTGCAGAGATAGCTACTTTTAACTATGAAAACCACGTTACAACTCACTTTATATCGTTAGCCGGGTAGTCCGCTCTGACCTATGTATCTATTTTAGCAGAGATCACTATCGTGCTTATTTATAAATTTGGAATGATTGCCGGTTTAAAGTGATTTTATCGCGTTTTGTACTTTCTACCCTTCTAGGCAGTGTTTAAATCCGTCTTTATTTATACTAAAGTATACAGAATGCTCTAATTCCCCAAAACAGTGGTAATGTATTGTTACATGATTTTGATATAGGCAAACTGCAGGATATCTACTTTAATGGTGAACATATTACATATAATGTTTTGAAAATCTCAACATGTTTTAGATATATTCATTACCCATGTGTGCTTTACGCTAATTAATCTACAATAACAAAACTGCACAGTAACAAAAATAAACAACAACAACAACACAAAAACACAACAAACTAAAGAACAAACCACAACAAAACAAGAACACTGGGTCACACTGTTGTTACTAATACTGGATATAGGCAAACTATCGGATACCACATTCAATATGCTTTACTTCCGCTGAATAAAAAATACATATATTCTGCATATCGGCCTGTTAATGTCTTAAGCTTCAAATTTTAATCGTAATCGTAATGCATGGATTTAGTTTTAAATATTTGTTTTATTTCTGCTCGGTGGCTAATACATGGTTAAGTTATAGCTTTCTTAACTTTAATGAGATTGATTTCTTCTCAAAACAAATTTAAAGACAGACAAAAGTGTTTGACAAATACATAAAAAAAATATCATAAGCATTAAAATTTATCAAATGAGCCTTTCGGCTTAGGCAAAAAAAAGAAAAAAAAAACACACACCAAAAAAAAGAACAAAAACAAACAAAAACAAATACTAAAACAGAAACACACTCTCATTAACACACACATACACCTCAAAAACAGCAGCAACAACAAACAAAACAAAAACACACTCACAAACAAACAAAAACAGTAATAAACACATGATAGTTAGGGAAAAACATCCATTAAGCAGTTTAAAAATAGAATAGTATATAGATATATTGCAATATCAATATTAAAAATCGCAATCTTTGAAACTCTTTGGGAACCCTATAAAAATATTATACACTTCACCAATTTTACTTTCTTTATCAGATGTAAACTCGTTCCACTTATTTTATAATAATTGATGTATTTATTTATTGGCTTGAGTAAACTACCAAATGATAAACCATATCCGCATCCACACCACTTTACCTGTTGGCCTTTCCAAAAACATTATTTATCTGACCCTACGTTTTGCTATAGACCTTTCCGAAAACATGATTTATCGGCCCCTACATTTTGCTCTTCAATTGAGATTTACATTCCGGAAAACGCGCACCTGTTACTTCCGGGTAGTAAACTCAGTCAAATCTGAACGCCCACATAGTATTCCGTGGTATAATGATTAATGGGGTGAGACAAAAACAAAAAACATTTCTGTCTCTTTGGAAAGGCATCCCCATGTATCATGATCTGTCTTTTCTTCACATTTGCAGAGGGAATGGATGACATTACTTTGCATCTTTACGTACACAAAGTTATGCTGGCGTGTTCTATGCTGTGGACATGTTGATTTACAGATGTTCCGCTACCTAGTTTGGCAGCGCATGTGTATAGTCAATAGTCGGCATTTTATGTGTCGATATGCTATTGTTAATTTTAATTATGCATAAGATTCGCTAAAATTGCACTAAGAAAATTTCTAACATTAACTGAAATAACTATAAGGCTCTAGAGAATCAAACCGTGTTAAAATGGGCTAAAGGGTTGACGAAAAAGACGCCCGCATTTTCTTTGATCCTTCTAAAGTTTGCCGCGACAGAGAACGATGCCCAGTTAACACACAATAATTTCACGAAAGAAAAGTGACGTTAAAATCAATTAGCGAAACATAGTCATATCGGCAGATTAGCACTCTGTCTCTCACTTTTATCGTCTCCTCCCTGTTTGTCTGCTCCCTCCTTTTAAGTCTGTCTTTTTTAACCCATTTTGTATTCATATACATTTTTTTTGGACCGGAACTAACAGTTATGCATCAATATTGGAATTATATAACTTGTCTTATGTTGTACAACGTTGTGCCTGAGACGTAATAAATGTATTGTCTGTCTGTCTGTCAGCAATTTATTTCACACCTGTTTACTTTTTTTATTATCAATGATTACCCATTTAAATATTTTAAATGTGACAGTCAATTAACAAAAGTCACACTTTAGATTTCGTGACATATTTATTTTCGTTTTGTGTGTACACACACACACATAGTTGCCTGTAAAAATACAGTTTTAGCATGAACCTTTATTTAAATGTTTCCTTTATACTTGTTCTCCATGTTATTCTAAAAATAACGTTTAATATATAACCTGTACATTCTGATCGTTGAATAAACTTGTATACAAAATATCAATTTGTTCAAGAAAGGTTAACAATGACAACAAATACTATTTTAAATTTTATAATAGTTTAAAAAGGCCATGGTTGTAAACTGACAACAAAGACAACTTTTTTTAATAATAGTGTTACATTATAATATACAGACTGCAGTGTCTATGTTTAGTAAACGGTATATTCTTACGACTACATCTATTGCAATCATATACGCCTGGATGCCTTCGGGGTTTTTATATCAGCAACACAGTACATACATGTTGATATGTACTCAGTCAGCCAAATTAAAAGGAATGGTTTTATTTAAGTTGACGTCCTACATTGCCATTGATTATAATAAACTTGGACTTTTCGTCTGATGCGTCCACCATCTTTCCAAAAGACTTTCTTCCCAGAGTCGAAGCGTTCCATAACTTCGACAATTATTAAAGGGACGTAACTCACTATTCAGCAAGGCTAGAAATCAGCATATTGAGAGTTATCTCCCATGTGCCCCCGATATTACGCAGCTGTTTCAGCCATGCCAGCTCAGAAGAACTTATACGTTACCTTCCATGGCCAATGGTTATAATTGTCGAATTATACAATAATTGAATCTGGCATTGCGCTGATAAGGGTCGAGTCTGGCCATTTATTTCTATTTTACTGCATTTGATTAGAGCATGGGAACGTTGATTTATAAAAAAGTATTTCCTCCAATCTAGCCAAAATACATTCACAGCACTTCCATCACGCTACAGTGTTTAAATGAACTAATTATGTAGACAGGTGAATGTATTATACGTTTTTAATTGGGTAGGCCTATTTTATTACAATCAACATGTTTTCCTAAAACATGCGATTGTGCGTGTCATTTAAAATACATGGAATATTTTTTTTGCAAATACAATATCCATGTGATATCAGTATAATTAGACATATTTCTAAACACTCTTATTTCAGTCACAGTAAAAACGAGTCCATTGCCGACAAGTAACGAATCCATAAAATCATTGAAGTAATGACCGCATTGGTAGCGTAATGATAAGGCAATCGATCAGTTGCCATATGCCACTTAACTTATGAACCCACAGAAGTTTTATTACCCTGATTAATGTAGCAGCACTTAGGGACGTCTATTCAAATAAGAGGAACAAAGTGGTCAATGAATGGTAGTGTGCACAGATCTTGCTACTTTGTAACAGAATAATTACTGCACAGGTTCATAAATATATAAGTATATGCCAAAATAGATTCCTTAAACAATATTGTAAAGTAAAACATGCTTTGCTATTGGTAAGTGTAAGTGCAATTCTATGAATTCCTATAAAAATGAAAAGCATGTTAAAACACTACAAATTATAATACTGTACATAATTTCAATCATGTTGAACACATAACATCACCATCTCTGTTATTTAAACTCGATAGGCATATCGTTGTGTTTCTTTTTCTGTCATATTTCATAGAATATCACAGACTTTTTTAATCATACTTTTCACAACTACCACTTTTAAGATATTTCTTTTACTGCAAGACTCGTACAATGTTTATCAATTTTAAGCAAAAATAGAGATATTTTACTTAAAAGGGTTTCTTATCTATCATTGCTTATACGTTTTCTCTTAAACAGTATATGTTGCAATCTTTTGTTCAATGAAAATGTGAAACAGCTGTTCTATGACACAAACTAACCTCCGTACTAACAAAATATCCCTACTTCCATTAACATCACCTCTATTCTAGAATTTCACTTGTTTGACCGAACTTAACATAGTAATATATAACACAAATTGTACAGATCCTCATTTTGTACATGTATGTACATGAGTGTTAATAAAGTATTGTTTGTCTGTCTCTCTTTCTACTAAGTGAAATTTCAAAAGAACCATGTTGATTAAAACTAAGTGCTGTTCATACACATTCTTTATTCGTTTATACGCATTTGTTATAATAAGTAATGATATGGAACAATTTATGTTAGCATTTTTAATTAATGCACTATAACTCTTCCATTACTTAACAAGCTTAAACAACACAATTAAATAAGTTCAATTACTTTTTCCTTGATTGTTTTAGTAGTTTAATAATGCTAGTCACAAATTACCATTAAGATCTTCAATTTATTATAATGTGTTGTTTATTTTTCCTATATTTACTTTTTTTTATAAATTCGTTTTTTTTGAATATGGGAAATCCAATAATCTTTCATAAATTTTCTCCACTGTACAAAGATGTCTTAACGTAATTATGGTTTCCTTATACCCAGCCAGCTGGTAAATCTATTGTTTAATTGTGTTCATTTCCAAAACATATAATATATTTTAATCCCAAGTTGACAAAATATTTACTAAATTCAGTAGGAACTAAAACAGCTAAAGCAACTTCATGGACACAATTAGAAAAATATAAACCTCAACGATTATTTTTTCTGTTACTTTTTTCTTTACAATAAATATAACAAATTAAACATTTAAACATACAAAATTATTGATTTATAACAAATGTTAATTATTTTTACTATTGATTAGTAGTGATCCAGTTGATCCAGTGATTTTAATGTTTACTTAATAATTTAAATCAGTCATCTCTACATTTAGTTTTTATTGTTGCGTCGCCCTTTGATGCTTCGCATCAATGCTTTACTTGTACAAAACTATAATCCTAAATACAGACAAAATAAATAAAAATGTTTTAAACGTAGAGACCACTCTACATCTTGGTCATTTCTACGCAACAGTCTTGTCCGGATGCCACCGAGGAGTTCCGAAAGTCGTGGTAATTACAACAGCCCACTTCAAAGTTTCTCACACATACCATCAAGAGCGCCGCACTTCAGCGCTGACGCCAGTGAATATGGATTATCTTTGTCGCCGAGAATACAAACTGTTTGGACACATGGAGAAAGTTGCCGAAATGAAGGAACTGGCTATTTTTGGCTGCTACATTTCAGTAAAATTTGCCTAGATAGCAGGCAGAAGCCCCTAGCACGACTAGCTGCTGCTCGTTTAATTAGGACCACAACCCCTATAAAAGACACAACATGAAGCCCCCTTCTATCAGTTACAACGACGTCGCTCAGCCTGGTTTACAATATAACAATACTCCGAAAACAAAAAAGAATTAAAGTTAAAAATATTCTCATTTACAACAAAAGGGCCACATGAAATAGTATGCCTTTTATATTTAGCGGAGGAGCTGTATCATTAACTAACTTCAAAATGTACATTGTAATCTATTTGCCCATTTATTGATAACTACCTGGGTATGTACAATACTTCTATATATAGAACCCACATACACGTTATGTATTTTTTATTTTATCGCAGTTGAGATCCATGTTTACTCTGATCTCCGTTACTAGCACCTAAATCAGCATGGGCTATAAACTATATCGAAATTTCATATCGAACGAATGTATTTACGTCCTTGATCGCTTAAATTTGCATGGCGAAACATGCCGTTTAAACACGAGATGAAATCGGTTCGTATATAAACAATGGAGTCTTCCGTAAAATACCGAATAGTAACGAAAGTTTGTGTTACCGTTTCGCTTTAAGGACTTGATATTTAACACAAGCTGTTGTGTTGTACACATTTGATGTACATGTGTATAAACTGCGTTATAAGTATTCATGTACTACAGTCTTAAAGAAGGTAGTTCTTTGGACAAAGATCAGAGACTGGGACGGAATTCTTATTCAACCAGGAGGCAGTGACATTTTGACGACAGACCAGTAGGAATGATAATGGACAATTAGAACAAGGTACAGGTGAGAAATTAAATGCTTTTTTATTTGCTTTGTTTATAAAATCAATGACATTTTGCAAATGATCAAGGCATAAATAATGTATACCTATTTAGTAAGAACGTAAAGCCAGAACAGTTTTGCTCGAAATCAGGATCCATGTAGACAACAACAACAACATCATCATCATCAAAGAAAACAACACAGATAAACGAGGTAATGGGAATGAAATGTCGTGAACAATATATCTTTTCACATATCAGTCTTCATGTACATATTTATAGGATCAAAGTTAGGGATTAAGTCCATTCAGGTGTATAACAGTGTTTATGTAGATTTTCCGAAAATATGTCATTTGATTTTTCGAAAATGCATCTGACAACATATTCTAAAATTCTGTCTGTTATGTATCTAAAAAGTCCAAAACATTTATAAGTACAATCTCGGCATAATAAAAGATCATCCTCATGCTCATCCTCCTTTTCCTTCTTATCATCATAACCACCACCATTATCATCATCATCATCATCATTACCACCATTATCATCAATATCATCATCACCAACAACACCATCATCAACGTCATCCTCCTCCTCCTCCCCATCATCATCTTACCATCATCAGAAGGACATATTTCCGTATTAATAATGACATGATTTGCCCGTAGACCCACTTACTGGAAGAGTAGAAATAATTTTCTGAAAAGAGGCCTTGTGATTTGTTGAAAATGGATCTGATATTATAGACATCATCACCATCATTGTTATTAAGGACACACAGAACGTTATTATTATCGCCAGCATTACACCAATGAACATCATCATCAACATAACAGCAACATCAGCGACAGGTGCAGCAGAATATAGATTTTCATCATTATCATCATCATCATCATCATCATCCTCCTCATCATCATAATCATAATCATAATCGTGTTAATAATCACAGTCATTATTATTATTATTATAGTTATTTCCATCACGATTCATTGAAATAATCACACGTCCAATCGCCCGAGGGGACAAAAATTGAGATCAGGGGAGTACATTTTCCGAGCGAGTAAGTTGGTCAAAGCTTGTCGCCCAACTGGCGACCGATATCTCAAATTGATTTACCATAGATCTATTTTTTAAAGTGAACCTTTAAAAAATATCTACCTGTAAAAGAGGTTCGTGCCAATTTGTGATGTCATTTGTAATACATCATTGGGCCACGTGCGCTTCTATGTCAATCGCAATTTCTCATTAATAAGCATGTATCTGGAAAGGAAATTGCCGAGGTGATCGAATAAGATAGCATGCCATTACTCGGATGTCTTCGACTATGTCATTCTATCTGCAAAAATAACTTCACTTAAATGGACACCAGTGGCACAACCAGGAAAAAGTAAGAGGGCTAGGATGAGTGAGTAACCAGAGCAAAATAATCGTAAACGTGTTAATTGTTAAAAAGCATATATTCTAATAGTCCACTCGCCTTCACCGCTAAAGTTTCAAGCTCTTTTTAAGCCTTGCCTGCCTGCTTTATATATTAAGCGTGACACCGGGTCAAATACCCTGATTGGCAAACTAGAAAAATGTCATCGGCATATGCCTGGCAAGTCCCTTTCAACAATCGTGGTCAACAAACAAGTCTCTTAATTGCAATTTGGGTTTTCTACATAAGGGAAAAGACCCGCTTATCAAAGTCCCAAACAGAGTTTCACATTCGCGGCTAAATGTCTAGAAATCCTGAAATTGTCACAAAGAAAAAGTATATTAAAGTTGTAAACGCTGTAAATTATTGTGATCGTGTGTTACAGGGATGGCACATTATGTTTATTAGAAGCGACATAGTTTATGACATCATCGCGTCTACGGTAGTCGCACACGATATTCATTTGACTAAGCATTAAAGTTTAGTGAGTCTTGTTGTTGTTTTTACTACTCAGTGAAAAATGGTAGTGAAAAATTAATTTCGAGTTTCTTGCAAAATTCTGGGTGGGGGGACCTTTTAAATATTCCCAATTAAAGCCATCTTTGTTTTGTGTTGTTTTTTGCCATGTAGAAACATAAAATATTGTGCTTAAGCTGCTGATAAATGTAAGCATATTATTGTGATGTTGGCTCTTCAAATTGTTATTTAGAGACACAAAACGTTACCTACTTGATTTGAAAATAAAGATGATGTGTATCTAATTAGGCCTAACAGAGCTCGGATATTGTCAGTAGTCATGAACACAACCAAAAGCCAATTGGGTCGATTTATGGAAACAATTAGGAAAAAGTAACTCCTTTAAGTGTGAAGTTCTTTCATTCTACCTTCTCATTTTCTTGTAAATAGAATATTACCATAATTAATTTGTATGTCATGTTGTAACATTGTTAATTTCACATTTTAGATTCATTGTTATATTCATTAGCCTTTTATTCATATATGTATTATTTTAGTGTAAATTCTATTTCAATAACCTTTTAAAACACTTCTATTTACTCTCTTTTTGTCACTGCAGAAAATTAAACCTCTATAGTATGAAATTACAGAAAGTAGTGCTTGCATATCTTCCAGTATTTAATAATATATCAAGTATTGAATTTATAATAATTATTTTTTATGGTTTATAAAGTTACATATTAAAGACCATAAATGCAATGATATACTTTTCATGTTAAATACTGCTCTAAATGATCTATCTCACTTTGGAAAGCCTGAATGTAAGTTATATTTTTATCCTAGTTTCATGGTGCACAATGTATGAAATAAGAATGATTGTGGAGAAACTTTAACATGAAAATAAAAATAAACGTCTCTAGTTTATTTGCTATGCCTTAAGAACCCCTTTATGATCAATGACAAAAGCAATGATTAATCCAAACATACCTTTGAAATAATTATTTTATGATGTATCGCGAAAAACATTCAAGATTCCTGTACATTTTATCTGTAAACATGTACTCTTGTTTTTATTGACATTCATGTTTAATCAGTTGTGTTAAGAGTTTCGATTTTCTGCTTCCTTATTTATCAAGAAAATAGTGAAGAAGAAAAGATTGTTACTTGTGTTTTGTTACAGTCACTAGAAATTTTCAAGCAAAACTATGTTTTATGATTTCAATTGCATTAATCTTTATTACATAATTAACCGTGCATATGATTTTACAGTAAAAAATCAAGATAAAATGAAGCTTTCATTTCTAGAGATATGTATATTTATTGATTTCATATTTGCAGAAAAATAGGTTTGTGTCGTTCTAGATAAGTTATCGTTTACACAGATGTAGAAAAAAAAGAGTTAATTGTCTGTAGCGTGTTTATTAAAGTTTAAAAAAAGCTATTTCAGTATAAATAAAGGAAGAACCCAGAGTAAATCCATACAAAACGCATGATTTGTTATGCTTTTAATAAAACAATGTTGGTACAGCTTTCTATGTTGAAAACTATACTTTAATAATATCCCAATTCTAATATTTTTTTAATCGTTTTAATTTTTAGATACATTCATACCACTTGTCTGTGATTAGAATATTTCATATATTTTTAAGAACATAGATTAACTCTAAACCTGCTAAACACATAAATTCTGCAGGCTTTTACAAATAGTTAAGAGCCAGATCAGCCAGGATTAAAGATTTTAAAACTTTGAGATTGAACCCAAGCTCTAAAGCATCTGATTGGTCCAATTCAAATTTTATTTGAATCCAGCCAATCATATGATGTTTTTGTCACTGACACAAACTAGAACTTTTATAAGCTTCAGCCCAGCTCCCAATAAAACGCTGATTATTTGCTGTATTTCGCGGTGTTTCTTGTGTTGTATTATTTGTACTTTTCTTCATGCTGTTCATTATCCCTACATTTCACCCATCATCCGTATCGATCATTAACATAGAAGGAACTTTACTTGAAATTGTTTTATAATAAATTTCATGTTATTGATTTGGATTTGTGTTTCTTCCTGCATTTTCAGTTAGGTATCGAATGTAAATACCCTTGGGGTACTGTATGCAATCTGAGTAATCTTATGAATTTGGATGCTCTATACCATCTAAGTTCATGCACTCTTATGAATTGTGTGCTCTCTGCCATCTTATAATCTTATGAATCGGGTGTTCTATTCCATCCCAGTAATTTTATGAATGGGGTGCTCTATGCAATCTGATTAATCTTATAAAACAGGTGCTCTATGCCATCTGATTCATCTTATGAATCGGGTGTTCTATGCCATCTGAGTAATCTCGTGAATTGGATGTTCTTTGCCATCTGATTAATCCTATGAATTGAGTGTTCTATCCCATCCCAGTAATTTTATGAACGGTGTGCTCTATGCCATCTAAGTAATCTTATAAATGGAGTGTTCTATGCTATCTGATTAATCTTATGAATCGGATGTTCTACGCCATCTGATTAATCTTATGAATGGGTTACTGCATGCCCACTTATTTATTTTATTAATGGGGGTCTCTATACTTGACCGTTTAATCGACTACTCAGTGTTTACCACAATCTTAAAAGTGATTTCCAAAAAAATCAATACTTCGTTTAGCATTATTGTTAAATGAATAAATGTAAGTAAAGGCTGTTAAATAACATAATACCATTACCTTAATTATTATACAGTACACAATGTGTTGAATATATTGGTTAAAATGTCCATTATTTCCAAATCTATAGATTAGCGCGATAGGGATTTCATCTACCAATAGACATCGACGTCAGTGCTGATTACCTGTATGATAGTGTAACGTGATTGTAAAAGTATGTTGTCACGTGGTTTTATTTGTTTAAAACTAAGCTTGGCTCAGATATGAAGTTTTTTGTGACGATAAGTGGACTTTACTTTTCAAATGAATTTGGGGGGGGGGGGGGCACCAATAATCATTGGATCTTTTCAGGTGATAAAACTTCTTTGCATGCACAAGAGTAAAAAAATGGTCCATTCTCTCATATACTATCTTCAAAGGTTATCATAAGCAGTTTTCAAAACAAACCCTCTTATCAAAATTGCGTTACGGTTGTCATCGAAACCGCAACTTTTCCTAAGGACAAAAATGAGGTTATTATTAGTTTGAAAATATCGGGAATTACACACACTTAATAGTAGGTATCCGACAGTTTAGACATTTTTTTCATATCATGCAGCCAAACAAATTATGTTAGCTTGTAAAGATCCTACGATTGTAAAGATCCTATGATTGCTCTTTATTGGTGCATTACAACCATGTAAAAAGTAAAGTTTTTCCGACCCACACTTAACAGTTCTTAATTTTTAAACGAAGAAAGCCACGTGACTATTTCATTCCGATAATCAGCACTGATATATTTTTGCTGATATCTCCATCGTGCTTAGATTTGGAAAGAATGCACATTTAGAGCAAGTTTCATGATTTGTACCGTCAAACAAATGACAAACTGTTGAAAATCGTTAATGCTTAGATTATATTATGAGTTTATGTTACAATTATGCCCAGACTCTTCCATTTATTATTACATGTATTTTATATCAGCAAACACGCTGGATACCACATTTAAACAAATATTTATGTACCCATGTAAAAAAGTCTGGTGGGATGAACGGTAACGGTACATAGAATCTCAGATTATTACTACCGGAGTATTTAGAAATCCCAAGAATTGTCATATAATACAAAAGGACAGAAGTTGTTTGTTCGAATTTCAACACGCTTTCCACTCATTTTAAAGTAAATGAACCCTCTGAATATTTAGAATTTTCGATTAAGAGATGAAGCTTTTACAACTCAGCAATCAAACACTGTGTGTGCGCGCGCGCGTGTGTGTGTGTGTGTGTGCGTGCGTGCCTGCGTGTGTGCACTTAATCAAACATTTAGAGTAATTTACTTGTACTTAATTTGTTTCTACATGTCTCTGGACATTTTAAATTATTTTAATTGTACAACCTCATATACACCTATGCAGCATATAGTTTATCTTCGTCGAGTCTAATCTGTAGGCTTTGACTTCTCTTCCACAGGGTATACGTGCATAGGTTATAAACTATATCGAAACTGGATATCATATGACTGTATTTACATAATTGATCGTGTAACTTTGGGTTGTCGGAACATGCTGATTAAGGTTGGGGTATTGTTGGAAGTTGTTTAAATATAAACAAGGAAGTTTTCCGAAACATACCGAGCAATAACGAAACCACAAACTACTTGTGTTATCGATTCGTGGATAGGACTTCAACATAGGTGTTTGTGGCGTACACCATATATTTAAATATTTGTGAATTGACCGGTATATTGGTGTCAATGTACTGCAGTCTTAAAGGATGGCTGGAAAAACACAGATCGGACTGAAATCCAATTTAATTTAATTGTGTTTAATTTGGAATCAGTGACGTTTTGACGCTAGAACGAGAAGGAATTATCATTGACAGTTAGAACACGGAATAAGTGAGAACATTATTACTGAATTATTTACGTTTAACATTTTATTACAATCAATAACGTCTGAAAATGTTCGCAACATCAATACTTTAATTCTAAGTATTAAGTACTTACAACCAAAAAACGTGTTCACCGGAAACCCATGTTTCTATGTAGAAAACCATAACAATGAAAACAACAGACAAACAACGCCGTATCTAGAGTGAATGTTCTTAACTATATACCCTTACATATATAATTCGAAATGTCCATATTTATATGATAAACGTTATTGGAGGCTTATTTTGTTATACTGATAAATTAACCACATTTACCTGCCCTTTAGTATTGTTAAGGTAGATTTTCGGAAAAATAGTTCATTTGGTTGTCTGAAAATGCGTTTGAACATGCACTCTAAATTCCTGTCTTGTTTTAATTAGAAAAATAACATATAACATTCATTATCGTTTTAAACATCATGGTCATGATCATCGTCATCATCACAATCATCAGAAGAACTTATTTTCATATAATTAATCCGAGAATGCAGCATAGGCTGCAACTGGCCATTTTTGTTTCCCGTAAACGCATTAACTGGTAGTGAAGAAGTGTATATTTTCATAAAAATGACCATCAGATTTGAAATGTAAGTAATATTATAGACATCACGCTCATTATCACCACCATCATCATCATCATTGCCATCATCATCATCATCATCATCATCATCATCACCATCATCATCATCATCATCAATAACAACAAAATCATACTTTTCTGTCTCACTCTTTTTCAGAATATATTTTTTCTCAGAAAATCATTAACATTTAAATCATTATTAATAACTTTCATAAATTAACTTTGTATAACTGCTTTGTTTCAGTCATAATGGATGAAGTATCCGGATGTGGGGCATCTTCATCAGGCACACAGCCAGATCCCTATGGTCACAACAACTGTGACGAGTGGTGTGCTGAATCAGGAAACATGGTCACTGCCTCTGGTTTTTGTTAGAATTGTTCTGACTTCCTTTGCACATCATGTATTGCGCAGCATCAGAAAGCCAGATCGTCAAGAAAACACGAAATTCTTGAGGGTAAAGACATGCCAACGATTAAGCCAAGAAAATCTGATGTGGAGAAATGCAAGATACACCCCGGGAGGCCGATTGAGGTTTATTGTCCTGATGATGACACATTTGGATGCTCGCTGTGTTTCACGGTTGGCCACAGATCCTGTCAGAATATCGCTCTACTGTCTGATTTGGCACGTGGAGTAGAAACAAGCAAAGAGTTTTTAGAAACCCAAAATGCAGCTGACAGATACAAGAAATTAGAGGAGGAGTACAAGCAGGTCATCACGAAGTATTTGTCCAAGAACGATGAATGGCACAGTAAAACCTTGGAGAGATTTCAACAATTCCGATCAGACGTCCTTAGTATCGTAGAAGAAATCGGCATAAAAGTACATGAGGAGGCAGACGCATTGAAAGAGGAAAATGAAAGCCAGCTGAATAAACTAGCACATCAAATTGCAACATATACGGAACAAGTTAAACAGTATATGGTAAATATGGACGACAAGAAAGATCGCAAGGAAAATGAACAATTATTCATTGATTTAAAGAAAAATGGCGCGCTTGTAATTGACTCTGTTAATCGCTTAGAGACAATCTATAGGGGTATTGCTGTAAAAAAAATGAATTTGAATTTGATTCTTCCATCAAAGAGATATTAATAAGGAACAACAAAATAAATGTTAAAACACCATCACTTCTTTCTCAACATAGAACAGAATCAAATGAAGAGAGGAACACCAGTGTTCACAGAACTCTTTCTTCTTCCACAAGATGTCAATCAACATCTCTGTTGAACATCAAATCAAAGAACGATTATGATGCATTTTTGGTCACTAGTATAATGGAACTTTCAGAAACAAAACTTATCATGGCTGACTTAAATAATAGCTGCCTGAAAGTGTTTGACATGACCAGTAACTCCATCACACATAGACGGTCCCTAACAGCAAAACCCTGTGATATCACTAAAGTTCCAGGGTGTCGTGTGGCTGTTTCATTTCCAAACGCTAAACAGATCCAGTTATTCAAAGCTGACCAGACCCTGAAACCTTGTGGAAATATTGACGTACCGTCTCGATGTCATGGTCTACACTGTACTGGAGTCTGGCTGGTTGTATCTAACACCAGTCCACCAAAGGTTCTGATACTTAGTATGACTGGTACGGTCCTCCAGACTATCCAGCATGATCCATCAGGGAAAGAGTTATTCCGGTGTCCCTATTACTTGACAGTCAGAAATGACAACAAGCTGATCTATGTGAGTGATTATATTAACCATAACCTCACAGCTATAACAACTACCGGCGTGGTCCAGTGGATTTACCAGGAGAGGCAGTTGCAGCATCCATATGGAGTAACTACCGGAGAGAACGGGTCTCTCTACCTCTGTAGCTGTGGCACCAGCACCATCCACGCTGTGTCCCGTGACGGCGCCAGACTCGCCATCTTACAGTGTGGCCAATATCCATGTGCTTTGTATTGCACCAGCAACAACCGGACAATGTATGTGTCGAAACACGATGATGGTCTTATCACAAGACTCAATCTGCAATAGCTCATTGAGCAGCCACATGAATTTTGTTTTATAATGTACATATATATTAAGACAATTTTACTTCTTGTTGACATTGTCCGTTGGTCTTTACAGTGACTGACTAAAGCGCTTCCATGTACAACTGGGAGATGATAAATACGGTAATTAGGATTAGTGAGGAACGTTTGTAAATATACTTTTATGATGTTTTTGGTATCTTATTTTCTGTTTCTCATCGCATTATTCAAAAGTTTATTAATACAGTTATTCCGGAAACAATAACAAAGTATTAGTATTGATTACTTAATTGATTTGCAAAGCTTTATTCATGCATCGCTGCGAAATGCTGAAAAGACAAAGATAAAGAAGACGAATATGAAGAAGACCCAGACGTAGAACAATGGAGATAATGAAGACAATAAGTAGACCTAGGATATAATGATAATGATGATGATGATAAATGATGATGATATATAAATGCATCATCATTCACAGATATCTGTTTATTAAAAACCTGTTACTGCTTAAGTCATTAAAGTTCCATCCTAAGACTTGTTTTTGTTGATTAATAGGTGTCAAATATTTAAATGACTCAAATTAAATAGACATATCCGAATATAAAAAAAACTGCCACTGTTTTTATCAATAGTCGGTAATCATCGTTTTACACAATTTAAAATTTTATAAAAAAAATAGTTGTGTGTTTAAAACGTTCGTGATTCAACGAGATTCAAAACGTGCTGTATTTCGTAAGTAGTTATTATTAAGCAGACTTACTTTGAAACAACATCATTGTAAAACACAGAAGCATTCAATCTAAGCGGCAAAAACGGGCCTTAAAGGTGGTATTCGATAGTTTGGGCCAAGACATTTTTTCTCAAATGACAAAATAAGTCATTGTTACCCGGAAAGTTCTTGCAAAAAGCTGCTCATTGATACCCTAGATCAGTGTGAAAAGTGAAACATAATTCCTATTTCTCATTGCAAACAGTTATTTCCTATCTAAGCCACGCTGCAGATGGCTGTTTAAACTATGAAAACCACGTGACAACTCACTTTTGAGTTTACTTTATATAGGCAACCGTGTAATCCGCCCTGACGTCGGTATCTATATTTAGCAGAGATCACTATCGTGCTTATTTATAGATTTGGTATGAGTTATACAAAAGTATGAGTTTATGCTGAATGCTCTATTTCTCGGAGGCAGTGCTTAGGTATTAATACATAATTTTGATAAAGGCAAACTTCCGGATATCGACTTTAAGCCCCATTTTCTGGGCAGCATATTACCCACAAAGTTTCGAAACTCTCATTATTTTTAAGATATATTCATTCCGAGTGTGTGTTTGACGCTTATCACATCCCGAAACCAAAACGGCACAATAAGAAAAACAAAAAAACAAAAAAACAACAAGATCAAACACACAAACGAACAAACAAGCAACAACACAAAAAATACAAAAACAATAAAAGAACAAACAACAACAAACAACAACAAAACAGGGTCTAACTTTTGTTACTAATCTTTAATATAGGCAAACTATCGGATTCCACATTCAATACATTTTATTTCCGCTGAACAAAACATATGATCTGCATATCCATCTGATAATGTCTTAAGCTTCAATCGTAATTTATGGATTCAATTTTAAATATTTGTTTTATGACAATACATTCATAAGTTATAGCTTTCTTCATTTTATTTTATGTTCTTATCAGAACAAATTCAAAGACAGGCATAAGTGTCTAATAATACATAAATACAACAAACAAAACTAAACCCCATAGCTGCCCAGTAGTAATGATAGAAAGATACTGTTACCATGTCAACTGAACTCCCTAACAGCTCAGTAGTTATGATAGATAGATAATGTTACCATGTCAACTGAACACCCTAGCTGTCCAGTAGTTATGATAGAAAGATACTGTTACCCTGTCAACTGAACCCCGTAGTTGCTCATTAGTTATGACAGAAAGATAATGGTACCATGTCAACTGAACCTCGTAGTAGCTCAGTAGTTATGATAGAAAGATAATATTACCATGTCAACTGAACCCCAATGTAGCTCAGTAGTTATGATAGAAAGATAATATTACCATGTCAACTGAACCCCGTAGTAGCTCAGTAGTTATGAAAGAAAGATAATGTTACCATGTCAACTGAACTCCGTAGTAGCTCAGTAGTTATGATAGAAATATACTGTTATCATGTCAACTGAACCCCATTGTAGCTCAGTAGATATGATAGAAAGATGATGTTACCATGTCAACTGAACACCGTAGTAGCTCAGTAGTTATGATAGAAAAGTACTGTCACTGTGTCAACGGAACACCCTAGCTGCCCTGGAGTTATGATAGGAAAGTACTGTCACTGTGTCAACTAAACACCAAAGCTGCTCAGTAGTTATGATAGAAAGGTACAGTTACTATGTGAGCTAAACACCATAGCTGCTCATAGCTGCTCAATATTTATGACATGTCGATGTAACAAATTTCTTAAATACCACTTTTTAACGACTAGGTTCTTTTTTCATTGATTCCTTTGACGTTATTTGTGACGTCATAAAATATATATATGATTTATAGCTGTTAATGTTCGATTGCAATTATTTCACCTCTACACCCGAGACAATATACAAATGAGCCTCACCATGCAGGTGCCGGTCTAGCTTCCGGGCTATAGGCGGGTCGGGGTGGGATGGATCGAGATAATCAGAGGAGGGCCCGAACACTCCCCTAAATTGTCAAAAAATAACTTCAGGGAAGTAGCGCTTGTATTTATTTATTGTAAACAGACTTGTCCAGATACCACCGAGGAGTTTCGAAAGTCGCAAGAACTATAAAAACAACCCACTCCAAAATTTCTCACACATTCCATCAAGGACCCCGCTCTTTAGCGCGGATGTCAATGAATATGGATTATCTTGTCGACGAGAATACAGTTTAGACTTATGAAAAAAACTTCTAGCAGTTTCTGAAATGCAGGAAATGGCTATTTTTGGTTGTTACATTTCAAAAGTTGTCCAGGGAGCATGCACGCAGAACCCCTAGCACCGCTAGCTTGTACTCCATCCACCCATATGAAAGAAAGAACACAAATCCTCCCATTCTATCACTCTCAACGACGTCACTCAGACTGGCTGAAAATATAATTATATTATTATTACAGAAAAGGAAAAAGAATTTGTTTTACGATAAACATATTTATTCTCACGTAAAACCAAACGGACGCTTGGAATACTGCACATAGTATTCTTAATGAATGAACTGAATCATTTAATTAACTTCAAAATCTTCCCTGTAATCTATTTTTTCCTTAATTTATAAATACCTAAGTATGTACAATTCTTATACATATATTTGTATATAGAAACCATATACACTTTATGTTTTGTCAATGTTATCGCTGTTGAGTCCCATGTGTAGTTTCATCTCCGCTACTAGCATTTAATACTGCATGGGTTATAAACTATATCGAAACTAAATACAGTATGACTATACTCACGTCCTTGTTCGCGTAAATTTGAATGGCGGAACCAATTGAAACACCTCGGCCATTTCCCTAAATGGACTACTTTTGAGACAGACGTCAAAACCAAGATGGCAGCTCGGGTGACAGCTCATTACAGTACGGTGCCTGTAAAACTTCAATTTGAGGCGGCTTCATATTTAAATCTTTCAATTTTAATTTACCTAGCGCAGCGAACACGCAGCTGTCAAACGATGTCATTGTTTATGTTTTGTGCGAATCACATTTTAGGCCTATACTTCTTCCGACATCCGGCGAACAAAACGACCTTGATATCAGTATCATTCAGTATCATTGCATCAGATACATCCGGGATGATTGTCCCGTGGACGGAATTACCCGAAGAGTTCCGATTGTGGCGGAATATGCCGTTTAAACCCGAGGAAAAATCGGGACTTGTTTAAATAAAAACAACGAAGTTTAACGAAATATACTTTAAGAGTTACGGAACCAGACAATGTGTTATCGTTTCGCTGTAAGCGCTTGATATTTAACACACGCTCTTGTGTTGTACACATAAGATATATTTGTGGATAAGCTGTTTGATAAGTGTTCTAATGCAGTCTTAAGGGTAGTTCTCTGGACAAAGAAGAGAGATTAGGACGGAAATCGTATTCTAGCTGGAGTCAGTGAAAATGTGACGATAGACCCGTAGGAATTATAATGGACAATTAGAACAGACAACTGGTGAGAAAATCAATGTTTTATTATTTGATTTGTTTAAACAATAACTTTTTGCAAATGTTCAAAGCATAAATACTTAATACCTACAAAGAAAGGAAACATTTTTTGCTCGAAATCAAGGAAACATCATCATCATTATCATAATCATCATCGTCGTCGTCGTCGTCGTCATCGTCATCATCATCATCTTCATCATCATCATCATCATCATCATCATCATCGTCGTCGTCGTCGTCATTGTCGTCATCGTCGTCGTCATCATCATCATCATCACCATCATCAGGACTTATTTCCGAATAAATAATCAAATTTTCCTTCTGGTTAACACGTTTAATGGTAATGTATAAGTATTAATGTAGATTTTAAGAAAATAGGCCTTTTGATTTGCACAAAATAAATCTGATATTATAGACGTCATTATAATCATCATAATCATTGTTATAGAAAACACAAAGAACGTTAATATTATCGTCAGCATTATCAACAGAACAGCAACATCAGCGGCAGATCCTGCAGCAATAGGATCTTATTCCTTACAACCCACCTGCTCCTGCTCCTCCTCCTCATCATCAGTACGATCACCATCATCATTTTCATTATCACTATCATTATAATTGTCATTGTTTTTATCACCACTATCATTTTCATCACCATCGTCATCACGATTATAATTATCATTAACATCAACAGCAGAAGGCATCGCAACATTCCTAAATGATCATATACTAAGCGATAACGACATAACAATTAACATTATCGTCATGATCACCATCATCATCAGCAGCAGCATCATCAGCATCATCATCAACATCATCGTCATTATCGATAACTGCATCTAATTTTTTTAACGTCCTCGGCAGCAGCACATATTGTTATAACCATTTATATTATAATAACTACTACTACTACTTCTATTATTACTCTTCTTCTTCTTCTTCTTCTTCTTCTTATTAACAACAACATTATCATCAACAGCAACAACAGTATCATCATTCTCCTATGCGTCAAGCTTTTACAGAATTGATTGTTTCTCAGAAAATAATTATCATACATATCATTATCAACAGCATTATTTAAATAAAATTTGTATAAATGTTATGTTTCAGTCATAATTGATGAAGTATCCGGACGTGGGGCTTCTTCATCTGGCACACAGTCAGAGCCCCATGGTCACATCAACTGTGACGAGTGTGCTGAATCGGGATACATCGTTACTGCTTCTGTTTTTTGTGAGAATTGTACAGACTTTCTTTGCACATCATGCATAGGCCAACACAAGAAAGCGAGATCGTCAAAAATCACGAAATTCTTGAGGATAAAGATATGCCAACGATTAAGCCAAATACATCCGATGTGGAGAAATGCACCATGCAACCCGGGAGGCCGATTGAGGCTTATTGTCCTGATGATGACACATTTGGATGTTCGCTGTGTTTCACGGTCGGCCACAGATCCTGCCAGAATGTTGCTCTATTGTCTGCTTTGTCACGTGGTGTAGAAACAAGCAAAGAGTTTCTTGATGTCCAAAATGCAGCTGACAGATACAAGAAATTAGAGGAGGAATACAAGCAGGTCATCACGAAATATTTGTCAAAGAACGAAGAATGGCACAGTAAAACCTTGGAGAGATTTCAACAATTCCGATCAGAGGTCCTTAACATCGTAGAAGTAATCGGCATTAAAGTACACGGGGAGGCAGACGCATTGAAGGAGGAAAATGAAAGCCAGTTGAATAAACTAGCACATCGAATTGCAACATGCACCGAAAAAAATAAACAATATGTGGTAAATATGGACGACAAGAAAGATCGCAAGGAAAAGGAACAATTATTCATTGATTTAAAGAAAAGTGGCAGGCTTGTAATTGACTATGTTTATCAATTGGAAAAAAATTCCAAGGATATTGCCATTAGGAAATTTGAATTTGAATTTGATCCTACCATTAAAGACGTATTAATCAAGAGCAACAAAATAAATGTTGAAACACCAACATTTCTTTCTCAGCATCATAAAGAACAAGGAGAGGATCGGAAGACCAATGACCCCAAGGAGCTAGTATTTACCACTACATGCAAGTCAACATCTCTGGTGAATATCAAATCTAAGGATGATCATTCTACATGCTGGGTCACTAGTATAATGGAACGTTCAGAAACAAAACTAATCTTAGCCGATTTTAATAACAAATGCATTAAATTGTTTGACATGACCAGTAACTCCATCACACAGAGACGGGCCCTTCCAACACTTCCCTGGGATATCACTAAAGTTCCCGGGTATCGTGTGGCTGTTTCATTTCCAAACGCTAAACACATCCAATTCTTCAAAGCTGACCAGATCCTGGAACCTTGTGGAAGTATTGACGTGAATTTTTCATGCCGTGGTCTACACTGTACTGGAGACAGGCTAGTCGTATCCAGTCCACCAAAGGTTCTGATACTTTGTATGACGGGCACGGTTCTCCAGACTGTTCAGTATGATCGATCAGGGATAGAGTTATTCCGGTGTCCATGGCACTTGACACTCAGTAATGACAACAAGCTGATCTATATAAGTGATTATAGCAACCATAAGCTCACATGTATGACTACTACCGGCGTGGTCCAGTGGGTTTACCTTGAAGAGCAGTTGCAGTATCCACGTGGCGTGACTACCGGAGAGGACGGGTCTATCTACATTTGTAGCTGGGGCAACCACACCATCAACGTGGTGTCCAGTGAAGGTGCAAGACTCGCCATCATACAATGTCGCCAGTCTGGTGGCAGGTGTCCTAGTGCTGTATGTTACACAAGCAATAACCGGACACTGTATGTGTCGGATGAAAATGATCCACATCTCAATAGACTTAGCATGCAATAGCTTTTTAGCAGCCTTGGTCGCAAGTTTATACAGCTTTTTACAATTGTACTTTGTTGGAATAGAGAACAACACATTGCAAGAATTTTGTGAATATATATAAAACATATATTCTATTGTGTTCCTTGTTTGCAGAAGAAACATAAGCACTATATACTGCTTGTTGACATTGACCGTTGGTCTTTACAGTGACTGAAGTGCTTTCAAGTTCAACTATTAGACAATACTTAACGACAGTTATGATTAGTGAATAACGTGTGTAAATATAATTTATGCTGATTATTTTATGTACATGATACCGTTGTTTGCTGCATTAATCATAAATTTATAAATGCAATTATTTGTGTGCCTTCCAGGATAAAATAGTTAGTATAGATTATTAAGTGTTAGGCACGGGTTTGCTTTTAAGCCGCTGCGAAATGCTAAGAAGAAGGCAAAGAAGATAAAGAAGGCGTATATGATGAAGAAACAGGATAATAATATTGAAGGTCATGAAGAAAATAAGAAGCCCTAGGATATGATGATGATCATGATGATGATAATGATGATGATGACGACGATGATGATGATGATGACGACGACGAAGATGATGATGACGATGATGATGATCATCAATAGATATCTTTATTCAAAAGTGTCTCGTACTACTCATTAAAGATTCATACTAAGACAAGTTGCTGTTTGTCACAAAGTGTCACTATTTGACTCATTCAAAATTAAACAGATACCCGCTTATTAAAAAGTGTCCGTGTTTTTATCACTAGTCACAATGCATCGCCTAACACAATGCGTAAAAGTTTATACAGCAAATTAGTTGTTGATTCAATGAGATTCGAAACGTGCTTCATCTTTTAAATTACTAATTCTAAGCAAACAGCAGTAGTGTAAAACACAGGACCATGCAATGTAAGCAGCCAAAACTGGCCTTAATCCCGTGTTCTGATCAGCTTATTTCATATAAAATGTTTTAAAATTCTCAACATTTATAGGATATATCATATCCATTTCCCATGTGTGGTTGAAGCTTATCAAATACTTTAGGATGAGCTCAGACTCGAGGTCAAACATTTTAAACCACGGATCTTGTTCTTATTTAGACACGGAAGTTGGCAACGACAGCACAGTATTACCAAGGGAGGACACTGCAACCGGAATACAATATAATGCGCATCATCTTCTGTCGTTTCCTTTTTTTTTCAGAGAGTAAAAAAGCCGAATGTAAAAAATTGTGGACTCTGTTTGGGCCAAAATTACATTTCTGTTTTACAGAAAGTATGCAATGCTAGCCAGTTATACCGGATAACAGAATACGAATATGCTAAGACAAAAATCATAAAATGGGGAGATAATGTTGTGTTACTTACCTAAAAGTAAAGCGTAAGTAACCTTTTTCTTAGTTAAGACTTTTAAAAGAGTCAACATTAAGTACGAATCATGCTGTACTTTCTTCTGACAGAATAATTGACCGTACCTTGCCAAACCAAAATGATAACTCTCAGAATCAGAATAAGCCTCCATTGAAAAATTTGAGGAAGGTCCGATGTATTTAATTAAAACCACACTATTTAATAAACAATCGTATTCTGTTATAATTGAGAAAACTATCAATTTATATATAAAAACAACAACCCCCAAACAAACAAAACAACAAAAACAACAAACAAACAACAATAATACATTCGTGACTGCGATGTAAGAAATTGGTATTTATGTGTAAGATGTAGTACTCGGTCATCATTATGATTCTTTATACCATATCTATATCAATTCATGTTGCCATGGGAAAATACGCGTTCATCGTTTGCATGATATTTCATTGATCAGTATGTATTTGCGTTGTTATGTATGCGTAAAAGTTTGTCTGCGTGTGTGTGCGTGTGTTTATGCGTGTACGTGAGTATATAAGTGTGTGTTAAATGTGGTTTCAGACAGTTTTCCTGTATCAAACACATATTTACAATAATAAACTCCGATTTGGCAAACTTGCGGAATTTGTACAGATCTCACATAGTCTCTAACAAATTTTAACTCTACCTCAAATTTCACAAAAATCGTGTAAAAATAAAGCTCTTTATCTTTACTATTTACGAGTATATAAATAAGCATAATGCGATTTTCTGCTAAAAATATATACAGACGTCAGAATTACCCGGATAATGATTTAACGTGATACATCACAAAAGTAAATGGTCATGTGTGTTTTTTCTAGTTTAAAATTAGCTAACGGTCCAGCGCGGCTCAGATAGGCAGTAACTATTAGTAATGATGAGTAACGTGTTATGCTTTACTTTTCAGATAGATGTAGATGATACCATTTCGCGGGGATTGTTTCTGATAACAATAATGTATATGATAATTTAAAAAAAAAGTAGGCACTAATTGCCGCATACCACATTTAAGTTGTCTATCCCTTTTGTATGCACGTTCACACGAGTATTAAAACTTAATGAACAATTATGTTTTAATTATGCACTCAGGATTTTTTTAATTAAATATACAAACATGTAAATTACTGATCAAAGAAACAAAAAGTATATGTACTTATAAAAACAAAAATAATAGTTATCAAACAATTGTCTATCAATGTTATTCTAATTTGTTTACTGTATTGCAACCAAACATCCGGTAATGCGCAGTACCTATATATGACTGACTGGCATATACACAAACTAATAAGACCATTAGGGTAACATCGTTGGATTTACTGATATAAATCACTGATCAAAGTACAAAAACGTATATTTACTTAAAAATTCACCGTTCTCGCTAACTGACCATCAATTTTATTATAATTCTTTGTTTACCGTACTTCAACCAGACGGTTAATAACTGTCGCCAGTCAGGGTGGTGATTATGTTTGATGTATAAACGTGACGTATACTATCACAGCATGCTCAGTTCGGAGATATGCTTGGTACTCGAGGTTAAAACAGTTAACATTTATTAAAAAGCGCCGCAACACTTTTGATTCCATCAGTCTAAACACAAGACGACACATTTTGCTCACATATAACCTATAAATCAGAGCTTATATTTCGGTCCATTAATTATTGCGGTTAAAAAAATCTTTGCATTTTTATAATAAAACTTATCTGTCTCCTGTTTGGGGTGTTTGCGCATAATTTCTGCAGAAAATCATACTTTCGTCTAACAGCTTTTTTTAACTTTAAAAGATGAAAAACAAGTTTTTAAAAGTATCTCAATCTTAAAACTGTTTAACCGTTAAAACAATCAAAAATTGTTTCTTTTACTATTTATAAATATCCACTATTGGGGTGTCTGCTAAAAGAGACAGCGACATCAGAGCGGATGACTTGAATGATGATATACGAAATCTCAAATATAAGTGGTCACGTGATTTTCTTAGTTTAAAAGCTAACTTTGCAACATGGCTTAGATAGGATATACATGTTTGGATGACGAATGTGGCGTTATGTTTCACTTTTAACATGGATGCTTAACATCAATAAACAGCATTTCGCGGTATCAATTTATGTAACAATCAATGATTTGGTTGCTTGAGGAAATAAAACTTTTCCAAATTGTCGGATACCACCTTTAATGTGATTGTATATTATTTAGATTACGGTTATGCATTTGAACGAGTGCGATGATACGCTTGTTTATGCAGCAATAAAAGCAATATTTTGTCACTTAATAGTGTAGATGCACAACATCGCGGTAAGTCAGCCTTAACAAGTAAAAGTATCCGGTTCTACATAGATGGGAAAATTGGACACACCACTCGAAATTTCCATATGAGTCAAGCTGCACAGTTAGATATATTTACCACAAGAAAGCCACGTGATCACTTACTTCCGAGAGCCATCATTATCCGGATAAACGTCTCTGACGTCTTTATCTATATTTTACAGTGCTATCTAAAGATGACCATTTAGAGCGATATTCATGATTTGCACTGCCCCAAATTCCCCAGACCAAACAGCAACAACAACACAACAACAAAAAGTTTGAACAACAAAACATTTAAAAAAGTAATACAAAAAATAATAAAAAAAATCAAACAACAACAGCAACACACACAAAAACACAACAAAATTAACAAACGAAAGATCAAATAACAACAAAACAAATCAACAACACAGGGGCAAAGTTTTGTTACTTGTATTTGACATAGTCAAACTTTCAGATACCACCTTAAATATATTTTAGTATACTTCTGCTGAACAAAAAATACATATAATCTGCATATCGATCAGATAAAGTCTTAAGATTAAAATTTTAACAACACATTTGTAATGATTCAGTTTTAATTATTTGTATTATAACTGCTCGGTGGCTAATTATGCTTTCTAAATCTTAATTAGATCAGTCTCTTCTCAAATTTAAAGACAAACATAAGTTACTGAAAAAAAAAATAAATAAAATAAGCTTGAAGATTATATAAATTAGCCATTTGGCTTAGAAAAAACACACCATAAGCTCCCGAGCTATTCAGTAGTTATGATAGAAAGGTGTTGTTGTTAAGTGAACACCATAGCTGCTCAGTAGTTATGATAGAAAGGAATTGTCACTCTGTCAACTGAACACCATAGCTGCTCAGGAGTTATAACAGAACAGTACTGTCACTATGTCAACTGAACACCATAGCTGCTCAGTAGTTATATCAGAAAGGTCTTGTTACCATGCCAGCTGAACACCATAGCTGCTCAATAGTTATTACATGACAGTACTGTCACTATGTCAACTGAACACCATAGCTGCTCAGTAGTTATAACAGAAAGGTGTTGTTACCATGCCAGCTGAACACCATAGCTGCTCAGTAGTTATTACATAACAGTGCTGTCACTATGTCAACTGAACACCATAGTTGCTCAGGAGTTATAACAAAAAGGTACTGTCATTTTGTCAACTGAACACCATAGCTGCTAGTTATAACAGAACAGTGCCGTCACTATGTCAACTGAACACCATAGCTGCTCAGTAGTTATAACGGAAAGGTGTTATTACCATGTCAACTGAACACCATAGCTGCTCAGTAGTTATAACAGAATGGTGTTATTACCATGTCAACTGAACACAATAGCTGTTCAGAAGCTATGACATGTTGATGTAACTCATTTCTTAAGTACCACCTGCTTCTTTCTTAACGATCAGCTTTTTTTTACATTGACTATTTAACGTTATTCCTGATGCCATAAAAGAGATTCTTTACTGTTAATATTCTATTACAATTCTTTCACCAATACATTCTAGACGATATGTAAATGAGCTTCACTATCCACGTGCGAGTCTAGCGGCTGGGCGAGGGTAGTTGATGGGTTAGTCAGGGAAGGTCGGGGCACCCTTTTATGTTTTCAAAAAAGACAGAAAAATGGAGCTAGTAGTATTTATTGTCCCATATGTGTACAGTGCTACAGAGAGGACGAGCTAGCAAGTATTTAAACTTAACATAGATTGAAATAGCTCATTGAAAATAAACGTTTTGTGCAAAAAATGGGCATTGAACATCGTACTTTAGGCCTATATATTAACTATTTCAAATTCCCGATACCACGCATTCTACATTTAGCAAAGGGACACATGGGACTTTTTCAGTCAAGCCCCTTGCGTAAATCATACTCATACAGAACGGTAATAGTATATAGATATACAGACAAAATCAATAAACATGTTTTAAAAGTAGAGACCACTCAAAACATCTACGAAACATGCTTGTCCGGATGCCATCAAGGAGTTTCGAAAGTCGTGGTAATTGCAGCAGCCCACTCCAAAATTTATCACACATACCATCAAGGGCGTCGCGGACGCCAGTAAATATGGATAATCTTTGTCGCCGAGAAAACAAATTGTTTGGACTCATGAAGAAAGTTGCTGAAATGAAGGAAATGGCTATTTTTGGCTGCTACATTTCTAAAGTTGACTGGAGAGCATGCACGCAGACCCCTTAGAACGGCTAGCTGCTGCTCGTTTAATGATCCTATAAACACAACATGAATTCCCTTCTATCATTCACAACGACGTCGCTCAGCCTGGATTATAAAATTATAATACTCCGATAATGGAAAACGAAAAAATAATTTGTTTTACGTTAAATATATTTATCTTCATGTACAACAAAACGACCACTTGAAATTCTGTGCATTTAAAATTTAGAGAAGGAACTGTATCAATAATTAACTTCAAAATGTACATGGTAATCTTTTTCCCTTTATTTATAACTACCTTGGTATGTACAATACTTCTGTTTATACACTTTGTGTATTGTTTATTTAATCGCAGTTGAGATCTATGTTTACTCTGATCTTCATTGCTAGCACCTAATTCTGCGCGGGTTATAAACTATATCGAAACTACATATCGAACGGCTGTACTCACGTCCTTGATCGCGTTAATTTGAATACCGTTTGAACCTAAGATAACATCGGGACTCCTTTGTATATAAACAATGGGCTTTCCATAATATACCGAATAGTTAAGGAACCATGTGTTACTGTTTCGCTGTAAAGACTTGATATTTAACACACTCAGTTGTGTTGAACACATTTTATGTAATTGTGCATTAACTGTTTTAAAAGTGTTGATGTACTGCGGTCTTAAAGAAGGTAGTTCTATGGACAAAGAACAGAGACTGGACCGAAAATCTTATTCAACCAGGAGGCAGTGACATGGTGACGACAGATCAGAAGAAATGATAATGGGCAATTATAACAGGTTACAGGTAAGAAATTCAATGCTTTTTTATTTGCTTTGTTTAAACAATCAATAACATTTTGCAAATGTTCAAAGAATAAAAGAAATATACCTATAGTAAGTAAGAACTTATAGTAAGTAAGAACTTAAAGCCAGGACATTTTTTTTTTGCGCGAAATCAAGATTTTATGTAGACAACACCTCCACCACCACCAACAACATCATCATCAAAGTAAACATCATAGAAAAACGCGGTATCGGAAATAAAAGGTCATGAACAATATATCTTTTCACATAAGAGACTTCATGTCAATATTTATAGATTCAAAGTTATTGCAGGCTTTTTTATGTAATACTGTTCACGTAACTCCATTCACTTGCATAACAGTGTTTATGTAGATTTCCGCAAATAGGTCATTTGATTTTTCGAAAGTAGGTAATTTTATTTTTCGAAAATATGTCATTTGATTTTTCGATAATGCATCTAACAAAATAATCTGTCCTTAGTTGTGTATTTAAAAAGTCCAAAACATTTGAGATTACAATCGCGCCATGCTTAAACATCATGATCATCATGATCAGCAGCAGCAACAAGGGATTTATTATTATTATCATTATCATAATCATCATCATAATCATCACCATCATTATCATCATCATTCATCATAACCTTCATCACCACCATTATCATCATCAAGAACACCATCATCACCGTCATCCTCCTCCTTCTCCTCCTCCTTATCATCAGCATTACCATCATCAGAAGGACATATTTCCGTATAAATAATGACGTGCTTTTCCCGTAGATACACTTACTGGAAGAGTAGTGTTCAAGTAGATTTTCAGGAAAGAGGCCTTGTGATTTGTTGAAAATGGATCTAGTATTATCATCATCATCATTGTTATAAAGGACACGTTATATAAAGCAACGTTATCATTATCGTCAGAATTACAATAATAGACAGCATCATCAACATAACAGCAACATCAGCGGCAGGTGCAGCCGAATGAAGATTTTCATCCCTATAATCCTCTTCATCCTCCTCCTCATCATCGTCATTATAAGTACGATAATATCATCATAATAATCATCGTGTTAATAATCACCCTCATTATTATTCTATTTTTTTCAATCAAGATCGTTTTGTTCGGCGGAAGTCGGAAGAAGAAAATTCCCATAATATAGTTCGCCACAAATTGAAGTTTTACAGGTATCGCACTGTAGTAACCTGTCATCCGAGCTGCCATCTTTTTTGACGTCTGTTACAAAAGAAGTTCCATTTATGGAAATATACTAGGTGATTCGACTACCTACATACATCCGAGAGATGATTCGTGAATTATTCGGTGTTTTCCGATTGGCTCGCTTCTCACCGTTCGTTTGGAAATGTGTACGTAACGTTACAGAGCATATTATATGTAAATGCATGGTCAGTCTCTATCAAACACGTTTCTTGGTGAATAGAAAGTCACCCTTGATTCCATTTTCTATATTTAAAATAGTAGAATTTTAAAGCATAGGACAGGAACATACTTATTGGGCATGTCAACTTGTATTAGTGATGTTGTTTAAAAAAATAAAAATAAAACTACTTACCGACCCATATTTTTCTGGGCATGTCACCAGAAAAAAACCTCTTACATGCAACATAGTTTATGACGTCATCATGTCTACGGTAGTCGCACAGGTATTTATTTGACTAAGCATTAATATTTTGTCGGTCTGATTGTTAATGGGGTCCTCTATACTTGAACCTTTAATCGACTACTCAGTGTTTGTTAAATTTTGAATTTTCCTTTTCAAAAAAACTGTTTTACTTTTCAAAAAAACTGTTTTACCACAATGTTAAAAGTGATTTCCAAAGAAGCAATACTTTGTTTAGTATTAATGTTATTGAATAAATGAAAGTAAAGGCTGTGAAATAACATAATACCATTACCTTAATTATTATACATTACAAAATGTGTTTAATATTTTGGTTAAAATGTCCATTATTTCCAAATCTATAGATTAGCGCGATAGAAATTTCATCTACCAATAGGCATCGATGTCAGAGCTGATTACCTGTATGATAGTGTAACGTGATTGTAAAAGTATGTTGTCACGTGGTTTTATTTGTTTAAAACTGAGCTTGGCTAAGATATGATACGATTTTTTTATAACGATAAGTGGACTTTACTTTTCAAATGAATAGGGGGAGGGGGCACTAATAATCACTGGATCTTTTCAGGTAACAATATTATTTTTGCTTGCGATAAGGCTAATAAATGGTCCAACATGTCATAGACTATCTTCAAAGGTTATGAGAAGCATTTTTCAAAACAAACCCTCGTATCAAAATTGCGTTACGGTTGTCATCGAAACCGTAACTTTTCCTAAGGACAAAAAAAAGGTTATTAGTTTAATATGGGGTTTTACACACCCTTAATGGTAGGTGTCTGACAGTTTAGACATTTTTTCCTATCATGCAGCCAAAAATTGTTAGCTTGAAAAGATCCTGTGAAAGCTATTTGTTGGTGCATTACAACCATGAGAAATGTAAAGCATAACATCCCGTTTGTCAATATAAAAAGTACATGTGTGCGACCCACGCTGCACAGTTCGTAATATTTAAACTAAGAAAGTCACGTGTCTACTTACTTTTGATATTACATTACATGATCATTCCGATAATCAGCTCTGATGTCGATATATATTTTTGCTGAAATCTGCATCGTGCTTAGATTTGGAAAGAATGGACATTTAGAGCAAGTTTCATGATTTGTACTGTCAAACAAATGACAAACTGTTGAAAATCGTAAATGCTTAGATTATATTATGAGTTTATGCAACACTTATGCCCAGATTCTTCCATTTATTAGTACATGTATTTTATATAGGCAAACACGCTGGATACCACATTTAAACAAATATTTAAGTACCCATGCAAAAAAAGTCTGGTGGGATGAACGGTAATGGTTCCTAGCAGCTCAGCTTATTACTACCGGAGTATTTAGAAATCCTAACAATTGTCATATAATACAAAAGGACAGAAGTTGCTTGTTCGAATTTCAACACGTTTTCCACTCATTTTAAAGTAAATGAATCCTCTGAATACTTAGAATTTTAGATTAAGAGATGAAGCTTTTACAACTCAGCAATCAAACACTGTGTGTGTGCGTGCGTGCGTGCGATACTCAAACAATTAGAGTTATTTACTTGTACTTAATTTGTTTCTACATGTCCCTGGATACTTTAAGTTATTTTAATTGTACAACCTCATATACACCTATGCAGCATATAGTTTATCTTCGTCGAGTCCAATCTGTACGCTTTGACTTCTCTTTCACAGGGTGTACATGCACGGGTTATAAACTATATCAAAACTGGATATCATATGACTGTATTTACTTCGTTGATCGTGTAATTGTGGGTGTTGGAACATGCCGATTAAAGCTTGGGTAAAGTCGGAAGTTGTTTAAATGTAAACAACGAAGTTTTCAGAAACATACCGAGGAGTGACAAAACCACAAACTACTTGTGTTATCGATTCGTAGATAGGACTTGAACAAAGGTGTTTGTAGCGTACACAATTTCAATGATTGTGAATTGACTGGTATATTTGTGTCAATGTACTGCAGTCTTAAAGGGTAGCTGGAAAAGCACAGATCGGACTGAAATCCAATTTAATTTAATTGTGTCCAAGTTTGGAATCAGTGACGATAGAACGAGAAGGAATTATCATGGACAGTTAGAACACGGAATAGGTGAGAACATTATTACTGAATTATTTATAACATTTTGTAACAATCAATAACATCTGAAAATGTTCGGAACATCATTACTTTAACTCTAAGTATTACGTACTTACAACTCAAATACGTGTTCACCGGAAACCCATGTTTCTATGTAGAAACAATAACAATGAAAACAACACATAAACAACGCCGTATCTGGAGTGAAATGTTCTTTACTATATACCCTTACCTATATATCATTCTAGATGTCCATATTTATATGATCAACGTTATTGGAGGCTTATTTTGTTATACTGATAAATTAACCACATTTACCTATCGTTTAGTATAGTAAAGGTAGTTTCTCGGGAAAATAGTTCATTTGGTTTTCTGAAAATGCGTCTGAACATGCACTCTAAATTCGTGTCTGTTTTTATTTAAAAATAACAAATAACATTCATTATCGTTTTAAACATCATGGTCATGATCATCGTCATCATCACTATCAACAGAAGAATTTGTTTTCATATAATTAATCCGAGTCATCAATAAAAACAATATCATACTTTTCTGTCTCACCCTTTTTCAGAATATATCTTTTTCTCAGAAAAACATTAACATTTAAATCAATATCAATAACTTTCATTAATTAACTTTGTATAACTGTTATGTTTCAGTCATAATGGATGAAGTATCCGGACGTGGGGCATCTTTCTCAGGCACACAGCCAGATCCCCATGGTCACAACAACTGTGACGAGTGTGCTGAATCGGAAAACATGGTTACTGCTTCTGGTTTTTGTGCGAATTGTACTGATTTTCTTTGCAAATCATGCATTGAGCAGCATAATAAAGCCAGATCGTCAAGAAATCACGAAATTCTTGAGGGTAAAGACATGCCAACCATTAAGCCAAGAAAATCCGATGTGGAGAAATACACCATGCACCCCGAGAGGTCGATTGAGGCTTATTGTCCTGATGATGACACATTTGGATGCTCGCTGTGTTTCACGGTTGGCCACAGATCCTGTCAGAATGTCGCTCTTCTGTCTGATTTGGCACGTGGTGTAGAAACAAGCAAAGAGTTTCTAGATGTCCAAAATTCAGCTGACAGATACAAGAAATTAGAGGAGGAGTACAAGCAAGTCATCACGAAATATTTGTCCAAGAACGATGAATGGCACACTAAAACCTTGGAGAGGTTTGAAAATTTCCGATCAGACGTCTGTAGCGTCGTAGAAGAAATCGGCATAAAAGTACACGTGGAGGCAGGGGCATTGAAGGAGGAAAATGAAAGTCAGTTGAAAAGACTAGCACATCAAATTGCAACATATACCGAACAAGTAAAACAATATATGGTAAATATCGACGACAAGAAAGATCGCAAGGAAAATGAACAATTATTCATTGATTTAAAGAAAAATGGCATCCTTGTTATTGACTGTGTTCATCGCTTAGAGACAAGTTATAAGGAAATTGCTGTCAAGAAATTTGAATTTGACTTTGATCCTTCCATCAAAGATGTATTAATCAGGACCAACACAATAAATGTTGAATCAAACGAGGAAAGTAACACCAGTGCTCATAGACCTCTATCACCAGCCATAAGATTCCAATCAACATCTCGGTAGAACATAAAATCTAAGGATGATTTTTATACATGCTGGGTCACTAGTATAATGGAACTTTCAGAATCAAAACTTATCATGGCTGACTATGGTAATGACTGCCTGAAAGTGTTTGATATGACCAGTAACTCCATTACACAGAGACGGTCCCTAACAGCAACATCCTTTGATATCACTAAAGTCCCCGCGTTTCGTGTGGCTGTTTCATTCCCAGACGCTAAACAGATCCAATTATTCAAAGCTGACCAAACCCTGGAACCATGTGGAAGTATTGACGTGCCTTCAGGTTGTTATGGTCTACACTGTACTGGAGACAGGTTGATTGTATCTAACACCAGTCCGGCAAAGGTTCTGATACTTAGTATGACTGGTACCGTTCTCCAGACTATCCAGCATGATTCATCAGGGAAAGAGTTATTTCGGTGTCCCTGGCACTTGACAGTCAGTAATGACAACAAGCTGATCTATGTGAGTGATTATAACAACCATAACCTCACATGTATGACTACTACTGGCGTGGTCCAGTGGGTTTACCGGGACGAGCAGTTGAAGGGTCCATATGGCTTGACTACCGGAGAGAACGGGTCTATCTACCTCTGTAGCAGGAGAACCAACACCATCCACGTGGTGTCCCGTGACGGTGCCAGACTCGCCATCATACAGAGTGATCAGTCCTGTATCCAGCATCCATATGCTGTGTATTATACCAGCAACAACCGGACGCTGTATCTGTCGAACTACGATGATGATCATATCACAATACTCAGTCTGCAATAGTTTATTGATCATCCTTGTTTGGAGATTTATAAAGATACAACTGTGCTATCTTACTATAGAGAATAACACATCAAAATATATTTATACATTCAAATAATATATATATATATATATATATATATATATATATATATATATATATATATATATATATAAACAAAATATATTCGAGTTCCGTGATTGCAGAAGAATATTTTCTTTTTATAATATATGTATATATAAAAGTACATGTTTGTTGACATTGACCGTTGATATTTAAAGCGATTGGATAAAGTGTTTCTATGTACAACTGGAAGATGATATTGGCGCCAGAGATTAGTGAATAACGTTCCTTATTACAATTTTTTTGTATTAAGGAAATTGATGCTTACCGCATTGTTCATAATTTATATTAATATATTTATAAATGCAATTATTTATGTGTCTATAACAGGCAAGTATACCATATTTATTATTTATTATTAATGTGTTATTCAAAGCTTTACTCATGCACTGCTGCTCAATGTTGAAAAGAAGAATGATAATAAGATAAAATATAAAGAAGATACAGAGGAAGAAGAAAAATGAAGATGAAGAAAATAAGTAGCCTTAAGATATGATGATGATGATAATGATGATGATGATGATGATAATGAGTAAAAGCAACATCATTACCAGATTTTTTTTAAAAAACTGTCACGCTGTAGACTCTAAAGTTCTATCCAAAGGCAGGTATCTGTTTATTAAAAATTGTAATTATTTAGCATATCATTAACGTTTATCAATGTTTTTTTATCATTACTCACTAATCGTCGCTTTGCACACCGTGTAAAAGTGTATACAACACAATTGGTGTGCGGTTAAAATGTTATGGATTCAACGTGAATAAAAACGTGCTGCATTTTAAGTTGTTATTTATAATCAAGCAACATTTTAAAACACAATAACATACAATCTAAGCGGTCCAAACTGGCTTGAAACCCGTTTTCCAGTCATTATATTACATATAAGGTTTTGAAACTTTTAACATTGTAAAGATATATTATCTCCCATCCCTATGTGTTCAGACGCTAATCAGATATCCCCGAGGATGATCTCAATCTCAAGGTGAAACTTTATTTAAGACACAGACGTACGCTACAACAGCACAGTATCACAAAGGGAGGAAACTGCAACCGAACTAAAATGTAATTCGCATCGTCTTCGATCCTTTCCGTATTTCTGAAAGTTAAAAATCAGATTGTTCAAATTTGTGAAGTCACCAAAAAATTAAAGCGTCTTTTTCCTAATTTGGGCGTCATGCATTCTTAAAAAAACACAACTTAGCATTAAGTACCTACAACGCTGTCCTTTTTTTTAAAGGAAATATGAGCGTAACTTGCTAAATCAGATTTATAACTGTCAGAATCAGAATAAGACTCCAATGAGAAGTTTGCAGACATTTTAATAAAAAAAACAACACTATGTAATAAACTTAAACAATGTGAAACGTGGAGAGTCTTCGGACGATCGTATTCTATTACAGTTAAGAAAACACCTAATTAATTTGTGTATGACGTGCGATGTCAGCAATAAGAATTTGGGCGAAGCAAACAGAAGAGCATTTTACACATTGAATGAAAAAGAAACAAACAATAAAACATTTTGTTTTCAAAATACGTTCGTGAGTGTGAGTGTAAGAAATTAGGTATAGCTGTAAGATGCAGGGACATATACAGCTGTAATTCTCGATCATCATTATATTTATATACACTATTTCTATATCACATATATATAGACGTAAGAATTACCCGGATAATTATACAACGTGATCTATCTTAAGTGTGAGGTGTCATGTTTTACTTTTTTCGAAAAATATATAGGCAATCAGTAAACAACATTTTGTGGGATATTTTTAGGTTACAACAATTTATTTGATTTAGAAAAGCAAACAGCAGGTTAGCCCAAAACAGTCGGATATCATCGCTAGGTTGCATATTCTTATAATACGAAAGTTAATACCTTCAATTAATTTACGGATATTTATTTTTTAAATATGCCTGGTTGTACTCAGTTCATTTTATTAATTATTGTATAATTGCGTTTGACAATTAGAGTATCATTGTTGGTGTTACGAAAGTGCATCACTGATCAAAGTGCAAAAACGCATATTTACTTAAAAAGAAAATAAACCTTACTCGTCCGATCATTATTATTCTAGTCCTATTGTTTACCATAATTCAACCAAGACGGCTTGTAACTGTCATCTGTCAGCGTAGTGCCTATAAAAGACGTATACACGTGACGCATACTATTACAGCATGCTCAGATCAGAGATATGCTTAACTGAAAAACGTCGCAACGCTTTTTGATCCTCTTAAACAAAACACACGACGACACATTTTGCTCATCTATAACCTTTAGATCAGAGCTAATATTTCGGTCAATTAATCATTACGGTTAGAAAACTTTGGTTTTGTACATAAAGCAATATAAATACATAATATTGTTTTAAACAATTATTACCAAGTCGTGTTTAGGTGACATCCGACACTGTACCTATGTCAAACATATGTATACATATCTATATCCTGTTTTGTTTTTTTCACACACTTTCAGCAGAAAATCATACTTTAGTCTAAGCATTTTTAATTTATAAATTAAAAAAATAAGAAGATTTTAAAACGTATCTTTATCTTAAACAGTTTTACTCGTTAAAACACCCAAAATGTTCTTTCTATTATTTTTTTAAATAAGCACAATAGGGGTGCTGATATAGACATCGACGTCACAGCGGATGATCCGGATGATGATGATCTGTGATATCAAATATGAAAGGGTCACGTTTTTTTCTTATTTTCAAAAGAGATAACTGTACAACGTTGCTGAGAGAGAATCTATATGTTTGTAATGACGATGGTGGTGTTATGCATCACTATTCATGTAGGTGTTGGACATCAATGAACAGCATTTTGCGGTATTAATTCAGGTAACAATCATTGATTTGGTTGTTTGAACAAACAAAACTGGTTCAAATTGTCGGATACCTCCTTTATTGTTGCATATTATTTAGATTACTGTTATCCTTTTAATTATATGCAGCAATAAACACAATATTTTATGTTTGATACTGTAGACGGCGGCCAGTCAGCGAAGAAATAAGCGTTCACTCTATTGCACCTCACTCGTAATTTTAGAACACGTATTTCCCATATGAGCGACGCTGCGCTGTTAGAAATTTATATATATATATATATATATATATATATATATATATATATATATATATATATATATATATATATATATATATATATATATATATATATATATATATATATATATATATATATATATATTATTTTTTATTTTATTATTTTTTTTTACATCCAGAAAGTCACGAGATCAATAACTTTCGTTATATCCCCATTCGAGTTAACCACTGTGACATCTATATACATATAGCAGAAAATCATATCGTGCTTATTTAATGACTGAACACATAGAGAGGTTTCTTTCCATGGTTTGTTCTGCCTAACAATTGGAGCTTTATTCAAAATCGTCTTTATTTAGACTAAAGCATGAGTTTATGTAGAAATCCTTGATAAACAACAATAACAAGAACAAACACACAACAAAAACAACAATAAAATCACAAAACAATAACAAAAACAAAAAACACACAAACGAATAAACAAACAAACAACAACTGCACAGGGTCAAACTTTTGTTACTAATATTTGATATATGCAAACTATCGAAAAATCGTTCAATATGTCTTACTTTACGCTCAACAGAGCATATATTCTGCATATCGATATGATAATGTCTTAAGCTTCAATCGCAATGCATGGATTCAATTTTAAATATTTGTTTTATGACAGTTCGGTCATGTATAAGTTATAGCTTCTCAGAACAAATTTAACGACAGGCATAAGTGGCTGAAAAATACAAAAAAACAAAGCTTGAAAATTGATTATAAATTAGCCTTTTGGCTGAGGCAAAAACAAACAAGGAAAGCAAAACAAAACAAAAACATAAAAAAACAGACACAAATACAAAAAACAAAGCTAAACCACTAGCTGCTATATAGTTATGATAAAACGGCATTTTACCATGTCAACAGAACACCTTAGCTGCCCAGTAGTTATGATAGAAAGATACTGTTACCATGTCAACTGAACACCGTAGCTGCCCCGTAGTTATGATACAAAGATACTGTTACCATGTCAACTGAAAATTAGCTGACCAGTAGTTATGATAGAAAGATACTGTTACCATGTCAACAGAACACCTTAGCTGCACAGTAGTTGTGATAGAAAGACACTGTTACCATGTCAACAGAACACCCTAGCTGCCCAGTAGTTACGATAGAAAGATACTGTTACCATGTCAACAGAACACCTTAGCTGCCCAGTAGTTATGATAGAAAGATGCTGTTACCATGTCAACAGACCACCGTAGCTGCCCAGAAGTTATGATAGAAAGATGCTGTTACCATGTCAACAGAACACCGTAGCTGCCCAGTAGTTATGATAGAAAGATAATGTTACCATGTCAACAGAACACCTTAGCTGCCCAGTAGTTATGATAGAAAGATAGTGTTACCATTTCAATTGAATACCCTAGTAGCTCAGCTGATATGGTAGAAAGATAATGTTACCATGTCAACTGAACACCCTAGCTGCCCAGTAGTTATGATAGTAATATACTGTTACCATGTCAACTGAACACCAAAGCTGACCATTAGTTTTGATAGTTAGATACTGTAACCATGTCAACTGAACACCCTAACTGTCCAGTAGTCATGATAGAAATATACTGTTACCCTGTTAACAGAACACCCTAGCTGCCCAGTAGTTATGATAAAAAGATGCTGTTACCATGTCAACTGAACGCCCTAGCTGCCCAGTAGTTACGATAGGAAGATGCTGTTACCAGGTCAATTGAACACCGTAGTAGCTCAGATGTTTTGGTAGAAAGATAATGTTACCATGTCAACTGAACACCCTAGCTGTCCAGTAGTTATGATAGAAAGATAATGTTACCATGTCAACTGAACACCCTAGCTGCCCAAGTAGATATGATAGTAAGATACTGTTACCATGTCAACTGAAAATCCTAGCTGTCCAGTAGTTATGATAGAAAGATACTGTTACCATGTCAACTCAAGGCCCTAGCTTCCCAGTAGTTATGAAAGAAAGATACTGTTACCATGTAAACTGAAACCCCCAAGCTGCTCAGTAGTTATGATAGAAAGATACTGTTATCTTGCCAACTGAACACCTTAGCTGTCCGGTAGTTATGATAGAAAGATAATGTTACCATGTCAACAGAACACCTTAGCTGCCCAGTAGTTATGATAGAAAGATAATGTTACCATGTCAACTGAACACCCTAGCTGTCCAGTAGTTATGATAGAAAGATAATGTTACCATGTCAACTGAACACCCTAGCTGCCCAGTAGTTATGATAGAAAGATACTGTTACCTTGTCAACTGAAAACCCTAGCTGTCCAGTAGTTATGATAGAAAGATACTGTTACCATGTCAACTCAAGGCCCTAGCTTCCCAGTAGTTATGAAAGAAAGATACTGTTACCATGTAAACTGAAACCCCCAAGCTGCTCAGTAGTTATGATAGAAAGATACTGTTATCTTGCCAACTGAACACCTTAGCTGTCCGGTAGTTATGATAGAAAGATAATGTTACCATGTCAACAGAACACCTTAGCTGCCCAGTAGTTATGATAGAAAGATAATGTTACAATGTCAACTGAACACCCTAGCTGTCCAGTAGTTATGATAGAAAGATACTGTTATCTTGCCAACTGAATACCTTAGCTGTCCGGTAATTATGATAGAAAGATAATGTTACCATGTCAACTGAACACCCTAGCTGTCCAGTAGTTATGATAGAAAGATAATGTTACCATGTCAACTGAACACCCTAGCTGTCCAGTAGTTATGATAGAAAGATAATGTTACCATGTCAACTGAACACCCTAGCTGTCCAGTAGTTATGATAGAAAGATACTGCTATCTTGCCAACTGAACACCTTAGCTGTCCGGTAGTTATGATAGAAAGATAATGTTACCATGTCAACTGAACACCTTAGCTGCATAGTAGTTATGAAAGAAAGATACTGTTACCATGTAAACTGAAACCCCCAAGCTGCCCAGTAGTTATGATAGAAAGATACTGTTATCTTGCCAACTGAACACCTTAGCTGTCCGGTAGTTATGATAGAAAGATAATGTTACCATGTCAACTGAACACCCTAGCTGTCCAGTAGTTATGATATAAAGATAATGCTACCATGTCAACTGAATACCCTAGCTATCCAGTAGTTATGATAGAAAGATAATGTTACCATGTCAACTGAACCCCCTAGATGCCCAGTATTTGTGACAGAAAGATACTGATACTATGTCAACTGAACACCCTAGCTGCCCATTAGTTATGATAGAAAGATGATGTTACCATGTCAACTGAACACCGTAGCTGCCCAGTAGCTATGATAGAAAGACACTGTTACCATGTCACCTGAACACCCTAGCTGCCCATTAGTTATGATAGAAAGATACTGTTACCATGTCAGCTGAACACCCTAGCTGCCCATTAGTTTTGAGAGCAAGACACTGTTACTATGTCAACTGAACACCCTAGCTGCCCATTAGTTATGATAGAAAGATACTGTTACCATGTAAACTGAAACCCCCAAGCTGCTCAGTAGTTATGATAGAAAGATACTGTTATCTTGCCAACTGAACACCTTAGCTGTCCGGTAGTTATGATAGAAAGATAATGTTACCATGTCAACAGAACACCTTAACTGCCCAGTAGTTATGATAGAAAGATAATGTTACCATGTCAACTGAACACCCTAGCTGTCCAGTAGTTATGATAGAAAGATAATGTTACCATGTCAACTGAACACCCTAGCTGTCCAGTAGTTATGATAGAAAGATAATGTTACCATGTCAACTGAACACCCTAGCTGCCCAGTAGTTATGATAGAAAGATAATGTTACCATGTCAACAGAACACCTTAGCTGTCCAGTAGTTATGATAGAAAGATAATGTTACCATGTCAACAGAGCACCTTAGCTGCCCAGTAGTTATGATAGTAAGATACTGTTACCATGTAAACAGAACACCCTAGCTGCCCAGTAGTTATGATAGAAAGATACTGTTATCTTGTCAACTGAACACCTTAGCTGTCCGGTAGTTATGATAGAAAGATAATGTTACCATGTCAACTGAACACCCTAGCTGCCCAGTAATTATGATAGTAAGATACTGTTACCATGTCAACTGAAAACCCTAGCTGTCCAGTAGTTATGATAGAAAGGTACTGTTACCATGTCAACTCAAGGCCCTAGCTCCCAAGTAGTTATGATAGAAAGATACTGTTACCATGAAAACTGAACCCCCCTAGCTGCTCAGTAGTTATGATAGAAAGATACTGTTATCTTGCCAACTGAACACCTTAGCTGTCCAGTAGTTATGATTGAAAGATAATGTTACCATGTCAACTGAACTCACTAGTTGCTCTGTAGTTATGACAGAAAGACACTGTTACCAAGTCAACTGAACACCCTAGCTGCGCTCTAGTTATGATAGAAAGATACTGTTACCATGTCATCTGAACACGCAAGCTGCTCTGTTATTATGGTAGAAAGACACTGTTACCATGTCAACTGAACACCCTAGCTGTCCAGTAGTTATGATAGAAAGACACTGTAACCATGTCAACTGAACCACGTAGTAGCTTAGTAGTTATGACAGAAAAAAATGTAACTATGTCAGCTGAACACCCTAGCTACTCTGTAGTTAAGATAGAAAGATACTGTTACCATGTCAACAGAACACCCTAGCTGCCTAGTAGTTATGAAAGAAAGATTCTGTTATCATGTGAACTGAACACCCTAGCTGCCCAGGAGTTATGATAGAAAGACACTGTTACCATGTCAACTGAACCCTTAGCTGCTCTGTAGTTATGATAGAAAGACACTGTTACCATGTCAACTGAACCCTTATCTGCGCAGTAGTTATGATAGAAAGACACTGTTACCATGACAACAGAACCCCTTAGTTGCTCTGTAGTTATGATAGAACGATACTGTTACCATGTCAGATGAACCCCCTAGCTGCCCAGTAGTTATGAAAGAAAGACACTTTTACCATGTCAACTGAACCCCCTAGCTGCTCTGTAGTTATGATAGAAAGACACTGTTATCTTGTCAACTGATCCCCGTAGTAGCTCAATAGTTATGACAGAAAGATACTATTACCATGTCAACTGAACCCCGTAGTAGCTCAATAGTTATGATAGAAAGACACTGTTACCATGTCAACTGTACCCCGTAGTAGCTCAGTAGTTATAATAGAAAGATAATGTTACCATGTCAACTGAACCCTGTAGTAGCTCAGTAGTTATGGTAGAAAGATACTATTACCATCTCAAATGAACCCCGTAGTAGCTTAATAGTTCTGATAGAAAGATAATGTAACCATGTCAACTGAACCCCGTAGTAGCTCAGTAGTTATAATATAAAGATACTGTTACCATGACAACTGAACACCGTAATAGCTCAGTAGGAATGATAGAAAGATATGGTTTCCCTGTCAACTGAACCCCGTAGTAGCTCAGTAGTTATGACAGAAAGATAATGTAACCATTTTAACTGAACCCCGTAGTTGCTCATTAGTTATGACAGAAAGATAATGGTACCATGTCAACTGAACCCCGTAGTAGCTCAGTAGTTATGATAGAAAGATACTGTTACCATGTCAACTGGAACCCGTAGTAGCTCAGCAGTTATAATATAAAGATACTGTCACTGTGACAACTGAACACCGTAGTAGCTCAGTAGGTATGATAGAAAGATATGGTTACCCTGTCAACTGAACCCCGTAGTAGCTCAGTAGTTATAATATAAAGATACTGTTACCATGACAACTGAACCACGTAGTACCTCAGTAGATATGATAGAAACATGATGTTACAATGTCATCTGAACAACGTAGTAGCTCAGGAGTTATGAAAGGAAAGTACTGTCACTGTGTCAACTGAACACCATAGCTGCTCAGTAGTTATGGTAGAAAGGTACAGTTACTATGTGAGCTAAACACCATAGCTGCTCATAGCTGCTCAATATTTATGAAATGTCGATGTAGCACATTTCTTAAGAACCACTTTTTTAACGACCAGGTGCTTTTTTCATTGATTCTTTAACGTTATTTGTGACGTTATAAAATGTAAATATTATTTATAGCTGTTAATGTTCGACTGCAATTCTTTCACCTCTACTATTATAACAGTAAACGAAAAAGAATTTGTTTTACGATAAACATATTTATTCTCAGGTAAAACCAAACGCTTGGAATACTGCACATATTATTCTTAATGAATGAACTGTATCATTTAATTAACTTCAAAATCTACCCTGTAATCTATTTTCCTTAATTTATAAATACCTAAGTATGTACAATACATACAATATATGGTTTATATATATATATATATATATATATATATATATATATATATATATCTATATATATATATATATATATATATATTATATATATATATATATATATATATATATATATATATATATATTATATATATATATATCTATCTATATATATATATATTATATATATATATATACATATATAAACCATATACACTTTATGTTTTGTCAATGTTATCGCTGTTGAGTCCCATGTGTACTTTCATCTCCACTACTAGCATTTAATACTGCATAGGTTATAAACTATATCGAAACTAAATACAGTACGACTATATTCACGTCCTTGTTCGCGTAAATTTGAAGGGCGGAACCAATTGAAACACCTCAGCCATTTCCCTAAATGGGTTACTTTTGAGACAGACGTCAAAACCAAGATGGCAGCTCGGGTGACAGCTCATTACAGTACGGTGCCTGTAAAACTTCAATTTGGGGCGGCTTCATATTTAAATCTTTCAATTTTAATTTACCTAGCGCAGCAGACATGCAGCTGTCAAACGATGTCATTGTTTATGTTTTGTGCGAATCACATTTTAGGCCTATACTTCTTCCGACATCCGGCGAACAAAACGACATTGATTTCAGTATCATTCAGTATCATTGAACCAGGGGTGCGTTCAGTATGACAAACCGTAGCGTTACGTTTCGCTACGGTTTGAAACGGTTCGTATTTTTAGCACGCTGAACCGACCGTACGCCACATTCGATTGCCTCGGTTCGCAAACGTATCTCGGAGGTAGTGTGCGAAGCAAATCAAGATGGCTGCCAGGTGAATGTTTACTTTTGATTCGCTAGAATTAATGGAAATATCTTCAATTACAGTTAATTTTCAGCGACAAAACTATGTGTAAATGTCATATATTATGCGGTATTATGCAGGATACGTTTTCCTGACAGTTTTAAATACGTGATTGGCCGGTATACGTAAACAAACGTTAAAAATACCAGAAAACTTGCATCAATGCCTTTTCATTGAATAGATGAAACTTATATAACATTAAATACAAATAAAGAAAGTTGTCTATTTATTTCTTCCTTTTTGCCAGTGAAGTTTAAATTCTTTCGTAAATGCACTTCTTTGTTTTTCTTAACATTAATTATTATTATTTTAAATGTCATTGACATTGATCCATTTTAAAAATTCATTATTGTTTAATTACAGTAAACCAGTGGGTTTAAATCCAGTAAACACCTTTTGGAATGGGGCAGAGAAGAAGGAGCATGTGGAGAGGCCATTCTGATAAACTGAAAGAGGTAGGCCCTATTTTTCATGCTTATGCTCACATGTGATGCACCAATTATTTTGACTCAAACATGAGCCAGTGGTTCTACCCAGTCCTTTGTCTGGGGTACTCCTCCACTAAAATAAATTGACGATACATTTTGTATATATCTTTACAAGATGATGCGAATCCAATAGCATTTTAAGTCAAATCACTATTAACACATGCATGGTTATATTTATTTATTTTAAAGATATTTTTACAATATTTTTCGAGCGTCTGCTCCAGGAACGAGAGGTCCCGGGTTCGATCCCTGACCGCGACATACCAAAGTCGTTAAAATTGTAGTTGTATAGCTCCCTTGCTAACCCTTAAGCAAATATAAGGGTAGTTCCACGACTGGTTGGCCCGGTGTCAGGATAATGTGACTGGGTGTGGTATCATGCCAGTTGTTCACGGCATGCTATACACAGTGAAGGCAGCACTATATCTCCTTCAAGTGGACACCGTCTCCAGATAACTGTTGGTTTGACGATAAACCAACCAAACAAACAAACAATATTTTTTCCAATTTTTAAATCTTTATAGACTTGGTTATGCAGTTCATCGATTATAACAACTGGCATGGGCTGCACAGAACAGAAATTCACATTCTTTTTTCAAACAATCTATGCACATGAAAAATATTGAAATATGCATTTAAAAGATAACTATTTCAACAATAATTTGTATAAATTCTTTTAGCACAAAGTCAACATACTCCATCAACAGAAGTGATTGTGGAAACAGGACATGGTACTTGAACAGAAAACTTGACAGAAAAAATCATGGCCAGGGACCATCCATAACCCCTGCTTCTTTCATAAATACAGTAAATAATCATATACAAAACTTTATTTTTGGAATAGTTTTTCCATTTTGATAAAATGTCATTGATTTAAATTATCTTTTCTGGGGAGAAATGTTAAACATATTTGTTGACTATTTCACCCCTAGAATTGCCAAGAATAAAACAATATGCTATTGTAACAAAATGTATATTTTACTCTAACTTGGTAGTATAGATGCTTTTGTTTAAACAGCTATTAATTAGGGTTTATACATTATTTTAAACAGAACACAAGTTGATATCATTTTGAAAGTACTCTGCTATTAATAACTCATAAATCCTTCACATTCATGCTAAAGATCAAACTTCCAGTTTAAATTTTGGTTTTATTAAAATGATTTTTAACAAAAATTTAATTTCAGATCTTTGCCAGCACACACAGAGATCCTTACCTACAGGACATATAACTACACCTGTTCAAGCACCAACCAACAAGATGAAGGGAGACGGGACGGAGAGAACCCACTGTGTTGTTCCTTACATTTGCTATAAAGTATATGCTACTGCACTTATGCATGCGGCCCTCATATAACATTCATGACTAGCTATTACATTTGTCCTGGAATTTTAAACTCCTGTTACAGACAACTTGTTAGGAATGCTTGAAAATCCTGTTGATGAACCTATGCTGATAATCATAGTCCCGAGTTTGGGAATTTGTGTTCCATGTTGCCCCAAATTATACCTGGCAGCCCACTTGACTGAAACAAATTTGCCATATCGTTAGGCTCTTTTATCAGTTTAGGGAATATCACATGTTTGTGTCCCATTTTCTTTACTGGCCTCATATGTACAATAGACCTGAAAAATATGAAAATGTGGTCAACATATGGTTATGACGAACTACAGCATGTATGTTGCAATATTTGTGTTATTCTGTTGTCAGTGCTATAAAGAAAATATATTGATATACCTCAATCATCAATTAGGTGTTGCTACAACACTGATTGGTTATTTATCTCTGTTTAAAAGTTGTCTTATTTTAAAATGTATGCATTGAGGTTGTTTTTTTTATCTCAATCATATTTTAAATGTCTGGTCTTCCCTTACATTATTTAGTTTTGTTTTTATACCATGTTATGTACACATACAAGAAATCTCCAACAATTTAGGGAATTAAGATACTGTATTGTATTGTCTCAATCATCATATGATGTCTTTAAAACATTGTTTGTTATTTATCTTAATAGCTTTGTCAGATATAACTTAAAATATTAAATTGTGTTTTTATCTAGTTCACTGGATATGTACACAGCATGAATTATTGTATCTGACAGTGATTAGCTCTGATTTTCATACTATGTTTGCTAAGTACAGCATTTTATTACAAATGCATGTACTTTTTATTATTCTTACCAAAATAAATTTGAAAAAAACTTTTTGTTGTTTTTCTTAGTACCTTACTAATACTTGCTTTTTGTATATGACAACATGTCAGAAGTTATTGAAATATATTTAGTTGCAGCAATTAAATTAGAAATAAAGAGGAAGATGTTATGTTTAATTAGCATAGGTTCTCAGTGAACCCCAAGGAAACCTATAGTGGTTGTCGAGCCTTACTAATAGTATAATTTGTCAAATAAAATAAAAATATATATGTGTATAAGAACATACCATTTTGATGAAACAAGCCTAACTTTATTTTAATCATTATGTTAAAGGTTTAATCTGATTGTCATTGGATACCTTTTTAAATCTTAAGGAGGATGATAAAAACCAATATTATACTTAAATTGTAAAATTAAAAAAGGAATGTATCTTGCTGCTCCTACTGAGATTTGAACTTAGATCCCCTCCATCTCCAAAGAGAAACAAGGTGTTCTTTCAATTGAACTATAGAAGCTAGATGAAGATGACATTCCAATCGAACTTTTAAGAGATGGGACATATTCCCTTGAAGTGTAAAAATTGTAAAAACAACACAACTGGTTCAATAGGTAAAGTGGGATCATAACTTGGGTATCTTGTCAACATATTTCAATTGATTTTATAATTATAATGTCACAAAAAAATGAAATATTTAAAGTGTAATATACTACACTGCAATGTCATTTCCTACGTTGTTTTGTTTTTTGCATTTGCATAACTTTACAGAGGAATATGCCAAGTACATTCATTTGTCATGCTATCAGAGTGAAGTCAGCATTGTATCTGCTTCAAAACAAGGAGGAGATGAAGTGTAACTTTGCTCCAAATGGTCTAAACAATCAGTATGCAAATCATTAACGACGTATGGCCTTGTTTCATTTTCATGTTATGATTTTGCTCAATTCACACATCATTAAACGACAAATTTATGGTCAAATTATTGGCTTTTGCTAAAAGGACAACAAAAATCACGTCATTCACTAGTATAAAATCAATCTAAACAACATTTATCAAGTGTCTTACAACACTATCACACATGAATTTATGTAAAATTAAATCCACACACCATCGCTGTCCGCCATATTGAAAACGGTTTGCGGCTAACGGGTCGTTCAGTATGGAAGGTTGCGATTTACAAACTGCTTGGCTTACGGTTTTTTATACTGAACGCACGCCCGATACATCCGGGATGATTGTCCCGAGGACGGAATTTCCCGAGGAGTTCCGATTGTGGCGGAATATGCCGTTTAAACCCGAGGAAAAACAACGAAGTTTAACGAAATATACTTTAAGAGTTACGGAACCAGACAATGTGTTATCGTTTCGCTGTAAGCACTTGATATTTAACACACGCTCTTGTGTTGTACACATAAGATATAATTGTGGATAAGCTGTTTGATAAGTGTTCTAATGCGGTCTTAAGGGCAGTTCTCTGGACAAAGAAGGGAGATCGGGACGAAAATTGTATTCTAGCTGGAGTCAGTGAAAATGTGACGATAGACCCGTAGGAATTATAATGGACAATTAGAACAGAGAACTGGTGAGAAAATCAATGCTTTATTATTTGATTTGTTTAAACAATAATTGTTTGCAAATGTTCAAAGCATAAATACTTAATACCTACAAAGAAAGGGAACATTTTTTTGCTCGAAATCAAGGAAACATCATCATCATCATCATCATCATCATCATCATCATCATCATCATCATCATCATCATTATTATCATCATCAACATCATCAACATCATAACTTTCATCATCATCATCATCATCATCATCATCATCAGCAGCAGCAGCAGCAGCAGCATCGTCGTCGTCGTCGTCGTTATCATCATCATCATCATCATCATCATCTTCGTCGTCGTCGTCATCGTCGTCATCGTCGTCGTCATCATCATCATCATCACCATCATCAGGACTTATTTCCGAATAAATAATCAAATTTTCCTTCCGGTTAACACGTTGGTAATGTATAAGTATTAATGTAGATTTTCAGAAAATAGGCCTTGCACAAAATAAATCTAATATTATAGACGTCATTATAATCATCATAAACATTATTATAGAAAACACAAAGAACGTTATTATTATCGTCAGCATTATCAACAGAACAGCAACATCAGCGGCAGATCCAGCAGCAATAGGATCTTATTTCTTACAATCCACCTGCACCTCCTCCTCATCATCAGTACGATCACCATCATCATTTTCATTATAACTATCATTATAATTGTCATTGTTTTTATCACCACTATCATTTTCATCACCATCGACATCACGATTATAATCATCATTACCATCAGCAGCAGGAGAGGCATCGCAACATTCCTAAATGGTCATATACTAAGCGATAACGACATTACAATTAACATTATCGTCATGATCACCATCATCATCATCATCATCATCATCATCATCAGCATCATCATCAACATCATCGTCATTATCGATAACTGCATCTAATTTTTTTAACGTCCTCGGCAGCAGCACATATTGTTATAATCAATTATATTATAACAACTACTACTACTTCTACTATTATTACTCTTCTTTTTCTTCTTCTTCTTCTTCTTCTTCTTCTTCTTCTTCTTATTATTATTATTATTGTTATCAACACCAACATAATCATGAACAACAACAACAGTATCAAAATTCTCCTATGCGTCAAGAATTTACAGAATTGATTGTTTCTCAGAAAAGAATTATCATACATATCATTATCAACAGCAATAGTTAAATAACATTTGTATAAATGTTATGTTTCAGTCATAATGGATGAAGTACCCGGACGTGGGGCTTCTTCATCAGGCACACAGTCAGATCCCCATGGTCACATCAACTGTGACGAGTGTGCTGAATCAGGAAACATCGTTACTGCTTCTGGTTTTTGTGAGAATTGTTCAGACTTTCTTTGCACATCATGCATAGGCCAACACAAGAAAGCGAGATCGTCAAAAAAACACAAAATTCTTGAAGGTAAAGAGATGCCAACGATAAAGCCAAATACATCCGATGTGGAGAAATGCACCATGCACCCCGGGAGGCCGATTGAGGCTTATTGTCCTGATGATGACACATTTGGATGCTCGCTGTGTTTCACGGTCGGCCACAGATCCTGCCAGAATGTCGCTCTATTGTCTGATTTGTCACGTGGTGTAGAAACAAGCAAAGAGTTTCTAGATGTCCAAAATGCAGCTGACAGATACAAGAAATTAGAGGAGGAATACAAGCAGGTCATCACGAAATATTTGTCCAAGAACGAAGAATGGCACAGTAAAACCTTGGAAAGATTTAAAGAATTCCGATCAGAGGTCCTTAGCATCGTAGAAGTAATCGGCATTAAAGTACACGAGGAGGCGGATGCATTGAAGGAGGAAAATGAAAGCCAGTTGAATAAACTAGCACATCGAATTGCAACATGCACCGAACAAATTAAGCAATATGTGGTAAATATGGACCACAAGAAAGATCGCAAGGAAAAGGAACAATTATTCATTGATTTAAAGAAAAATGGCAGGCTTGTAATTGACTATGTTTATCAATTGGAAAAAATTTCTAAGGATATTGCCATCAGGAAATTTGAGTTTGAATTTGATCCTACCATTAAAGAGATAGTAATCAAGACCAACAAAATAAATGTCGAAAAACCAACATTTCTTTCTCAGCATCATACAGAACAAGGAGAGGATCGGAAGACCAATGTTCCCACGGAGCTAGTAATTGCAACTACATGCAAGTCAACATCTCTGGTGAATATCAAATCTAAGGATGATCATTCTACATGCTGGGTCACTAGTATCATGGAACTTTCAGAAACAAAACTAATCTTAGCCGATTTTAATAACAAATGCATTAAATTGTTTGACATGACCAGTAACACCATCACACAGAGACGGGCCCTTCCAACACTTCCCTGGGATATCACTAAAGTTCCTGGGTGTCGTATGGCTGTTTCATTTCCAAACGCTAAACAGATCCAATTCTTCAAAGCTGACCAGACCCTGGAACCATGTGGAAGTATTGACGTGAATTTTACATGCCGTGGTCTACAGTGTACTGGAGACAGGCTAGTTGTATCCAGTCCACCAAAGGTTCTAATACTTTGTATGACGGGCACGGTCCTCCAGACTGTTCAGTATGATCGATCAGGTATAGAGTTATTCCGGAGTCCATGGCACTTGACACTCAGTACTGACAACAAGCTGATCTATGTAAGTGATTATAGCAACCATAAGCTCACATGTATGACTACTACCGGCGTGGTCCAGTGGGTTTACCTTGACGAGCAGTTGCAGTATCCACGTGGCGTGACTACCGGAGAGAAAGGGTCTATCTACATTTGTAGCTGGGGCAACCACACCATCAACGTGGTGTCCCGTGAAGGTGCAAGACTCGCCATCATACAATGTTGCCAGTCTGGTGGCAGGTATCCTAGTGCTGTATGTTACACCAGCAATAACCGGACACTGTATGTGTCGGATGAAAATGATCCTCATATCAATAGACTTACTATGCAATAGCTTATTTAGCAGCCTTGGTCGCAAGTTTATACAGCTTTTTACAATTGTACTTTGTTGGAATAGAGAACAACACATTGCAAGAATTTTGTGAATATATATAAAACATATATTCTATTGTGTTCCTTGTTTGCAGAAGAAACATAAGCACTATATACTGCTTGTTGACATTGACCGTTGGTCTTTACAGTGACTTAAGTGCTTTCAAGTACAACTATTAGACAATACTTAACGTCAGTTATGATTAGCGAATAGCGTGTGTAAATATAATTTATGCTGATTATTTTATGTACATGATAACGTTGCTTGCTGCATTAATCATAAATTTATAAATGCAGTTATTTGTGTGCCTTACAGGATAGAATAGTTAGCATTGATTATTAAAGTGTTAGGCACGGGTTTATTTATAAACCGCTGCGAAATGCAGAAAAAAAGGCAAAGAAGATAAAGAAGACGTATATGTCGAAGAAACAAAATAATAATAATAATAATAATAATAATAATAATAATAATAATAATAATAATAATAATAATAATAATAATGAAGGTCATGATGAAATTAAGAAGCCCTAGAATATGATGATGATGATGATGATGATGATGATAATGACGATGATGATGATGATGATTATGATGATGAATTAAAGCACCATCATTAATAGATATCTTTATTCAAAACTGTCTTCGTATTGTTCATAAAAGATTCATCCTAAGACAAGTTGCTGTTTATCACAAAGTGTCACTATTTTACTCATTACAAATAAACAGATACCCGCTTATAAAAAAGTGTCCGTGTTTTCATCACTAGTCATAAAGCATCGCCTAACACACTTCGTAAAATTTTAAATAACAGATTAGTTGTTGATTCAAGGATATTCAAAACATGCTTCATCTGTTAAATTACTAACTTTAAACATACAGCATCAGTGTAAAACACAAGACCCTGCAGCATGCTTCTAAGCAGCCAAAACTGGTCCTAAACCCGTGTTCTGCTCGGCATATTTCACATAATGTTTTAAAACTCTCAACCTTTTTAAGATATAATATCCCCTTTCCATGTGTGGTTGACGCTTACCAATTCCTTTAGGATGAGCTCAGATTCGAGGTCAAACATTTTTAAACCTCGGATCGTGTTCTTATTTAGACAAGGAGGTTAGAAACAACAGCACAGTATTACTAAGGAAGGAACAATGCAACCGGACTAAAATATAATGTGCATCATCTTCGGCCGTTTCCCTTTTTTACAGAGAGTAAAAAGCCGAATGTAAAAAAATGCGGAGTCTGGGACAAATTACATTTTTGTTGCACCGAAAGTATGCAATTCCATTCCAGTAATACCGGATAACAGAATACGAATATGTTAAGACAAAAACCATGAAATGATAATTTGATCTAACTTACCTTAAAGTAAAGCGTAAGTAACCTTTTTCTTAATTCGAATTCTTTAAAAAGAGTCAACATTCACTACGACCTATGCTGTACATTATTTTGACAGAATAATTGACCGTAACTTGCTAAATCAAAATGACCACTATCTGAATCAGAATAACACTTCATTGAGAAGTTGGGGGTAGGTCGAATACATTAAATTTAAACCACACTATGTAATAAACAATCGAATTCTGTAATTAAAATTGAGAAAACAAACATTTTATGTATGAAAAAAATAATCCACCAAACAAACAAAACCACACAAACAACAAAACAAACAAACAACAAAACAAACTAATTTTCTTCAAGATACTTTCGTGACTGTGATATAAGAAATTGGTATTCATTTGTGAGATGCAGAGACATGATCACCTGTAGTACTCGGTCATCATTATGATTCTTTACACCATATTTATATCAATTCATGTTGCCATGGGGAAAAAACGCGTTTATCGTTTGCAGGATGTTTCATTGATCATTACGTATTTGCTTTGTTATGCATGCGTAAAAGTTTGTCTGCGTGTAAGTGCACGGGTATTTGTGCATGTACGTGCGTATATGTGTGTGTGTTAAATGTGGTATTTAAATAAATTTTAATTATACCTCAAATGTCGCAAAAATCGTGTAAAGATAAAGCTCTGTTCATTCTTTCCGCGTCTATAATTAAGCGTGATGCGGTTTTCTGCTAAAAATATATACGGACGTCGGAATTACCCGGATATTGATTTAATTTGATACATCACAAAAGTAAATGGTCATGTGTGTTTTTTTCTAGTTTAAAAAAAGCTAACGGTCTAGCGCGGCTCAGATAGGCAATAACTATTTGTAATGAAGAGTGAGGTGTTATGCTTTACTTTTATGATAGATGTAGGACATCAGTAAATACTATTTCGCGGGGATATTTTTCAGATAACAATAATGTATGTGATTATTTAACAAAAAAGTAGGCACAAATTGTCGTATAAAATCTTTAAGTTGTCAATCCCTAGTGTATGTAGTTCACACGAGTATTAGAACTTATTATTTTTTAATTCTGGACTCAGGTTTTTTTTTATTAAATATACACACATGTAAATCATTTATCAAATTATCAAAATGAATGTGTACTTATAAAAGGAAAAAAAAGTAGTTGTCAAACAATTGTCAGTCAATGGTATTCTAATGTGTTTACTGTATTGAAACCAAACAGCCGGTACTGCGTTGTGCCTACCACAGACTGACGTATACACAGACTAATTAGACCATTAGGGTAACATCGTTGGTTTTACTGATATAAATCACTGATCAAAGTACAAAAAACCTATATTTACTTACAAATACATCTTTCTCGCTAATAGTCCATCAATTTTATTATAATTCTTTGTTTACCGTAATTCAGCCAGACGGTTGGTAACTGTCACCAGTCAGAGTAGTGCCTATGTTTGACTTATAAACGTGACGTATAATATTACGGCATGCTCAGATCGGAGATATGATTGGCGGTCGAGGTTAATACGGTTAATACATATAATCAGAGCTCAGATTTCAGTCCATTAGTCTTTGTGGTTAAAAAACTTAGCATTTATAGAGAAAACAATATAATTAAATGATGCAACTTTGAACATCTGTATGTGTTCAAGGTGGTATCCGACACTTTACCTACAATAAAATTTGTAAACAATTCTCACGCCTGTTTGGGGTGTTTGCGCATAATTTCTGCAGGAAATCATATATATTAAATAATTCAAATTCCCGATTCGACGTAATATACATTTAGCAAAGGATCACTTGAGACTTTTTCCCGTCAAGCCCGTTATGTAAATCATAATCATACTGAACTGTAATCTTATATATAGAAAAAATAAATAAAAATGTTTAAAAAGTAGAAACATCTTGGCCATTTCCATTTTCATTTTGTCCGAATGCCACCGAGGACTCTCGAAATTCGTGACAATTACAACAGCCTACTCTAAAATTTCTCACACATACCATCACGTGCTCCTCGCTTCAGCGTGGAGGCCAGTGGATATGGATAGAGAATACAAATTGTTTGGACTCATGGAGAAAGTTGCTGAAATGGAGAAAATGGCTATTTTTGGCTGCTATATTTCAAAGTCGTCTAGAGAGCATTCTCGCAGGCCCCCTGGCACGGCTAGCTGCTGCTCGTTTAATTAGGACCCCCACCCATATAAAAAGACAACATGAATCCACCTTCTATCATTCACAAGACGTCGCTCAGCCTGGCTTATGATATAATAATACTCCAATAACAGAACACGAAAAATAATTTGTTTTACGTCAAATATATTTATTCTCATTCACAACAAAACTGCCACATGTAATACTGTGCATTTTATATGCGAAGGATCTGTATCATTAATTAACTTCAAAATGTACATTGTATATATATATATATATATATATATATATATATATATATATATATATATATATATATATATATATATATATATATATATATATATATATATATATATATATATATATATATATATATATATATATATATATATATATATATATATATGAACACTTTATGTATTGTTTATTTCATCCCAGTTGAGACCCATGTTTACTCTGATCTCCATTACTAGCATCTAACTCTGCATGGGTTATAAACTATATCGAAACTACATATCGAACGACTGTATTAACATCCTTCATCGCCTAATTCTGAATGGCGGAGCATGCCGTTTAAACGCTAGATAAAATCGGTTCGTATATAAACAATATAGTTTTCCGTAATATACCAAATAGTAACCGAACACTGTGTTACCGTTTCGCTGTAATGACTTGATATTTAACACAAGCTGTTGTGTTGTACACATTTGATGTATATGTGCATAAACTATTTTGTAAGTGGTTAAGTACTGGGGTATTAAATAAGGTAGTTCTATGGACAAAGAACAGAGACTAGGACGGAAATCTTATTCAATCTGGAGGCAGTGACATGGTGACGACAGACCAGTAGGAGTGACAATGGACAATTAGAACAAGGTTCAGGTGAGAAATTCAGTACTTTTTATTTTCTTTGTTAATCAATAACATTTTGCAAATGTTCAAAGCATAAATAGTTAACTTAAAGCCAGAACATTTTTGCTCAAAATCAAGATCCATGTAGGCAACAACAACATCATCTTCAACAAATCAAGAAAACAACACAGAAAAACGCCGTATCGGGAATGAAATGTCGTGAACAATATATATTTTCACAGTCTTCATGTCCATATTTATAGGATCAAAGTTATTGCAGGTTTATTTATGTAAAACTGTTTACGGGAGTAAGTCCGTTCACTTGTATTACAGTGTTAATGTAGATTTTCCGAAAATGGGTCATTTGATTTTTCGAAAATGCATCTGACAACGTACTCTAAAATCCTGACTGTTGTTTATTTTAAATGTCCAAAACACTTATGGGATGATATTAAAGATCCTCCTCCTCCTCATAATCTTCATAAGGACCACCACAACCATCATCATCTTCATCATCATCATCATTATTACCTTCATAACCATCATTTTCATGATTATCATCATCATCAACAACATCATCATCTCCATCCTTCTCCTCCTTATCCTCCTCCTTCTCTCATTGCCATTATAAGAAGGACTTATTTCCGTATTGATAATGACATGCTTTTCCGTAGACCCACTTACTGGAAGCGCAGAAGTTTTCAAGTAGATTTTCTGAAAAGAGGCCTTGTGATTTGTTGAAATGGGATCTGATATTGTTAACATCATTACCATCATCATCATTGTTATAAAGGACACAATGAAGTTTTTTTTGTCGTCAGCATTACAACAATGGATAGAATCATCAACATAACAGCAACATCAACGACAGGTGCAGCAGAATGAAGATTTTCATCCTTATAATCCTCCTCCTCATCATCATCGTCACCATAAGTACGATCATCATCATCATAATCATCATCGTGTTAATAATCACCTTCATCATTATTTATTTTTTCCATCACCAGTCATTGAAATTATCATACCCCCGAGGCGACGAAATTTGTGATCAGGTGCGTAAGATTTCCGGGCGAATAGGTTTGCCAAAGTTTGTCACCCAACTGGCGACCGATATCTCAAATTACCATTACCATAGATCTATTTTTGGAAAGTGAACCTCTCAAAAATATCTAGCTGTCAAAGTGGTTCGTGCCATTTTGCAATGTTATTGGTAATACGTAATTTGGGCCACGTGCGCTTCTATGTCAATCGCAATTTCTCATTAGTAAGCATGAATCTGGAAAGGAAATTGCCGAGGTGATCGAATAAGACAGCGTGCCATTACTCCGATATCTTCGACTATGTCATTCTATCTGCTAAAATGGCTTCACTTAAATGGACACCAGTGGCACAACCAGGAAAAAGAAAGAGGGCTAGGATGAGTGAGTAACCAGAGCAAAATAATCGTAATCGTGTTACGTGTTAAAAAGCATCTATTCTAATAGTCCACTCGCCTTCACCGCTAAAGTTTCAAGCTCTTTTTAAGCCATGCCTGCCTGCTTTCTATATTAAGCGTGACGCCGGGTCAAATACCCTGATTGGCAAACTAGAAAAACGTCATCGGCATATGCCTAGCAAGTCCCTTTCAACATAAAGGATAAGACCCGCTTATGAAAGTCCCAAACAGAGTTTCACATTCGCGGCTAAATTTCTAGGAATCCTTGAATTGTCACAAAGAAAAGTATATTTAAGTTGTAAACACTGTAAATTATTGTGACCGTGTGTTACAGGGATGCCACATTATTTTTATTGGAAGCGACATAGTTTATGACGTCATCGCGTCTACGGTAGTCGCACACGGTATTAATTTGACTGAGAATTAAAGTTTAGTTGGTCTTATTGTTGTTTTTACTCTTCAGTGGAAAAAGACCGCTTTCAAAAAGGCGTCATTTGGTATACACTACAGATTGTACAGAGTTCCTTCACATTTACTCTTTCGGTTTCAGTCACATTGTTGATGACCACATGATCTTTGACAGCTGGAAAAATTATCTGCATTGCATAAAATCTACAAGATTGTTCTTAAAAATGTATAAAGAAGACTGTTAAATGTGTAAATACATTCAAACATTTAAATATTCCCTTGAAGTAATCTTGTCGCGCTTTAAGTTCCCTTTTCTGGAAAAGATACCAACCCCTTGTCGATGTCTGGGGATGGGGACGTTAATATAAGCAAAAGGCGAAGAAATAATATGAAGCTAACTGTCAATGTTTGTTGGTTTGTCTTCTTTTATCTAAACACCATCTACTAAATATGATATCAACTTAGTGTGCAATTTGCCATTTTGATGTTTGTAAAATCACTGGTGTCAAACTATATTATGGGAATGAGATAAAGGTATGTAATGATAGTGTTTGATTAATCTGTTACAAACATTGCTGCAGTCAACGAATTCAGCATAAATCTTTGCCACACTTTAGGGATTAAATATACCACTTTAAAATTGTAGTGGAAAATTAATTTTGAGTTTCGTTCAAAATTCCGGGTGGGGACCTTTTAAATATTCAAAATTATTAAATTATTTTTGCCATGTAGAAACATAAAATATTGTGCTTAAGCTGCTGATAAATGTCAAGTTTACAATATATTATTGTGATGTTGGCTCTTCAAATTATAATTTAGAGACACAAAACTTTACCTACTTGATTTGAAAATAAAGATGATGTATATCGAATTGGGTCTAACAGAGCTCTGATATTGTCAGTAGTCATGAACACAACCCAAGGCCAAATGGGTCGACTTATGGAAACAATTAGGAAAAAGTAACTCCTTTAAGTGTGAAGTAATTTCATTCTACCTTCTCATTTTCTTGTAAAATATTAAACTTTAAGGCAGCAAAATTGTCCCATTTCAGAATAGAATATTACCATATATAATTTGTATGTCATAGATTCATTGTCATAATCATTAGCCTTTTATTCATATTCGTATTTTTAGTGTAAATACTATTTCATTAAAATTTTAAAATTAAATACAGTATGAAATTACAGAAAGTAGTGCTTGCATATCTTCCTGAATTTAATAATATATCAAGTATCGAATTTATAATTATTATTTTTATGGTTTATAAAGTTACATATTAAAGACCATAAATGCAATGATATACTTTTCATGTTAAATATTGCTCCAAATGATCTATCTCACTTTGGAAAGCCTCAATGTAAGTTATATTTTTATCCGAGTTTCATGATGCAATATGTGTGTATGAAATAAGAATGTTCTGGGAAGAAAATGAACTGCAAGTTTATGATTTTTGTCCAACTTTAACATGAAAATAAAAAATAAACTCTCTAGTTAATTTGCTGCGCCTTAAGAAACCCTTTATGATCAATGACAAAAGCAATGGTTCATCCAAACATACCTTTGAAATAACTATTTTTATGATCTATCTCGAAAGACATTCAAGGTTCCTGTGCATTTTATCTGTAAACATGTACTCTTGTTTTATTGACATTCATGTTTAATCAGTTGTGTTAAGAGTTTCTATTTTCTGCTTCCTTATTTAACAAGAAAATAGAGAAGAAGAAAAGATTGTTACTGGTGTTTTGTTACAGTCACTAGAAATTTTCAACCAAAACTATGTTTAATAATTTCTGCTGCATTAATCTTTATTACATGATTAACTGTGCATATGATTTTGCAGTAAAAAAAATCAAGATAAAATGAAACTTTCATTTCTAGATTTATGTATATTTATTGATTTCATATTTGCAGAAAAATAGGTTTGTGTCATTCTTAATATGCTATTGTTATGCTAAAAGAGTAAATTGTCTGAAGCGTGTTTGTAATAGTTTAGAATAAGTTATTTCAGTACAAATAACGGAAGAATCCGGAGTAAATTCATACAAAACACATAATTTGTTATACTTTTAATAAAATAATTTTGGTACAGCTTTCCATGTTGAAAACTATGCTTTAACAATACTCCAATTCTATTTTTTTAAATCATTTTAATTTTTAGATGCATTCATACCATTTGTCTGTGATTAGAATATTTCATATATTTTTTAAAAAAAATATAGATTAACTTTAAACCTGCTAAACACATAAATTCTGCAGGCTTTTACAAATAGTAAGGAGCCAGATCAGCCAAATCAAAATTTTATTTGAATCCATTTGAATCCAGCCAATCACATGATATTTTTGTCACTGACACAAACTCAACCATTTTATAATCTCCAGCCAAGCTCCCAATTAAACGCTGATCTAGATCTAATTTTTATTTCTGTATTTTACGGGTTTCTTTGTGTTGTATTATTTGTACTTTACTTCATGCTGTTCATTATCCCTACATTTCTTCCTTCATCCGTATCAATCATTAACATAGAAGTAATTTTACTTGAAATTGTTTTATAATAAATTTCATGTTATTGATTTGGATTTGTGTTTTCTTCCTGCATTTTCAGATCGTTATCAAATACTCTTCGGGTACTGTATGCAATCTGAGTAATAGTATGCCCTTTACTGTCTAAGTACATGTAATCTTCGGAATTCAAGGTGTTCTATGCCATCCTAGTAATCTTATGAATTGGGTGTTCTATGCCTAATCTATCTGATTAAACTTATAAATGGAGTGTACTAAACCATCTAAGTAATATTATGACCGACCACATTAGCTCAAGTGATAGAGTGTCGGCTTGCGGATCGGGAGGTCGCAGGTTCAATCCCCGACTTGGTCAAACCAAAGATTTTACTACTTAGGTAGTAGTGGCTTCCCTCCTAACGCTCGAGGCTTAGTGGACATCATTACGCCTGACTCGTGTCAGTATAATGGACCGGTCGGGTTCAGTCCCTGGGCATCTCATAAGTGCCCCTGCTATAATGATAGAGATGTCGCTGCACAGTACCGGCAGTATTATTCCCTAATATTATGAATGGAGTGTTGTATGCCAGCTAGGTAATCTTATTAATCTGGTATTGTATGCAATTTGATTAATCTTGTGAATTGGGCTGCTCTATGCCATATTATTAATCTTATGAATGGAGTGTTCTATGCCATCTAATTATGTTATTAATGGGGTGCTCTATACTTGACCGTTTAATCGACTACTCATTGTTGATCAAAGTTTGAATTTTCTTTTTCAAAAGCAAAACTTTTTTGCCACAATGTTAAAAGTGATTTCCAAAAAAAATCAATACTTTGTTTAGCATTAATGTTAAATGAAAAAATGTATGTAAAGGCTGTTAAATAACATAATACCATTACCTCAATTATCATACAGTACACATTGGGTTGAATATATTGGTTAAAATGTCCATTATTTCCAAATCTATAGATTAGCGCGATAGGGATTTCAGCTACCAGTAGACATCGGCGTCAGAGCTGATTACCTGTATGATAGTGTAACGTAATCTCAAAAGTTAATTTTCACGTGGTTTTCTATGTTTAAAACCGAGCTTGGCTCAGATAGGATAGAAGTTTTTGTGACGATAAGTGGACTTTATTTTTCAATGAATGTAGGGCGCCGGTAATCAGTATTTCGCTGGATCTTTTCATGTTACAATACTTTCTTTGCTTGCACGAGGGAGAAAAATGGTCCAACCTGTCATATACTATCTTCAAAGGTTATCATAAGCATATTTCAAAACAAACCCTCGTATCAAAATTGCATTCTGGTTGCCTTCGAAACCGTAACTTTTCCTAAGGATAAAAATGAGGTTATTAGTTTAATATAGGGTTAAACACACTCTTAATGGTAGGTATCTGACAGTTTAGACAATCTTTTCTTATCATGGACCGGTCGGGTTCAGTCCCTGGGCACCTCATAAGTGACCTTGTGCTATAATGATAGAAATGTCGCTGCACAGTATTGGCAAAAATGCCGGTAAATCCCATTCCATCCATTTCCTATCATACAGCTAAAACAATTATGTCAGCTTGCAAAAATCATACGATTGCTATTTGTTGGTCATTACAACCATGTGAAAAGTAAAGAATAACATCCCGTTTGTCAATATAAAAAGTACATTTTGCCCGACCCACGCTGCACAGTTCGCAATATTTAAACTAAGAAAGCCACGATACTACTTACTTTTGAATTTATTTACATGATCATTCCGAGAATCAGCTCCGATGTCGATATATATTTTTTGCTGAAATCTGCACCGTGCTTAGATTTGGAAAGAATGGACATTTAGAGCAGGTTTCATGATTTGTACTGTCAAACAATTGACAAACTGTTGAAAATCGTTAATGCTTAGATTATATTATGAGTTAATGTAACAATTATGCCCAGATTCTTCCATTTATTATTACATGTATTGTATATAGGCAAACACGCTGGATACCACATTTAAACAAATATTTAAGTACCCATGCAAAAAAAGTCTGGTGGGATGAACGGTAACGGTACCTAGCATCTCAGTTTATTACTACCGGAGTATCTAGAAATCCCAAGAATTGTCATATAATACAAAAGGGCAGAAGTGGTTTGTTCGAATTTCAACACGTTTTCCACTCATTGTAAAGTTAATGAACCCTCTGAATACATAGAATTTTAGATTTAGAGATGAAGCTTTTACAACTCAGCAATCAAACACCGTGTGTGTGTGTGTGTGTGTGTGTGTATGTGTGTGTGTGTGTGTGTGTGTGTGTGTGTGTGTGTGTGTGTGTGTGTGTGTGTGTGTGTGTGTGCACTTAATCAAACATTTAGAGTAATTTACTTGTACTTAATTTGTTTCTACATGTCCTGGATATTTTAAGTTATTTTGATTGTACAACCTCATATACACCTATGCAGCATATAGTTTATCTTCGTCGAGTCTAATCTGTACGCTTTGACTTATCTTCCATAGGGTATACCTGCATGGGTTATAAACTATATCTGAACTGGATATCATATGACTGTATTTACATAATTGATCGTGTAACTTAGGGTGTCGGAACATGCCGATTAAAGCTGGTGTAAAGTCGGAAGTTGTTGAAATGTGAACAATGAAGTTTTCCGAACAATACCGAGTACCTACGGAAGCACAAACTACTTGTGTTATTGATTCGTAGATAGGACTTTAACAAAGGTATTTGTAGCGTACACAATAGCAATGATTGTGAATCGACTGGTATTTTGGTGTCAATGTACTGCAGTCTTAAAGGGTAGCTGGATAAGCACATATCGGACTGAAATCCAATTTAATTTGATTGTGTTCAAGTTGCAATCAGTGACATAGGGACGATAGAAATGGAAGGAATTGTCATGGACTATAAGAGGACGGTATAGGTGAGAACATTACTGCTGAATTATTTACGTTTAACATTTTATGTCAATCAATATCATCTCAAAATATTCGCAACATCAATATTTTAATCCTAAGTATTACGTACTTATAATCAAGAAACATGTTCACCCGGAAACCCATGTTTCTATGTAGAAAACAGCAACAATGAAAACAACACACAAATAACGCCTGCCTGAACAGAGATGTTCTGAACCATATACCCTTACATATAGCATTCTAGATGTCCATATTTACATGATCAACGTTATTTTTAGGCTTATTTTGTTATACTGATTATGTAACCACATTTACCTGTTATTTAGTAGTGTTCAGGTAGATGCTCCGAAAAAATAGATCATTTGGTTTTCTGATAATTCGTCTGAACATACACTCTAAATTTGTGTCTCGTTTTAATTAAAAAATATCAAACCACGTAAGAAAAAATCGTGGCATACTTAAAAATTATATGTTCATCATCAGCAGAAGCAACAGCAGCGGCGGCGATTAATTATTGTTTTAAACATCATGATCATGATCATCGTCATCATCACCATCATCAGAAGTACTTATTTTTATGGGGATGTTAACGAATATTCGAATATCATGGCGGTATTCGAATAGAGCTCAATTGGTTATTTTTATTCACTTATTAACGTTTATTATTTAAGTTTAAATTAATAAAATCGGATTTCTGTGGTTGACCGTATTGTAACCACAGGACTGAAGTACGCTGGCGATGTGTGATTGTATGTGTGTGTGGGTGTGGGTGTTGTAGGCTTAGATTTCGGTCATCTGGTTAACGGTATACAATCTAGAGTATTATGTCACCTCGCGCGACCCCGTTCTGTTTCTCGCGCCACCTAGAGCCAGTTACATCACACGCACAGCTGTGTAAACAGGTTGTCAGTTTACAAAAAACACACATGTCAGTTCATGGGACAGTCAGACAATCTAGTTACGGAAGACTGATTCTACTCTCTTCAATCGGGATAGCTGGTAATTAATGTACCACATTATACCATGCGTTATTTTTATTACAGTCCACCAGAACTCATTTTTTTTAATTACGCAACAAGATTACTTTTTAAAAATAACTTAAGTTTTACTTTCTTTTAACCAATCTATTGCACACGGGTATTGCATTCCCATACAATACCGCCACATCTGCGAATTTCTGTCACTGAGATTTTCTGCTCGACAATTTCCTCGACGTCATAAGCCTACACGAGTCAAACAATTATTTGTATTCATCGGCATTTAATCTTTCAAAGCGCAACATCATTAATATATTTCAATAGTGTCTTCCTCCGCATATTGTTCCGTTTGCATATATTACCTTTCTGAGTATAGCTAGAGAAATTATATTGGTCTTTTGCAAACATTTTTGGAATGAATGTTAAATACAAATACACAGTATTTTATAATTTTATACACGTATGAAATGTATACATATTTCCTAATGTCTCCCATATGGGATTGTATGTTTAAAATGATAAATGTGTTACTTTTATGTCGCTATTCGGCATCTCCTATAACCTGGAACAGGATACTAATTCATAATAAATCAAAATTCAAAACAAAAAAATAATTTCATCGTAGCGGTCAATTTTGCCTTTTTATTTTTATAACATAAACTGTAGTAAGCAATTCTCAAATTATATATATATATATATATATATATATATATATATATATATATATATATATATATATATATAATACCCTTCATTCCAGCTAAAATAAATGTTGTTGTTTTAGCGCATGGGGTATTTTTTAACTTGTTGGTTTCGCTTATTGAGATGTTTGAACATCAAACTGGTAATTCTGACACTAACCAATCGCAATCCGTAATTGTCACTTGTGTATTTGTAACTAAGTATTCGCTTACATGGCTTCGGATTAACACCTGAACGAGCGTCTTTTACCAGCCAATAACAATTTAACAAAGATCCGACCACCATCCAATCAGAATTTATAATTGGTTGTTTACTTGAGCGATTCGCCTAATTAAAACCAGTGCGTTGGCCTAATTGTCTCACAGTCGATCCTGTATCACATGTACCTAGACCTCTGAAAATGCCACATTGGATTACACATTAAATCGGACGTTTTGAATTGACCGAATTTACTTGGACGTTATCGGTGACCGAGAAAAATAACTAAGCTTCCGGTTCTTTAATATTAACAAGACAAAAGTGGAGTGATTATGTTGTCATATGTACTTCCATAGTAAAATCGTCTTTTTAAAATTTACTGCTATGAATGGGTCATAATTCTTATTGCTCTTCTTCATAAAGTAAGGTGAGTAGTGTAAACATTCAAAGAAAATATAAATATAACGCGTGTTAAATGTAATGTCAAATTATTTTGTTATTTGCCACTCTGATGCAAATTTGTTTCAAATATTTTTCGAATACACGGAACGAATATTTGAACATCGTTTTATGATTTGATATACATCCCTACTATTTTTTTCATATAATTAATGAAATTCTCTTCCCTTAAACGCGTTTACTGGAAGTGTAGAAGTGTATTTTTAAGGAAAAAGACCATGAGATTTGCTGAAAATGCAAGTGATATTATAGACATCACGATCATCATCATCATCATCATCATCATCATCATCATCATCATCATCATTTTCATTATTGTCATCAATAACAAAAATATTCTTTTCTGTTTGACCTTTTTTCAGAATATATTTTTTCTCAGAAAAGAATTAACATTTATATCATTAACAATAACATTACATAAATTAACTTTGTATAACTGTTATGTTTCAGTCATCATGGATGAAGTATCCGGACGTGGGGCATCTTCACCAGGCACACAGCCAGATCCCCATGGACACAACAACTGTGACGAGTGTGCTGAATCGGGATATATGGTCACTGCTTTTGGTTTTTGTGAGAAGTGTACTGATTTTCTTTGCAAACCATGCATTGAGCAGCACAAGAAAGCCAGATCGTCGAGAAAGCACAATATTCTTGAGGGTAAAGACATGCCAACCATTAAGCCAAGAAAAGCCGATGTGGAGAAATGCACCATGCACCCCGGGAGACCGATTGAGGCTTATTGTCCTGATGATGACACATTTGGATGCTCGATGTGTTTCACGGTTGGTCATAGATCCTGTCAGAATATCCCTCTATTGTCTGATTTGTCACGTGGTGTAGAAACAAGCAAAGAGTTTCTAGATGTCCAAAATGCAGCTGACAGATACAAGAAGTTAGAGGAGGAGTACAAGCAGGTCATCACGAAATATTTGTCCAAGAACGATGAATGGCACAGTAAAACCTTGGAGAGATTTCAACAATTCCGATCAGACGTCCTTAGTATCGTAGAAGAAATCGGCATAAAAGTACACGAGGAGGCAGACGCATTGAAAGAGGAAAATAAAAGCCAACTGAATAAACTAGCACATCAAGTTGCAACATATACGGAACAAGTTAAACAGTATATGGTAAATATGGACGACAAGAAGGATCGCAAGGAAAATGAACAAATATTCATTGATTTAAAGAAAAATGGCCGGCTTGTAATTGACTCTGTTAATCGATTAGAGACAATCTATGGGGGTATTGCTATCAAAACATTTGAATTTGAATTTGATCCTTCCATCAAAGATATATTAATCAAGACCAGCAAAATAAATGTTGAGACACAATCACTTCTTTCTCAACCTAGAACAGAATCAGACGAGGATGGTAACACCGGTGTTCACAGAGTTCTATCACCAGCCACAAGATGCAAATCAAGATCTTGGTTGAACATCAAATCAAACGAGGATGAGGATAATAAGAAATTCTGGGTCACTAGTATAATGGAACTTTCAGAAACAAAACTTATCATGGCTGACTATAATAATTACTGCCTGAAAGTGTTTGACATGACCAGTAACACCATCACACAGAGACGGTCCCGACCAGCAAAACCCTGGGATATCACTAACGTTCCAGGGGGGCGTGTGGCTGTTTCTTTTCCACACGCTAAACAGATCCAATTATTCACAGCTGACCAGAGCCTGGAACCTTCTGGAAATATTGACGTGCCTTCTGGATGTCATGGTCTACACTGTACTGGAGACAGGATGATTGTATCTTACATAAGTCCACCAAAGGTTCTGATACTTAGTATGACCGGCACGGTCCTCCAGACTATCCAGCATGATCCATCAGAGAAAGAGTTATTCCAGTGTCCCTATTTCTTGACAGTCAGTAATGACAACAAGCTGATCTATGTAAGTGATTGTAACAACGATAACCTCACATGTATGACTACTACCGGCGTGGTCCAGTGGGTCTACCGGGACGAGCTGTTGAAGGGTTCATATGGCGTGACTACCGGAGAGAACGGGTCTATCTACGTCTGTAGCTGGAGCACCAACACCATCCACGTGGTGTCCCGTGACGGCGCCAGACTCGCCATCGTACAGTGTGAACAGTACTGTATCGGGCTTCCAACTGCTGTATGTTACACCCGCATCAACCGGACACTGTATGTGTCAAAATACCTTGATGATCATATCACAAGGCTCAGTCTGCAATAACACCACAAGACTTAGTCTGTAATAGCTTATTGAGCAGGCATATATATATATATATATATATATATATATATATATATATATATATATATATATATATATATATATATATATATATATATATATATATATATATATATATTTATTTATATATATATTTATATAAACAACATACCTTGTTTGCGGAAGAAACGAATATTTCTTATAATGTAAATCTATATTAAGCCAATTTTACTTCTTGTTGACATTGACCGTTGGTCTTTACAGTGACTGACTAAAGTGCTTCCATGTAGAACTGGGAGATGATAAATACGGTAATTAAGATTAGTGCGTAACTTTTGTAAATATAATTTTATGATATTTTTTGTATCTTATTTTCTGTTTAATAAAGGTATCAATACAGTTATTCAGGAAACAAAGTATAAGTATTGATTATTTCACTGATTTGCAAAGCGTTATTCATGCACGGGTAGGAAATGCTGAAAAGATATAGAAGACGAATATGTAGAAGACACAGAAGAAGAATGAAGATAATGAAGAAAACAAGTAGCCCTAGGATATAATGATGATAATGAAGATCATGAAGCTGATTATCATGATGATCATGATGATGAATTAAGGCAACATCAATAACAGATATCTGTTTATTTAAAAACAACTGTCAATGCTTAAGTCATTACAGTTCCATCCTAAGACATGTTACTGTTGTCAATGTTTTAATGATTCAAATTAAACAGACATCCGAATATAAAAAAAAACTGTCACTGTTTTTATCACTAGTCGGTAATCATCGTTAAACACAATTTTAAAAGTTTATACAAAACAATAGTTGTGTGTTTAAAGCGTTCGTGATTTAACGAGATTCCAGACGTGCTGTATCTTGTAAATAGTTATTATTAAGCAGATATATTTTGAAGCAACATCATAGTTAAACACAGAAGCCTGAAACCTAAGCGGCAAAAACTGGCGTTAAGGGTGGTATTCGACAGTTTGGGTTAAAATATGTTTATCTCAAGTGACCATATAGGTCATTGTTATCCGGAAAGTTCTTGCAAAAAGCTGATCATTGTTGCCCTAGATCTGTGTGAACAGTGAAACATAAATCCCTATTCCTCATTGCAAATAGGTATTTCCTATCTAAGCCATACTGCAGAGATACCTATTTTTAACTATGAAAACCACGTTACAACTCACTTTATATCGTTAGCCTGGTAGTCCGCTCTGACGTCGGTATCTATGTTAGCAGAGATCACTATCGTGCTTATTTATAAATTTGGAATGATTGACTGTTTAAAGTGATTTTATCGCGATTTGTACTGTCTACCAATTTGGTGGGGTTTAAACCCGTCTTTATTGATACTAAATTATACAGAATGCTCTAATTCGCCAAAGCAGTGGTAATGTATTGTTTTGATATAGGCAAACTGCCGGATATCTTCTTTAAACCCCTTTTTTGGTAAACATATTACAATTAATGTTTTGAAACTCTCAACATTTTTAAGATATATTCATTTCCCATGTGTGCTTGACTCTAATCAAACTACAATAACAAAGCAGCACAACAACAAAAACAAACAACAACAACAACACAAAAACAAAACAAACTAAAGAACAAACAGCAACAAAACAAGAACACATTGTCAACTTTTTGTTACTTATACTTGATGTAGGCAGACTATCGGATTCCACATTCAATATGCTTTACTTTAACTGAATAAAAATACATATATTCTGCATATCGGCCTGTTAATGTCTTAAGCTTCAAATTTTAATCGTAATCCTAATGCATGGATTCAGTTTTAAATATTTGTTTTATTAATGCTCGGTGGCCAATACATGATTAAGTTATAGCTTTCTGAATTTTAATAAGATTAATTTCTTCTCAAAACAAATTTAAAGACAGACAAAAGTGTCTGAAAAATACATAAAAATATAATAAGCATGAAAATTTACCAAATGAGCCTTTCGGCTTAGGCAAAAAAACAAATAAAAAAACAACAACACCAAAAACATAACTAAAACAAACAAACAAACAGCAAAAACACTATAAACAAAAACAAGGAATAAAACAGAAACACACTCGCATTCACACACATACACCCCCAAAAAACAGCAGCATTATGGATATTAGAAATCACAATCTTTGAAACTCATTGGGAACCCTATAAAAATTGTATACACTGCACCAACTTTACAATCTTAATCAGATGTAAACTCGTTCCACGTATTTTATTATAATTTATTTATTTATTGACTTGAGTAACCTACCAAATGATAAACCATGTCCGTATTCACACCACTATACATATAGCCCTTTCCAAAAACATGATTTATCTGCCCCTACGTTTTGCTATTCAATTGAGATTTAACTTCCGGAAAACGGGCTCCTGTTACTTCCGGGGAGTAAACTCAACCAAATCTGAACTCTCACATTATTCGGTTCATTGAAGCGAAGTGTAAATAGACTGGCGTCATGAGCAATACATGAACATCATAAAAGGAAAGGCAATGGACAAGCGCGTTGCCGTTATGTTTACTTTACTTCGGTTTCCTGTTTAATAATCACAGTCCGTAGAAAAAACATTTCTGTCTCTTTGGAAAGGCATACCCAGGTATCATGATCTGTTGTGTTTTTTTTTCTTCGCATTTGCAGAGGGAATGGATGGCATAACTTTGCATCTTACGTACACAAAGTTATCCCCAATGCTGGCGTGTTCTATGCTGTTGATTTACAGATGTTCCGCTACCTCGTTTGGCAGCACGTGTGTATAGTCAATAGTCGGCATTTTATGTGTCGATATGCTATTGTTAGTTTTACTTACGCATAAGATTCGCTGAAATTGCACTAAGACAATTTCTAACATTAAATAAAATAACTGTGAAGCTCTGGAGAATCAAACATCGACCGTGTTAAAATGGGCTAAAGTGTTGACAAAAAAGACGCCCGCATTTTCTTTGATCCTTCTGAAGTTTGCCGCGACCAAGAACTATGCCCAATTGACACACAATGATTTTTCGAAAGAAAGGTGACGTTAAAATCACATAGCGGCAGATTAGCACTCTGTCTTTCACTTTTATCGTCTCCTTCCTGTTTGTCTGCCCCCCCCCCTCTTTAATCTGTCTTGTCTTGTCCCATTTTGTATTCATATACATTATTCTTTTTGGACCGTAATTAACAGTTATGTTTCAATATCGGAATTATAAAACTTGCCTCATTTTGTACAAAGTTTTAGCCTACCTGAGACGTAATAAGTTTACGTTAGTTTTCTTGACATGTTTTTATTTCGTTTTGTGTGTGTGTGTACACACACACACACACACACACATAGTTGCCTGTAAAAATACAGTTTTCACATGCAACTTTATTTAAATATTTCCTTTATAATCGTTCTCCATTTTATTCTAATAATAACGTTTAATATATAACATGTACATTCTCATCGTTGAATAAACTTATATACAAAATATCAATAACTTCTGTTCAAGAAGGGTTAACAATGACATCAAATATTTTTTTTAAATTTATAATAGTTTAAAAAGACCATAACAAATACAACTTTATTTAATAATAGTGTTACATATACACACTGTAGTGTCTATGTGTAGTAAACGGTAAACGGTATATTCGTATGACTATGTTACCTCAATTGCAATCATATACGCCTGGATGCCTTCGGGCTTTTATCATATCAGCAACACAGGACATATTGATATGTATATGTTATGATAATGTTGATATGTACTCAGTCAGCCAGTATTTTCTCAAATTAAAATAATGGTTTTATTTAAGTTGACGTCCTACGTTGCCATTGATTGTTGTAAACTTGGACTTTTTGTCTGATGCATCCGCCATCTTTCAAAAGAATTTCTACGCAGAGCCGAAGCGTTCCGGAAGTTCAACAATTATTAAAGGGCGTAAATCACTTTTCGGCAAGACCAGAAATCAGCCATTTGAGAGTTATCTCCCTTGTCCGATATTACGCAGCTGTTTCAGCCATGCCAGCCCAGAATAACTTATACGTTACCTCCCATGGTCAATGGTTACAATTGTCGAATTATACAATAATTGAATCTGGCATTGCGCCAATAAGGATCGAGTCTGGTCATTTATTTCTATTGTACTACATTTGATTAGAACATGGAAACGTTGATTTATAAAAAAGTATTTCCTCCAATCTAGCCAAAATACATTTAATGCACTACCATCACGATACAGTGTTTAAATGAACTAATTAGGTAGACATGTGAATGTATTATACGTTTTTAATTGGGAATTTTATTACAATCAACATGTTTTCCTAAAACATGCGATCGTGCGTGTCATTTAAAATACATGATTTTTTTTTCAAATACAATATCCATTTGACATCAGTATAATTATACATATTTCCAAACCCTCTTATTTCAGTCACAGTAAAAGCGAGTCCATTGCCGACTATTAAAGAAGCCATAAAATCATTAAAGTAATGACCGTATTTGGTAGCATAATTATAAGGCAATCGATCAGTTGACATATGCCACTTAACTTATGGACCCAACGAAGTTTTATTGCCCTGATTAATGTAGCAGCTCTTAGGGACGTCTATTCAAATAAGAGGACCAAAGTGGTCAAGGAATGGTAGTGTGAACAGATCTTGCTACTTTGTTACAGAATAATTACCGCACAGGTTCATAAATATATAAGTATATGCCAAAATTGATTCTTAAACAATAGTGTAAAGTAAAACCTGCTTTGCTATTGGTAGGTGTAACTGCAATTCTGTGAATTGAAAAAGAAAAACATGTTAAAACACTACAAATTATAATACTGTACATAATTTCGATCATGTTGAACACATAACATCCCCATCTCTGTTATTTAAACCCGATAGGTATATCGTTACTTATACTGTTTTCTTATTTATTATTGCTTATAAGTTTTCTCTTAAACAGTATATGTTGCAATCTTTTGATCAATAAAAATGTGAAACAGCTTTTCTATGACACAATTTCATTTTATATGTCATCTTGTAACCTTTGTTTTTAGAAACTATATTATCGTGTGTGTCCCCCTATGCACGCCCCCCCCCCCACCCCCACCCAACCCCTAACCGCCCTATTTACAAAATCACCTCTATTCTAGAATTTCACTTGTTTGACCGAACTTAACATAGTATTATATAAAACAAATTGTACAGATCCTCATTTTGTACAGGTATGTACATGAGTGTTAATGAAGTATTGTCTGCCTGTCTGTCTACTAAGTGAAATTTCGAAAGTACCATGTTGATTAAAACTAAGTGCGGTTCATACACATTCTTCATTCGTTGATACGCATTTGTTATAATAAGTAATGATGTGGAATATTTATGTTAGCCTTTTTAATTAATGCAATATAACTCTTCAATTATTTAACATGCTTAAACAACACAATTAAATACGTTAAATCACTTTCCCCTCTGTTTGTTTTAGCAGTTAATTAATTCTATTCAGAATTTACCATTAAGATCTTCAATTGATTATAATGTGTTGTTTTTTTCGATATATTTACATTTTTGATAAATTAGTTTTTTTTTTAAATATGGGAAATCCAATAACTCTTTCGTAAATTTTCTCCAGTGTACAAAATTGTCTTAACGTAATTATAGTTTCTTTATACCCAGACACTTGGTAAATCAAGTGTTTAATTGTGTATCTTTTCCAAAACATGTAATTTATTTAACAAAATTGTCAAGATATTAAATAAATTCAGTAGGAAATAAAACAGCTACAGCAACTTCATGGACACAATTAGAAAAATATGAACCTCAACGATAACTTTTTCTGTGACTTTTTTCTTTTTTGTTTTTACAATAAATATAACAAATGAAACATTTAAACAGACCAAATTATTGATCAATAACAAATGTTAACTATTTTTAGTATTGATTAGGATCATTTATCAGTTATTGGCGACGCTATTAAAATGCACTTGCGATCGAATCTCCTCGGCAATTCTCGTTCTCGCTGGAGAATCTGCGAGCGAGGTTTTCCGAATTTTGGAAGTTCCGCGATTTACACGTTCTCAACATACGTGTCATCATTCGGTAAATGGTGTTCTTTTTTATTTTTATATTATTGTATTCATGCTTTCTTTGTTAAATCCACGCAAACGAGGTAGTTTTACTTTTTACATTGCTAACCATTAATGTGCATCTGACGGTAATACCTGTTAATGAAGACATGTTTGTCCCTTTTTTTAGGATTGTACATATAAGTAGCCTTATATACCAGAATTAAATTATTCAAGTGATTTTAATATTTACTTAATAATTGAAATCAGTCCTCTCTACATTTAGTTTTTAATGTTGCGTCGCCCTTTGATGCTAACATCAATGCTTTACTTGTACAAAATATAATCCTAAATACAGACAAAATAAATAAAAATGTTTTAAAAGTAGAGACCACTTTACATCTTGGTCATTTCTACGCAACAGTCTTGTCCGGATGCCACCGAGGAGTTCCGAAATTCGTGGTAATTACAACAGCCCACTCCAAAGTTTCTCACACATACCATCAAGAGCGCCGCACTTCAGCGCTGACGCCAGTGAATATGGATTATCTTTGTCGCCGAGAATACAAACTGTTTGGACTCATGGAGAAAGTTGACGAAATTAAGGAAATGGCTATTTTTGGCTGCTACATTTCAGTAAAATTTGCAGGCAGAAGCCCCTAGCACGACTAGCTGCTGCTCGTTTAATTAGGACCACAACCCTTATAAAAGAGACAACATGAAGCCCCCTCCTATCACTTACAACGACGTCGCTCAGCCTGGTTTACAATATAACAATACTCCGATAACGAAAAAGAATTAAAGTTAAAAATATTCTCATTTACAACAAAAGGGCCACACGAAATAGTATGCATTTTATATTTAGCGGAGGAGCTGTATCATTAACTAACTTCAAAATGTACATTGTAATCTATTTGCCCATGTATTGATAACTACCTGGGTATGTACAATACTTCTATACATAGAACCAACATACACGTTATGTATTTTTTATTTTATCGCAGGTGAGATCCATGTTTACTCTGATCTCCGTTACTAGCACCTAAATCAGCATGGGTTATAAACTATATCGAAATTTCATATCGAACGAATGTATTTACGTCCTTGATCGCTTAAATTTGCATGGCGAAAAATGCCGTTTAAACACGAGATAAAATCGGTTCCTATATAAACAATGGACTTTTCCGTAATATACTGAATAGTTACGGAACTATGTGTTACCGTTTCGCTATAAGGACTTGATATTTAACACGAGCTGTTGTGTTTTACACATTTAATGTATATGTGCATAAACTGTGTTATAAGTGTTATGTACTACAGTATTAAAGAAGGTAGTTCTATGGACAAAGAACAGAGACTTGGACGGAAATCGTATTCAACCAGGAGGCAGTGACATGGTGACGATAGACCAGTAGGAATGATAATGGACAATTAGAACAAGGTACAGGTGAGAAATTCAATGTTTTTTTATTTGCTTTGTTTAAACAATCGATAACATTTTGCAAATGTTCAAAGCATAAATAGTAAACTTAAAGCCAGAACATTTTTGCTCCAAATCAAGATCCATGTAGACAAAACAACAACAACATCATCATCAACAAATCAAGAAAACAACACAGAAAAACGCCGTATTGGGAATGAAATGTCGTGAACTATATATCTTTTCACATAACAGTCTTTATGTCCATATTTATAGGATCAAAGTTATTGCAGGCTTATTTATGTAAAGCTGTTCACGTCACACCATTGACTTGTATAGCAGTGTTTATGTAGATTTCCCGAAAATGGGTCATTTGATTTTTCGAAAATGCATCTGACAACGTACTCTAAAATCCTGTCTGTTTTGTATTTAAAATGCCCAAAATATTTATGAATACAATCGCGGCATACTAAAAGATCCTCTTTCTCTCATCGTCATCATAACCACCACCACCACCACCACCACCACCATCATCATCATCATCATATTCATATTCATATTCATGATTTTCATCATCATCAACAACATCATCATCACCATCTTTCTCTTCCTTATCCTCCTCCTCATCATCATCATTACCATCATCAGAAGGACTTATTTCCGTATTAATAATGACATGCTTTTCCAGCAGACCTACTTACTGGAAGCGCAGAAGTGTTCAAGTAGATTTTCTGAAAAGAGGCCTTGTGATTTGTTGAAATTGGGTCTGATATTATAAACATCATCATCATCATCATTGTTATTAAGGACACAAAGAAGGTCTTTTTTATCGTCAGCATTACAACAATAGATATAACCATCAGCATAACAGCAACATCAGCGACAGGTGCAGCAGAATGAAGATTTTCATCCTTATAATCCTCCTCCTCCTTCTCATCGTCACCATAAGTACGATCATCATCATCATAATCATCATCGTGTTTTTAATCACCGTCATTATTATTATAATTATTTCCATCACCAGTCATTGAAATTATCACACGCCCGATCGCCCGAGGCGTCAAAAATTGAGATCAGGCGCGTAAGTTTTCCGGCGAGTAAGTTTGCCAAACTGGCGACCGATATCTCAGATTGATTTACCATAGATCTATTTTTGGAAAGTGAACCTCTCAAAAATATCTAGCTGTAAAAGAGGTTCGTGCCATTTTGCAATGTTATTTGTAATACGTCATTTGAGCCACGTGCGCTTCTATGTCCATCGCAATGTCTCATTAATCGGTGTAAGCATGTATCTGGAAAGGAAATTGCCGAGGTGATCGAGCAAGACAGCGTGCCATTTCTCGAATGTTTTCGACTATGTCCTTCTATATGCTAAAGTGGCTTCACTTAAATTGACACCATTGGTACATCCAGGAAAAAGATACAAGTCAAGGAGGGAAGAATGTTACATTTTGAGATTTGTCAAAAATTTTATCAAGGTAACAAGGGCAAAATAATCGTAATCGTGTTAATTGATAAAAAGCAACTATTCTCATTATCCTAACTAACTATAGCTTCAAGCTATTTTTAGCAATACCTGCCTGCTATCTATATTTAGCGTGACACTGGGTCAAATGCACTAATTGGAAAACTAGGAAAACGTCGTCGGCATATGCCTGGCTAGTACTTTTCAACAATCTCAGTCGGTTTCACTCACATTGTGGATGGCCACATTGTCTTTGACAGCTGGAAAAAATACTCTATATTTCAACAATTCTACAGATTGTTCTTAGAAAATGTTTGAAGAAGACCCAATACATTCAATAATACATTCAAACCTTCGTATATGCCCTTAAGTAGAACTTGTTGTGCTTCAAGTGCCCTTTTCTGGAAAAGAAACACCATGCCCTTGTACATGTATGGGGGTGTGGGCATTAATTTAAGAAAGAGGCGAAGAAAAAATATGAAGCTAACCGTCAATATTTGTTGGTTTGTCTTCTTTTATCTAAACATCATCTACTAAATATTATATCTACTTAGTGTGCAATCTGCCATTTCGATGTTTGTAAAATCAGTGGTGTCAAACTATGTTGTGGGAATGAGGATAAAGGTGTGTAATGACAGAGCCTCATTAATCTGTTGCAAACATTGTTGCAGTCAACGAATTCAGCATAAATCTTTGCCAAACTTTAGGGATTAATAATAATACTTGAAAATGGTAGTGAAAAATTAATTTCGAGTTTCTTTCAAAATTCTGGGTGGGGGACTTTTTGTTTATTACAGAGAATACATTTTAAAAATGGTGCATTTGTGGTTATTTTAAGTGGGAAAGTTGGAGCATGTAAAATGTGTTTCGGGCCTGTAAAATGTCTAATTTTATGGGAAAATGGCGTGCATTTTTATGATAATTTCAAAGACTTCATAACCGTCTTCATTATTATCATCATCATCGACATCATAATAATAATCGTCATCATTACCATCAGCAGCAGGAGAGGCATCGCAACATTTCTACTTACCGTCATGGTCGTATGCGGCAGCTGTATCGGTATACTGAGGACAGCGACATTACGTACCATAATGATGATGATGATGATTATAATAATAATAATAATAATTATAATAATAATAATAATAATGATCACTGATCGGGCCTGGTAGCGCAATCGGTAGGGCGTCGACTCTAGGGACGGTGGCAGTCCCCCGGTTCTGGTTGGCCCGGTGTTAGGATAATGTGAATGTGTGTGATATCATGCCAGAAGTTCACGGCATGCTATACACAGTAAAGGCAGCCGTTGATCTGCTTCAAATGGACACCTTCTCCAGATAAGTGAAATTCTGTTGGTGGGACGATATACACAGTAAACAATGATCATTAACATTGTCGTTATTATTAACTGTATCTCATTTTAAATACTTCACCAGCAGGAGTATATATAGTAGTAGTCATAATAACAATGACATTATCATAAACAACAACAACAACAACAATGACAACAACAACAACAACATCATTCTTTTCTGCCTCATTTCTGCTTTTTCAGATTTTTTATAGAAGAGAATTAACATTTATATAATTTACAATTAACAATGTATAACTGTTACGTTCCAGTCAAAATGGATGAAGTATCCGGATATGGGGCGTCTTTATCAGGCACAAAGCCACAGCCCCAGGGCCACAACAACTGTGACGAGTGTGCTGAATCGGGAAACATGGTTACTGCTTCTGGTTTTTGTGAGAATTGTTCAGACTTTCTTTGCACACCATAAATTGAGCAGCACAAGAAAGTCAGATCGTTAAGAAATCACAAAATTCTTGAGGGTAGAGACATGCCAGCGATTAAGCCAAGAAAATCCGATGTGGAGAAATGCACCATGCACCCCGGGAGACCGATTGAGGCATATTGTCCTGATGATGACACATTTGGATGCTCGCTGTGTTTCACGGTTGGCCACAGATCCTGTCAGAATGTCGCTCTACTGTCTGATTTGTCACGTGGAGTAGAAACAAGCAAAGGGTTTCTAGATGTTCAAAATGCAGCTGACAGATACAAGAAATTGGAGGAGGGGGTCAAGCAGAACATCAAGAAGTATTTGTCCAAGAACGATGAATGGCACGGTAAAACCTTGGAAAGGTTTCAAATTTTCAGATCAGAGGTCCTTAGCATCGTAGAAGAAATCGGCATAAAAGTACACGAGGAGGCAGACGCATTGAAAGAGGAAAATGAAAGTCAGTTGAAAAAACTGGCACATCAAATTGCAACATATACTGAACAAGTAAAACAGTATATGGTAAATATCGACGACAAGAAAGATCGCAAGGAAAATGAACAATTATTCATTGATTTAAAGAAAAATGGCCGGCTTGTAATTGACTCTGTTAATCGATTAGAGACAATCTATGGGGGTATTGCTGTTAAAAAATTTGAATTTGAATTTGATTCTTCCATCAAAGAGATATTAATTAGGACCATCAAAATAAATGTTAAAACACCATTACTTCTCCCTCAACATAGAACAGAATTAGGTGAGGAAAGGAACACCAGTGTTTACAGAGGTCTACCACCAGCCAAAGATGTCACTCAAAATCTCTGGTGAACATCAAATCTAAGGATGATGTTTATACATGCTGGGTCACTAGTATAATGGAACTTTCAGAAACAAAACTTATCATGGCTGACTTTAATAATGACTGCCTTAAAGTGTTTGACATGACCAGTAACTCCACGACACAGAGACGGTCCCTGACAGCAAAACCCTTTGATATCACTAAAGTTCCAGGGAGTCGTGTGGCTATTTCATTTCCAGACGCTAAACAGATCCAGTTATTCAAAACTAACCAGACCCTGGAACCTTGTGGAAATATTGGTGTACCATCTGGATGTTATGGTCTACACTGTACTGGAGACAGGCTGGTTGTATCTAACACGAGTCCAGCTAAGATTCTCATACTAAGTATGACTGGCACGGTCCTTAAGACTATCCAGTATAATCCATCAGGGAAAGAGTTATTCCAGTATCCCTGGTACTTGACAGTCAGTAATGACAACAAGTTGATCTATGTAAGTGATCGTACTAACTATAACCTCACATGTATGACTACTACCGGCATGATCCAGTGGGTCTACCGGGATGAGCAGTTGAAGGATCCACATGGCGTTACTACCGGAGAGAACGGGTCTATCTACCTCTGTAGCGCGATCACCAACACCATCCACGTGGTGTCCCGTGACGGTACAAGACTCGCCATCTTACAGTGTGGCAAATATCCATGTGTTTTGTATTACACCTGTAACATCCGGACACTGTATGTGTCGAATTACGATGTTGATCATATCACACGACTCAGTCTGCAATAGCTTATTGAGAAGCCATATGTTATATATATGACGCACGACGCGACAAAACCGGGCTTATGGCATTATGACGTAACGCTGGGAAATCCACAATTAAAATGACGTCACTTTTACCGGGTATTTTTACTACGACATTGACAGCATGGCTTGGACTATCGTATTTGAAACTGAATGTTGTTGTCTTATTAGCCTAGAAGCGATAACAAACAAGAATGGAGGAGGAACTAGAGGTAAGATTTATTCATTACATTGTGATTACATAATCTTTATATTTTACGCATATATATTAAATCGGATTGAACAGAGGCTACACAGATCTAAACACGCGTGAATCAAACTTTAACAGTTAAACAGTTTAATATAGGCCTACAGGTTTACAGAATTATTATGATACTTTTTGTCATTTCTAGCAAAATCATGTTAAAAGTTTATACGAAACGAAATAGAATGTAAACCATTTTTTTTATATAATCTAGACTAGACTTTGATGTAACCCATGTTGCAGGTTGCATGTTTGTTCAACTTAACTCATCGACGTGGATGGGTAGATTTAACGAAAAAATGATTTAGTATTACAAGCGACATTTAAATCAGTTCACTTTAAATCAACTAACTATATTTACTCACTAGAAAAAATGCTGATAGATTTTTTAAAAACCTGATACACGTTTTGCATATAAAACAGATCAATGTCACATGAACGTGTCTATTTATAACTACGTAGGCTTGTTTATTGATTATTATAAAATTATGCAATTTGGGTATATACAGAGCGCTTAACGTTGTTGGTCAGTCGAGCTATTCGCTATACATATATCTATCGACGGGGTTGGTGGTTCGCTAACCAACCACGGCCCCCAATTTTATTTTCTTACTTTTCTTCCAACATAATTTTATGCATTTTATTTCATTTAATACACGTCTTGTTTTTAACGAATTAAATAAAACATATTTCTTTCTTGACAACTGTTTGTTGGGCTTACATTAAAGTGAAACAAAACAAACCCACAAAAAGTAATAAACTGTGTTTGCACACATTTAATATTTAACGACTATTCGTGATAATTCTAAATGAATGTAACATTATATTGTCGCTTTAAATTAAATAGAAGAAACCCGTCCGCCGTTTCATACAACTACAATGCAGGGTCCTAGTTCTATTTAAGAGAGGAACTAACCATACACATATCAAGCAATATGTTTATTAAATATTTATAATGCCGCAAAATTGTTTGTCTCATTACAAGTATATTTTATACACAGAAAAAACGAAAGAAAACGGAATACATGAAATTTATAACGAAATTATTGATTAACGTTCAAATTACTTCGAGCAAATGACTGAAACTATAACCAAGTAATATGATTGTTTATAGTTATAGTGCAACTCCGTAAACCTGTGACGACTTAATTTTCATGTCTTTTATTGTATTTTGTTGATACTTTCAGGACAAAACAAAAACCGGTATCTACTTGGGTACTTCATATGGCGGACATTGACAGGACAAAACAGCATGATCGAGTACCCCATGCATGTACATGGTACTTGTTTTAATTGTTTCCTTCGACTGATTTAATAGTATGATAGTCACTTATGACATTCCATTTAATGTATTCATAAGCAAATAAGGGGCGCCCGTTGCCGAGCTCATAGAGTCACAGACCGTTCCACCCGTGGGTTCGAGTCCCGGTCAAAGCGACAAACATTCATGTCCGGAGGTATTCACGTTAACCTACAGTCCACCACTGGATATATATAAATTACCCCACCAGTAAAAACTGGATATTGCAAATACAACATTAATTGTATTGGTGCGAGGTATCTGCAACAAACAAACGAAACAACAACAAACAACAACAACAAAAAGAAAAAAAATGAAACATAGGGGACGCTGTGGTTTAATGGTCTAAAGGTTATAATCGGTGACTTGCTATTTCTCTGACTCCATAATCCGTCATCTTGTGGGTTTGAGTCCCGGGCGGGGTAAAACTTTCATGTGGTCAGGTTTTCCAGCTGATCTGCAATGCGCTACTGGTTCTACCCAGACATGGGCCATGATTTTTCTCCACCAGTAATAGCTGGACGTCGCTATAATGACAATAATTTCGTCGATGTACTGTATTTTACAAAACAAACAAAACGGACAGGACTAGGCATACATGTAGAGTTAAAATCAATAATCATACATAAATATGCATATAAATATGTTAAGCGAGAGTTTATTTCTTATTTCAGGCCACGCACGTTATCTTGTGGCTGCTGGTTTTGTCCACCTCAAATTAAGTGCCGAGAAAATGACTGCGAGACTGTTAAGGAGCCAGCTGACATTGTCAAGCGATCCTCACAGTTCAACTCGCCCGTTTTTTGTTTTTTATCCCAGGTGTGACGGGAGAGGTTGGAATGGTTTCCTTGGGCAACACTTCAAGGCTTTGACAGGAATAAGGTATGGGCATGTTATTTGCCGTAAACAATATTTGAAACAATTGGGTTTATATTAAAGAGCTACTCTAAGCAGAAAGGTTAGTTTCACAGACTCGTAATGCCCCAACCTTTCACTGCATGGGTTATCGTCCCGGTAAGGAAGACAGTTGTGATAATGCCTGCGATGCGCCAGTAGTTTCACTTCACAAACATTTATCTGCGATTTTCGTCCACCAAAATTGTTTGACGGCAAAAGACGCAAAACAAAATCATTGATATAATCTGATTTGTATTTGTGGCGAGACTTAGATATTAACATAATATTGATTAAAATGCATTTTCAGATTATCAACACTTCAATTATCACGTCTGAAAAAGCTGGTTGTATCATCTTGCGGACCACTCCAGATGATGATCAGAGGGAGTTTATGCTACTCAAGGATCCCAAGAAAAAGTTCAGGAATACAGAAATGTCACCCGCGTTTCAACCTGGCTGGTTGAAGCGTCAGCGCAAACAAGACCTCGGGTGCTTTGTCAGACAAAATTCAGTTGATATTTTTTAATGTTATCTAATTATAACCTGTTACTTTACCCACTTTAACAATATAACCCTTATTTTGCAGTTTAATATAAACGTTAATAAGACCATATTAGCTTAAATCTTAATTTAGTTGTGTGAGTAAGTTACTCATCCCGATATTATGACGTCGATAATTTGACGTCATATTTAACAAAACTACCTTCAGTATGGGTCATTAAAATTCTTATTATTTCATAAATACTAAGTCAATTCTAAAAAATCTTTCGAATTTGTGATCAGAAATGATAGGAAAATCATGTTTCATTAAAAACAAAAAAATGAAAATTTTGACCATAAGCCCGGTTTTCTCGCGTCGTGCGTCATATATATATATATATATATATATATATATATATATATATATATATATATATATATAGATATATATATATATATATATTTATATATATATATATATATATATATATATATATATATATGTATATATATATATATATATATATATATATATATATATATATATATATATATATATATATATATATGTAAGCAAAAAACAGAAGAAACGATTTTTTTCATAATGTACATCTAATTAGGCCAATTTTACTTCTTGTTGACATTGACCGTTGGTCTTTATAGTGACTGACTAAAATGCTTCCATGTACACCTGGGAGTTGATACATACGGTAATAAGGATTAGTGAGTAACGTTTGTAAATATACTTTTATGATATTTTTTGTGTCTTGAACAGTGTTTCTTACCGCATTATTCATAAATTTATCAATACAGTTATTTCGGAAACAATAACAAAGTATTAGTATTGATAATTTAATTGATTTGCAAAGCTTTATTCATGGACCACTGCGAAATGCTGAAAAGACAAAGATAAAGAAGAGGAATATGAAGAAGACACAGAAGAAGAACAATGAATATAATGAAAACAATAAGTAGCCCTAGGATATAATGATAATGACAATGATGATCATGATGAAGGATGATGATGATGAGGCAACATCAATAACATATATCTGTTTATTAAAAAAACTGTCACTGCTTAGGCCATTGAAGTTCCATCCTAAGACATGTTTCTGTTGATTAATAGTTGTCAATGTTTTAATGACTCAAATTAAACAGACATCTGAATATAAATAAAACTGTCACTGTTTTATCACTAGTCGGTAATCATCGTTTTAGACAATTTTAAAAGTTTATACAAAACAATAGTTGTGTGTTTAAAACGTTCGTGATTCAACGAGATTCAAAACGTGCTATATCTTCTAATTAAGTATATTTAGCAGACTTATTTGAAACAAAATCATTGTAAAACACAGAAGCATTAAATCTAAGCGGCAAAATCTGGCCTTAAAGGTGGTATTCGATAGTTTGGGCTAAAATATTTTTCTGAAATTACAAAATAAGTCATTGTTATCCGGAAAGTTCTTGCAAAAAGCTGCCCAATAATGCCCTAGATCAGTGTGAACAGTGAAATATAATTCCTATTCCTCATTGCAAACAGTTATTTCCTATCTGATCCACGTTGCAGAGATAGCTGTTTCAACTATGAACACCACGTGACAACTCACTTTTGAGTTTACTTTATATATCGTCATCTGGGTAATCCGTCCTGACGTCGGTATCTATGTTCAGCAGAGATCTCTATCGTGCTTATTTATAAATTTGTAATGATTTATACAAAAGAGGGAGTTTATGCTGAATGCTCTAATCCCCGAAAGCAGTAGTGAGTTATTGTAACATGATTTTGATAGAGGCAAACTGCTGGATATCGACTTTAGACCCCCTTTTCTGGGCAACATATTACACACAATGTTTTGAAACTCTCAACATTTTTAAGATATATTCATTCCGCGTGTGTGTTTGACGTTAATCAGATACCCAAAACAAAACAGCGTTATAAACAAAAGAACAAACAAGCAACAACACAAAAATACAAAAACAAACAAACGAAACAACAAACAACAACAAAACAAGGTTAAACATTTGTTACTAATATTTGATATTGGCAAACTATCGGCTACCACTTTCAACATGTTTTCCTTCCGCTGAACAAAAATATATATTCTGCATATCGATCTGATGTCTTAAGCTTCAATCGCAACGCATGGATTTAATTTTAAATATTTGTTTTATGACGGTTCGGTGGCGAAAACATGTATTAGTTATAGCTTTCTTAATTTTAATTATTTTTTTCTTCTCAGAACAAAATGAATAGGTAAATAAGAAAAGGTCCTATCAAAATTTTCACAGATATTTAAATTTTATCTACCTGCAGACCAAGGCAGACAAGGTAAATGTAAATGTGACAAAAACACAGAGACGAGACATAACACACAAAAAGAAAAACCATCAGTTACCGCCTTGGAACGGTCAGTCGGCCATTAGTGTCTGAAAAATACATTAAGTTTAAGCTTGAAAATATATTATAAATGAGCCTTTTGACTTAGGCAAAAACAAACAAACATAACAATACAAACAAAAAAAACATACAAAAATACACAAAAAATACAACAAACAAATCTTAACCCCTAGCTGCTCTGTAGTTATGATACAAAGGCGTTTTACCATGTCAGCTGAACACCCTAGCTGCCCAGGAGTTATGATAGAAATATAATTTTACCATGTCAGCTTAAAAGAAAATACAATGTAGAGAATTGCACAATGCACCCCGGGAGGCCGCTTGCGGCATATTGTCCTGATGATGACACATTTGGATGCACGCTGTGTTTCGCGGTCAGCCACAGATCCTGTCAGAATGTCGCTCTAATGACTGATTTGGCACGTGGAGTGGAAACAAGCAAAGGGTTTCTAGATGTCCAAAATGCTGCTGACAGATACAAGAAATTGGAGGAGGAGTACAAGCAGGTCATCACGAAATATTTGTCCAAGAACGATGAATGGCACAGTAAAACCTTGGCGAGGTTTGAAAATTTCCGATCAGACATCCGTAGCATCGTAGAAGAAATCGGCATAAAAATACACGAGGAGGCAGACGCATTGAAAGAGGAAAATGAAAGTCAGTTGAAAAGACTAGCACATCAACTTGCAACATATACCGAACAAGTAAAACAGTATATGGTAAATATGGACGACAAGAAAGATCGCAAGGAAAATGAACAATTATTCATTGATTTAAAGAAAAATGGCGTCCTTGTTATTGACTGTGTTCATCGATAAGAGACAATCTTTAAGGAAATTGCTGTCAATAAATTTGAACTTGAATTTGGTCTTTCCATCAAAGATATATTAATCAGGACCAACACAATAAATGTTGTGAAAACATCACTTCCTTCTCAACATAGAACGGAATCAGACGAGAAAAGTAACACCAGTGTCCACAGAGCTCTATCACCAGCCATAAGATGCCAATCAACATCTCGGTTGAACATGAAATCTAAGGATGATCTTTATACATGCTGGGTCACTAGTATAATGGAACTTTCAGAAACTAAACTTATCCTGGCTGACTATGGCAATGACTGCCTGAAAGTGTTTGATATTACCAGTAACTCCATTACACAGAGACGGTCCCTAACAGCAACATCCTTTGATATCACTAAAGTCCCCGGGTTTCATGTGGCTGTTTCATTTCCAGACGCTAAACAATTCCAATTGTTCAAAGCTGACCAGACCCTGGAACCTTGTGGAAGTATTGACGTGCCTTCTGGATGTCATGTTCTGCACTGTGCTGGAGACAGGCTGGTTGTATCTAACACCAGTCCTGCAAATGTTCTGCAAATATATATATATATAATATTTTTTTTTACATTTAGAAAGCCACGTGATCAATAACTTTCGTTATATCCCCATTCGGGTAAACAGCTGTGACGTCTATATACATTAAGCAGAAATTCATATCGTGCTTATTTAATGATTGAACACATAGAGAGATTTCTTTCCATGGTTTGTACTGCCTGACAATTTGTGATTTTTTCAAAATCGATTTTATTTAGACTAAAGCATGAGTTTATGTAGAAGTCTTTAATAAAGAAGAATAAAAGCACAACAAAAACAACAATAAAAACACAAAACAATAACAAAAACAAAAACACACAAACGGATAAACAAACAAATCACAACCGCACAGGGTCATACTTTTGTTACTAATATTTGATATATGCAAACTATCGAGAAAACGTTCAATATGTCTTACGTTCCGCTTAACAAAGTATATATTCTGCATATCGATTTGATATGTCTTAAGCTTCAATCGCAATGCATGGATTCAATTTTAAATATTTGTTTTATGACAGTTCGGTCATGTATAAGTTCTAGCTTTCTAAATTTTAATTAGATTATGTTTCTTCTCAGAACAAATTTAACGACAGGCATAAGTGGCTGAAAAAATAAAAAACAAAGCTTGAAAATTGATTATAAATGAGCCTTTTGGCTGAGGCAAAAAACAAACAAGGAAAGCAAAACAAAACAAAAACATAAAAAGCAGACACAAATACAACAAACAAAACTAAAGCCCTAGCTGCTCTGTAGTTAAAATATAAAGGCGTTTTACCATGTCAACAGAACACCCTAGCTGCCCAGTAGTTATGATAGAAAGATGCTGTTACCATGTCAACTGAACACCGTAGCTGCCCAGTAGTTATGATAGAAAGATGCTCTTACCATGTCAACTGAACAAGCTAGCTGCCCAAATAGTTATGATAGAAAGATGCTGTTACCATGTCAACAGAAGACCCTAGCTGCCCAGAAGTTATGGTAGAAAGATGCTGTTATCATGTCAACTGAACAAGCTAGCTGCCCAGCAGTTACGATAGGAAGATACTGTTACCATGTCAACTGAACACCCTAGCTGCCCAGTAGTTATGATAGTAAGATACTGTTACCATGTCAACTAAACACTCTAGCTGCTCAGCAGTTATGATAATAAGATACTGTAACCATGTCAACTGAACACCCTAGCTGCCCAGTAGTTATGATAGAAAGATAATGTTACCATGTCAACTGAACACCCCAGCTGCCCAGTAGTTATGATAGTAAGATAATGTTACCATGTCAACTGAACACCTTAGCTGCCCAGTAGTTATGAAAGAAAGATACTGTTACCATGTCAACTGAACGCCCTAGCTGTCAGTAGTTGCGATAGAAGGATACTGTTACCATGTCAACTGAACACCGTAGCTGCCCAGTAGTTATGATAGAAAGGTACTGTTACCATGTCAGCTGAACACCCTAGCTGCCCAGTATTTATGATAGACAAATAATGTTACCATGTCAACTGAACACCCTAGCTGCCCAGTAGTTATGATAGAAAGATAATGTTACCATATCAACTGAACACCCTAGCTGCCCAGTAGTTATGATAGAAAGATAATGTTACCATGTCATCTGAACACCCTAGCTGCCCAGTAGTTTTGAGAGAAAGATAATGTTACCATGTCAACTGAACCCCCTAGCTGCCCAGTAGTTATGATAGAAATTTACTGTTACCACGTCAGATGAACCCTCTAGCTGCCCAGTAGTTATGATAGAAAGACACTGTTACCATGTCAACTAAACCCCTTAGCTGCTCTGTAGTTATGATAGAAATTTACTGTTACCACGTCAGATGAACCCTCTAGCTGCCCAGTAGTTATGATAGAAAGACACTGTTACCATTTCAACTGAACCCCTAACTGCTTTGTAGTTATGATAGTAGGGTTGGGCAAATCACTAAAGTTTTTTTGAAGCGTGTGTTTTGTATGGCCAAATGTTGCACTGAATCCAAAAATTACCTTTACATTCATCTCAGGTGACGTTTTAGGTTTACTTTCTGCAAAAATTCAAAATGGCCGCCAAAATAGCGTATCTTTCCTGATGAAAAACAAATTATTTAATCACAATAGGTTGTAATACATTGTTTCAAATGGTTTTATGGTTGGAAAACACATGTTTGATGTTAAAAATACCAAAACATGCACTAGTAGCTATATTTATTGAATATCAATACAGTACTCCAGCAAAACAAGACAAATTTACACTCATTTTGTGTGAAAATCATTAAAAGTCACTACATAATTTGCTTTAAAATGCTGTCAATATCAATCAAAACATTATTTTCTGGTCTGATGGCATTTCTTATTGATTGTCTTAGTTCGTTTGCTGAGAATTTCTCCATTTTGTATTTACCATTTCCTTAATGCGACGCATTTGCCGTATGTTCGGAGCAATGGTGGCTCTTAAATACTTTACTTCACTAATCAGTTGGTTTTCTGTCAATGTGTCTATGTCATCGACTGATTTCACTGTGACAGGTCTGTTGTGCATTTTGCAATCATCCAACAGTTTTAAGAGTCGCTCTGCTTTCTTTTTCTTCAAGCCATCTTTCTTAATTAAGGACAATTGTTTAGTCATCTGTACAGTTAATAGAAAATGTTCTTCTATTTCCCTTGCATTTTCGCATTCATAGGAGTTTCTTGCCCATTTCCATTGCTCAAGTCGACCAGATTCATCTAGTTCTGTAAACAAAGGGCTTAAAAGGTATCTAGTTGTCTTCACCACATGTTTCCTAGAATGTGTTGCAACACTTGTTGAGCCCCCTGACATGTGTATCCGATTGTCTAATTTGGCAAATTCAGATTCAGCGCCCAAGTTGGTTAAAGGCGCAAACTGAAGTTTATCTTCATCAGGTTAGCTTCATCTTCAGATTTTCTAAAGTATGGTACTTCAGACAGTTGCCACTCAATTGTTTCTGTCACCTCTTCGAGTACTTTAGCATACAGTCTTTCTTCACCTTGACAACTTTCAAATAAACTATCTCTCTTTTCTTTAAGATCAGTTAGTCTTTCATTGAAAATTCACGAATAGTTTGCCAGGTTTTAAGCCGACTTGTATCTCCTTTATCATCATTTCCTAGTGCTTTCATTAATGGATAAATGATATCTTTACCTAAACGTTTATATACCTTTGCACAACTATGGAACCATGGATTTTGAATATATACAGATACAGCTAGTACAAGCTTGTTTTAATTTTCATCCAACACATATTCAAAAAAATTCAAAATTGAGTCTTTATGATTGAGAAATTCATTCGCTATATCTGCTATGCGTCCGAATCTATTAGCGGTAAATCCCTTAAAACTGGCTGCTGGTATGTTATTAGGTTGTAACCACAGTTTAAAGTCATTGTACAATGAAACAGAATGAGCAGCATGACTAGGTGAAAGCAATTTTGCTATTGCTATCAATGCAAGTGTGTGGATACTAGATGAAGGTGATGAAATTACCTTCTCACCAGCTTTAACATCAATAAGTTTCTGTACACCTGTCTTTTGTTCAGCATCACGAAACACTTTATCTGCTGCATGGTCTATACCTAGTATAACATGAGCATTACACTTTGATATATTTTCTTCCTCTACATTCAATTCTTTAAACATTGTACCACAAACTCCAGCCCGATCACTCATCCAGAAGTCAATGGATTCTTTCATTTCATCTACAGAACTATTTGATAGAGCAGCCAGACATTTCAATTTTGTTTTATATGCCCTAGCACCGTCAACTCCCGAATGACTGATGTTTTCCGAAAAACCAGTTGTAAATGTCTCTCGTGGCTGATTTGATCCACAAACAGTAATGTGGTCAGTTTTTACATCATATAATATTCGGCCAGCAGCTTTTGTTGTATCGTCAATGCCAACAGTAACTACACTTTCTTCTTTATTCAGTAAAATGTCAGCAACCATTCTTAAATTTATGAAATTGGCGTCCTGCAGGTACCTGTTCATGGTCCTTCTACTAGGAAATGCATTTTTCATATCAGTTTGATTGTCATACCTCACCTTTCTACGTTTGGAGTTTGACTCTTCATATATTTCATCAATTTCACTTTCACTTTCAACATAGTTTTCACATTCAATTTCTGATTAATCTAATGTCCAATCCTGATCAAATACCACATTAGCAACATTCACAAATATACCCGATAAGTCATCCATACTAACTTTAAAGTCTGCTAAGCATTGTGTGAATGCACGTATAATCTTCTCATTGATAAATTTTCTACTTGACCTTACATACACTTTTGGAAATGTTCTGTCACTTGTTTCATCTATATCTTCTGATCTCAGTTGCTTACTGCGTGTTTCTCTATTTGATTCTTGTATATTTGTAGAGGTCAATTCACATTCAAATTCTTCTGATGAAGAATTTTTTTCACTGTCAGTTGATTCTTCACACACTTGTGAAGCTGATGCAACTGATGCAGTTTGTTCCTCTAAAAGTAATCGTTTCTCTGTTGATCTTTTCCTTTTCAGTTTTCTCTTCTGCTGCTTCATCCAAGTTTGGGACACAGAACTTAAACATGTTGCTATATACTTTCCATGGCAGTTATCTAAATAAAAGTCTTCATCTTCTTTTGTCATTTTAACTTTAAATTGATCCTCTAACTTCTTTTGATAAGCAGTGTCATGAGTTCTTATGTCAAAGGCATTCTTAGTCATGGACTGATTAAACAGCTTTACTTTCTTGTCCAATGTTCAGTTATTTTAAATGTCTTTGTATTCGAATCATTGCAGAATTTTCTGAATTTTTATATTCTACCAATATCTTTTTACTGACACTGTTTTCATGTAAAGGATAGACGTTTCTTTCTATCCAATAAGTACATAATTCAGCTGCGACGTTCTTTGATGCAGCTTCTGCTGATATCGATCTAGACACCTTTTTAACTTTACATAGAAACATCATTCTCGATATGAGAGCACGGCCAGTTGGCAATTTTCCTGTTGTTTCAAGTTTTTACTTTCTTGGTAGACTGTTTCTAGCATCTCTCTCTTCCAAGTTTCACTCCTGGTCTTCACAGAATCAGTGGTTGAGCAAGCCATCCCTGTCTTCAGAACTTTATCCTAATTACTTGAAATTCTGAAAATTGAAAAGTAATTACATTTCATTGTGTGCGATGAATCTTCAAGTAAGTATTGAATGCATATGATTTAGTCATTAAATTGATTTGCTTTAATCGTTCTACATACCTCACAATTATGAAAAACACTTACAAGTGTTAATAACAACTTACAATTCAGCTGAAACCCTATAAAATAATAGTTGTTGTAGCTATTGTTTGTAAATTTTTAGTTTTTGGAAATAGACTTGCATAACATGATAAAAGGCCCAATTTTCCTTGATTTTTCATTGATGTAACCTTTAAGTTACCTTTGATGCATATTATGCTAAATATCACCTCAGAAATGAGTTTACTAGCTATAAAAAACTATAAAATTATATACTATTAGATATGATAAAATGTTTTCGCCATGACTAACGGAAAGCCAGCATTTTGGTGGCCATTTTGATTTTTTGCAAAAAGTAAACCTAAAACATCATCGTAGACCATTTTAAAGGTCATTTTCGGATTCAGCACATTATTTGGTCTTACAAAAACACCCGTTTGGTTTGCACGTTGTAAAGAAATGTCATATTTGCCCAACCCTAACGATAGAAAGATATTGTTACCATGTCAACTAAACCCCGTAGTTACTCATTAGTTATGACAGAAAGATAATGTTACCATGTCAACTGAACCCCGTAGTTGCTCAGTAGTTATGATAGAAAGATACTACTACCATGTCAACTGAACCCCGTAGTAGCTCATTACTTATGATAGAAAGATAATGTTACCATGGCAACGGAACACCGTAGTAGCTCAGTAGTTATGATAGAAAGATACTGTTACCATGTCAACTGAACACCCTAGCTGCCCAGTAGTTATGATAGAAAGATACTATTACCATGTCAACTGAACCCCGTATTTGCTCAGCAGTTATGATAGAAAGATAATGTTAACATGTCAACTGAACCCCGTAGTTGCTCATTAGTTATGACAGAAAGATAATGTTACCATGTCAACTGAACACCTTAGCTGCCCAGTAGTTATGAAAGAAAGATACTGTTACCATGTCAACTGAACGCCCTAGCTGTCAGTAGTTGCGATAGAAGGATACTGTTACCATGTCAACTGAACACCGTAGCTGCCCAGTAGTTATGATAGAAAGGTACTGTTACCATGTCAGCTGAACACCCTAGCTGCCCAGTATTTATGATAGACAAATAATGTTACCATGTCAACTGAACACCCTAGCTGCCCAGTAGTTATGATAGAAAGATAATGTTACCATATCAACTGAACACCCTAGCTGCCCAGTAGTTATGATAGAAAGATAATGTTACCATGTCATCTGAACACCCTAGCTGCCCAGTAGTTTTGAGAGAAAGATAATGTTACCATGTCAACTGAACCCCCTAGCTGCCCAGTAGTTATGATAGAAATTTACTGTTACCACGTCAGATGAACCCTCTAGCTGCCCAGTAGTTATGATAGAAAGACACTGTTACCATGTCAACTAAACCCCTTAGCTGCTCTGTAGTTATGATAGAAATTTACTGTTACCACGTCAGATGAACCCTCTAGCTGCCCAGTAGTTATGATAGAAAGACACTGTTACCATTTCAACTGAACCCCTAACTGCTTTGTAGTTATGATAGTAGGGTTGGGCAAATCACTAAAGTTTTTTTGAAGCGTGTGTTTTGTATGGCCAAATGTTGCACTGAATCCAAAAATTACCTTTACATTCATCTCAGGTGACGTTTTAGGTTTACTTTCTGCAAAAATTCAAAATGGCCGCCAAAATAGCGTATCTTTCCTGATGAAAAACAAATTATTTAATCACAATAGGTTGTAATACATTGTTTCAAATGGTTTTATGGTTGGAAAACACATGTTTGATGTTAAAAATACCAAAACATGCACTAGTAGCTATATTTATTGAATATCAATACAGTACTCCAGCAAAACAAGACAAATTTACACTCATTTTGTGTGAAAATCATTAAAAGTCACTACATAATTTGCTTTAAAATGCTGTCAATATCAATCAAAACATTATTTTCTGGTCTGATGGCATTTCTTATTGATTGTCTTAGTTCGTTTGCTGAGAATTTCTCCATTTTGTATTTACCATTTCCTTAATGCGACGCATTTGCCGTATGTTCGGAGCAATGGTGGCTCTTAAATACTTTACTTCACTAATCAGTTGGTTTTCTGTCAATGTGTCTATGTCATCGACTGATTTCACTGTGACAGGTCTGTTGTGCATTTTGCAATCATCCAACAGTTTTAAGAGTCGCTCTGCTTTCTTTTTCTTCAAGCCATCTTTCTTAATTAAGGACAATTGTTTAGTCATCTGTACAGTTAATAGAAAATGTTCTTCTATTTCCCTTGCATTTTCGCATTCATAGGAGTTTCTTGCCCATTTCCATTGCTCAAGTCGACCAGATTCATCTAGTTCTGTAAACAAAGGGCTTAAAAGGTATCTAGTTGTCTTCACCACATGTTTCCTAGAATGTGTTGCAACACTTGTTGAGCCCCCTGACATGTGTATCCGATTGTCTAATTTGGCAAATTCAGATTCAGCGCCCAAGTTGGTTAAAGGCGCAAACTGAAGTTTATCTTCATCAGGTTAGCTTCATCTTCAGATTTTCTAAAGTATGGTACTTCAGACAGTTGCCACTCAATTGTTTCTGTCACCTCTTCGAGTACTTTAGCATACAGTCTTTCTTCACCTTGACAACTTTCAAATAAACTATCTCTCTTTTCTTTAAGATCAGTTAGTCTTTCATTGAAAATTCACGAATAGTTTGCCAGGTTTTAAGCCGACTTGTATCTCCTTTATCATCATTTCCTAGTGCTTTCATTAATGGATAAATGATATCTTTACCTAAACGTTTATATACCTTTGCACAACTATGGAACCATGGATTTTGAATATATACAGATACAGCTAGTACAAGCTTGTTTTAATTTTCATCCAACACATATTCAAAAAAATTCAAAATTGAGTCTTTATGATTGAGAAATTAATTCGCTATATCTGCTATGCGTCCGAATCTATTAGCGGTAAATCCCTTAAAACTGGCTGCTGGTATGTTATTAGGTTGTAACCACAGTTTAAAGTCATTGTACAATGAAACAGAATGAGCAGCATGACTAGGTGAAAGCAATTTTGCTATTGCTATCAATGCAAGTGTGTGGATACTAGATGAAGGTGATGAAATTACCTTCTCACCAGCTTTAACATCAATAAGTTTCTGTACACCTGTCTTTTGTTCAGCATCACGAAACACTTTATCTGCTGCATGGTCTATACCTAGTATAACATGAGCATTACACTTTGATATATTTTCTTCCTCTACATTCAATTCTTTAAACATTGTACCACAAACTCCAGCCCGATCACTCATCCAGAAGTCAATGGATTCTTTCATTTCATCTACAGAACTATTTGATAGAGCAGCCAGACATTTCAATTTTGTTTTATATGCCCTAGCACCGTCAACTCCCGAATGACTGATGTTTTCCGAAAAACCAGTTGTAAATGTCTCTCGTGGCTGATTTGATCCACAAACAGTAATGTGGTCAGTTTTTACATCATATAATATTCGGCCAGCAGCTTTTGTTGTATCGTCAATGCCAACAGTAACTACACTTTCTTCTTTATTCAGTAAAATGTCAGCAACCATTCTTAAATTTATGAAATTGGCGTCCTGCAGGTACCTGTTCATGGTCCTTCTACTAGGAAATGCATTTTTCATATCAGTTTGATTGTCATACCTCACCTTTCTACGTTTGGAGTTTGACTCTTCATATATTTCATCAATTTCACTTTCACTTTCAACATAGTTTTCACATTCAATTTCTGATTAATCTAATGTCCAATCCTGATCAAATACCACATTAGCAACATTCACAAATATACCCGATAAGTCATCCATACTAACTTTAAAGTCTGCTAAGCATTGTGTGAATGCACGTATAATCTTCTCATTGATAAATTTTCTACTTGACCTTACATACACTTTTGGAAATGTTCTGTCACTTGTTTCATCTATATCTTCTGATCTCAGTTGCTTACTGCGTGTTTCTCTATTTGATTCTTGTATATCTGTAGAGGTCAATTCACATTCAAATTCTTCTGATGAAGAATTTTTTTCACTGTCAGTTGATTCTTCACACACTTGTGAAGCTGATGCAACTGATGCAGTTTGTTCCTCTAAAAGTAATCGTTTCTCTGTTGATCTTTTCCTTTTCAGTTTTCTCTTCTGCTGCTTCATCCAAGTTTGGGACACAGAACTTAAACATGTTGCTATATACTTTCCATGGCAGTTATCTAAATAAAAGTCTTCATCTTCTTTTGTCATTTTAACATTAAATTGATCCTCTAACTTCTTTTGATAAGCAGTGTCATGAGTTCTTATGTCAAAGGCATTCTTAGTCATGGACTGATTAAACAGCTTTACTTTCTTGTCCAATGTTCAGTTATTTTAAATGTCTTTGTATTCGAATCATTGCAGAATTTTCTGAATTTTTATATTCTACCAATATCTTTTTACTGACACTGTTTTCATGTAAAGGATAGACGTTTCTTTCTATCCAATAAGTACATAATTCAGCTGCGACGTTCTTTGATGCAGCTTCTGCTGATATCGATCTAGACACCTTTTTAACTTTACATAGAAACATCATTCTCGATATGAGAGCACGGCCAGTTGGCAATTTTCCTGTTGTTTCAAGTTTTTACTTTCTTGGTAGACTGTTTCTAGCATCTCTCTCTTCCAAGTTTCACTCCTGGTCTTCACAGAATCAGTGGTTGAGCAAGCCATCCCTGTCTTCAGAACTTTATCCTAATTACTTGAAATTCTGAAAATTGAAAAGTAATTACATTTCATTGTGTGCGATGAATCTTCAAGTAAGTATTGAATGCATATGATTTAGTCATTAAATTGATTTGCTTTAATCGTTCTACATACCTCACAATTATGAAAAACACTTACAAGTGTTAATAACAACTTACAATTCAGCTGAAACCCTATAAAATAATAGTTGTTGTAGCTATTGTTTGTAAATTTTTAGTTTTTGGAAATAGACTTGCATAACATGATAAAAGGCCCAATTTTCCTTGATTTTTCATTGATGTAACCTTTAAGTTACCTTTGATGCATATTATGCTAAATATCACCTCAGAAATGAGTTTACTAGCTATAAAAAACTATAAAATTATATACTATTAGATATGATAAAATGTTTTCGCCATGACTAACGGAAAGCCAGCATTTTGGTGGCCATTTTGATTTTTTGCAAAAAGTAAACCTAAAACATCATCGTAGACCATTTTAAAGGTCATTTTCGGATTCAGCACATTATTTGGTCTTACAAAAACACCCGTTTGGTTTGCACGTTGTAAAAAAATGTCATATTTGCCCAACCCTAACGATAGAAAGATATTGTTACCATGTCAACTAAACCCCGTAGTTACTCATTAGTTATGACAGAAAGATAATGTTACCATGTCAACTGAACCCCGTAGTTGCTCAGTAGTTATGATAGAAAGATACTACTACCATGTCAACTGAACCCCGTAGTAGCTCATTACTTATGATAGAAAGATAATGTTACCATGGCAACGGAACACCGTAGTAGCTCAGTAGTTATGATAGAAAGATACTGTTACCATGTCAACTGAACACCCTAGCTGCCCAGTAGTTATGATAGAAAGATACTATTACCATGTCAACTGAACCCCGTATTTGCTCAGCAGTTATGATAGAAAGATAATGTTAACATGTCAACTGAACCCCGTAGTTGCTCATTAGTTATGACAGAAAGATACTGTTACCATGTCAACTGAACCCCTTAGTAGCTCAGTAGTTATGATAGAAAGATACTATTGCCATGTCAACTGAACCCCGTAGTAGCTCAGTAGTTATGATAGAAAGATATTGTTACCATGACAACTGAACCCCATAGTAGCTCAGTAGTTATTATAGAAAAGTACTGTCACTATGTCAACGGAACACCCTAGCTGCCCAGGAGTTATGATAGGAAAGTACTGTCACTGTGTCAACTGAACACCATAGCTGCTCAGTAGTTATGATAGAAAGGTGATGTTACTATGTCAGCTGAACACCCTAGCTGCTCATAGCTGCTCAATATTTATGACATGTCGATGTAGCACATTTCTTAAGAACCACTTTTTTAACGACCAGGTGCTTTTTTCATTGATTCTTTAACGTTATTTGTGACGTCAGAAAATGCATATATAATTTATAGCTGTTAATGTTCGACTGCAATTCTTCCACCTCTACACCCGAGACGATATACAAATGAGCCTCACAATGCAGGTGCGGGTCTAGCTTCTGGGCTATAGGTGGGTCGGGGTGGGATGGATCGAGATAATCAGAGAAGGGCCCGTACACTCCCGTAAATTGTCAAAAAATAACTTCAGGAAAGTGGCGCTTGTATTTATTTATTGTAAACAGACTTGTCCAGATACCACCGAGGATTTCGAAAGTCGCAAGAACTATAACAGCAACCCACTCCTAAATTTCTCACACATTCCATCAAGGGCACCGCTCTTCAGCGCGGATGTCAAAGAATATGGACTTTCTTTGTCGGCGAGAATACAGTTAAGACTCATGGAAAAAAAATCTAGCAGTTTCTGAAATGCAGGAAATGGCTATTTTTGGTTGTTATATTTCAAAAGTTGTCCAGGGAGCATGCACGCAGAACCCCTAGCACCGCTAGCTTGTACTCCATCCACCCATATGAAAGAAAGAACACGAATCCTCCCCTTCTATCACTCTCAACGACGTCACTCAGACTGGCTGAAAATATAATAATACTATTATAACAGTAAACGAAAAAGAATTTGTTTTACGATAAACATATTTATTCTCAGGTAAAACCAAACGCTTGGAATACTGCACATATCATTCTTAATGAATGAACTGTATCATTTAATTAACTTCAAAATCTACCCTGTAATCTATTTTCCTTGATTTATAAATACCTAAGTATGTACAATACATACAATATATGGTTTATATATATATAAACCATATACACTTTATGTTTTGTCAATGTTATCGCTGTTGAGTCCCATGTGTACTTTCATCTCCACTACTAGCATTTAATACTGCATGGGTTATAAACTATATCGAAACTAAATACAGTACGACTATATTCACGTCCTTGTTCGCGTAAATTTGAAAGGCGGAACCAATTGAAACACCTCGGCCATTTCCCTAAATGGGCTACTTTTTAGACAGACGTCAAAACCAAGATGGCAGCTCATTACAGTACGGTGCCTGTAAAACTTCAATTTGGGGCGGCTTCATATTTAAATATTTCAATTTTAATTTACCTAGCGCAGCAGACATGCAGCTGTCAAACGATGTCATTGTTTATGTTTTGTGCGAATCACATTTTAGGCCTATACTTCTTCCGACATCCGGCGAACAAAACGACATTGATTTCAGTATCATTCAGTATCATTGAACCAGATACATCCGGGATGATTGTCCCGAGGACGGAATTACCCGAGGAGTTCCGATTGTGGCGGAATATGCCGTTTAAACCCGAGGAAAAATCGGGACTTGTTCAAATAAAAACAACGAAGTTTAACGAAATATACTTTAAGAGTTACGGAACCAGACAATGTGTTATCGTTTCGCTGTAAGCACTTGATATTTAACACACGCTCTTGTGTTGTACACATAAGATATAATTGTGGATAAGCTGTTTGATAAGTGTTCTAATGCGGTCTTAAGGGCAGTTCTCTGGACAAAGAAGGGAGATTGGGACGGAAATTGTATTCTAGCTGGAGTCAGTGAAAATGTGACGATAGACCCGTAGGAATTATAATGGACAATTAGAACAGAGAACTGGTGAGAAAATCAATGCTTTACTATTTGATTTGTTTAAACAATAATTGTTTGCAAATGTTCAAAGCATAAATACTTAATACCTACAAAGAAAGGGAACATTTTTTGCTCGAAATCAAGGAAACATCATCATCATCATCATCATCATCATCATCATCATCATCATCATCATTATTATCATCATCAACATCATCAACATCATAACTATCATCATCATCATCATCATCATCATCATCATCATCATCATCAGCAGCAGCAGCAGCAGCAGCAGCAGCAGCAGCAGCAGCAGCAGCAGCAGCAGCATCGTCGTCGTCGTCGTTATCATCATTATCATCATCATCTTCGTCGTCGTCGTCATCGTCATCGTCGTCATCGTCGTCGTCATCATCATCATCATCAACATCATCAGGACTTATTTCTGAATAAATAATCAAATTTTCCTTCCGGTTAACACGTTTAATGGTAATGTATAAGTATTAATGTAGATTTTCAGAAAATAGGCCTTGCACAAAATAAATCTAATATTATAGACGTCATTATAATCATCATAAACATTGTTATAGAAAACACAAAGAACGTTATTATTATCGTCAGCATTATCAACAGAACAGCAACATCAGCGGCAGATCCAGCAGCAATAGGATCTTATTCCTTACAATCCACCTGCACCTCCTCCTCATCATCAGTACGATCACCATCATCATTTTCATTATAACTATCATTATAATTGTCATTGTTTTTATCACCACTATCAATTTCATCACCATCGACATCACGATTATAATCATCATTACCATCAGCAGCAGGAGAGGCATCGCAACATTCCTAAATGGTCATATACTAAGCGATAACGACATTACAATTAACATTATCGTCATGATCACCATCATCATCATCATCATCATCAGCATCAGCATCATCATCAACATCATCGTCATTATCGATAACTGCATCTAATTTTTTTAACGTCCTCGGCAGCAGCACATATTGTTATAATCATTTATATTATAATAACTACTACTACTACTACTACTATTACTCTTCTTCTTCTTCTTCTTCTTCTTCTTCTTCTTCTTCTTCTTATTATTATTATTATTATTATTATTATTATTATTATTATTATTATTATTGTTATCAACACCAACATAATCATGAACAACAACAACAGTATCAAAATTATCCTATGCGTCAAGAATTTACAGAATTGATTGTTTCTCAGAAAATAATTATCATACATATCATTATCAACAGCAATAGTTAAATAACATTTGTATAAATGTTATGTTTCAGTCATAATGGATGAAGTATCCGGACGTGGGGCTTCTTCATCAGGCACACAGTCAGATCCCCATGGTCACATCAACTGTGACGAGTGTGCTGAATCAGGAATCATCGTTACTGCTTCTGGTTTTTGTGAGAATTGTTCAGACTTTCTTTGCACATCATGCATAGGCCAACACAAGAAAGCGAGATCGTCAAAAAAACACAAAATTCTTGAGGGTAAAGAGATGCCAACGATAAAGCCAAATACATCCGATGTGGAGAAATGCACCATGCACCCCGGGAGGCCGATTGAGGCTTATTGTCCTGATGATGACACATTTGGATGCTCGCTGTGTTTCACGGTCGGCCACAGATCCTGCCAGAATGTCGCTCTATTGTCTGATTTGTCACGTGGTGTAGAAACAAGCAAAGAGTTTCTAGATGTCCAAAATGCAGCTGACAGATACAAGAAATTAGAGGAGGAATACAAGCAGGTCATCACGAAATATTTGTCAAAGAACAAAGAATGGCACAGTAAAACCTTGGAGAGATTTAAAGAATTCCGATCAGAGGTCCTTAGCATCGTAGAAGTAATCGGCATTAAAGTACACGAGGAGGCGGATGCATTGAAGGAGGAAAATGAAAGCCAGTTGAATAAACTAGCACATCGAATTGCAACATGCACCGAACAAATTAAGCAATATGTGGTAAATATGGACCACAAGAAAGATCGCAAGGAAAAGGAACAATTATTCATTGATTTAAAGAAAAATGGCAGGCTTGTAATTGACTATGTTTATCAATTGGAAAAAATTTCTAAGGATATTGCCATCAGGAAATTTGAGTTTGAATTTGATCCTACCATTAAAGAGATAGTAATCAAGACCAACAAAATAAATGTCGAAAAACCAACATTTCTTTCTCAGCATCATACAGTACAAGGAGAGGATCGGAAGACCAATGTTCCCACGGAGTTAGTAATTGCAACTACATGCAAGTCAACATCTCTGGTGAATATCAAATCTAAGGATGATCATTCTACATGCTGGGTCACTAGTATCATGGAACTTTCAGAAACAAAACTAATCTTAGCCGATTTTAATAACAAATGCATTAAATTGTTTGACATGACCAGTAACACCATCACACAGAGACGGGCCCTTCCAACACTTCCCTGGGATATCACTAAAGTTCCTGGGTGTCGTATGGCTGTTTCATTTCCAAACGCTAAACAGATCCAATTCTTCAAAGCTGACCAGACCCTGGAACCATGTGGAAGTATTGACGTGAATTTTACATGCCGTGGTCTACAGTGTACTGGAGACAGGCTAGTTGTATCCAGTCCACCAAAGGTTCTAATACTTTGTATGACGGGCACGGTCCTCCAGACTGTTCAGTATGATCGATCAGGTATAGAGTTATTCCGGAGTCCATGGCACTTGACACTCAGTACTGACAACAAACTGATCTATGTAAGTGATTATAGCAACCATAAGCTCACATGTATGACTACTACCGGCGTGGTCCAGTGGGTTTACCTTGACGAGCAGTTGCAGTATCCACGTGGCGTGACTACCGGAGAGAAAGGGTCTATCTACATTTGTAGCTGGGGCAACCACACCATCAACGTGGTGTCCCGTGAAGGTGCAAGACTCGCCATCATACAATGTTGCCAGTCTGGTGGCAGGTATCCTAGTGCTGTATGTTACACCAGCAATAACCGGACACTGTATGTGTCGGATGAAAATGATCCTCATATCAATAGACTTACTATGCAATAGCTTATTTAGCAGCCTTGGTCGCAAGTTTATACAGCTTTTTACAATTGTACTTTGTTGGAATAGAGAACAACACATTGCAAGAATTTTGTGAATATATATAAAACATATATTCTATTGTGTTCCTTGTTTGCAGAAGAAACATAAGCACTATATACTGCTTGTTGACATTGACCGTTGGTCTTTACAGTGACTTAAGTGCTTTCAAGTACAACTATTAGACAATACTTAACGTCAGTTATGATTAGCGAATAGCGTGTGTAAATATAATTTATGCTGATTATTTTATGTACATGATAACGTTGCTTGCTGCATTAATCATAAATTTATAAATGCAGTTATTTGTGTGCCTTACAGGATAGAATAGTTAGCATTGATTATTAAAGTGTTAGGCACGGGTTTAATTATAAACCGCTGCGAAATGCAGAAAAAAGGCAAAGAAGATAAAGAAGACGTATATGTCGAAGAAACAAAATAATAATAATAATAATAATAATAATAATAATAATAATAATAATAATAATAATAATAATAATAATAATAATAATAATAATAATAATGAAGGTCATGATGAAATTAAGAAGCCCTAGAATATGATGATGATGATGATGATGATGATAATGACGATGATGATGATGATGATTATGATGATGAATTAAAGCACCATCATTAATAGATATCTTTATTTAAAACTGTCTTCGTATTGTTCATAAAAGATTCATCCTAAGACAAGTTGCTGTTTATCACAAAGTGTCACTATTTTACTCATTACAAATAAACAGATACCCGCTTATAAAAAAGTGTCCGTGTTTTCATCACTAGTCATAAAGCATCGCCTAACACAATTCGTAAAATTTTAAATAACAGATTAGTTGTTGATTCAAGGATATTCAAAACATGCTTCATCTGTTAAATTACTAACTTTAAACATACAGAATCAGTGTAAAACACAAGACCCTGCAGCATGCTTCTAAGCAGCCAAAACTGGTCCTAAACCCGTGTTCTGCTCGGCATATTTCACATAATGTTTTAAAACTCTCAACCTTTTTAAGATATAATATCCCCTTTCCATGTGTGGTTGACGCTTACCAATTCCTTTAGGATGAGCTCAGATTCGAGGTCAAACATTTTTAAACCTCGGATCGTGTTCTTATTTAGACAAGGAGGTTAGAAACAACAGCACAGTATTACTAAGGAAGGAACACTGCAACCGGACTAAAATATAATGTGCATCATCTTCGGCCTTTCCTTTTTTCAGAGAGTAAAAAAGCCGAATGTAAAAAATTGCGGAGTCTGGGCCAAAATTACATTTCTGTTGTACCGAAAGTATGCAATTCCATGCCAGTAATACCGGATAACAGAATACGAATATGTTAAGACAAAAACCATAAAATGATAATTTGATCTAACTTACCTTAAAGTAAAGCGTAAGTAACATTTTTCTTAGTTCGGATTCTTTAACAAGAGTCAACATTCAGTACGACCTATGCTGTACATTATTTTGACAGAATAATTGACCGTAACTTGCTAAATAAGAATGACCACTGTCTGAATCAGAATAACACTTCATTAGAGGTAGGTCGAATACATTAAAGCTAATAAAACTGTCTCCTGTCAAAGTAGTGATTATGTTTGATGTATAAACGTGACGTATACTATTACAGCATGCTCAGTTCGGATATATGCTTGGTGGTCGAGGTTAAAACAGTTAACATTTATTAAAAAGCGTCGCAACGCTTTTGATTCCATCAGCCTAAACACAAGACGACACATTTTGATCACATATAAACTATAAATCAGAGCTTATATTTCGGTCCATTAATCATTGCGGTTAAAAAAATCTTTGCATTTTTATAACAAAACTTATCTGTCTCTTGTTTGGGGTGTTTGCGCATAATTTCTGCAGAAAATCCTATTTTCGCCTAACAGCTTTTTTTTTTAATTTAAAAGATGAAAAACAAGTTTTTAAAAAGTATCTCAATCTTAAAACTGTTTAACTCGTTAAAACAATAAAAAAATGTTTCTTTAACAATTTATAAATATCCACTATTGGGGTGTCTGCTTAAAGAGACAGCGACATCAGAGCGGATGACTTGGATGATGATATAATGAAATCTTAAATATAAGTGGTCACGTAATTTTTTAAATTTAAAAGCTAACTTTGCAACGTGGCTTAGATAGGATATACATGTTTGGATGACGAATGTGGCGCCTATTTTCACTTTTAACATGGATACTTGACATTAATAAACAGCATTTCGCGGTTTCAATTTATGTAACAATCAATGATTTGGTTGCTTGAGGAAATAAAACTTCCAATTGTCGGATACCACCTTAAATGTGATTGTATATTATTTAGATTACGGTTATGCATTTGAAAGAGTGCGATGATACGCTTGTTTATGCAGCAATAAAAGCAATATTTAGTAACTTAATAGTGTAGGTGCACAACATCGCGGTAAGTCAGCCTAGAAATCAGCATTCACTTTAGTGTAATAACTCTTAACAAGTAAAAGTATCCGGTTCTACATAGATGTGAAAATTGGACACCCCACTCGTATTTTCCATATGAGTCACGCTGCACAGTTAGATATTTTTACCACAAGAAAGCCACGTGATCACTTACTTCCGAGTACCATCATTATCCGGATTAACGTCTCTGACGTCTGTATCTATATTTTACAGTGCTTATCTAAAGATGACCATTTAGAGCGATATTCATGATTTTCACTGCCCCATATTCCCCAGACCAAACAGCAACAACAACACAACAACAAAAAGTTTGAACAACAAAACATTTAAAAAAGTAAGACAAAAATAATAAAAAATACAAACAATAACAGCAACACACACACACACACACAAAATTAACAAACGAAAGATCAAATAACTACAAAACAAATCAACAACACAGGGGCAAAGTTTTGTTACTTGTATTTGACATAGACAAACTTTCAGATACCACCTTCAATATATTTTAGTATACTTCTGATGAACAAAAATACATATAATCTGCATACCGATCAGATAAAGTCTTAAGATTCAAATTTTAACAACACATTTGTAATGACTCAGTTTTAATTATTTGTTTTATAACTGCTCGGTGGCTAATTATGCTTTAATTAAAACTTTCTTAATCTTAATTAGATCAGTTTCTTCTCAAATTTAAAGACGAACATAAGTTACTGAAAAAAATATAAATAAAATAAGCTTGAAGATTATGTAAATTAGCCATTTGGCTTAGACAAACACACCATAAGCTCCCGAGCTATTCAGTAGTTATGATAGAAAGGTGTTGTTGTTTAGTGAACACCATAGCTGCTCAGTAGTTATGATAGAAAGGAATTGTCACTCTGTCAACTGAACACCATAGTTGCTCAATAGTTATAACAGAAAGGTAATGTCACTTTGTCAACTAAACACCATAGCTGCTCAGTAGTAATAACAGAAAGGTGTTGTTACCATGTCAACTGAACACCATAGCTGCTCAGTAGTTATAACAGAAAGGTGTTGTTACCATGCCAGCTGAACACCATAGCTGCTCAATAGTTATTACATGACAGTACTGTCACTATGTCAACTGAACACCATAGCTGCTCAGTAGTTATAACAGAAAGGTGTTGTTACCATGCCAGCTGAACACCATAGCTGCTCAGTAGTTATTACATAACAGTGCTGTCACTATGTCAACTGAACACCATAGTTGCTCAGGAGTTATAACAAAAAGGTACTGTCATTTTGTCAACTGAACACCATAGCTGCTAGTTATAACAGAACAGTGCCGTCACTATGTCAACTGAACACCATAGCTGCTCAGTAGTTATAACGGAAAGGTGTTATTACCATGTCAACTGAACACCATAGCTGCTCAGTAGTTATAACAGAATGGTGTTATTACCATGTCAACTGAACACCATAGCTGTTCAGAAGCTATGACATGTTGATGTAACTCATTTCTTAAGTACCACCTGCTTCTTTCTTAACGATCAGCTGTTTTTTACATTGACTATTTAACGTTATTCCTGATGCCATAAAAGAGATTCTTTACTGTTAATATTTTATTACAATTCTTTCACCAATACATTCGAGACTATATGTAAATGAGCTTCACTATCCACGTGCGAGTCTAGCGGCTGGGCGAGGGTAGTTGATGGGTTAGTCAGGGAAGGTCGGGGCACCCTTTTATGTTTTCAAAAAAGACAGAAAAATGGAGCTAGTAGTATTTATTGTCCCATATGTGTACAGTGCTACAGAGAGGACGAGCTAGCAAGTATTTAAACCTAACATAGATTGAAATAACTCATTGAAAATGAACGTTTTGTGCAAAAAATGGGCATTGAACATCGTACTTTAGGCCTATATATTAACTATTTCAAATTCCCGATACCACGCATTCTACATTTAGCAAAGGGACACATGGGACTTTTTCAGTCAAGCCCCTTGCATAAATCATACTCATACAGAACGGTAATAGTATATAGATATACAGACAAAATCAATAAACATGTTTTGAAAGTAGAGACCACTCAAAACATCTACGAAACATGCTTGTCCGGATGCCATCAAGGAGTTTCGAAAGTCGTGGTAATTACAGCAGCCCACTCCAAAATTTCTCACACATACCATCAAGGGCGTCGCGGACGCCAGTAAATATGGATAATCTTTGTCGCCGAGAAAACAAATTGTTTGGACTCATGAAGAAAGTTGCTGAAATGAAGGAAATGGCTATTTTTGGCTGCTACATTTCTAAAGTTGACTGGAGAGCATGCACGCAGACCCCTTAGAACGGCTAGCTGCTGCTCGTTTAATGATCCTATAAACACAACATGAATTCCCTTCTATCATTCACAACGACGTCGCTCAGCCTGGATTATAAAATTATAATACTCCGATAATGGAAAACGAAAGATAATTTGTTTTACGTTAAATATATTTATCTTCATGTACAACAAAACGACCACTTGAAATTCTGTGCATTTTAAATTTAGCGAAGGAACTGTATCAATAATTAACTTCAAAATGTACATGGTAATCTTTTTCCCTTTATTTATAACTACCTTGGTATGTACAATACTTCTGTTTATACACTTTGTGTATTGTTTATTTAATCGCAGTTGAGATCTATGTTTACTCTGATCTTCATTGCTAGCACCTAATTCTGCGTGGGTTATAAACTATATCGAAACTACATATCGAACGGCTGTACTCACGTCCTTGATCGCGTTAATTTGAATACCGTTTGAACCTAAGATAACATCGGGACTCCTTTGTATATAAACAATGGGCTTTCCATAATATACCGAATAGTTAAGGAACCATGTGTTACTGTTTCGCTGTAAAGACTTGATATTTAACACACTCAGTTGTGTTGAACACATTTTATGTAGTTGTGCATTAACTGTTTTAAAAGTGTTGATGTACTGCGGTCTTAAAGAAGGTAGTTCTATGGACAAAGAACAGAGACTGGACCGAAAATCTTATTCAACCAGGAGGCAGTGACATGGTGACGACAGATCAGAAGAAATGATAATGGGCAATTATAACAGGTTACAGGTAAGAAATTCAATGCTTTTTTATTTGCTTTGTTTAAACAATCAATAACATTTTGCAAATGTTCAAAGAATAAAAGAAATATACCTATAGTAAGTAAGAACTTATAGTAAGTAAGAACTTAAAGCCAGGACATTTTTTTTGCGCGAAATCAAGATTTTATGTAGACAACACCTCCACCACCACCAACAACATCATCATCAAAGTAAACATCATAGAAAAACGCGGTATCGGAAATAAAAGGTCATGAACAATATATCTTTTCACATAAGAGACTTCATGTCAATATTTATAGATTCAAAGTTATTGCAGGCTTTTTTATGTAATACTGTTCACGTAACTCCATTCACTTGCATAACAGTGTTTATGTAGATTTCCGCAAATAGGTCATTTGATTTTTCGAAGGTAGGTAATTTTATTTTTCGAAAATATGTCATTTGATTTTTCGATAATGCATCTAACAAAATAATCTGTCCTTAGTTGTGTATTTAAAAAGTCCAAAACATTTGAGATTACATTCGCGCCATGCTTAAACATCATGATCATCATGATCAACAGCAGCAACAAGGGATTTATTATTATTATCATTATCATAATCATCATCATAATCATCACCATCATTATCATCATCATTCATCATAACCTTCATCACCACCATTATCATCATCAAGAACACCATCATCACCGTCATCCTCCTCCTTCTCCTCCTCCTTATCATCAGCATTACCATCATCAGAAGGACATATTTCCGTATAAATAATGACATGCTTTTCCCGTAGATACACTTACTGGAAGAGTAGTGTTCAAGTAGATTTTCAGGAAAGAGGCCTTGTGATTTGTTGAAAATGGATCTAGTATTATCATCATCATCATTGTTATAAAGGACACGTTATATAAAGCAACGTTATCATTATCGTCAGAATTACAATAATAGACAGCATCATCAACATAACAGCAACATCAGCGGCAGGTGCAGCCGAATGAAGATTTTCATCCTTATAATCCTCTTCATCCTCCTCCTCCTCATCGTCATAATAAGTACGATCATATCATCATAATAATCATCGTGTTAATAATCACCCTCATTATTATTCTATTTTTTTCAATCAAGATCGTTTTGTTCGGCGGAAGTCGGAAGAAGAAAATTCCCATAATATAGTTCGCCACAAATTGAAGTTTTACAGGTATCGCACTGTAGTAACCTGTCATCCGAGCTGCCATCTTTTTTGACGTCTGTTACAAAAGAAGTTCCATTTATGGAAATATACTAGGTGATTCGACTACCTACATACATCCGAGAGATGATTCGTGAATTATTTGGTGTTTTCCGATTGGCTCGCTTCTCACCGTTCGTTTGGAAATGTGTACGTAACGGTACAGAGCATATTATATGTAAATGCATGGTCAGTCTCTATCAAACACGTTTCTTGGTGAATAGAAAGTCACCCCTGATTCCATTTTCTATATTTAAAATAGTAGAATTTTAAAGCATAGGACAGGAACATACTTATTGGGCATGTCAACTTGTATTAGTGATGTTGTTTAAAAAAATAAAAATAAAACTACTTACCGACCCATATTTTTCTGGGCATGTCACCTCTTACATGCAACATAGTTTATGACGTCATCATGTCTACGGTAGTCGCACAGGTATTTATTTGACTAAGCATTAATATTTTGTCGGTCTGATTGTTAATGGGGTCCTCTATACTTGAACCTTTAATCGACTACTCAGTGTTTGTTAAATTTTGAATTTTCCTTTTCAAAAAAACTGTTTTACTTTTCAAAAAAACTGTTTTACCACAATGTTAAAAGTGATTTCCAAAGAAGCAATACTTTGTTTAGTATTAATGTTATTGAATAAATGAAAGTAAAGGCTGTTAAATAACATAATACCATTACCTCAATTATTATACATTACAAAATGTGTTTAATATTTTGGTTAAAATGTCCATTATTTCCAAATCTATAGATTAGCGCGATAGAAATTTCATCTACCAATAGGCATCGACGTCAGAGCTGATTACCTGTATGATAGTGTAACGTGATTGTAAAAGTATGTTGTCACCTGGTTTTATTTGTTTAAAACTGAGCTTGGCTAAGATATGATAAGATTTTTTTATAACGATAAGTGGACTTTACTTTTCAAATGAATGGGGGGTGGGGGGCACCAATAATCGCTGGATCTTTTCAGGTAACAATATTATTTTTGCTTGCGATAAGGCTAATAAATGGTCCAACATGTCATAGACTATCTTCAAAGGTTATGATAAGCATTTTTCAAAACAAACCCTCGTATCAAAATTGCGTTACGGTTGTCATCGAAACCGTAACTTTTCCTAAGGACAAAAAAAAGGTTATTAGTTTAATATGGGGTTTTACACACCCTTAATGGTAGGTGTCTGACAGTTTAGACATTTTTTCCTATCATGCAGCCAAAAATTGTTAGCTTGAAAAGATCCTGTGAAAGCTATTTTTTTGGTGCATTACAAACATGGGAAATGTAAAGCATAACATCACGTTTGTCAATATAAAAAGTACATTTGTCCGACCCACGCTGCACAGTTCGTGATATTTAAACTAAGAAAGTCACGTGTCTACTTACTTTTGATATTACATTACATGATCATTCCGATAATCAGCTCTGATGTCGATATATATTTTTGCTGAAATCTGCATCGTGCTTAGATTTGGAAAGAATGGACATTTAGAGCAGGTTTCATGATTTGTACTGTCAAACAAGTGACAAACTGTTGAAAATCGTTAATGCTTAGATCATAGTATGAGTTTACGTGACAATTATGCCCAGACTCTTCCATTTATTATTACATGTATTTTATATAGGCAAACACGCTGGATACCACATTTAAACAAATATTTAAGTACCCATGCAAAAAAAGTCTGGTGGGATGAACGGTAATGGTTCCTAGCAGCTCAGCTTATTACTACCGGAGTATTTAGAAATCCTAACAATTGTCATATAATACAAAAGGACAGAAGTTGCTTGTTCGAGTTTCAACACGTTTTCCACTCATTTTAAAGTAAATGAATCCTCTGAATACTTAGAATTTTAGATTAGGAGATGAAGCTTTTACAACTCAGCAATCAAACACTGTGTGTGTGCGTGCGTGCGATACTCAAACAATTAGAGTTATTTACTTGTACTTAATTTGTTTCTACATGTCCCTGGATACTTTAAGTTATTTTAATTGTACAACCTCATATACACCTATGCAGCATATAGTTTATCTTCGTCGAGTCCAATCTGTACGCTTTGACTTCTCTTTCACAGGGTGTACATGCACGGGTTATAAACTATATCGAAACTGGATATCATATGACTGTATTTACATCGTTGATCGTGTAATTTTGGGTGTCGGAACATGCCGATTAAAGCTTGGGTAAAGTCGGAAGTTGTTTAAATGTAAACAACGAAAGTTTCAGAAACATACCGAGGAGTGACAAAACCTTGTGTTACTTGTGTTATCGATTCGTAGATAGGACTTGAACAAATGTGTTTGTAGCGTACACAATTGAAAAGATTGTGAATTGACTGTATATTGGTGTCAATGTACTGCAGTCTTAAAGGGTAGCTGGAAAAGCACAGATCGGACTGAAATACAATTTAATTTAATTGTGTCCAAGTTTGGAATCAGTGACGATAGAACGAGAAGGAATTATCATGGACAGTTAGAACACGGAATAGGTGAGAACATTATTACTGAATTATTTATAACATTTTGTAACAATCAATAACATCTGAAAATGTTCGGAACATCATTACTTTAACTCTAAGTATTACGTACTTACAACTCAAATACGTGTTCACCGGAAACCCATGTTTCTATGTAGAAAACAATAACAATGGAAACAACACACAAACAACGCTGTATCTGGAGTGAAATGTTCTTAACTATATACCCTTACATATATCATTCGAGATGTCCATATTTATATGATCAACGTTATTGGAGGCTTATTTTGCTATACTGATAAATTAACCACATTTACCTGTCGTTTAGTATAGTTAAGGAAGATTTTCGAAAAAAAAAGTTGATTTGGTTTTCTGAAAATGCGTTTGAACATGCACTCTAAATTCGTTCCTGTTTTTATTTAAAAATAAAAAAAATAACATTCATTATCGTTTTAAACATCATGGTCATGATCATCGTTATCATCACCATCATCATCAGAACTTATTTTCATATAATTAATCCGAGAATGCGTGCATAGGCTGCAACTGGCCACATTCTCTTCCCGTAAACGCGTTTACTGGTAGTGTAGAAGTGTATATTTTCAGAAAAAAAGACCATGAGATTTGAAATGCAAGTGATATTATAGACATCACGCTCATCATCATCATCATCATCATCATCATCATCATCATCATCATCATCATCAATAACAACAATATCATTCTTTTCTGTCTCACCCTTTTTCGGAATATATTTTTTTCCTCAGAAAAACATTAACATTTAAATCATTATCAATAACTTTCATAAATTAGCTTTGTATAACTTTTATGTTTCAGTCATAATGGATGAAATATCCGGACGTGGGGCATCTTCATCAGGCACACAGCCAGATTCCCATGGTCACAACAACTGTGACGAGTGTGCTGAATCGGGAAACATGGTCACTGCCTCTGGTTTTTGTGAAAATTGTACTGACTTTCTTTGCGCATCATGCATTGAGCAGCACAAAAAAGTCAGATCTTTAAGAAATCACAAAATTCTTGAAGGGAGAGACATGCCAGCGATTAAGCCAAGAAAATCCGATGTGGAGAAATGCACCATGCACCCCGAAAGGTCGATTGAGGCTTATTGTCCTAATGATGACACATTTGGATGCTTAATGTGTTTCACGGTTGGCCACAGATCCTGTCAGAATGTCGCTCTACTGTCTGATTTATCACGTGGAGTGGAAACAAGCAAAGAATTTCTAGATGTCCAAAATGCAGCTGACAGATACAAGAAATTGGAGGAAGAGTACAAGCAGGTCATCACGAAATATTTGTCCAAGAACGATGAATGGCACAGTAAAACCTTGGAGAGATTTCAACAATTCCGATCAGAGGTCCTTAGCATCGTAGAAGAAATCGGCATAAAAGTACACGAGGAGGCAGACGCATTGAAAGAGGAAAATAAAAGCCAGCTGAATAAACTAGCACATCAAATTACAACATATTCGGAACAAGTTAAACAGTATATGGTAAATATGGACGACAAGAAAGATCGCAAGGAAAATGAACAATTATTCATTGATTTAAAGAAAAATGGCCGGCTTGTTATTGACTCTGTTCCTCGCTTAGAGACAATCTATAGGGATGTTGCTGTCAAAAAATTGAATTTGAATTTGATCCTTCCATCAAAGAGATTTTAATCAGGACCAACAAAATAAATGTTGAGACAGCTTCACTTCTTTCTCAATCGAGAACAGCATCAGACGAGGAAGGTAACACCAGTGTTCACAGAGCGCTATCACCAGCCACAAGATGCAAATCAACATCTCGGTTGAATATCAAATCAAAAGATGATCATAAGACATTAGGGGTCACTAGCATAATGGAACTTTCAGAAACAAAACTTATTATCGCTGACTATAATAATGACTGCCTGAAAGTGTTTGACATGACCAGTAACACCATCACACAGAGACGGACCCTAACAGCAAAACCCTGGGATATCACTAACGTTCCCGGGTGTCGTGTGGCTGTTTCATTTCCATTCGCTAAACAGATCCAATTCTTCAAAGCTGACCAGACCCTAGAACCTTGTAGAAGTATTGACGTACCTTCTGGTTGTCGTGGTCTACACTGTACTGGAGACAGGTTGATTGTATCTAACACCAGTCCAGCAAACGTTCTGATACTTAGTATGACTGGCCAGCTTCTCCAGACTATTCAGTATGATCCATCAGGGAAAGAGTTATTCAAGTATCCCTGGCACTTAACAATCAGTAATGACAACAAGCTGATCTATGTAAGTGATTGTAACAACGATAACCTCACATGTATGACTACTACCGGCGTAGTCCAGTGGGTTTACCGGGACGAGAATTTGAAGGGTTCATATGGCGTGACTACCGGAGAGAACGGGTCTATCTACCTCTGTAGCTGGAGCACCAACACCATCCACGTTGTGTCCCGTGACAGCGCCAGAATCGTTATTGTACAGAGTGAACAGTTCAGTATCCTGAAACCAACTGCTGTGTATTACACCCGCAACAACCGGACATTGTATGTGTCGAAATACGATGATGATCATATCACAAGACTCAGTCTGCAATAATATCACAAGACTCAGTCTGTAATAGCTTATTGTGAAGGCATATATATTATCCAAGGCGGTAACTGTCGGGTTTGCTCTTTTCCTTAAATGACACATCACAAATTTGTTCTTACTTTTCGCATTGGCTTGCATGTGAAATACCTTTGTTCTGTGCCTTTTCGGAGTTTGGTATATGTTGCAACACTCATAGGACTTTGTCATATATTCTTTTTCATGATCACAACAATGTTACTTGTGCAGTGTGGCGGTCGTAAAAAATCTCCCCGTGCATGTAATCTATGTTGTCATTTAATTCATCCTATAGGGATTGTTACGTGTATTTCCTTTGATGGACATTGCACTTTGGTTCTTCAATTCCATCTTCACATGAACAGGATGCTACAACCATTTATTCGCCTCTGGTCATGTTTGTTCATGATTCAGAAAGTTAATTTTATTTGTGGTCAACCATTTTTGTGTTGTTTTTCAAATCGAAATACTACCATATTCCTTTTCTGAACACTATGTGGACATTATTTTTCGATGACGTCACTACTTTCGTCATAACGTAAAGAAAATATCAGCGCATGCACATTTTGTTTTCAAATAGATCGTTTTTCTTTTCGTTGTTTGCATTTGAGAAACTCGTCAGGAAGTGCGAGGTTAGAGCTCTGTAAAACCGGTTTAAGCACCCCAGTCGGTCCATATTGCGCTTTTCAGAGTTTGGTATATGTTGCAACACTCATAGGACTTTGTCATCTATTTTTTTTTTTTTGCAGAAGAAACGAATATTTCTTATTATGTACATCTATATTGAGCCAATTTTACTTCTTGTTGACATTGACCGTTGGTCTTTACAGTGACTGACTAAAATGCTTCCATGTACACCTGGGAGATGATAAATACGGTAATTAAGATTAGTGAGTAACGTTTGTAAATATAATTTTATGATATATTTTGTATCTTGAACAGTGTTTCTCACTGCATTATTCATAAATTTATCAATACAATTATTCAAGAAGCAATTACAAAGTATAGTATTTATTTTTAAATTGATTTGAATATTCATGCCCCGCTGCGAAATGCTGAACAGAAGAAGACCGATAAAGATGACGAGTATTAAAAAGAAACAGAAGAAGAACAATGAAGATAATGAAGACAATAAGTAGCCCTAGGATATGATGATTATGATGATGATGATGATGATGATCATGATCATGATGATAATGATGAGTATATATTAAGGCAACATCATTAACAGATATCTCTTTATTAAAAATCATAAAAATTCCACCCTAAGACATGTTTCTATTGATTTATAGGTGTCAATGTTTAATAACTCAAATTAAACTGACATCCGAATATAAACAACTGTCATGGCTTTTATCACCAGTCGGTAATCATCGTTTTACACAATTTTAAAAGTTTATACAAAACAATAGTTGTGTGTTTAAAACGTTCGTGATTCAACGAGATTCCAGACGTGCTGTATCTTGTAAGTAATTATTATTAAGCGGCCATATTTTGAAAACAACATCATTGTAAAACTGAGAAGCATTCAGTCTAATTGGCAAAACTGGCCTTAAAGGTGGTATTCGACAGTTTTTTTTTTCTCAAATGAACATATAAGTCCTTGTTACCCGGGAAGTTCTTGAAAAAGCTGCTCATTGTTGCCCTAGATATGTGTGTGAACAGAGAAACAAAAATCGCCATTCCTAATTGCAAACAGCTATTTCCTGTCTGAGCCACGCTGCAGAGATAGTTATTTTTAACTGTGAAAACCACGTTACAACTCACTTTATATCGTTATCCGGGTAATACGCTCTGACATCAAGATCTATTTTTAGCCGAGATCACTATCGTGCTTATTTAAAATTTTTGATTGATTGACTGTTTATTGTGATGTTATAGCGATGTGTACTGTCTACCCATCTAGGCAGTGTTCGAACCCGTCTTTATTTATACTAAAGTATACAGAATGTTCTAATTCCCCAAAGCAGTGGTAATGTATTGTTACATGATTTTGATATAGGCAAACTGCCCGATATCTACTTTAAACCCCCTTCATGGACAACATATTATATATAATGTTTTCAAACTCTCAACATTTTAAAGATATATTCATTCCCCATGTGTGCTTTACGCTAATCAAACTACAATAACAAAACAGCACAGCAACACAAATAAACAACAACACAAAAGCACAACAAACTAAAGAACAAACAACAACAAAACAAGAACACATTGTCAAACTTTTGTTACTAATACTTGATATAGGCAAACTATCGGATACCACATTCAATATGTTTTACTTCCGCTGAATAAAAATACATATATTCTGCATATCGGCCTGTTAATGTCTTAAGCTTCAAATTTTAATCGTAATCGTAATGCATGAATTCAGTTTTAAATATTTGTTTAATTACTTCTCGGTGGCCAATACATGATTAAGTTATAGCTTTCTAAATTTTAATAAGATTAATTTCTTCTCAAACAAATTTAAAGACAGACACAAGTATCTGAAAATACATAATATAATAAGCATGAAAATTGATCAAATGAGCCTTTCGGTTTAGGCAAAACAAAGAAAAACAACAACAAAAAGAGAACAAAAAACAACAAACAACAACAAAAACACTATAAACAAAAACAAAGAATAAAACAAAAACACACTCGCATTCACAGACACATACACCCCCAAAAACAGCAGCAACAACGAACTAAACAAAAACACACACACACACAAAACAACAGCAATAAACATATGATAGTAAGGAAAAAACATCCATTGAGCAGATTAAAAATTAAATAGTATCAATTAATATATGGGATATAGATGTATTGCAATATCAATATTAAAAATCACAATCTTTGAAACTCATTGGGAACTCTATAAAATAGTATACACTTTACCAACTTTTCTGTCTTTATCAGATGAAAACCCGTTCCACTTATTTAATTATTATTTATGTACACACACACACACATAGTTGCCTGTACAGTTTTAACATGCAACTTTATTTAAATGTTTCCTTTATACTCGTTCTCCATGTTATTCTAATAATAACGTTTAATATATAACCTGTGCATTCTGATCGTTGAATAAATTTGTATACTAAATATCAATAACTGTCTAAGAAGGGTTAACAATGACAACAAATACTATTTTAAATTTTATAATAGTTTAAAAAGGCCATGGTTGTAAACTGACAACAAAAACAACTTTATTTAATAATAGTGTTACATTATAATATACACACTGTAGTGTCTATGTTTAGTTAACGGGATATTCGTACGACTATGTTACATCTATTGCAATCATATACGCCTAGATGCCTTCGGTTTTTTTCTTATGTGTACTCAGTCAGCCAGTATTTTCTCAAATTAAAAGAATGATTTTATTTAAGTTGACGTCCTACGTTGCCATTGTTTATTATAAACTTGGACTTTTCGACTGATGCGTCCACCATCTTTCCAAAATAATTTCTACCCATAGCCATAGCGTTCCGGAAGTTCGACAATTATTAAAGGGACGTAACTCACTTTAGGCAAGGCCAGAAATCAGCCTATTGAGAGTTATCTCCCTTGTCCGATATTACGCGTCTGTTTCAGCCATGCCAGCCCAGAAGAACTTATACGTTACCTCCAATGGCCAATGGTTACAATTGTCGAATTATACAATAATTGAATCTGGCATTGCGCTAATAAGGGTCGAGTCTGGTCATTTATTTCTATTTTATTGCATTTATTTAGAACATGGGAACGTTGATTTATAAACAAAGTATTTCCTCCAATCTAACCAAAATACATTCAATGCACTACCATCACGATACAGTGTTTAAATGAACTAATTATGTAGATATATGAATGTATTATACGTTTTCAATTGGGCATTTTATTACAATCAACATGTTTTCCTAAAACATGCGATTGTGCGTGTCATTTAAAATACATGAAATATTTCTTTGCAAATACAATATCCATGTGACATCAGTATAATAAGACATATTTCCAAACACTCTTATTTCAGTCATAGTTGCCATATGCCACTTAACTTATGGACCCATTGAAGTTTTATTGCCCTGATTTTGTAGCAGCACTTAGGGAGGTCTATTCAAATTAAAGGACCAAATTGGTCAAGGAATGGTAGTGAGCACAGATCTTGCTACTTTGTAACAGAATAATTACTGCACAGGTTCATAAATATATAAGTATATGCCAAAATAGATTCCTTAAACAATATTGTAAGGTAAAACATGCTTTGCTATTGGTAAGTTTAAGTGCAATTCTATGAATTCCTATGAAAAAAGAAAAGCATGTAAGAACCCTACAAATTATAGTACTGCATATTATTTCAATCATGTTGAACACGTAACATCACCCTCTCTGTTATTTAAACCCGATAGGCATATCGTTTTGTTTCTTTTTCTGTCATATTTAATGTAATATTACAGACTTTTTTAATCGTACTTTTCACAACTACCACCTTTAAGATATTTCTTTTAATGCAACACTCGTACAATGTTTATCAATTTTTTAGCAAACATAGAGATATTTTACTTATCAGGTTTTTTTTATCTATTATTGCTTATAAGCTTTCTCTTGAACAGTATATGTTGCAATGTTTTGTTCAATGAAAATGTGACAGCTGTTCTATGACACAATTTCATTTGATATGTCATCTTGTAACCTTTGTTATTAGAAACTATATTATCCTGTGTGTCCCCACCATCCCCCTACCCCGCACTAAACTCCCTACTAACAACATACCCTTACTTCATTTAACATCACCTCTATTCTAGAATTTCACTTGTTTGACCGAACTTAACATAGTAATATATAAAACAAATTGTACAGATCCTCATTTTGTACATGTCTGTACATGAGTGTTTATAAAGTGTTGTCTGTCTGTCTGTCTACTAAGTGAAATTTCAAAATTACCATGTTGATTAAAACTAAGTTCGGTTTATACACATTCTTCACTCGTTGATACGCATTTGTTATAATAAGTAATGATGTGGAATAATTTATGTTAGTATTTTTAATTAATGCACTGTAACTCCTCCATTACTTAACAGGCTTAAACAACACAATTAAATACGTTATATTACTTTTTCGATGGTTGTTTTTAGCAGTTAATTAATACTATTCACAATTTACCATTAAGATCTTCAATTTATTATAATGTGTTGTTTTTTTCCCTATATATTTACAATTTTTATAAATTCGTTTTTTTTTAAATGGGAAATCCAATAAATTTTCTCCAGTGTACAAAACATATAATTTATTTAAATCCCAATTTGACAAGATATTCACTAAATTCAGTAGAAAATAAAACATCTACAGCAACAATATGAACACAATGAGAAAAATATAAACCTCAACGATATTTTTTTTCTGTGACTTTTTTCTTCTTTGCTTTAACAATAAATATAACAAATGAAACATGTACACAGACACAATTATCGATCAATTACAAAGTCAATTATTTTTATTATTGATTAGGATCATTGATCAGTTATTGGCGACACTATAAAAATGCACTTGCGAGCGGATCTCCTCGGCAATCCTCATTCTCGCTAGAGAAGAGGCGAGCGAAAATGGGCGAGGTTTTCCGAGTTTCGGAAGTTCCGCGATTTACACATTCTCAACATACGGGTCTAAATTCGGTCAATGGTGTTCTTTCTATATTTATATTATTTGCATTTATTCTTGGCTTGTAAGTTCCAATTAACGAGGTATTTTTACTTTTTATATTTCTAAACATTAATGTACATCTGACGGTTATACCTGTTAATGAAGACATGTTTGTCACCTTTTTAGGATTGTACATATACGTAGCCTTAAATACCAGAATTAAATTATTCCAGTGATTTTGATGTTTACTTAATAATTTAAATCGGTCATCTCTAAATTTCTAATAAATAATAGTGTGTTTTTTTTTGCGACGGCCTTTGATGCTTCGTATCAATGCTTTTTTGTACAAAACTATAATCATAAATAGAGACAAAATCAATAAAAATGTTTAAAAAATAGAGACCACTCGCAACATCTTGGTCATTTCTTCGCAACAGTGTTGTCCGGATGCCACCGAGGAGTTTCGAAAGTCGTGGTAATTACAACAGCCCACTCCAAAGTTTCTCACACATACCATCAAGAGCGCCGCTCTTCAGCGCTGACGCCCGTGAATATGGATCATCTTTGTCGCCGAGAATGCAAACTGTTTGGACTCATTGAAAAAGTAGCTAAAATGAGGGAAATGGCTTTTTTGGCTGCTACATTTCAGTTAATTTTGCCTAGAAAGCATGCACGCATTGCCCCTAGCACGACTAGCTGCTGCTCGTTTAATTAGGACCCCAACCCCTATAAAAACACAACATGAAGCCCCATTCTATCATTCACAACGACGTCGCTAAAGCCTGGATTATAATATGACAATACTCTGATAATAGATTACGGAACAAATTTGTTTTACGTTAAATATATTTATTCTCATGTACAACACAACGGTCATGAAATACTGTGCATTTTATATTTAGCGAAGGAACTGTATCAATAATTAACTTCAAAATGTAGATAGTAATCTATTTTCCCCTAATTTATAACTACCTGGGTATATACAATACTTCTATATATAAACGTTTTGTAGTGTTTATTACATCGCAGTTGAAATCCATGTTTTCTCTGACCTTACTTACTAGCACCTAAATCTGCATGGGTTAAAAACTATATTGAACATATCGAACGACTGTATTCACGTACTTGATCACGTAAATTTGAATGGCGGAACATGCCGTTTAAACACGAGATAAAATCGGTTCGTATATAAGCAATATAGTTTTCCGTAATATACCGAATAGTTACGGAACTCTGTGTTACCGTTTCGCTGTGATGACTTGATATTTAACACAAGCTGTTGTGTTGTACCCATTTGATGTATATGTGCATAAACTGTTTATAAGTGGTGAAGTAATGCGGTTTTAAAGAAGGTAGTTCTATGGACAAAGAACAGAGACTGGGACGGAAATCCTATTCAACCCGGAGGCAGTGACATGGTGACGACAGACCAGTAGGAATGATTATGGACAATTAGAACAAGTTACAGGTGAGAAATTCAATGTTTTTTTTTATTGCTTTGTTTAAACAATAAATAACATTTTGCAAATATTCAAAGCATAAATAGTGTATACCTATGTAGTAAGAACTTAAAGCTATAACATTTTTGCTCGAAATCAAGATTCCTTGTAGACAACAACAACATAATCTCCATTAAAGAAATCAACACAGAAAAACGCGTTATCGAGAATGACATGTCATGAACAATAAATCTTTTCACATAACATTCTACATGTTCATATGTATATGATCAAAATTATTGCAGGCTTATTTATATAATACTGTTCACGTGAGTAAGCCCATTCACTTGTATAACAGTGATTACGTAAATTTTCCGAACATAGGTCATAACTTTTAAGAATGCAATCGTGGCATACTACTCGACCATGATGATGATGATGAGGAGGAGGAGGAGGAGGAGGATCATCATCATCAACAACAACAACAACAACACAATCATCACCGTCATCCTCTTCCTCCTTATGATCATCATCGTCATCATCGGCATTACCATCATCAAAAGGACTTATTTTCGTATTAGTAATGACATGCTTTTCCCGGAGACCCAAGAAGATACTTTCTTGTGATTTCTTGCAAAATGGATCTGATATTATAGACATCACCATCATCATTGTTATAAAGGAAACAAGCAACGTTATTATTATCGTCAGCATTACAATAATTAATGTAGACAGCATCATCAACATAACAGCAACATCAGCGGCAGGTGCAATAGAATGAATACCTTCATCCTTTTAATCCTCCTCCTCCTCATCATCACCATCGTAAGTACCATCATCATAATCATCATCGTGTTAATAATCACCGTCATTATTATTATTTCCATCACCTGGCATAGATCTATTTTTGGAAAGTGTAAGATATCTAGCTGTATAAAAGGTTCGTGTTATTTTGTGATGTTATTTGTAACAGGTTATTGGGCCACGTGCGCTTCTATGTTAATCGTAATTTCTCATTAATCAGTGTAAGCACGTATCTTGAAAAGATATTGCCGAGGTGATCGAATAAGACAGCTTGCCCTTACTCGGATGTTTTCGACTATGGCCTACTATCTGCTAAAATGGCTTCATTTAAATGGACACCGGTGGAACAACCAGGAAAAAGAAAGAAGGCTAGGTGTGATGAATGTTACATTGTGTGATTTCAATCACATTGTTGATGACCACACGGTCTTGTACAACTGAAAAAACTATCTACATTGCAATAATTCTACAAGATGGTTCTTAAAATGTATGAAGAAGACTGTTAAAAGTGTAATACATTCAAACATGTAAATATTCCATTGAAGTAAGCTTGTCGCGCTTCAAGTGCCCCTGGAAAAGATACTAAGGCCTTGTAGATGTCTGGGGGTCGGGACGTTAATATAAGAAAGAGGCGAAGAAAAAAATATGAAGCTAACTGTCAATGTTTGTTGGTTTGTCTTCTTTTATTTAAACACCATCTACAAAATATTATATCTACTTAGTGTGCAATCTGCCATTTCGATGTTTGTAAAATCACTGGTGTCAAACTCTATTTTGGGAATGAGGATAAAGGTATGTAATGACAGAGCTTCATTAATATGTTACAAATATTGTTGCAGTCAACAAATTCAGCACAAATCTTTGCCAAACTTTAGGGATTAATAATAACACTTTAAAATTGTAGTGGGAAATTAATTTTGAGTTTCTTTCAAAATTCTGGGGAGGGGGGGGGACTTTTTAAATATTCACAATTAAAGCCATCATTGTTTTGTTTTTTGCCATGTAAAAACATAAAATATTGTGGTTAAGCTGCTGATAAATGTAAAGTTTACAATACATTATTGTGATGTTGGCTCTTCAAATTGTAATTTAGAGACACAAAACGTTACCTACTTGCTTTGAAAATAAAGATAATGTCTATCTATACTATCTAATTAGGCTTAACAGAGCTCTGACATTGTCATATTTTATGAACACAACACAAGGCCAAATGGGTAGATTTATGGAAACGATTAGGAAAAAGTAACTCCTTTAAGTGTTAAGTTCTTTCATTCTACCTTCTCATTTTCTTGTAAAATATTAAACTTTAAGGCAGCAAAATTGTATTATTTCAAAATAGAATACTACCATAATTAATTTGTATGTCATGTTGTAACATTGTTAATTTCACATTTTTAGACTCATTGCCATAATCATTAGCCTTTTATTCATATATGTATTATTTTAGTGTAAATTCTATTTCATTAAACTTTTAAAACCCTTCTATTTACTCTCTTTTTGTCAGTGCAGAAAATTAAATCTCAAAGTATGGAATAACAGAAAGTAGTGCTTGCGTATCTTCCAGAATTTAATAATATATCGAGTATTGAATTTATAAATTTTTTGTGTGGTTTATAAAGTTACATATTAAAGACCATAAATGCACTGACATACTTTTCATGTTAAATATTGCTCTAAATGAGCTATCCCACTTAGGAAAGCCTATATGAAAGTTATATATTTGATCAGAGTTTCATCACGCAAAAGGTATGAAATAAGAATGTGAATAGGAGAAAATGAACTGCAACTTCGTGATTTTTGTCCAACTTTAACATGAAAATAAAAAAAAAACTTCTCAAGTTAATTGCTGCGCCTTAATAAACCCTTTATTATCAATGACAAAAGCAATGGTTAATCCAAACATACTTTTAAAATATTTTTTTTATGATGTATCTCGAAAAACATTCAAAAATAGATTTATGTACATTTTAACTGTAAACTTGTACTCCCGTTTTATAGACATTCATGTTTAATCAGTTGTGTTAAGAGTTTCGATTTTCTGCTTCCTTATTCAACAAGAAAATAGTGAAGAAGAAAAGATTGTTACTTGTGTTTTGTTACAGTCACTAGAAATTTTCAACCAAAACTATGTTTTATAATTTCAATTGCATTAATCTTTATTACATGATTAACTGTGCATATGATTTTGCAGTAAAAGATCAAGATAAAATGAAGCTTTCATTTCTAGATTTATGTATATTTATTGATTTCATATTTGCAGAAAAATAGGTTTGTGTCGTTCTAGATAAGTTATTGTTTACACAGATGTAGAAAAAAAGAGTTAATTGTCTGTAGCGTGTTTATAAAAGTTTAGAATAAGCTATTTCAGTATAAATAAAGGAAGAACCCAGAGTAAATCCATACAAAACGCATGATTTGTTATACTTTTAATAAAATAATTTTGGTACAGCTTTCTATGTTGAAAACTATACTTTAATAATATCCCAATTCTAATATTTTTTTAATCATTTTAATTTTTAGATGCATTCATACCACTTGTCTGTGATTAGAATAGCTCCCAATAAAACGCTGATTATTTGCTGTATTTCACGGTGTTTCTTGTGTTGTATTATTTGTACTTTTCTTCATGCTGTTTATTATCCCTACATTTCATCCATCATCCGTATCGATCATTAACATAGAAGGATTTTTACTTGAATTTGTTTTATAATAAATTTCATGTTATTGATTTGGATTTGTTTTTCTTCCTGCATTTTCAGGTCGGTATCGAATGTAAATACCCTTGGGGTACTGTATGCAATCTGAGTAATCTTATGAATTTGGATGCTCTTTACCATCTAAGTTCATGTAATCTTATGAATCGGGTGTTCTATTCCATCCCAGTAATTTTAGGAATAGGGTGCTCTATGCAATCTGATTTGTCTTATAAAACGGGTGCTCTATGCCATCTTATTAATCTTATGAATCGGGTGTTCTGTGCCATCTGATTAATCTTATGAATCAGTTGTTACATGCCATTTGATAAATCATGAATCGGGTGCTCTGTGCCATTTGATTAATCTCATGAATGAGGTGTTCTATGCTATCCTATTAAAGTAATTAATCGGGTATTCTAATACATTCAAGTAATTTTATAAATGGGGTGCTCTATGCTATCTGAATAATCTTATGAACTGGGCGCTCTATGCCATCTGAGTAATCTTATAAATGGGGTGCTTTATGCCATCTGATTAATCTTATGAATTGGGTTTTCTACGCCATCTGATAAATCTTATAATTAGGTGCTGTGTATCTTAATAATGGGGTGCTCTATACTTGACCGTTTAATCGACTACCCAGTGTTCGTCTTTTTTAAAAAAAAACTGTTTTACCACAATGTTAAAAGTGATTTCCAAACAAAGCAATACTTTAAATTACGTTCCGGTTGCCATCGAAACCGTAGCTTTTCCTAAAGACAAAAATGAGGTTATTAGTTTAATATGGGGTTTTATACACCCTTATTGGTAGGTACCCCAGAGTTTAGACAATTTGTTCCTATCATGCAGCAAAAAAAAAATAAATAAAAAAATGTTAGCTTGAAAAGATCCTGCGAATGCTATTTAACGCTGTATCACTACCATGTGGAAAGTAACGCATAACATTCCGTGTGTCAATAAAAAATAAAAAGTACATTTGTCCGACCAACGCTGCACAGTTCGTAATTTTTAAACTAAAAAACCCACGTGACTATTTACTTTTGATATTACATTCCATGATCATTCCGTTAATCAGTTCTGATGTTGATATATATTTTTGCTGAAATCCCCATCGTGCTTAGATTTGGAAAGAATTTACTTTTAGAGCAGGTTTCATGATTTGATCAAACAATTGACATACTGCTCAAAATCGTTATTGCATAGATTATATTATGAGTTTATGTAATAATTATGCCCAGATTCTTACATTTATTATTACATGTATTTTATATAGGCGAAAATGTCGGATAGCACCTTTAAACAAATATTTAAGTAACAATGCAAAAAGAGTCTGGTCGAATGAGCGGTAACGGTACCTAACAGCTCAATTCATTACTACCGGAGTATTTAGAAAAACCCAAAATTATCATATAAAACAAAAGGACAGAAGTCGTTTGTTCCAGTTTAACATTTTTCCCCTCCATTTAAAGTAAATGAACCCTCTGAATACTTTTACTTTTAGATTAAGAGATGAAGCTTTTACAACTCAGCAATCAGACACTTGTATGTGTGTGTGTGTGTGTGTGTGTGTGCGTGCGTGCGTGCGTGTGTGTGTGCACTTAATCAAACATTTGGAGTAATTTACTTGTACTAAATTTGTTACTACCTGTCTCTGGATATTTACAAAGTTACTTTAATTTTACAACCACATATACACTTCATGCAGCATATAGTTTATCTTCGTTGTGTCTAATCTGTACTCTTTGACTTCTTTTCCACAGGGTATACCGGCACTGGATCATATGACTGTATTAAAATCATTGATCGTGTAACTTGGGGTGTCGGACCATGCTGATTAAAGTTCGGGTAAAGTCGGAAGTTGTTTAAATGTAAACAACGAAGTTTTCCGAAACATACCGAGTAGTAACGAAACCACAAACTACTTGTGTTATCGATTCGTAGATAGGACTTGAACAAAGGTGTTTGTAGCATACACAATTGAAATGATTGCCAATTGACTGGTTTATTGGTGTCAATGTACTGCAGTCTTCAAGGAAAGCTGGACAAACACAGATCGGACTGAAATCCAATTTAATTTAATTGTGTTCAAGTTGGAATCAGTGACGTAGTGACGATAGAACGAGAAGGAATGATCATGGACAGTTAGAACACCGAATAGGTGAGAACATTATTACTGAATTATTTACTTTTAACATTTTATTACAAACAATAACGTCTAAAAATGTTCGCAAAATCAATACTTTAATTCTAAGTATTACGTACTTACAACCAAGAAACATGTTCACCCGGAAACCCATGTTTCTATGTAGAAACCCACAAGATGAAAAAAATACAAAAACAACGCCGTATCTGGAGCAAAATGTTCTTTACTATATACCCTTACATATATCATTCGAGATGTCCATATTTATATGACCAACGTTATTGGAGTCTTATTTTGTTATACTGATAAATTAACCACATTTACCTGTCGTTTAGTATAGTTAAATAGATTCTCGGTAAAATAGATCATTTGGTTTTCTGAAAATGCGTCTGAAAATGCACTCTACATTCGTGTCTGTTTTTCTTTAAAAAATAACAAATAACATTCATTATCGTTTTAAATATCATGGTGATGATCATCGTCATCACCACCATCATCAGTAGAACTTATTGTCATATAATTAATCCGAGAATGCATGCAAACGCTGCAACTGGCCACATTCTCTTTCCGTAAACGCGTTTACTTGTAGTGTAGAAGTGTTCATTTCAGAAAAAAAGACCATGAGATTTGAAATGCAAATGATATTAAAGACATCACGCACATCAATATCATCAACATCAGGATCATCAATAGCAACAACAATATCGTACTTTTCTGTATCACTCTTTTTCAGAATATATTTTTTCTAAGAAAAGCATTAACATTTAAATCATTATCAATAACTTACATAAATTAACTTTTGTATAACTGTTATGTTTCAGTCATAATGGATAAAGTATCCGGGCGTGGGGCATCTTCCTCAGGCACACAGCCAGATCCCCAGAGTCACAACAACTGTGACGAGTGTGCTGAATCGGGAAACATGGTCACCGCTTCTGGTTTTTGTGCGAATTGTACTGACTTTCATTGCACATCATGCATTGAGCAGCATAAGAAAGCCAGATCGTCAAGAAAACACAAAATTCTTGAGGGTGGAAATATGCCAACGATTAAGCCTAGAAAATCCGATGTGGAGAAATGCACCATGCACCCCGGGAGGTCGATTGAGGCTTATTGTCCTGATGATGACACATTTGGATGCTTGCTGTGTTTCACGGTTGGCCACAGATCCTGTCAGAATATCGCTCTACTGTCTGATTTGTCACGTGGTGTAGAAAAAAGCAAAGAGTTTCTAGATGTCCAAAATGCTGCTGACAGATACAAGAAATTAGAGGAGGAGTACAAGCAAGTCATCACGAAATATTTGTCCAAGAACGATGAATGGCACAGTAAAACCTTGGAGAGATTTCAACAATTCCGATCAGAGGTCCTTAGTATCGTAGAAGAAATCGGCATAAAAGTACACGAGGAGGCAGACGCATTGAAAGAGGAAAATAAAAGCCAGCTGAATAAACTAGCACATCAAATTGCAACATATACGGAACATGTTAAACAGTATAGGGTAAATATAGACGACAAGAAAGATCGCAAGGAAAATGAACAATTATTCATTGATTTAAAGAAAAATGGCAGGCTTGTTATTGACTCTGTTTCTCGCTTAGAGACAATCTATAGGGATATTGCTGTAAAAAAAATTGAATTTGAATTTGAATTTGATCCTTCCATCAAAGATATATTATTCAAGACCAACAAAATAAATGTTGAGATACCATCACTTCTTTCTCAACCTAAAACAGAATCAGACGAGGAAAGTAACACTAGTGTTCACAGAGCTCTATCACCAGCCACACGATGCAAATCAATATCTCTGGTGAACATCAAAACAATGGAGGATGATAATACATTCTGGGTAACTAGTATAATGGAACTTTCAGAAACAAAACTTATCATGGCTGATAATAATTATGAATGCCTGAAAGTGTTTGACATGACCAGTAACACCATCACACAGAGACGGTCTCTAACAGCAAAACCCGTTGATATCACTAAAGTTCCCGGGTGCCGTGTGGCTGTTTCATTTCTAAACGCTAAACAATTCCAATTATTCAAAGCTAACCAGACCCTGGAACCTTGTGGAAGTATTGACGTACCTTCTGGATGTCATGGTCTACACTGTACTGGAGACAGGCTGATTGTATCTAACACAAGTCCAGCAAAGGTTCTGATACTTAGTATGACTGGCAAGGTTCTCCAGACTATCCGGTATGGTCTATCACGGGAAGAGTTATTTCGGTGTCCCTGGTTATTGACAGTCAGTAATGACAACAAGCTGATCTTTGTAAGTGATAACCATAGCCATACACTCACATGTATGACTACTACCGGCGTGGTCTAATGGGTTTACCGGGACGAGCAGATGAAGGGTCCACATGGCCTGACTACCGGAGAGAACGGGTCTATCTACCTCTGTAGCTGGAGCACCAACACCATCCACGTGGTGTCCCGTGAGGGTGCCAGATTAGCCATCATACAGAGTGAACAGTCCGGTGTCCAAAGTCCAAATGCTGTGTATTATACCAGCAACAATCGGACACTGTATGTGTCAAGTTACGATAATTGTCATATCCTGAGACTCAGTCTGCAATAGCTTATTTAGCAGCAATGTGTGTGTTTGTGTTTGTGTGTGTTTGTGTTTGTATTTGTGTGTGTTTGTGTGTGTGTTATAATGAACATCTTTACAGTGACTGACTAAAAAGCTTACATGAACAACGCAGAGATGATGCATACGGTAATTGAGATTAGTGAGGAACGTTTGTAATTATATTTTTATGATATTGTTTGTATCTTGAACGGTGCTTCTCACCGCATTATTAATAAATTTATCAAAACAATTATTAAGGGAATAATAACAAAGTATTAGTATTTTTGTAATTGATTTGAAAACCTTTATTCATGCCACGCTGCGAAATGCTGAACAAAAGATGACACAAATAAAGAGACGAATATGAATAAGACACAGAAGAAGAACAATAAAGATAATGAAGACAATAAGTAGCCCTAGGATATGATGATCATCATGATGAAGTATGATGATGATATATTAAGGCAACCTCGTTAACAGGTATCTGTTTATTAAAAGTCATAAAAGTTCCATCCTAAGATATGTTTCTATTGATTTATAGATGTTAATGTTTTAATAACTTAATTAAACAGACCTCCGAATATAAAAGAAACCTGTCACTGTGTTTATCACTAGTCGGTAATCATCGTTTTACACAATTGTAAAAGTTTATACAAAACAATAGTTGTGTGTTTAAAACGTTCGTGATTCAACGAGATTTCGGACGTGCTGTATCTTGTTAGCAGTTATTATTAAGCGGCCATATTTTGAAAACAACATCATTGTAAAACACAGAAGCATTCAATCTAAGCTTCAAAACTGGCCTTAATGGTGGTATTCGACAGTTTGGGCTAAATTATTTTTTCTCAAATGACCACATAAGTCCGTGTTACCCGGTAAGTTCTCGCAAAATGCTGCTCATTGGTGCCCTAGATCTGTGTGAACAGTGAAAAATAAATGGCCACTCCTCATTGCAAACAGGTATTACCTTTCTGAGCAACGCTGCATAAATAGCTAATTTTAACTATGGAACCACGTTACAACTCACTTTATTTTGTTATCGGGGTAATCCGCTCTGACCTCGGTATCTATTTTTAGCTGAGCTATCGTGCTTATTTATAAATTTGGAATGATTTACAGTGATTTTATAGCGATATTTGTACTATATACCCATCTATGCAGAATATTAACCCGTCGTTATTTATACTAAAGCATACAGAATGCTCTAATCCCCCCAAAATGTGGTAAGGTATTGTTACATAATTTTGATATAGGCAAACTGCATTTTTTATAAATTCGTTTTTTTTAAATATGGGAAATCCAATAACTCTTTCATAAATTTTCTCCAGTGTAGAAAATTGTCTTAACGTAATCATGGTTTCTTTATACCCAGCCAAATGGTAAATCAAGTGTTTAATTGTGTTTTTTTTCAAAAACATATAATTTATTTAAATCCCATGTTGACAAGATATTTACTAAATTCAGTAGGAAATAAAACAGCTACAGCAACATCATGGACACAATTAGAAAAATATAAACCTCAACCATAAATTTTCTGTGACTTTTTCCTTCTTTGCTTTAACAATAAATATATTAAATGAAACATTTAAACAGACAAAACTATTGATCAATAACAGATGTCAATTATTTTTATTATTGATTAGGATCATTGATAAGTTATTAGCGACGCTATGAAAATGCACTTGCGAGCGGATCTCCTCGGCAATTCTCGTTCTCGCTCGATCCGTATATAAATCTTAGTTAATTCTGATGTTGCAGTCGGATGTTTGCGGGGTTACAAACGTTTCCATTGACATAATTAAATCGTCATTTCAATGGAAATAATTAAATCAACATTTCCATAGGCATAGGCACTTCATCCTTTTAAAAAATTGTCTACGGACCTAACAAAATGTCGCCAAACATCGGACTGAAGATTGGAAGGCATAACTAATAATTTGTTTAGGAAGTGGATGTGAATAAGTCAAATCAACGTGATCGAATGAAAACATAATAAATTTATCAATTCATTTATACAAACCAAACGGACTTAATTAAACATGAGTAACTGATCTTTGCCGACAAACCTGTTAATTGCCTACATTATTGTAGCTCTATCTCTTCTTAATAAAGCAGAACAAACGAAATTAAAGATAATAATCCTTAATCAAAATGGATAAGTTCAAACCTTGGCGGTTAATTAGTATGTTATTATACATACCATCATGCTTTAGCACATTTCTAAAACTGTGAAGCCAAATATACGATACTGCGTGTCACCACCTGTCACCACCTGTCGATAATCCGTTACACCTGTGTATGCGTGAATGCACACTGACATGACAGCAGAAAGATAATTTAGCAAAATGGCCAAAACATTTAATTAAATGTTTAAAATTTTACATTTTTAAGCGAATATCCAGATACCAAAGTCGATTAGGATATACGATGATTGGAACGGATAACCGGATATCCGGATATCCGTTGACATACCTAGTGAATATGGATCATCTTTGTCGCCGAGAATACAAACTGTTTGGACTCATTGAAAAAGTTGCTTAAATGAAGGAAATGTCTATTTTTGGCTGCTACATTTCAGTTAAATTTGCCTACATAGCATGCACGCATAGCCCCTAACACGACTAGCTGCTGCTCGTTTAATTAGGACCCCAACCCATATAAAAACACAACATGAGGCCCCCTTCTATCATTCACAACGACGTCGCTCAGCCTGGTTAATAATATAATAATACTCCGATAATAGATCACGGAAAAGAATTCGTTTTACGTTAAATATATTTATTCTCAGGTAAAACAAAACGGTCATGAAATACTCTGCATTTTATATTTAGCGAAGGAACTGTACCATTATTTAACTTCAAAATGTACATTGTAATCTTTTTTCTCTTAATTTATAACTACCTGGGTATATACAACGTTATGCATTGTTTATTTCATCGCAGTTGAGATCCATGTTTACTCTTATCTCAATTACTAGCACCTAAATCTGCATGGGTTTAAAAAATATAGTGAACATATCGAACGACTGTATTCACGTCCTTGATCACGTAAATTTGAATGGCGGAACATGCCGTTTAAACACGAGATAAAATCGGTTCGTATATAAACCGATATATATACTGTTTCGCTATAAGGACTTGATTTTTAACACAAGCTGTTTTGTTGAACACATTTGCATAAACTGCGTTATAAGTGTTGATGTACTACAGTCTTAAAGAAGGCAGTTCTATGGACAAAGAACAGAGACTGGGACGGAAATCTTATTCAACCAGGAGGCAGTGACATGGTGACGACAGACCAGTAGGAATGATAATGAACAATTAGAACAAGGTGCAGGTGAGAAATTCAATGCTTTTTATTTGCTTTGTTTAAACAATCAATAACATTTTGCAAATGTTTAAAGCATAAATAATGTATACATATAACGTAAGAACTCAAAGCTTGAACATTTTTGCTCGAAATCAAGATTCCATGTAGACAACACCTCCATCACCAACAAAAACATCATCATCAAAGTAAATAACATAGAAAAACGCGGTATCTGGAATGAAATGTCATGAACAATATATCTTTTCACATAAGAGATTTCATGTCAATATTTATAGGTTCAAAGTTATTGCAGGCTTACTTATGTAATACTGTACTAGTACTAATTTATTTAGATTTTCCGAAAATAGGTCATTTGATTTTTCGAAAGTAGGTAATTTGATTTTTCGAAAATATGTCATTTGGTTTTTTCGATGATGCATCTGACAAAATAATCTGTCCTTAGTTGCGTATTTAAAAGTCCAAAACATTTGAGATTACAACCGCGCCATGCTTAGAGATCATGATCATCATGATCAGCAGCATCGACAAGGGATTTATAATTATTATCATCATCATTATCATCATCGTCATAATCATCATCATCATTATCATCATCATTCATCATAACCTTCATTACCACCATTATCATCATCAAGAACACCATCATCACCGTCATCTTCCTCCTTCTCCTCCTCCTCCTCCTCCTCATCAGCATTACCATCATCAGAAGGACATATTTCCGTATAAATAATGACATGCTTTTCCCGTATATACACTTACTGGAAGAGTAGTGTTCAAGTAGATTTTTCAGGAAAGATGCCTTGTGATTTGTTGAAAATGGATCTGGTATTATCATCATCATCATTGTTATAAAGGATACGTTATATAAAACAACGTTATTATTATCGTCAGCATTACAATAATAGACTGCACCATCAACATAACAGCAACATTAGCGGCAGGTGCAGCAGAATGAAGATTTTCATCCTTATTATCCTCTTCATCCTCCTCATCATCATCGTCATGATAAGTACGATCATCATCATCATAATAATCATCGTGTTAATTATCACCCTCATTGTTATTCTAATTTTTTCAATCAAGATCGTTTTGTTCGCCGGAATCGGAAGAAGAAAGTTCCTATAATGTAGTTTGCACAAAACTTAAACAATGCCATCGTTTGACAGCTGCTTGTCTGCCGCGCTTTATAAATTAAAATTGGATGATTTAAATTTGAAGCCGCCACAAATTGAAGTTTTACAGGTATCGCACTCTAGTAACCTGTCATCCGAGCTGCCTTTTTTTGACGTCTGTTACAAAAGAAGTTCCATTTAAGGAAATGGACGAGGAGATTCGACTACCTACATACATCCGAGAGTGATTCGTGAATTATCCTGTGTTTTCCGATTGGCTCGGTTCTCGCCGTTCGTTTTGAAATGTGTACTTAACGGTACAGAGCATATTATATGTAAACTTATGGTCAGTCTGTATCAAACACGTTTCTTGGTGAATAGAAAGTCACTTCTGATTCTCTATATTTAAAATTGTAAAATTTTAAAGCATAGGGCAGGAACATACTAATGGGGCATGTCAACTTGTATTAGTGTTGTTGTTTAAAAAACAAAGAAAAAAAAAACAATTACCGACCCATATTTTTCTGGGCATGTCAACAGAAAAAAACTCTTACATGCAACATAGTTTATGACGTCATCGTGTCTACGGTAGTCGGACAGGTATTTATTTGACTGAGCATTAATATTTTGTCGGTCTGATTGTTAATGGGGTGCTCTATACTTAAACCTTTAATCGACTACTCAGTACTCGTAAAAAAATGGTCCATTCTCTCATATTCTATCTTCAAAGGTTATCATAAGCGTTTTCAAAACAAACCCTCATTTCAAAATTGCGTTACCGTTATCAAAACCGCAACTTTTCCTAAGGTCAAAAATGAGGTTATTATTAGTTTGAAAATATGGGGAATTACACACACTTAATAGTAGGTATCCGACAGTTTAGACATTTTTTCTTTATATCATGCAGCCAAACAAATTATGTTAGCTTGTAAAGATCCTACGATTGCTATTTATTGGTGCATTACAATCATGTGAAATGTAAAGCATAACATCCCGTTTGTCAATATAAAAAATACATTTCGTCCGACCCAGGCTGCACAGATCGTAATATTTAAACGAAGAAAGCCACGTGTCTATTTCATTCCGAGAATCAGCTCTGATATATTTTTGCTGAGATCTCTATCGTGCTCAGATTTAGAAAGAATGGACATTTAGAGCAGGTTTCATGATTTGTACTGTCAAACAATTGATACACTGTTCAAAATCGCCATTGCTTAGATTGTATTATGAGTTAATGTAACATTTATGCCCAGATTCTTCCATTGATAATTATATGTATTTTATATAGGCAAACATGCCGAATACCACATTTAAACAAATATATATGGATATTTACAAAATAACTTTAATTGTACAACCTCAAATACACTTATGCAGCATATAGTTTATCTTCGTTGAGTCCTATCTGTACTCTTTGACTTCCCTTTCACAGGGTATACCTGCATGGGTTATAAACTATATCGATACTGGCTTTAATATGACTGTATTATCATCATTGATCGTGTAACTTTGGGTGTCGGAACATGCCGATTAAAGCTGGGGTAAACTTGTAAGTTGTTTAAATGTAAACAACGAAGTTTTCCGAACAATAACGAGTAGTTACGGAACCACAAACTACTCGTGTTATCGATTCGTAGATAGGACTTGAACAAAGGTGTTTGTAGCATACACAATTGGAATGATTGTGAATTGGTCTCAATGTAATGCAGTCTTAAAGGGTAGCTGGAAAAGCACAGATCGGACTGAAATCCAATTTAATTTAATTGTGTTCAAGTTGGAATCAGTGACGTAGTGACGATAGAACGAGAAAGAATTATCATGGACAGTCAGAACACGGAATAGGTGAGAATATTATTGCTGAAGTATTTACGTTTAACATTTAATTACAATCAATAGCATCTGAAAATGTTCGGAACATCAATACTTTAATTCTAAGTATTACGTACTTACAACAAAGAAACATGTTCACAAACAAACCCATCTTTCTATGTAGAAACAATAACAATGAAAACAACACATAAACAACGCCGTATCTGGAGCAAAATGTTCTTTACTATATACCCTTACATATATCATTCTAGATGTCCATATTTATATGATCAACGTTATTGGAGGCTTATTTTGTTATACTGATAAATTAACCACATTTACCTGTCGTTTAGTATAGTTAAGGTAGTTTCTCGGGAAAATAGTTCATTTGGTTTTCTGAAAATGCGTCTGAACATGCACTCTAAATGCGTGTCTGTTTTTATTTAAAAATAACAAATAACATTCATTATCGTTTTAAACATCATGGTCATGATCATCGTCGTCATTACTATCAACAGAAGAACTTGTTTTCATATTATTAATCCGAGAATGCGTGCATAGGCTGGAACTGGCCACATTCTCTTTCCGTAAACGCGTTTACTGGTAGTGTAGAAGTGTATATTTTCACAAACAAGCAAAGTGTTTCTAGATGTCCAAAATGCAGCTGACAGATACAAGAAGTTGGAGGAGGAGTACAAGCAAGTCATCACGAAATATTTGTCCAAGAACGATGAATGGCACAGTAAAACCTTGGAGAGATTTCAACAATTCCGATCAGAGGTCCTTAGCATCGTAAAAGAAATCGGGGTAAAAGTACACGAGGAGGCAGACGCATTGAAAGAGGAAAATAAAAGCCAACTGAATAAACTAGCACATCAAATTGCAACATATACGGAACAAGTTAAACAGTATATGGTAAATATGGACGACAAGAAAGATCGCCAGGAAAAAGAACAATTATTCATTGACTTAAAGAAAAATGGCAGGCTTGTAATTGACTCTGTTCCTCGCTTAGAGACAATCTATAAGGAAATTGCTATCAAAACATTTGAATTTGAATTTGATCCTTCCATCAAAGATATATTAATCAAGACCAACAAAATAAATGTTGAGACAAAATCACTTTTTTCTCAACCTAGAACAGCATCAGACGAGGAAAGTAACACCAGTGTTCACAGAGCTCTATCACTAGTCACAAGATGCAAATCAACTTCTCGGTTGAACATCAAATCTAAGGAGGATCATAATACATCATGGGTCACTAGTATAATTGAACTTTCAGAAACAACACTTATCATGGCTGACCCTAAAAATGACTGCCTGAAAGTGTTTGACATGACCAGTAACTCCATTACACAGAGACGGACCCTAACAGCAAAACCCTGGGATATCACTAAAGTTCCTGGCTGCCGTGTGGCTGTTTCATTTCTTGAAGCCAAACAGATCCAATTATTCAAAGCTGACCAGACTCTGGAACCTTGTGGAAGTATTGCCGTGCCTTCTGGTTGTCATGGTCTACACTGTACTGGAGACAGGATGATTGTTTCTATCACCAGTCCAGCAAAGGTTCTGATACTTAGTATGACTGGTACCGTTCTCCAGACTATCCAATATGATCCATCAGAGAAAGAGTTATTCCGGTATCCCTATTACTTGACAGTCAGTAATGACAACAAGTTAATCTATGTAAGTGATCATGACAACCACAACCTCACATGTATGACTTCTACCGGCGTGGTCCAGTGGGTTTACCGGGACGAGCAGCTGCAGTATCCACATGGCGTGACTACCGGAGAGAACGGGTCTATCTACCTCTGTAGCTGGAGCACCAACACCATCCACGTGGTGTCCCGGGACGGTGCCAGACTCGATATCATACAGTGTGATCAGTCTAGTTTCCTGAAGCCAACTGCTGTGTATTACACCCGCAACAACCGGACACTGTATGTGTCGAAATACGGTGATGATCATATCACAAGACTCAGTCTGCAATAATATCACAAGACTCAGTCTGTAATAGCTTATTGAGCAGGCATATATATATATATATATATATATATATATATATATATATATATATATATATATATATATATATATATATATATATATATATATATATATATATATATATATATATATATATAGGCAAATATAAACAACATACCTTGTTTGCAGAAGAAACGAATATTTCTTATAATGTACATTTTTATTAAGCCAATTTAACTTAAGTGCTTCCATCTACAACTGGGAGATAATACATACGGTAATTAGGATTAGTGAGCAACGTTTTTAAATATAATTTTATGATATTGTTTGTACCTTATTTTCTATTTCTCATCGCATTATTAATAAATTTATCAATATAGTTATTCAGGCAACAATAACAAAGTATAAGTATTGATTATTTCATTGATTTGCAAAGCTTTATTCATGCACGGATGCGAAATGCTGAAAAGATATAGAAGACGAATATGTAGAAGACACAGAAGAAGAATGAAGATAATGAAGAAAATAAGTAGCCCTAGGATATGATGATGATGATGATGATGATGATGATGATCATAATGATCATGATCATTATGATGAAGGATAATGTAGGATGATGATATATTAAAGTAACATCATTAGCAGATATCTGTCTATTTAAAAAAAAATATCACTGCTTAAGTCATTTATGTTCCATCCGAAGATATGTTTCTATTGATTAAAAGGTGTCCATGTTTTAATAACTCAAATTAAACAGACATTCGAATATATAAAAAAAACTGTACAACTGTACATTAAAATGTATGGACCATATCTGTAGTCAAAATGACTTACACGATTAAAGATGTACTTACTTTAGATTAACATGCATTTTGGTCGGCAAAATTTGTCATGAGGCAGTATATAACAAAGTAATCGCCTAAGGTTCGAAACCTTTGTCCTACGTTATCAATGAAAGCTGTGCTGAATTATCTCTCCTGGAAACAGACACACAAACTTCCAGTTTCAGACTTCGTTACGGAAACGGCCATGTTCCAGCATTGTTTTGATTTAAAGATAGTAGAGACATTATGTGTGGCTCAGTATATTCTTAAGTTCATTTTTTAGATGCATGTTGACGTCAATAAATTGTGTTTAGCTCTTTTCATGATGATGCTGATTGTCATGATGATCATAATGATGTATTAAGGCAACATCAATAACAGATATCTGTTTATTTAATAAAACTGTCACTGTTTTTACCACTAGTCGGTAATCATCGTTAAACACAATTTTAAAAGTTTATACAAAACAATAGTTGTGTGTTTAAAACGTTCTTGATTTAACGAGATTCCAGACGTGCTGTATCTTGTAAGTAGTTATTATTAAGCAGATATATTTTGAAGCAACATCATTGTTAAACACAGAAGCATGAAACCTAAGCGGCAAAAACTGGCGTTAAGGGTGGTATTAGACAGTTTGGGTTAAAATATTTTTTTCTCAAATCACCATATAAGTCATTGTTACCCGGGAAGTTCTTGCAAAAAGCTGTTCATTGGTGCCCTAGATCTGTGTGAACAGTGAAACATAAATCCTCATTCCTCATTGCAAACTGATATTTCCTAACTGAGTCACGCTGCAGAGATAGCTATTTTTAACTATGAAAACCACGTTACAACTCACTTTATATCGTTAGCCGGTAGTCCGCTCTGACCTCCGTATCTTTTTTAGCAGAGATCACTTTCGTGCTTATTTATAAATTTGGAATGATTGACTGTTTAAAGTGATTTTATCGCGATTTGTACTGTCTGCCCATTTGGCAGGGTTTAAACCCGTCTTTATTTATACTAAATTATACAGAATGCTCTAATTCACCAAAGCAGTGGTAATGTATTTTTACATGATTTTGATATAGGCAAACTGCCGGATATCTACTATAAACCCCTTTTATGGTAAACATATTACATATAATGTTTTGAAAATCTCAACATATTTAAGATATATTCATCCCCATGTGTGCTTTACGCTAATCAAACTACAATAACAAAACAGCACAGCAACAAAAATAAGCAACAACAACACAAAAACACAACAAACATACGAATAAACAAAAACAGAACAAGAACACATGGTCAAACTTTTGTCACTAATACTTGATATAGGCAAACTATCGGATACCACATTCAATATGCTTTACTTCCGCTGAATAAGAATAAAAATACATATATTCTGCATATCGGCCTGTTAATGTCTTAAGCTTCAAATTTTAATCGAAATCGTAATGCATGGATTCCGTTTTAAATATTAGTTTTATTACTGCTCGGTGGCCAATACATGATTAAGTTATAGCTTTCTAAATTTTAATAAGATTAATTTCTTCTCAAAACAAATTTAAAGACAGACAAAAGTATCTGAAAAATACATAAAAATATAATAAGCATGAACATTTATCAGATAAGCCTTTCGGCTTAGGCAAAACAAAGAAAAAACAACAACAAAAACAGAACAAAAAACAAAAGCAAAAAAACAACTATAAACAAAAACAAAGAATAAAACAGAAACACACTCGCATTCACAAACACATACACCCCAAAAACAGCAGCAACAACAAACAAAACAAAAACACATACACAAAAAAAACCCAGTAATAAACACATGATAAGTTAGGGAAAAACATTCACTGAGCAGTTTAAAAATAGAATAGTTTCACTTCATATATGGTATATAGATAAATTGCAATATGAATATTAAAAATCACAATCTTTGAAACTCATTGGGAACCCTATAACAATATTATACACTACACTAACTTTACTGTATTTATCAGATGTAAACTTGTTCCACTTATTTTATTATGATTTATGTACACACACACACACACACACACACACACATAGTTGCCTGTAAAATACAGTTTTAACATGCAACTTTATTTAAATGTTACCTTTATACTCGTTCTCCATGTTATTCTAATAATAATGTTTAATATCTTACCTGTACATTCTGATCGTTGAATAAACTTATAATACAAAATACCAATCTGTTCAAGAAGGGTTTACAATGACAACAAATATTTCTTTAAAATTTTATAATAGTTTAAAAAGGCCATGGTTGTAAACTGACAACAAAGACTACTTTATTTAATAATAGTGTTACATTATAAAATACACACTGTAGTGTCTATGTTTAGTAAACGGTATGTTCGTACGACTATGTTACATCTATTGCAATCATATACGCCTGGATGCCTTCGGTTATTTTTTATATCAGCAACACAGGAAATACATGTTGATATGTACTCAGTCAGCCATTATTTTCTCAAATTAAAAGGAATGGTTTTATTTATGTTGACGTCCTACGTTACCATTGATTATAATAAACTTGGACTTTTCGTCAGATGCGTCCGACATCTTACCAAAATAATTTCTATCCAGAGCCGAAGCGTTCCGGAAGTTCGACAATTATTAAAGGGACATAACTTACTTTTCGTCAAGGCCAGAAATCAGACTTTTGAGAGTTATCTCTCTTGTCCGATAGTACGATGCTGTTTCAGCCATGCCAGCCCAGAAGAATTTATAAATACGTTACCTCCCATGGCCAATGGTTACAATTGTCGAATTGAATAATAATTGTATATGGCATTGCGCTAATAATTCAATCTAGCCAAAATTCATTTTATGCACTACCATCAGGATACAGCGTTTAAATTAACTTATTATGTAGACATGTGAATGTATTATTCGTTTTCAATTAGGCATTTCATTACAATCAACGTGTTTTCCTTAAACATGCTATCGTACATGTCAATAAAAAAACATGAAATATTTTTTTTGCAAATACAATATCCATGTGACATCAATATAATTAGACATATTTCCAAACACTCTTATTTCAGTCACAGTAAAAGCGAGTCCATTGCCGACTAGTAAAGAAGCCAAAGAATAATTGAAGTAATGACCGCATTTGGTAGCGTAATGATAAGGCAATCGATCAGTTGCCATATGCCACTTAACTTATGGACCCACAGAAGTTTTATTGCCCTGATTAATGTAGACTTAGGGACGTCTATTCAAATTAGAGGACCAAAGTGGTCAAGGAATGGTAGTGTGAACAGATCTTGCTACTTTGTAACAGAATAATTACTGCACAGGTTCATAAATGTATAAGTATATGCCAAAACAGATTCCTTAAACAATATTGTAAAGTAAAACATGCTTTGCTATTGGTTTGTGTAAGTGCAATTCTGTGAATTTTTATGAAAAAGATAACCATGTAAAAACACTACAAATAAAAATAATGTACATAATTTTAATCATGTTGAACACATAACATCACTATCTTTTTTATTTAAACCCGATAGGCATATTGTTTTTTTCTTTTTCTGTCATATTTCATAAAATATCACAGACTTTTAGGGGCGTAGCCAGTTTTTTTTTCAAGTTGTAGGCCCATAGAAGGGGTCCTAAGGGCGGTTGCCCCTTGGTAAGGGGTTTGGGGGGCGAAGCCCCCCCCCCCCCCCAGAAGCCGGAAACAAGTGGAGATGAAAAATAGCAAAATGCGCGTTCTAAAGTATTTTCAGGGAAAAATATCAAACAAAAAATTTAAACTTTGAATTTAATTCGATGCAAACTTTACTGAGCACGGCAAATCATTCATAAACCATGGGTGAAACTTAGATAAAGTTCATTTTGCTGCATTTAACAGAAGCAAATTTGTTAATAACAACATCAACGTCGACATCAATTTCTCTGTGGATGTGAAGAATGCCGAGATCGAACAGCCTGCCACCCTTCATCGTACCTCCCATGTACGATTTGATACGGCGCATGGAACTGAAAGAGCGTTCACAGGATGCCGATGTAGCCGGCATTGTTAGCAAGGCTGACAACGCCTTGTGAATCCCATGATATGCGGCCTTAGGTGTGTTGTCAAGTAGAGACAGGAGAGTTGATGGCCTTGGTCTGCCGTCATCTTGACTCCACCGCGCCCTCCAGCGTCGAGTTTCTCCCTGAAACGCTTCTTTAGATATATTCATGTCCTGACTGTAGCTGGTGAATATTGAATCAACGTGTTCATCATTCAGGTTTCTGATCTTTGAGGGCATAAGCATCTGTGCACAAAAACGATCATGGTTGCTAATCACCCGGCTACTAATTTCCTCGACAAGATGGTCAACGAAAACGGGACTTTTGAAAATGTCATCTTCTTGTCCAACTTGTAGGCCCGGGCCTACAGGGCCTAATAGTAGCTACGCCACTGACTTTTTAATCATACTTTTCCCAACTACCACCTTTAAGATATTTCTTTTACTGCAAGACGCGTACAATATTTATCAATTTTTAAGCAAAAATAGAGATCTTTCACTTAAAAGGTTTTCTTATCTATTATTGCTTAAACGTTTTCTCTTAAACAGTAAATGTTGCATTCAATTGTTCAATGAAAATGTAAACCAGCTGTTCTATGACACAATTTCATTTGATATGTCATCTTGTAACCTTTGTTTTTAGAAACTATATTATCCTGTGTGTCCCCCCATCCACGCCCCCACGCCCCCACCCCACCCCAACCCCCGCACTTACCTCCCTACTAACAAAGTATCCCTACTTCTATTAACATCACCTCTATTCTAGAATTTCACTTGTTTGACCGAACTTAACATAGTAATATATATAAAACAAATTGTACAGATCCTCATTTTGTACATGTCTGTACACGAGTGTTAATAAAGTATTTTCTGTCTGTCTGTCTGTCTGTCTGTCTGTCTGTCTGTCTGTCTGTCTGTCTGTCTGTCTGTCTCTCTGTCTACTAAGTGAAATTTCAAAAGTAACATGTTGTTTGAAGTTAAGTGCGGTTCATACATATTCTTCATTCGTTGATTCGCTTTGTTATAATGAGTATTGATGTGGAATAATTTACGTTAGCATTTTTATTTAATGCAGAATAACTCTTCCATTACTTAACAAGCTTCAACAAACACAATTGAATACGTTAAATTACTTTTTTCCCTGATTGTTTTCGCAGTTAATTAATACTATTCAAAAATTACCATAAATTTATTATAATGTGTTGTTGTTGTTTTTTTCCATATATTTACATTTTTTATAAATTCGTTTTGGTAAATATGAGAATCCAATAACTCTTTCATAAATTTTCTCCAGTGTACAAAATTGTCTTAATGTAATTATGGTTTCTTTATATCCAGAGAGTTGGTCAATTAATTATTTAGTTGTGTATGTTTTCCAAAACATGTAATTTATTTAAATCCCAAATTGACAAGATATTTACTAAAGTCAGTAGAAAATGAAACAGCTACAGCAACTTCTTAGACACAATTAGTAAAATATAAACCTCAAAAATAAATCGGGTTGTTTCGGAAGCAGATATAAACGTGTGACAAAACACAATAATTATCGACCTTAGAAATACTGAGCGATGACTTTTCACTTATGATGATTTAAAAGAAGATTTTCTATTTTAATCAATGAATACTTATGTGAAGGATATTGTTCGCATTAGCAATTTAGAATACGATATTTAGACAGCTGTGGTAAATTTTGTATACGAGGTTTTTGCTGTTGTTATTTTAACTAATTATCGAATGACTTAGGGTAAATTATATTTTTAAAAAAATGTTGCATATTTATACACGATATAATTTCTCACAACGTTGGTAGTGTATATAGTTTACAGCAACAACCCAGTGGCTGGACTTACATTTATCGTCAATATGTTGTAAAAAGTTATAATGAAATAATTTACCCACTCCTTGTACGCAATGTAAAATAAAATACCGCCAAGTCTATTATAAAAACAAACAAGTGTTTTATAAATCGACAAAATACATGTTTCTGTTGGTGTGATGACATATGTGTAATTGCGACAAAAACTTCAGGATTCCTACTTCTGAGTTTATTATACTTTCTACTGACAACTATTTGTATCATATGCATTGTACAGTCCTGCACAGCCATTGAATGGAGGGCGGTCACGTGACAATACAATGGCTGCCTCCACTGATTAAAAAATGGCATTGTCTATACACATAGCTGTAAGTCTATTACTTTTTTACGTTTGAAAATGTTTCAGAAAGAAAACTAACATCTCAAAAACCTTCACTCTTTTATTATTACTAACTGAAGTTGTTTTGTTTTTTCATCAGTTTTATCTTATTTTCCCTTCTCACTTTGCTTTTGTAACACAATATAATAGAAACATATAAACCATAAGCGAAACAACAACAACAAAAACACACACTTAATGCATTTAGCAATTATATTTGAAAAACAACAACAACAACAACAACAAATGAATGTATCTGCTCTCTTTTCTAAATAATAATAATTAATTAATAATTAATAACAAAAATATTTATTATTACAGATACACTACTTTTCGTTTTTGTTTTGTTTATTGTTTGTTTATTGTTATTTTTTTGTGTTTATTTAATATATAATTTATATATATTGTTAAATACATATTAATATATAATAATATTAGTTCTTAGTATCGCTGGCAACATATGGCACACTGTGCGCAGTTATCACTTCAGTGATATACAACGGATCCATTTGGTACCGCCTTTTAAACTGTAATTTCAGTATGTAATCGTAAGTATTTTCCCCAGAAATCAAGAGAACATGTTATAATACGGAAATTCAAATCATGACAACCTTTTTTTATACATTTTTGGTTGTTAACGTATATATTTGTACTGTTAATTGGAATGATGATAAAAAAAAATGTTTTTCGCGGGTTTCTTTACCAGATGATGCCTTGTTTGTGGAGGACATTTAACTGTTTCTACAGGCGACTTATAACAGTTGTCTCTCCCTTTGTCTTCCCGTTGTGCACTGATTCTGGCGACCAACTGATAGTGCAAGTTTAGGCGTGGCTACAAATACGCACTTAATGACACGTGACTCAGGCAAGATACCTTAAAAAATCGTACTTTTCCATCACATCCTCCCCATACCTATGGCCGCACTCGGCACAACTCCGGACTTTTCCGAAAGGTAACGATTGGCCAAAGGCGTTTAATGTCCAGGGGTGCGTTTCATGAAAATTATACATATACGACGGTTCATAAAACGCATCGCAAATGACCAAATTTTCCAGGTGGGACTTTCTTCCTTTCTGGCGCAATTAGATAAACAATAATACAAAACAACACCCTCTCGCACAAAAGCAAAAACAACAGCAAACAAACAACAGCAAACACAAACAAACAACAACACACAACTAAACTTTAAAAGTGTACTGTCTGATGTCATTATCAAGTTTTAATTTAACTCTTGTTACGATGAGTCTGCTGTTTAATAAAATAGTGAACATGTCATTGTTAAACTTGCCCTAAATTCAGAATATGTAACTTAAATTTTGACTTTACATGCAGACTCTAAATGAGCCATTTTTTTTTCGCTGAGATATCCATGGTAAAAAAAATAAAGAAAGAACCAAATCTTTGGAATGTTAATTGGGTATTAGACCGATAGATTTACTAGAAACATTATTTGTTGTGCTGTTGTTTGTGTGTGTGTGTGTTTTCTTTTTACCAGTAACTAAAACCTGTACACCTTATGTTGCGCTTGTTTATAATTAAACGCAGCCACCACCAAGTAAATTCCAGCATCTTCGACTTTCATTGCCCAAGGCCACATCTGAAAGAAGTTAATTGTTGTAACTTCAATGGGGACGTAGATTCGAATTCCCTCGTAAACTGCCTTTTATCTTGTTTTAATCAAAACGACGCAGACAAAATATATTGGTCTTTAAAACCCAACATCGGCAACCGAAAAAGTTGCTCACGCAAGATTTCATCATATATTTTCATCACATTCCTTTAAACTCTTGTTGCATCAGCCGCTTGTAAAACACATATATCAACAAATTTATTCCGATGGCTGAAATGCAAACAAATTGGCTAGAAAACATTGGTGGATTTATGTAGGAGGAGCGAAATGCGGCGTGTTATGCGCTGGTTTCCGGCTTTGTCGGAAGTTTGTTACTGTTCGGTTGATGCCGGGAACCAGTCCGTTATGACCGGAAAATTTCGGATCTTCAGCTGGTTCTCCGGGCAACTGAGCGCATGTAGGAATTCATCAAGCAAAAACTGGAACCAGCTTTGTGTCCATGCGTTCGTAGCATGTTGGTATCTTGTCAGAAAGAGCGAAAAATAGCGCTATTTATAGAAAGTGCATGAATATTCAAGCAACTTTATAAAGGTGCACTTGTTTATTGATACAAATGGCTTCGAATATACCACCAGACATGACTATAGGATTCATTGGAGCAGGCCGAATGGCCCAGGCCATGGCCAGAGGATTCATTTCAACGGGTAAGCATATCGCTAAATACGATACTTTGTTTATTTCCAGGCTCTGACTGCACCGGTAAACTCCGTGCGTAATGATATGTATCAGTCACCGTTATGTAGTGTATGCTGTGAGCTTGCATAAATTAACTTTGGTCAGCTGTTCGCCATGACTGGCATGAGTTGACTTTCCTCTATTTGCACATAACTTTCATAATTACTGGTGTTTGGAAATTGGTGACGATGCCAAAGTAATGGGAATGCCCGACAATGGCTGCATGTGATGTAGTTGTGAACAAAACATGTCATCCGCCTCTGTCAATACAGATTCATTAGATTTATTTAATTTGTTATTGCTAAGCAGCCGTCATCATAAACTTCATCATCATATTATCACCATCATGAACATTTTTAAACATTTTTTTTAGATCTTCATGCAACATTGACAAATTGTTGTGGAAAAAATAACATAAAAATAATAAGAAATCTTTTTTTATTTAACCTAAATTTGATGTTCTAGGCGTTTCTAAAATCACCTTGAACTATAATGATAAACTACTTCAGTAACAGCCTCTAGCTTTTAAGATCAAAACAGGAAACTTCAAACTACTGAAAAATAAGTTTAAGAAAAAACACCAAAGAACTTAGTGGAAATGTGATATTATACTACATTAAAAAAATCTCCAAAATATGCTATCCTCTGGAAACAAAACAGCAATCCACAAACAAAATTTAAAAAAAAAATGAAAAAGTCTTACAATGTGGCATTGCTTTTGTTTTATGTCAGCAAAGTATATCATCATGCTATATTAAAGGTTTACCTAAATTGACAGTGTCATATTTTTTAAACTCAAATACAAAAAAAAATGTTTCATTCAAAAAAATTCCTTTAATTAGATAGAGGAGAGGGTAAATGTTAAATATTATAGTTAATCTTTATTAAAAAAACACACAACATTAGCAACAGCAAAAACAAATGGCCTTTGTAAAGTTGTATAATTAAGTTCTAAGTGCAATGTAGCAAAGACTTTTTATTTAATAGTAATTGAAATGTTATATAATTACATTAAATTTCAAATATTGTAACATGTAAAATCAACATGCTTTGTTATTTAATTTAAAATTACCAGGTAGTACAGTATTCTGGGCCTAGGTTTTGGAACATGCATCAATAAAAAAAAACATTTTTTTTTATACATGTTCATATAATACTGAATGTGCACATCAATGATTTTTCAATTTTAAATGATTTATCTTAGACCAATTAAGAAGACATAATCATTTATGTTTCAACTTCACATAATGAGATTGTTTTAGTTTGTCTATCATTAATAATACAGAAAGCATGAAAAGAATGTAAATGCTAAATTAACAGCTGCTTTTGCCTGCATTCTTCAACTTGCATTAAGCCAATACTTTCATTAGTTAGTATATAAAACAATCTGTAAACTTTTGGAGGGGGCGCCCGTGGCCGATCGGTTAGAGTCACTAACTTGAAACTCCTCTGCCCCTCACTGCGTGGGTTTTGAGTCCCAGTCGGGGCGGGAACCTTCGTGTGGGAGAGGTTTTCCAGCTGACCTGCACTAAGTCTGGGGTCTTCCTCCACCAATAATTAGCTGAACATTGCCAATATGACCATAATTGTGTCAGTGCGTTGTAACAAAACAAAACCAGCAAACTTTGGACCGCTTCATGGCTATATGAGATAGAGTGTTCAAATATGAAGGTTATCCGTCGACAGAAGAAAATGGTCATATTATTGTATTAATACATTTTCTTTATGTTTTGTGAATGTGAAATTTCCATATGTCATGGGGAAAGGGACACCTTTTGCCATTTTTTTTGGAAAAAATCCCTGTCTACAACAATAAAGATAGAAATAAACCTAACACCACTTCAAGTCCACCCAACTCATCGTCAGACAGCTGCAGCTTCAATATGATTACCAGAAATCAATATCATAATCATTATATGTTGCATTGTTAGCAATATTGTGACCTACAGGAACATATCGGTATTTATATATAAACAATGGCAATATCATTAACACCTTGGCCTATATATGGCTGCAGCAGCTAGCTGCAGCCTGGTATTATCGCGATGTTTAACCCTTAAAGGAGGTAGCCGACAGTTTGGAATATTATAGAAAAGTCTTCACTACAAAGCATTTTAATTAAGTCTATTTTCTATTTAAGTAGGTGTATCACAAATATAACATATATAAAAGTATAAAATAGTTAACATAGAAAATGATGAAATTTTATGAGATTTCTCTTAAATAACAAGTAAAGATGCAATAATTGTATTTTAAACTGCTGTGTTATAAAATAAAATATATGTGATCATTTGTCTTTATGCTTTTGTAGTACTTTATTAACAAATAAATATGCAATCATCTGTGATATGCTCTAAATATTTATATATATATATATACAGGGTTGTCATTAGGAGGCGGCTGGTTGCCGATTTGACCGCCTCAAATGAAAATCGGGCTGCCTCAAATTTGTAAAAAAAAAAGAAAATTAATCAAGAGCATGCCCCCGGACCCCCCTAGCAATGCTTCACACCTTTGGCGCTCGCATAGCCAAGCCTCCTCAAAAGTTAATTGAGCCTGCTCAAAATATTTCAAGTGACAACCCTGTATATATATATTTACTAAATGATAACTTGCTATTGTGTGTAAACACAAATTAGTACATAGAATAAGGTCACATGATCAATATACAAGTCACATGATGCCAGCAGCTGCTGTTTCTTTCAATATTTCCCTGCCTACAATGGTTGACTAAGCATCACCAATACTTGCACATAGTTCTACTGTTATTCACAACAATTAATTGTTGTTTGTGTCATTGTCAGGTGACATTTATGTCATTGTGTTACAATGCTGTATCTGTATGTGATCTGCAAAATATTGGGAAAATGCTGAGTCGCCCAGTCCTTTATTTTTCGTCTAAACCCTTTATACCTGGTACTCATTAGAGTCATCTCGATATGAATATTTCAATGAGTACCGACACTATAGGGTTTGATTGAGGACTAACCAAAGTATTTCTCCTCTAAACCCTATAGACCTGGTACTCATTAGAATCGTCTTGATATGACAATGTCAATGAGTACCGTCAATATAGGATTTGATTGAGGACTAAACAAAGTATTTATCCTCCAAACCCTACAGACCTGGTACTCATAAGAATCGTCTCGATATGACAATTTTAGTGAGTACCCACAATATAAAGTTTGGTTGAGAATTATTGGATATGTGGCAGCACAAAGTCCTATTTACCTCATCTGGATCTCTGATTAAAATCAAGAAGATTCTGGTGCACATTCCCCATATGCTGCATTGTCAGTTTATGGTAGCCGTTTTATCGACCCATCGCCAATGTTTTGTTTATTTATGATGTATTTTTACGCTGTCACAAGTTGATACCACTGATGCTGTCTCACATATATACTACATGCTACCTATCTGTATAATATGAAATATTTATTGCCCTTTCTTATCTTGTTTTATCTCTTTTTATCCATATTTTCCTACTGGCAATAGGTGCAGCTATTTCTACTTTTTAGAAAATTTCTGTCCATCAACATGAATACCTGGAGGCTAATAAAGGCATTTTGTACTTTTGACTTTTCTCGGAGTGAGCCTTTTTTTTTTAAAGCAAAAAATCATAAAAGTTCAATCATTTCAAATATGTACAGAACAGTTTTTTTCTATCCATTACTAGCTATGGTAGAAAATGGAGAAAACCATGACAGAAAGCTAATTAAGGATTAGTGTTCTAACGATGAACATTTTGCCCCCAAATTGGAACTTGTATTGTTATCTTGTGATATGACCTTGGGTATTTAAGGTTTTTTTGTTTTGTTTTTCAGGAGTCATCAAACCATCTAACATAACAGCCAGTGACACATGCGCAGGGATGCTTACATCTGTCAAACAGGTGAGCTGATCCTATCATAACAAGGCTTTTTTTCGGCCGATTTTATAGCCGATATTCGGTCATGTTCCCAATGGCAAAACATATACTTTTTTCCCAATCAGAGAAGAAAAATTCCCAATCGAAAAAAAAAAAATCTGATGAAAAATAACGCAATCCGCGGTAGTTACGAATGTTTTAAGAACGAACATTGAAATAATTCATTCGGAAACGTTCCTTTTTATTCGTTAAATCGTTAAACGATCTCTGTTTCCGAAATTCCCAATTTCGGGCAAAACGACGTAAAAAATCCCAATTCCAGGGGTATGGGCCATATTCCCAAAATGGTGGAAAAAAGCCTTGCATAAATAGGGGGCACCCATGGCGGAGTGGTTGAGTCGCTGATTTGTAACTTCTTTAACTGCTAAGCCTCTCACCGTGGGGGTTCGAGTCCCGTTCGGGCGAAGTACTTAATGTGAGAAGGGCTTCCAGCTGACTTGCTGTGTGTCGATGGTTCTACCCAGACATGTGTCTAGTCTTCCTCCAAGCTGGACGTTGCTATAATGATTATAAATGGTCGCTGCGATGTATATAAAAACGAAACAAGATCACACCATAAACCCATCAGCACTAGGTTTTGCAAAGCATATATGTTTAATTGCAAGCCAGGAGATTTAACTTAGAATGCGATAAGTTTCCTGACAGTCATTCAAGGACCAGTATGTTAATATGCATGGATTTGGAAATGAGAGATTATTACATTAAGAAAGTTATTAACCTTCCTAAACTTAAGAGAGATCATTACAAAAATAATATATTGATAGGTCAACGGAAGATTGTTATAATTAAAAATCGGGGGCAAAACTGTTATTAAAATATTGCAATAAAAATACATCTATTTTATGAAGGTTAATAAACTCTTATAATTGAAGGTTAAAAAAGAAGTTTGGAGTTCATCATTGAAAAAAATATTATACAGATAAAGACTTAGGCTGAAATCAGTATATGGTTTTAAGGACCTGGGTAATGTGATATTGACCGTGAACGCAGCCCGAGGTCAGTGTCACATTAGCCAGGTCCACAAAACTCTATATTGACCGAAACATAAGTCTTTACTTGTTATATCACATACCCTATAAAATTAAAGTGATATTGATACTGAACAATGTGATGCTTACTCTAACTAATTGTGGATCGATTTTTTTTTCAACGTTCATTTCCTCTCTGTTCTCGAATTGTTCCTAAAAAAATTATCGATAAATGAATTCACTGACCTCGAGGTCACACTTTTTATTCTTTTTGATGTATATTTTCCCCGTACGTTACCAGAACCTCAACAGACCCACTGATAAAGTGTAAGTTTCTCTTACCATTTGATTGTAGCAACATTGCTCATAAAAAGAACACAATTGTCACTATTATGTTCTCGGTGCCCACGTGAAAACATCTCGGGGTCAATAGCACTTTTTATTGACTCGTACGTGACCAGCATTCGACCAATCAGAACGCTTTAAATGCAAAGGGTATGTGATGATATATATTATTATCTTCTATGAAATAGGATATATTGTCGTTGACTCATCACAATGCATAAATGCTTATTACAAACTGGAAATTACATAATTTATTAATGTAACAATTTATTATACCTTGCCAAATTTAATCATTCTTTCAGGACCTTTGTATCAACATCACAGAGAACAACAAAGAAGTGGTACAGAAGAGCTCCCTCATTGTGCTGGCGGTGAAACCAAACATTGTCAGTTCGGTGTTACGGGAGGTGCGACCTGCCGTGTCTGCTGATAAACTTATCATATCCATCGCCGCTGGCATACCTCTAAGTGCTATAGAGCAGGTAGGGACAGTAACATGTTGTCTTTTGTCTGAAGTGGGTACCATTTTCAAGCTTATAAAGATTTGGTTCAGAATTTGTGCCAATTTATACAATTGTCGCTTAGTTTAAAGGTAACTATTTATGACTACAAAAACTGAGTAACCACTGTATTAAACAAAATAATTTGTTGTTTTTTGATGACATAACTGTGTATAGCAACAGATACAAATTTTTTTCTGTATCCTTGGTAACTAGTTTTAAAGGTAAATATCATGTATTTATCTAGAACACATTGTGGTTAATTATAAGCATAGTTGAACATTTCAGTGCAACTTTCCAGATTGAATTATATCTTCAAGTAAGTCTAAATAGACTGTTCCAAACTCACATATTTATCAAATAAATGTGGGTCAGACTGGACCTGGTAGCGCAGTCAGTAGAGTGTCGGCTCCAGGTATGGGAGGCCCTCGGTTCATTCCCTGGCCACAACATACCAAAGTTGTTAAAAATGGTAGTGGTATAGCTCCCCTGCTAACACTCAAGCAAATATAAGGGTAGTTCTACAACTGCTTGGCCCAGTGTCAGGATAATGTGACTGTGTGTGGTATCATGCCATGTGTTCACGGAATGCTGTACACAGTGAAGGCAGCACTGTATCTGTTTCAAGTGGGCACCATCTCTAGATAACTGAAATACTGTTTGTGGGACGATAAACCCAATAAACAAACAAAAGTGTGTCAAATTTAAACTGAAACCTCCTTTAAACCTAACTATGTTAGTAGATGCCTGACCATGCAGCTGGTTGATGAGGGGTTGTTGAAAAAGAATGACGGAAAAGTTTCAGTGTGTCATCACCTTATCTGCAAAAAAAGTTTCCACTTGTCACCTCTTAAAAAAAGTTTCAGATTTTCACCTGTGAAGGAAGAGTGTTAGTTTATGACCTTCCATTATCAGCCATGTTTGTGTGTGAATGCAGTAGACATGTTTAAAAGCTACGGATTATTCCATCAGGTGATTCCTGGTAGATAGCAGATAATCACACACTGTCTGGGTTATTTAAAAATTGTCCCAAAATGACATAGTTCCTTTAAGAACATTTATATATGGCTCTGTTTCAGATTACTGAAAAATGACGGCTGTTACATTTTTGTACTTAGTTTAAAATCTGGTTGCATAAGTTGTATAACTAAGGAATTGTTATTTCATATTAACTGCACAGATGTTGTTGAAAGAAGTACATTGCTTTGTGATGCGTGCCATGAATTGGTCATTAGTTCATTTTTTGACAAAAATGTCAAAACTTTAAAGTTTGACATTTTTGACAAAGAATAAATATTTAGTCAAAGAACACATGGTAATATAAAATACATTTTAATTTTAATTTATATTTTTATTAAATATGAAATAAATATAAACAAATAATTTGAAACTAAGCAAAAAAAAGATGGCCCTTTTTTTCCATTTACCTGAGAAAGATCCATATATTAACTGCAACTGAGATATGATAACATAAATATAATATGATGAAATACTGTCTATGAGTTGTTTCAAATGACATTGTCCCTAAATGACATAGTTCCTTTAAAAAACATAAACTGCAGTTATGATAACATACATACATGTGATATTAGGACATACTGTCTATGAGTTATTTTAAATGTTGACCCCAAAATGTTCCTTTAAATACATCTAGACACTAAGTTTTTAGATAATTAGTACATTTTTAGCCAAAGATTTGAAATCTTATTGTTCTTGTTTAGGGACAAGTCTTGAATATTGATTAGCATTGACAAAAATTAAACTGAAATAAACATATTTCCATATTTTTTTTTATATAAAACTCATTTTTAAGTAATTAATTAACCTATACATTCATAGTAAATGTATGATTTTGAATATTCAGCCTAACGTTCACTGTATGGAATAGATCAAATATACGATGCTGGTCATTTTACTTGTAATAGTTTTTCATCCATTTAAAGTTTTCCAATTATGTAAAAGTTTTCCATTCATGTACAAATTTCCATTCATGTTTTGTGACATACTGCAGAACAGTATTGATTTCTTGGTATATAAACGGTGTATAAACTTACATAATTGTTTGCCTTCCTCTCTTCTTTTTCAAATTTTAGATTAGGTTTTTGTCAGACCTAAACTGCACATGTCTAACTGAGTTCATGTGAAATCAAGTTCAGTAAATCACTAACTAGCTGTCAATCTGTTTAAAGGTGGTATCTGAAAGTTTGGACCAAATAGTTTTTACCAAATAACCAAATAAATCATTGTTAGCATTGAAGCATTATGCCCCAATCATCACTACAAACAGGTATTTTCTATCTGAACCATGCTGCAGAGATAGCTATTTTTAACTAAGAAAACCACATTCATGCAATCTAAGCTGCAAAAACTGGCGGATGCATCAGACGAAAAGTCCAAGTGTATAATAATCAATGGCAACGTAGGACGTCAACTTAAATAAAACCATTCCTTTTAATTTGAGAAAATACTGGCTGACTTAGTACATATCAACATGTATGTTCTGTGTTGCTAATATAATAAAAAAAACCGAAGGCATCCAGGCGTATATGATTGCAATAGATAAAGTCGTACGAAAATACCGTTTACTACACATAGACACTACAGTGTGTATATTATAATGTTACACTATTATTAAATTATGTTGTCTTTGTTGTCAGTTTACAACCATGGCCTTTTTAAACTATTATAAAATTTAAAATAGTATTTGTTGTCATTGTTAACCCTTCTTGAAAAGATTGATATTTTGTATATAAGTTCAACGATCAGAATGTAAAGTTATATATTAAACGTTATTATTAGAATAACATGGAGAACGAGTATAAAGGAAACATTTAAATAAAGTTGCATGTTAAAACTGTATTTTTACAGGCAACTATGTGTGTGTGTGTACATAAATAATAATAAAATAAGTGGAACAAGTTTACATCTGATAAAGAAAGTAAAGTTGGTGTAGTGTATAATATTGTTATAGGGTTCCCAATGAGTTTCAAAGATTGTGATTTTTAATATTCATATTGCAATTTGTCTATATACCATATATGAAGTGATACTATTCTATTTTTGAACTGCTCAGTGAATGTTTTTCCCTAACTTATCATGCGTTTATTACTGTTTTTTTTTTGTGTTTGTGTTTTTGTTTTGTTTGTTGTTGCAGCTGTTTTTGGGTTGTATGTGTTTGTGAATGCGAGTGTGTTTCTGTTTTATTCTTTGTTTTTGTTTATAGTTGTTTTTTTGCTTTTGTTTTTTGTTCTGTTTTTGTTGTTGTTTTTTCTTTGTTTTGCCTAAGCCGAAAGGCTTATCTGATAAATGTTCATGCTTATTATATTTTTATGTATTTTTCAGATACTTTTGTCTGTCCTTAAATTTGTTTTGAGAAGAAATTAATCTTATTAAAATTTAGAAAGCAATAATTTAATCAAGTATTGGCCACCGAGCAGTAATAAAACAATATTTAAAACTGAATCCATGCATTACGATTTCGATTAAAATTTGAAGCTTAAGACATTAACAGGCCGATATGCAGAATATATGTATTTTTTATTCAGCGGAAGTAAAGCATATTGAATGTGGTATCAGATAATCTGCCTATATCAAGTATTAGTAACAAAAGTTTGACCATGTGTTTTTGTTTTGTTGTTGTTTGTTCTTTACTTTGTTTATTTTTGTTGCTGTGCTGTTTTGTTGTTGTAGTTTGATTAGCGTAAAGCACACATGGGGAATGAATATATCTTAAATATGTTGAGATTTTCAAAACATTATATGTAATATGTTTACCATAAAAGGGGTTTATAGTAGATATCCGGCAGTTTGCCTATATCAAAATCATGTAACAATACATTACCACTGCTTTGGGGAATTAGAGCATTCTGTATACTTTAGTATCAATAAAGACTGGTTTGAACACTGTATAGATGGGTAGACAGTACAAATCGCGATAAAATCACCGTAAACAGTCAATCAGTACAAATTTATAAATAAGAACGATAGTGATCTCTGCTAAAAATAGATCCCGACGTCAGAGTGGATTGCCCGGCTAACGATATAAAGTGAGCTGTAACGTGGTTTTCATAGTTAAAAATAGCTATCTCTGCAGTGTGGCTCATATTAAGAAATTACCTGTTTGCAATGAGGAATAGGGATTTATGTTTCACTGTTCACACAGATCTAGGGCACCAATGAGCAGCTTTTTGCAAGAACTTCCCGGGTAACAATGACTTATATGGTCATTTGAGAAAAAAATTTTTTTTAACCCAAAGTGAAACTGTCGAATACCACCCTTAACGACACTTTTTGCCGCTAAGGTTTCATGCTTCTGTGTTTAACAATGATGTTGCTTCAAAATATGGCTGCTTAATAATAACTACTTACAAGATACAGCACGTCTGGAATTTCGTTAAATCACGAACGTTTTAAACACCCAACTATTGTTTTGTATAAACTTTTAAAATTGTGTTTAACGATGATTACCGACTAGTGATAAAAACAGTGACATTTTTTTTTATATTCGGATGTCTGTTTACTTTGAGTCATTAAAACATTGATAACTATTACTCAACAGAGGATGGAACTTTAATGACTTAAGCAGTGACAGTTTTTTTTTAAATAAACAGATATCTGTTATTGATGTTGCCTTAATTCATCATTATGATCATCATGATAATTAGCATCATGATCTTCATCATCATCATTATATCCCATGGCTACTTATTTTCTTCATTATCTTCATTCTTCTTCTATGTCTTCTACATATTCGTCTTCTATATCTTTTCAGCATTTCGCATCCGTACATAAATAAAGCTAAGCAAATCAATGAAATAATCAATACTTATACTTTGTTATTGTTAACTGAATAACTGTATTGATAAATTTATTAATAATGCGATGAAAAACAGAAAATAAGATACAAAAAAATATCATAAAAGTATATTTACAAACTAATCCTAATTACCGTATGTATCATCTCCCAGGTGAACATGGAAGCACTTTAGTCAATCACTGTAAAGACCAACGGTCAATGTCAACAAGAAGTAAAATTGGCTTAATATAGATGTACTTTTTCGGAGTTTGGTATATGTTGCAATACTCATAGGACTTTGTCATATATTCTTATAAGAAATATTCGTTTCTTCGGTATAATAATATATGTTGTTTATATAATATAATATAATATAATATAATATAATATAATATAATATAATATAATATAATATAATATAATATAATATATGCCAGCTCAATAAGCTGTTACAGACTAAGTCTTGTGATATTATTGCAGACTGAGTCTTGTGATATGATTATCATCGTATTTCGACACATACAGTGTCCGGCTGTTGCGGGTGTAATACACAGCAGTTGGTTTCAGAATACTGGACTGATCACACTGTACGATGGCTAGTCTGTCGCCGTCAGGGGATACCACGTGGATGGTGTTGGTGCTCCAGCTACAGAGGTAGATAGACCCGTTCTCTCCGGTAGTCACGCCACATGGACGCTTCAACTGCTCGTCCCGGTAAACCCACTGGACCACGCCGGTAGTAGTCATACATGTGAGGTTATGGTTGTCACAATCACTTACATAGATCAGCTTGTTGTCATTACTGACTGTCAAGTAATAGGGACACCGGAATAACTCTTTCCCTGATGGATCATGCTGGAAAGTCTGGAGGACCGCACCAGTCATACTAAGTATCAGAACCTTTGATGGATTGATGTTACATGCAATCAACCTGTCTCCAGTACAGTGTAGACCATAACATCCAGAAGGCACGTCAATACTTCCACAAGGTTCCAAGGTCTGGTCAGCTTTAAAGAATTGGATCTGTTTAGCGTCTGGGAATGAAACAGCCACACGACACCCGGGAACGTTAGTGATATCCAATGGTTCTGCTGTTTGGGTTCGTCTCTGTGTGATGGAGTTACTGGTCATGTCAAACACTTTCAGGCAGGCATTATTATGGTCTGCCATGACAAGTTTTGTTTCTGAAAGTTCCATTATGCTAGTGACCCAGAATGTTTTATCATCCTCCTTTGATTTGATGTATAACCGAGATGTTAATTTGCATCTTGTCGCTGGTGATAGAGCTCTGTGAACACTGGCGTTACTCTCCTCGTCTGATTCTGTCCTATGTTGAAAAAGAAGTGATTGTGTCTCAACATTTATTTTGCTGGTCTTGATTAATATATCTTTGATGGAAGGATCAAATTCAAATTCAAATGTTTTGATAGCAATATCCCTATAGATTGTCTCTAAGCGAGGAACAGAGCCAATAACAAGCCTGCCATTTTTCTTTAAATCAATGAATAATTGTTCATTTTCCTTGCGATCTTTCTTGTCGTCCATATTTACCATATACTGTTTAACTTGTTCCGTATATGTTGCAATTTGATGTGCTAGTTTATCCAGCTGTCTTTTATTTTCCTCTTTCAATGCGTCTGCCTCCTTGTGTACTTTTATCCCGATTTCTTCTACGATGCTAAGGACCTCTGATCGAAATTGTTGAAATCTCTCCAAGGTTTTACTGTGCCATTCATCGTTCTTGGACAAATATTTCGTGATGACTTGCTTAAACTCCTCCTCTAATTTCTTGTATCTGTCAGCTGCATTTTGGACATCTAGAAACTCTTTGCTTGTTTCTACTCCACGTGCCAAATCAGACAGAAGAGCGACATTCTGACAGGATCTGTGGCCAACCGTGAAACACATTAAGCATCCAAATGTGTCATCATCAGGGCAATAAGCCTCAATCGACTTCCCGGGGTGCATGGTGCATTTCTCCACATCGGATTTTCTTGGCTTAATGGTTGGCATGTCTTCACCCTCAAGAATTTCGTGATTTCTTGACGATCTGGATTTCTTATGCTGCTCAATGCATGATGTGCAAAGAAAGTCAGTACAATTCGCACAAAAACCAGAAGCAGTGACCATATTTCCCGATTCAGCACACTCGTCACAGTAGTTGTGACCATGGGGATCTGGCTGTGTGCCTAATGAAGAAGCCCCACGTCCGGATACTTCATCCATTATGACTGAAACATAACAGTTATACAAAGTTAATTTATGAAAGTTATTGATATTGATTTAAATGTTAATGCTTTTCTTAGAAAAAAATATATTCTGAAAAAGGGTGAGACAGAAAAGTAAGATATTGTTTTTATTGATGATGATGATGATGATGATGATGATGATGATGATGATGATGATGGTGATGGTGATGATGATGCGCGTGATGTCTATAATATCACTTGCATTTTCAACAAATCTCATGATCTTTTTTTTTTCCTGAAAATATACACTTCTACACTACCAGTAAACGCGTTTACGAGAAGAGAATGTGGCCAGTTCCTGCCTATGCACGCATTATCGGATTAATTATATGAAAACAAGTTCTTCTGTTGATAGTAATGATGACGATGATCATGACCATGATGTTTAAAACGATAATGAATGTTATTTGTTATTTTTAAATAAAAACAGACACGAATTTAGAGTGCATGTTCAGACGCATTTTCAGAAAACCAAATCAACTATTTTCCCGAGAAACTACCTTAACTATACTAAACGACAGGTAAATGTGGTTGATTTATCAGTATAACAAAATAAGCCTCCAATAACGTTGATCATATAAATATGGGCATCTAGAATGATATATGTAACGGTACATAGTAAAGAACATTTCACTCCAGATACGGCGTTGTTTATGTGTTGTTTTCATTGTTATTGTTTCTACATAGAAAGATGGGTTTGTGGGTGAACATGTTTCTTTGTTGTAAGTACGTAATACTTAGAATTAAAGTATTGATGTTCCGAACATTTTCAGATGCTATTGATTGTAATTAAATGTTAAACGTAAATAATTCAGCAATAATGTTCTCACCTATTCCGTGTTTTAACTGTCCATGATAATTCCTTCTCGTTCTATCGTCACTACGTCACTGATTTCAACTTGAACACAATTAAGTTAAATTGGATTTCAGTCCGATCTGTGCTTTTCCAGCTACACTTTAAGACTGCAGTACATTGACACAAATATACCAGTCAATTCACAATCATTTCAATTGTGTACGCTACAAACACCTTTGTTGAAGTCCTATCTACGAATCGATAACAAAAGTAGTTTGTGGTTCCGTAACTACTCGGTATTGTTCGGAAAACTTCGTTGTTTACATTTAAACAACTTCCGACTTTACCCCAGCTTTAATCGGCATGTTCCGACACCCAAAGTTACACGATCAATGATGTAAATACAGTCATATGATATCCAGTTTCGATTTAGTTTATAACCCGTGCATGTATACCCTGTGGAAGAGAAGTCAAAGCCTACAGATTAGACTCGACGAAGATAAACTGTATACTTCATAGGTGTATATGAGGTTGTACAATTAAAATAACTTAAAATATCCAGGGACATGTAGAAACAAATTAAGTACAAGTAAATTACTGTAAATGTTTGATTAAGTGTACACACACACACACGCACGCACGCGCACACACACAGTGTTTGATTGCTGAGTTGTAAAAGTTTCATCTCTTAATCTAAAATTCTAAGTAACCAGAGGGTTCATTTACTTTAAAATGAGTGGAAAACGTGTTGAAATTCGAACAAACAGCTTCTGTCCGTTTGTAATATATGACAATTCTAAGGATTTCTAAATACTCCGGTAGTAATAAGCTGATCTGCTAGGTACCTTTACCGCTCATCCCTACAATACCCTTTTTGCATGGGTACTTAAATATTTGTTTAAATGAGGTATCCGGCATGTTTGCCTATATAAAATACATGTAATAATAAATGGAAGAATCTGGGCATAATTGTCACGTAAACTCATACTATGATCTAAGCATTAACGATTTTCAACAGTTTGTCACTTGTTTGACAGTACAAATCATGAAACCTGCTCTAAATGTCCATTCTTTCCAAATCTAAGCACGATGGAGATTTCAGCAAAAATATATATTGACATCAGAGCTAATTCTCGGAATGATCATGTAAATAAATTCAAAAGTAAGTAGTATCGTGGCTTTCTTAGTTTAAATATTGCGAACTGTTCAGCGTGGGTCGGGCAAAATGTACTTTTTATATTGACAAACGGGATGTTATTCTTTACTTTTCACATGGTTGTAATGACCAACAAATAGCAATCGTATGATTTTTTCAAGCTGACATAATTGTTTTGGCTGTATGATAGGAAATGGATGGAATGGGATTTACCGGCATTTTTGACAATACTGTGCAGCGACATTTCTATCATTATAGCACAAGGTCACTTATGAGGTGCCCAGGGACTGAACCCGACCGGTCCATGATAAGAAAAGATTGTCTAAACTGTCAGATACCTACCATTAAGGGTGTGTTTAACCCTATATTAAACTAATAACCTCATTTTTATCCTTAGGAAAAATTACAGTTTCGAAGGCAACCAGAATGCAATTTTGATACGAGGGTTTGTTTTGAAATATGCTTATGATAACCTTTGAAGATAGTATATGACAGGTTGGACCATTTTTCTCCCTCGTGCAAGCAAAGAAAGTATTGTTACATGAAAAGATCCAGCGAAATACTGATTACCGGCGCCCTACATTCATTGAAAAATAAAGTCCACTTATCGTCACAAAAACTTCTATCCTATCTGAGCCAAGCTCGGTTGTAAACATAGAAAACCACGTGAAAATTAACTTTTGAGATTACGTTACACTATCATACAGGTAATCAGCTCTGACGCCGATGTATACTGGTAGCTGAAATCCCTATCGCGCTAATCTATAGATTTGAAAATAATGGACATTTTAACCAATATATTCAACCCAATGTGTACTGTATGATAATTGAGGTAATGGTATTATGTTATTTAACAGCCTTTACATACATTTTTTCATTTAACATTAATGCTAAACAAAGTATTGATTTTTCTTGGAAATCACTTTTAACATTGTGGCAAAAAAGTTTTGCTTTTGAAAAAGAAAATTCAAACTTTGATGAACAATGAGTAGTCGATTAAACGGTCAAGTATAGAGCACCCCATTAATAACATAATTAGATGGCATAGAACACCCCATTCATAAGATTAATAATATGGCATAGAGCAGCCCAATTCACAAGATTAATCAAATTGCATACAATACCAGATTAATAAGATTACCTAGCTGGCATACAACACTCCATTCATAATATTAGGGAATAATAATGCCGGTACTGTGCAGCGACATCTCTATCATTATAGCAGGGGCACTTATGAGGTGCCCAGGGACTGAATCCGACCGGTCCATTATACTGACACGAGTCAGGCGTAATGATGTCCACTAAGCCTCGAGCGTTAGGAGGGAAGCCACTACTACCTACTTTAAAATCTTTGGTTTGACCAAGTCGGGGATTGAACCTGCGACCTCCCGATCCGCAAGCCGACACTCTACCACTTGAGCTAATGTGGTCGGTCATAATATTACTTAGATGGTTTAGTACACTCCATTTATAAGCTTAATCAGATAGATTAGGCATAGAACACCCAATTCATAAGATTACTCGGATGGCATAGAACACCTAGAATTCCGAAGATTACATGTACCTAGACAGTAAAGGGCATACTATTACTCAGATTGCATACAGTACCCGAAGAGTATTCACATTTGATAACGATCTGAACATGCAGGAAGAAAACACAAATCCAAATCAATAACATGAAATTTATTATAAAACAATTTCAAGTAAAATTACTCCTATGTTAATGATTGATACGGATGATGGAAGAAATGTAGGGATAATGAACAGCATGAAGAAAAGTACGAATAATACAACACAAAGAAACCCGTAAAATACAGAAATAAAAATTAGATCTAGATCAGCGTTTAATTGGGAGCTTGGCTGGAGATTATAAAATGGTTGAGTTTGTGTCAGTGACAAAAATATCATGTGATTGGCTGGATTCAAATGGATTCAAATAAAATTTTGATTTGGCTGATCTGGCTCCTTACTATTTGTAAAAGCCTGCAGAATTTATGTGTTTAGCAGGTTTAAAGTTAATCTATATTTTCTTTAAAAATATATGAAATATTCTAATCACAGACAAATGGTATGAATGCATCTAAAAATTAAAATGATTTAAAAAATAGAATTGGAGTATTGTTAAAGCATAGTTTTCAACATGGAAAGCTGTACCAAAATTATTTTATTAAAAGTATAACAAATTATGCGTTTTGTATGAATTTACTCCGGATTCTTCCGTTATTTGTACTGAAATAACTTATTCTAAACTATTACAAACACGCTTCAGACAATTTACTCTTTTAGCATAACAATAGCATATTAAGAATGACACAAACCTATTTTTCTGCAAATATGAAATCAATAAATATACATGAATCTAGAAATGAAAGTTTCATTTTATCTTGATTTTTTACTGCAAAATCATATGCACAGTTAATCATGTAATAAAGATTAATGCAGCAGAAATTATTAAACATAGTTTTGGTTGAAAATTTCTAGTGACTGTAACAAAACACAAGTAACAATATTTTCTTCTTCTCTATTTTCTTGTTAAATAAGGAAGCAGAAAATAGAAACTCTTAACACAACTGATTAAACATGAATGTCAATAAAACAAGAGTACATGTTTACAGATAAAATGTACAGGAATCTTGAATGTTTTTCGAGATACATCATAAAATAGTTATTTCAAAGGTATGTTTGGATGAATCATTGCTTTTGTCATTGATCATAAAGGGTTTCTTAAGGCGCAACAAATTAACTAGAGAGTTTATTTTTATTTTCATGTTAAAGTTGGACAAAAATCATAAACTTGCAGTTCATTTCCTTCCCAGAACAATCTTATTTCATACATATTGCATCATGAAACTCGGATAAAAATATAACTTACATACAGGCTTTCCTAAGTGAGATAGATCATTTGGAGCAATATTTAACATGAAATGTATATCATTGCATTTATGGTCTTTAATATGTAACTTTATAAACCATAAAAATAATAATTATAAATTCGATACTTGATATATTATTAAATTCAGGAAGATATGCAAGCACTACTTTCTGTAATTTCATACTGTATTTAATTTTAAAATTTTAATGAAATAGTATTTACACTAAAAATACAAATATGAATAAAAGGCTAATGATTATGACAATGAATCTATGACATACAAATTATTTATGGTAATAATCTATTCTGAAAAGGGACAATTTTGCTGCCTTAAAGTTTAATATTTTACAAGAAAATGAGAAGGTAGAATGAAATTACTTCACACTTAAAGGAGTTTCTTTTTCGTAATTGTTTTCATAAGTCGACCCATTTGGCCTTGGGTTGTGTTCATGACTACTGACAATATCAGAGCTCTGTTAGACTTAATTAGATACACATCATCTTTATTTTCAAATCAAGTAGGTAAAGTTTTGTGTCTCTAAATTATAATTTGAAGAGCCTACATCACAATAATATATTGTAAATTTTACATTTATCAGCAGCTTAAGCACACTGTTTTATGTTTCTACATGGCAAAAAATAAATTAATAATTTAAATAATAATATTTAAAAAGTCCCCCACCCGGAATTTTGAACGAAACTCAAAATTAATTTTCAACTACAATTTTAAAGTGGTATATTTAATCCCTAAAGTTCTGACCAGTGATTTTACAAACATCAAAATGGCAAATTGCACACTAAGTTGATATCATATTTAGTAGATGGTGTTTGGATAAAAGAAGACAAACCAACAAACATTGACAGTTAGCTTCATATTATTTCTTCGCCTTTTTCTTATATTAACGTCCCCACCCCCAGACATCTACAAGGGCTTGGTATCTTTTCCAGAAAAGGGAACTTAAAGCGCGACAAGATTACTTCAAGGGAATATTTAAATGTTTGAATGTATTTACACTTTTAACAGTCTTCTTCATACATTTTTAAGAACAATCTTGTAGATTTTATGCAATGCAGATAATTTTTCCAGCTGTCAAAGACCATGTGGTCATCAACAATGTGACTGAAACCGAAAGAGTAAAATGTGAAGGAACTCTGTACAATCTGTAGTGTATATCAAATGACGCCTTTTTGAAAGTGGTCTTTTTCCACTGAAGAGTAAAAACAACAATAAGACCAACTAAACTTTAATGCTCAGTCAAATGAATACCGTGTGCGACTACCGTAGACGCGATGACGTCATAAACTATGTCGCTTCCAATAAAAATAATGTGGCATCCCTGTAACACACGGTCACAATAATTTACAGTGTTTACAACTTAAATATACTTTTCTTTGTGACAATTCCAGGATTCCTAGAAATTTAGCCGCGAATGTGAAACTCTGTTTGGACTTTCATAAGCGGGTCTTATCCTTTATGTAGAAAACCCAAATTGCAATTAAGAGACTTGTTTGTTGACCACGATTGTTGAAAGGGACTTGCCAGGCATATGCCGATGACGTTTTTCTAGTTTGCCAATCAGGGTATTTGACCCGGCGTCACGCTTATTATAGAAAGCAGGCAGGCATGGCTTTAAAAGAGCTTGAAACTTTAGCGGTGAAGGCGAGTGGACTATTAGAATAGATGCTTTTAACACGTAACACGATTACGGTTATTTTGCTCTGGGTACTCACTCATCCAAGCCCTCTTTCTTTTTCCTGGTTGTGCCACTTGTGTCCATTTAATTGAAGCCATTTTAGCAGATAGAATGACATAGTCGAAAACATCCGAGTAATGACACTGTCTTATTCGATCACCTCGGCAATGTCCTTTCCAGATACATGCTTATTAATGAGAAATTGCGATTGACATAGAAGCGCAGGTGGCCCAATGATGTATTACAATTGACATCACAAAATGGCACGAACCTCTTTTACAGGTACATATTTTGGGGAGGCTCACTTTAAAAAATAGATCTATGGTAAATCAATTTGAGATATCGGTCGCCAGTTAGGCGACAAGCTTTGACCAATTTACTCGCTCGGAAAATTTACTGATCTCAATTTTTGTCGCCTCGGGCGATTGGACATGTGATTATTTCAATGAGTTGTGATGGAAATAACTATAATAATAATAATGACTGTGAATATTAACACGATTATGATTATGATGATGATGATTATGAGGAGGAAGATTATAAAGATGAAAATCTTCATTCTGATGCACCTGTCGCTGATGTTGCTGTTATGTTGATGATTATGTGTATTGTTGTAATGCTGGCGATAATAATAACGTTCTCTGTGTCCTTAATAGCAATGATGGTGATGATTTCTATGATATCAGATCCATTTTCAACAAATCACAAGGTCTCTTTACAGAAAATTTACTTCTACTCTTCCAGTAAGTGGGTCTACGGGCAAAGCATGTCATTATTAATACGGAAATATGTCCTTCTGATGATGGTAAGATGATTATGGGGAGGAGGAGGATGATGACGGTGATGATGGTGTTGTTGGTGATGATGATAATGATGATAATGATGGTAATGATGATGATGATGATGATTGTGGTGGTGGTTATGATGATGACGAGGAGAAGGAGGTTGAGCATGAGGATGATATTTTATTATGCCGCGATTGTATTTATAAATGTTTTGGACTTTTTAAATACACGACAGAAAGAATTTTAGAATATGTTGACAGATGCATTTTCGAAAAATCAAATGACCTATTTTCGAAAAATTTACATAAACACTGTTATACACCTGAATGGACTTACTCACGTGAACAGCTTTACATAAATGAGACTGCAATAACTTTGATCCTATAAATATGTACATAAAGACTGTTATGTGAAAAGATATATTGTTCACGACATTTCATTCCCATTACTTCGCTTATCTGTGTTTTTTTTCTTTGATGATGATGATGTTGTTGTTGTTGTCTACATGGATCTTGATTTCGAGCAAAACTGTTCTGGCTTTACGTTCTTACTATATAGGTATATATTATTTATGCTTTGAACATTTGCAAAATGTTATTGATTGTTCAAACAAAGCATTCAAACATTGAATTTCTCACCTGTACCTTGTTCTAATTGTCCATTATCATTCCTACTGGTCTGTCGTCACCATGTCACTGCCTCCTGGTTGAATACTATTTCCGTTTCAGTCTCTGTTCTTTGTCCATAGAACTACCCTCTTTTAGACCGCAGTACTTCAGCACTTATAAAACAGTTTATGTACATATACATCAAATGTGTACAACACAACAGCTTGTGTTAAATATCAAGTCCTTATAGCGAAACGGTAACACATACTTCCTTAACTATTCGGTATATTACGGAAAACTCCATTGTTTATATACGAACCGATTTTATCTCGTGTTTATACGGCAAGTTCCGCCATTCAAATTTACGCGAGCAAGGAAGTGAATACAGTCATTCGATATGTAGTTTCGATATAGTTTATCACCCATGCAGATTTAGGTGCTAGTAATGGAGATTAGAGTAAACATGGATCTCAACTGGGATAAAATAAACAATATATAAAGTGTATATATAGAAGTATTGAGGTAGTTATAAATTAATGGAAGATAGATTACAATGTACATTTTGAAGTTAATTAATGATACAGTTCCTTTGCTAAATATAAAATGCGCAGTATTTCATCTGGTCGTTTTGTTGTACATGAGAATAAATATATTTAACTTAAACGAATTCTTTTCCGTGTTTTATTATCAGAGAATTATAATATATTATAAACCAGGCTGAGCGACGTCGGTGTAAGTGATAGAAGGGGGGCTCCATGTTGTGTCTTTTGGGGGTTGGGGTCCTTATTAAACGAGCAGCAGCTAGTCGTGTTAGGGGCTATGCGTGCATGCTATCTAGGTAAATGTAACTGAAATGTAGCAGCAAAAAATAGCCATTTCCTTCATTTCAGCAACTTTCTACATGAGTCCAAACAATTTGTATTCTCAGCGACAAAGATGATCGATATTCACTGAAGAGCGGCGCTCTTGATGGTATGTGTGAGAAGCTTTGGAGTGGGCTGTTGTAATTACCATGAAACTCCTCGGTGGCATCCGGAGAAGACTGTTGCGTAGAAATGACCAAGATGTTGCGAGTGGTCTCTATTTTTTAAACATTTTTATTGATTTTGTCTCTATTTATGATTATAGTTTTGTACAAGTAAAGCATTGATGCGAAGCATCAAAGGGCGACGTAACAATAAAAACTAAATGTAGAGAGGACTGATTTAAATTATTAAGTAAACATTATAATCACTGGATCAACTGGATCACTACTAATCAAATGTAAAAAAATAATTAACATCTGTTATTGATCAATAATTTTGTCTGTGTAAATGTTTCATTTGTTATATTTATTGTAAAGAAAAAAGTCACAGAAAAATTTATAGTTGAGGTTTCTATTTTTCTAATTGTGTCCATGAAGTTGCTGTAGCTGTTTTATTTCCTACTGAATTTAGTAAATATCTTGTCAACTTGGGATTTAAATAAATTATATGTTTTGGAAAACAAACACAATTAAACACTTGATTTACCAGCTGGCCGGGTATAAAGAAACCATAATTACGTTAAGACAACTTTGTACAGTGGAGAAAATTTATGAAAGTGTGAATAGTATTATTTAACTACTAAAACAATCAAGGAAAACGTAATTAAACGTATTTAATTGTGTTGTTAAAGCTTGTTAAATAATGGAAGAGTTATAGTGCATTAATTAAAAATGCTAACATAAATTATTCCACATCATTACTTATTATAACAAATGAGTATAAACGAATGAAAAATGTGTATGAACCGCACTTAGTTTTAATCAACATGGTACTTTTGAAATTTCACTTAGCAGACAGAGGGACAGACAGAAAATACTTTATTAACACTCATGTACATACATGTACAAAATGAAGATCTGTACAATTTGTTTTATATATTACTATGTTAAGATCCGTCAAACAAGTGAAATTCTAGAATGGAGGTGATGTTAATGGAAGTAGGGATATTTTGTTAGTAGGGAGGTTAATGTGGTGTGGGGGCGGGGATGGGGGACACACAGGATAATATAGTTTCCAAAAACAAAGGTTACAAGATGACATATCAAATGAAATTGTGTCATAGAACAGCTGTTTCCCATTTTCATTGAACAAAAGATTGCAACATATACTGTTTAAGAGAAAACGTATAAGCAATAATAGATAAGAAAACATTTTAAGTAAAATATCTCTATTTTTGCTTAAAAATTGATAAATATTGTACGAGTCTTGCAGTAAAAGAAAAAAAAAGTGGTAGTTGTGAAAAGTATGATCAAAAAGTCTGTGATATTCTATGAAATATGACAGAAAAAGAAACACAACGATATGCCTATCGGGTTTAAATGACAGAGATGGGGATGTTATGTGTTCAACATGATTGAAATTATGTACAGTATTATAACTGGTAGTGTTTTAACATGCTTTTCATTTTCATAGGAATTCATAGAATTTCACTTACACTTACCAATAGCAAAGCATGTTTTACTTTACAATATTGTTTAAGGAATCTATTTTGGCATATACTTATATATTTATGAACCAGTGCAGTAATTATTATGTTACAAAGTAGCAAGATCTGTGAACACGACCATTCATTGACCACTTTGGTCCTCTAATTTGAATAGACGTCCCTAAGTCTACATTAATCAGGGCAATAAAACTTCTGTGGGTCCATAAGTTAAGTGGCATATGGCAACTGATCGATTGCCTTATCATTACGCTACCAAATGCGGTCATTACTTCAATTATTCTTTGGCTTCTTTACTAGTCGGCAATGGACTCGTTTTTACTGTGACCGAAATAAGAGTGTTTGGAAATATGTCTAATTATACTGATGTTAAAAAAAAATTTCATGTATTTTAAATGACACGCACAATCGCATCTTTTAGGAAAACATGTTGATTGTAATAATATACCCAATTGAAAACGCATAACACATTCAAATGTCTACCTCATTAGTTCATTTAAACACTGTATCGTGATGGTAGTGCATTGAATGTATTTTGGCTAGATTGGAGGAAGTACTTTTTTTATAAATCAACGTTCCCTTGTTCTAATCAAATGCAGTAAAATAGAAATAAATGACCAGACTCGACCCTTATTAGCGCAATGCCAGATTCAATTATTGTACAATTTGACAAGTGTAACCGTTGGCCATGGGGTGTAACGTATACGTTCTTCTGGGCTGGCATGGCTGAAACAGCATCGTAATATCGGACAAGGGAGATAACTCTCAGTAGGCTGATTTCTGGCCTTGCCGAAAAGTGAGTTAAGTCCCTTTAATAATTGTCGAACTTCTGGAACGCTTCGGCTCTGAATAGAAATTCTTTTGGAAAGATGTCGGACGCATCAGACGAAAAGTCCAAGTTTATAATAATCAATGGTAACGTAGGACGTCAGCATAAATAAAACCTTTCCTTTTAATTTGAGAAAATAATGGCTGACTGAGTACATATCAACATGTATTTCCTGTGTTGCTGATATAAAAAAACCCGAAGGCATCCAGGCGTATATGATTGCAATAGATGTAACATAGTCGTACGAACATACTGTTTACAACACATAGCCACTACAGTGTGTATATTATAATGTAACACTATTATTAAATAAAGTTGTCTTTGTTGTCAGTTTACAACCATGGACTATTAAACTATTATAAAATTATAAAGAAGTAATTGTTGTCATTGTTAACCTTTCTTGAACAGATTAATATTTTGTATAATAAGTTTATTAAACGACCAGAATGTACAGGTTATATATTAAATGTTATTATTAAAATAACATGGAGAACGAATATAAAGGAAACATTTAAATAAAGTTGCATGTTAAAACTGTATTTTTACCGGCAACTATGTGTGTTTATACACACACACACACACACACACACACACACACACACACACAAACACACAAACACACACACAAACACACACACACACACACACACACACAAACACACACACACACAAAACGAAAATAAAAAATGTTACGAAAACTTAAGTCTGACTGTTGTGAATCGACTGTCACATTTAAAGTATTTTTAATGGATAATCGTTGATAATAAAAAAGTAAACAGGTGTGAAATAAATTGCTGACAGACAGATAGACAATACATTTATTACGTCTCAGGTACAACGTTGTACAAAATGAGGCAAGTTATATAATTCCGATATTGATACATAACTGTTAATTCCGGTCCAAAAAGAATAATGTATATGAATACAAAATGGGTTAAGAAAAGACAGACTAAAGAGGAGGGAGCAGACAAACAGGGAGGAGACGATAGAAGTGACAGAGTCTGTCGGTATGTTTATTGTTTCGCTAATTGATTTTTCCGTCACTTTTCTTTCGTGAAATCATTGTGTGTTAATTGGGCATAGTTTTTGGTCGCGGCAAACTTCAGAAGGATTTAAGAAAATGCGGGCGTCTTTTTGTAAACCCTTTAGCCCATTTTAACACGGTCGATGTTTGATTCTCTAGAGCTTCACAGTAATTTTGTAATTTTAGTTAATGTCAGAAGTTTTCTAAGTGCAATTTTAGCGAATCTTATGCATAAGTAAAAATAACAATAGCATATCGACACATAAAATGCTGACTATTGACTATACACACGCGCTGCCAAACGAGGTAGCGGAACATCTGTAAATCAACATGTCCACAGCATAGAACACGCCAGCATTGAAGATAACTTTGTGTACGTAAGATGCGAATAAATGCCTTCCATTCCTACTGCAAATGTGAAGAAAAAAGCAGATCATGATACCTGGGTATGTCTTTCCAAAGAGACAGAAATGTTTTTGTTTTTGTTTTTTGTTTTTGCTGCTGACTGCCTCGGCATAAACAGGAAATTGATATAACAGGAAATCGTTATAAGGAAAATCTCACCCCATTAATCATTTTACCACAGAATACTATGTGGGCGTTCAGATTTTTCTGAGTTTACTACCCGGAATTAACAGGTGCGCCTTTTCTGGAAGGTAAATCTCAATTGAAGAGCAAAATGTAGGGGCAGATTAATCATGTTTTCGGAAAGGTCTATGACATCGTAGCGTCAGATAAATCATGTTTTTGGAATGGCCAATATGTATTGTGGTGTGGATGCAGATATGGTTTATCATTTGGTAGGATACTCAAGTCAATAAATAAATACATAAACAATAATAAAATAAGTGGAACGAGTTTACATCTGATAAAGACAGTTAAGTTGGTGTAGTGTATAATATTTTTATAGGGTTCCCAATGAGTTTCAAAGATTGTGATTTTTAATATTCATATTGCAATATATCTATATCCCATATATGAAGTGATACTGTTCTATTGTTAAACTGCTCAATGGATGTTTTCCCCTAACTCTTATGTGTTTATTGCTGTATTTTTGGTGTGTGTGTTTTTGTTTTGTTTGTTGTTGCTGCTGTTTTTGGGGTGTATGAGTGTGTGAATGCGAGTGTGTTTCTGTTTTATTCTTTGTTTTTGTTTATAGTGTTTTTGTTGTTTGTTTTTGTTCTGTTTTTATTGTTGGTTTTTCTTCTTTTGCCTAAGCCGAAAGGCTCATTTGATCGATTTTTATGCTTATTATATTTTTATGTATTTTTCAGACCCTTTTGTCTGTCTTTAAATTTGTTTTGAGAAGAAATAAATCTTATTAAAATTTAGAAAGCTATAACTTAATCATGTATTGGCCACCGAGCAGTAATAAAACACATATATAAAACTGAATTCATGCATTACGATTACGATTAAAATTTGAAGCTTAAGACATTTACAGGCCGATATGCAGAATTTATGTATTTTTATTCAGCAGAAGTAAAGCATATTGAATGTGGTGTAAGATAGTCTGCCTATATCAAGTATTAGTAACAAAAGTTTGACCATGTGTTCTTGTTTTGTTGTTGTTTGTTCTTTAGTTTGTTGTGTTTTTGTGTTGTTGTTGTTGTTTATTTTTGTTGCTGTGCTGTTTTGTTATTGCAGTTTGATTAGCGTAAAGCACACATGGGGAATGAATATATCTTAAAAATGTTGAGAGTTTCAAAACATAATATGTAATATGTTCACCATAAAAGGTGTTTAAAGTAGACATCCGGCAGTTCGCTATATCATAATCATGTAACAATACCTTACCACTGCTTTGGGGAATTAGAGCATTCTGTATACTTTAGTATAAATAAAGACGGGTTTGAACACTGCATAGATGGGTAGATAGTAGAAATTGCGATAAAATCACCGTTAACCGTCAATCATTCCAAATTTATAAATAAGAACGATTGTGATCTCGGCTAAAATAGATACCGAGGTCAGAGCGGACTACCCGGATAACGATATAAAGTGAGTGGTAAACTTTTTTGTTTTGTTTTTTGTTTACTTATTTACACCGACACTTAACAGGTCATACGGCGCCGAATATAAAGAAGTTAAATGTGAATAGAGAATAATCCGGTCCAGTCTTAGCACTACATTATTATTATTTGATAACTGACTTGATTTCAATATTAATTACATTTATATTAATATCAGCATACATCAATAAACAAAAATAATACTATAAAAATCAACTTACACAATTAACGATCCACTTAACACTTTGACATTTTGATAAGATTTTTTTCATTATAATTAAAACAAAAATGTAATATATCCCCTATATAAAAACCAAAACTGGAAATATCCCTTCTGTTTGAACATTTCCTTCCAGCTATAACTGGGCATATTCATACATCTTTAGTGTATTAACACTATCTTAACATTACCTTTGCGTAAATTCTCTAAGAAATATTCAATAACTGTTATTAAATGGCTTCCATAATGTTTTTAAAAAAAAGTCTAAACATTTTCACTAAAAAAATAAAATAATGCCAACACCATCTAATAAACTGTGGATTCTGTTTCACAGGTGTAATATATTGCACAATGGAAATGGACAAAGCTTACCCATTTTGTCAGCAGGAATTATGTAATAAGAATTACATCTACCTATGTATTTGTAAATAACTATATCTTGTTCCCATTAACAATCCTGGATGATTGGTTTCGATCAAACAAAATACACACTTGCTGCACACAGTAATACATACTTTTTAATACAATTCCCTTAACAGAAATCTTCATTCTGTTTATTTGGAGATTACCCATTAAAGAGAAATATGTAGGTCTACTTCTTAAGAAAATAATAAGACAAAAAGCTATATCAAGAATGCAAAATTACAAAATTAGAGAGAAAATAGAGGAACAACTACTCTTATGAAAATGCACTGATTTATCTCCCTTGTGGGAAGTTTTCACTCTGTATATATTGTAGTGTTATGATGAAGTTCATATTTATTTCTCCAGTCTCTGTCTGAGGTCATGTAGTAATCTTTGGCACCAAAGAGGAAAATTATTAATGGGCCTGACAAATGAGATCTGAACAAGATTAGAAATCTGAGTTTTTAAAAAATAATAAGTTTGATAAATACTTAAAATTATAAGAATGTTTTTATTTTAAAAAACATTTTGATTTTTTCAACATTTCAATCATATGCAACAATTTTAAACTGACAACAATATCAATGTACATAAATATATGATCTCCACTATAGTCACATGCTTTTCAAAACTTCCGTGGTTACTCCAGCACAACGAAATTTAAAACGTGTAAGAAGTGTTAATACCATTTGAACAAACTTTAGACAATGAAATTCATGCAAGTTCAAATTTAGCAGACTAAAATTTAAACTCCAGAATAGACTATTTCTCACATAAAGGGAAATAATTCCAACAAGGGAGGTAACTCCTTTAATTTCCCTTGAAAATATAATATGTAATGAGACATGACTACAGCTTCTTGCATACTGCATCTCTTGTTCCCAATATTATTTATGGTATAATTGATACACCACATTTCAAGTGAAGGAGACAAAATAATTTTTTGTTTATAATAATTTTGACACAAATGAAGAGCTCCAGCGAAGAGGAGTCAACGTGATCTCACACAGCAATATAAACCACAATTCTCATGATCTCACACAACAATATTACAATTCTCAACCAAATCCTATCAAGTTCATGCTCATTCCAATTCCACTTCCTTAGTTACTTAGTTCTTAGGTGCTCACAAGCAACCTGTCATTAGAGAAGAAAAATTGAAAACTGAAAGTTATTTTGTACAGTTACAGTAACATCACTTAATTAAAAGAGACATTTGCTGCACCAAACCAGATGAACTGCCTTTATCCAGGGTTCTTAAAATTATACACTAAATTTTTTGGTAAACACTAACACACAGATCAGTCTAAAGTCGCGAGTTCCCTGGCCTTCAGTGTCGCCGCCTCAACCGCATCTATCAACGTGGCACGGAATCCTCCTCGTTCCAGCACATGCATTGCTGCTATAGTTGTGCCCCCTGGTGAACAAACCTCATCCTTCAACTGACCGGGATGTTTACCTGTCTCCAATACCATCTTAGCGGCACCCTGAAATACACAAATCACGTCAAATGTAGTTACATAATAATTATTGTGTAAATTATATATACAACTATTTACAATGGTCTCTATCATTAAAACAAAACAAAGAACATATGACAAGGTCCTATAAGTACTGCAACACATATGAAAAAAGGCACAAGACACATGCCAGTTAAACGTAAAAGTTAAAGAAAAAACTGTGATAAAAAATTATACATAATAGAGCAAAGCCAAAATTTGCCACCTTGAAGCCGTCAACTGGCAAAGGGGCCAATTTAGAGATGTAAACTAGTTTTACAGAGTTCTAACCTCGCACTTTCTGAGGGGTTTTCTCAAATGCATGCAGGGAAAGCATTAAGCTTCCTGACATTTTGATAACCAAGCCTTACTCTACTGAATAACCAGTTCTTTTAAACTTTTGGAACGTTTTTTTTTCCTAAACAACAAAACATCAAAGACCTTGTGCAGGAAATTTCCACTTAGACTCGAGATCTTTGTTGCCAGTGACCAATTAGCACATTGTTACTTATACAAAAAAAATACTTACTTCAGAGATCCTCAGCATGGGGCATTTAGCTAAGTTATCAACTGAATCTTTAATAAACAAATGACTTGTATTATTTAAAACTTTCAAGTTGCCTGTTACATAGACAACTTGACCTATTAGTACTTGGAGTCTAATTATAGAAAAAAATACAATTCACATTCTATTCATTAAAAAAAAAAAAAAAAAAAAAAGGAAAAAAATACAACATAAATATTCTATTCATTTATAGATCTAAACTTCAACTAGTTATAAACTAATTAATTTTTAAATTTTTGAAATTTCATCTTTGTCATTTTTTGCCACTATTGAAACTCATCCTTCTTAGCTGAGACATCACTGCAAGTTTCTCTGCTTTTGCGAAAAGTTATGTCTCTGAAATGGAACATCTTGATCAATTCCAATGAAACTAAGAAGGATGAGTTTCAATAGTGGCAAAAAATGACAAAGATGAGATTTCAAAAATTTAAAAATTAATTAGTTTATAACTAGTTGAAGTTTAGATCTATAAATGAATAGAATATTTATGTTGTATTTTTTTCCTTTTTTTTTTTTTTTTTTTTTTAATGAATAGAATGTGAATTGTATTATTTTCTGTAATTAGACTCCAAGTACTAATAGGTCAAGTTGTCTATGTAACAGGCAACTTGAAAGTTTTAAATAATACAAGTCATTTGTTTATTAAAGATTCAGTTGATAACTTAGCTAAATGCCCCATGCTGAGGATCTCTGAAGTAAGTAATTTTTTTGTATAAGTAACAATGTGCTAATTGGTCACTGGCAACAAAGATCTCGAGTCTAAGTGGAAACTTCCTGCACAAGGTCTTTGATGTTTTGTTGTTTAGGGAAAAAAAAAACGTTCCAAAAGTTTAAAAGAACTGGTTATTCAGTAGAGTAAGGCTTGGTTATCAAAATGTCAGGAAGCTTAATGCTTTCCCTGCATGCATTTGAGAAAACCCCTCAGAAAGTGCGAGGTTAGAACTCTGTAAAACTAGTTTACATCTCTAAGTTGGCCCCTTTGCCAGTTGACGGCTTCAAGGTGGCAAATTTTGGCTTTGCTCTATTATGTATAATTTTTTATCACAGTTTTTTCTTTAACTTTTACGTTTAACTGGCATGTGTCTTGTGCCTTTTTTCATATGTGTTGCAGTACTTATAGGACCTTGTCATATGTTCTTTGTTTTGTTTTAATGATAGAGACCATTGTAAATAGTTGTATATATAATTTACACAATAATTATTATGTAACTACATTTGACGTGATTTGTGTATTTCAGGGTGCCGCTAAGATGGTATTGGAGACAGGTAAACATCCCGGTCAGTTGAAGGATGAGGTTTGTTCACCAGGGGGCACAACTATAGCAGCAATGCATGTGCTGGAACGAGGAGGATTCCGTGCCACGTTGATAGATGCGGTTGAGGCGGCGACACTGAAGGCCAGGGAACTCGCGACTTTAGACTGATCTGTGTGTTAGTGTTTACCAAAAAATTTAGTGAATAATTTTAAGAACCCTGGATAAAGGCAGTTCATCTGGTTTGGTGCAGCAAATTTCTCTTTTAATTAAGTGATGTTACTGTAACTGTACAAAATAACTTTCAGTTTTCAATTTTTCTTCTCTAATGACAGGTTGCTTGTGAGCACCTAAGAACTAAGTAACTAAGGAAGTGGAATTGGAATGAGCATGAACTTGATAGGATTTGGTTGAGAATTGTAATATTGTTGTGTGAGATCATGAGAATTGTGGTTTATATTGCTGTGTGAGATCACGTTGACTCCTCTTCGCTGGAGCTCTTCATTTGTGTCAAAATTATTATAAACAAAAAATTATTTTGTCTCCTTCACTTGAAATGTGGTGTATCAATTATACCATAAATAATATTGGGAACAAGAGATGCAGTATGCAAGAAGCTGTAGTCATGTCTCATTACATATTATATTTTCAAGGGAAATTAAAGGAGTTACCTCCCTTGTTGGAATTATTTCCCTTTATGTGAGAAATAGTCTATTCTGGAGTTTAAATTTTAGTCTGCTAAATTTGAACTTGCATGAATTTCATTGTCTAAAGTTTGTTCAAATGGTATTAACACTTCTTACACGTTTTAAATTTCGTTGTGCTGGAGTAACCACGGAAGTTTTGAAAAGCATGTGACTATAGTGGAGATCATATATTTATGTACATTGATATTGTTGTCAGTTTAAAATTGTTGCATATGATTGAAATGTTGAAAAAATCAAAATGTTTTTTAAAATAAAAACATTCTTATAATTTTAAGTATTTATCAAACTTATTATTTTTTAAAAACTCAGATTTCTAATCTTGTTCAGATCTCATTTGTCAGGCCCATTAGTAATTTTCCTCTTTGGTGCCAAAGATTACTACATGACCTCAGACAGAGACTGGAGAAATAAATATGAACTTCATCATAACACTACAATATATACAGAGTGAAAACTTCCCACAAGGGAGATAAATCAGTGCATTTTCATAAGAGTAGTTGTTCCTCTATTTTCTCTCTAATTTTGTAATTTTGCATTCTTGATATAGCTTTTTGTTTTATTATTTTCTTAAGAAGTAGACCTACATATTTCTCTTTAATGGGTAATCTCCAAATAAACAGAATGAAGATTTCTGTTAAGGGAATTGTATTAAAAAGTATGTATTACTGTGTGCAGCAAGTGTGTATTTTGTTTGATCGAAACCAATCATCCAGGATTGTTAATGGGAACAAGATATAGTTATTTACAAATACATAGGTAGATGTAGTTCTTATTACATAATTCCTGCTGACAAAATGGGTAAGCTTTGTCCATTTCCATTGTGCAATATATTACACCTGTGAAACAGAATCCACAGTTTATTAGATGGTGTTGGCATTATTTTATTTTTTTAGTGAAAATGTTTAGACTTTTTTTTTTAAACATTATGGAAGCCATTTAATAACAGTTATTGAATATTTCTTAGAGAATTTACGCAAAGGTAATGTTAAGATAGTGTTAATACACTAAAGATGTATGAATATGCCCAGTTATAGCTGGAAGGAAATGTTCAAACAGAAAGGGTATTTCCAGTTTTGGTTTTTATATAGGGGATATTTTACATTTTTGTTTTAATTATAATGAAAAAAATCTTATCAAAATGTCAAAGTGTTAAGTGGATCGTTAATTGTGTAAGTTGATTTTTATAGTATTATTTTTGTTTATTGATGTATGCTGATATTAATATAAATGTAATTAATATTGAAATCAAGTCAGTTATCAAATAATAATAATGTAGTGCTAAGACTGGACCGGATTATTCTCTATTCACATTTAACTTCTTTATATTCGGCGCCGTATGACCTGTTAAGTGTCGGTGTAAATAAGTAAACAAAAAACAAAACAAAAAAGTTTACCACTCACTTTATATCGTTATCCGGGTAGTCCGCTCTGACCTCGGTATCTATTTTAGCCGAGATCACAATCGTTCTTATTTATAAATTTGGAATGATTGACGGTTAACGGTGATTTTATCGCAATTTCTACTATCTACCCATCTATGCAGTGTTCAAACCCGTCTTTATTTATACTAAAGTATACAGAATGCTCTAATTCCCCAAAGCAGTGGTAAGGTATTGTTACATGATTATGATATAGCGAACTGCCGGATGTCTACTTTAAACACCTTTTATGGTGAACATATTACATATTATGTTTTGAAACTCTCAACATTTTTAAGATATATTCATTCCCCATGTGTGCTTTACGCTAATCAAACTGCAATAACAAAACAGCACAGCAACAAAAATAAACAACAACAACAACACAAAAACACAACAAACTAAAGAACAAACAACAACAAAACAAGAACACATGGTCAAACTTTTGTTACTAATACTTGATATAGGCAGACTATCTTACACCACATTCAATATGCTTTACTTCCGCTGAATAAAAATACATAAATTCTGCATATCGGCCTGTAAATGTCTTAAGCTTCAAATTTTAATCGTAATCGTAATGCATGAATTCAGTTTTAAATATGTGTTTTATTACTGCTCGGTGGCCAATACATGATTAAGTTATAGCTTTCTAAATTTTAATAAGATTTATTTCTTCTCAAAACAAATTTAAAGACAGACAAAAGGGTCTGAAAAATACATAAAAATATAATAAGCATAAAAATCGATCAAATGAGCCTTTCGGCTTAGGCAAAAGAAGAAAAACCAACAATAAAAACAGAACAAAAACAAACAACAAAAACACTATAAACAAAAACAAAGAATAAAACAGAAACACACTCGCATTCACACACTCATACACCCCAAAAACAGCAGCAACAACAAACAAAACAAAAACACACACACCAAAAAAAAACAGCAATAAACACATAAGAGTTAGGGGAAAACATCCATTGAGCAGTTTAACAATAGAACAGTATCACTTCATATATGGGATATAGATATATTGAAATATGAATATTAAAAATCCCAATCTTTGAAACTCATTGGGAACCCTATAAAAATATTATACACTACACCAACTTTACTGTCTTTATCAGATGTAAACTCGTTCCACTTATTTTATTATTGTTTATGTATTTATTTATTGACTTGAGTATCCTACCAAATGATAAACCATATCTGCATCCACACCACTATACATATTGGCCATTCCAAAAACATGATTTATCTGACGCTACGATGTCATAGACCTTTCCGAAAACATGATTAATCTGCCCCTACATTTTGCTCTTCAATTGAGATTTACCTTCCAGAAAAGGCGCACCTGTTAATTCCGGGTAGTAAACTCAGAAAAATCTGAACGCCCACATAGTATTCTGTGGTAAAATGATTAATAGGGTGAGACTTTCCTTATATCGATTTCCTGTTATATCGATTTCCTGTTTATGCCGAGGCAGTCAGCAGCAAAAACAAAAAACAAAAACAAAAACATTTCTGTCTCTTTGGAAAGGCATACCCAGGTATCATGATCTGCTTTTTTCTTCACATTTGCAGTAGGAATGGAAGGCATTTATTCGCATCTTACGTACACAAAGTTATCTTCAATGCTGGCGTGTTCTATGCTGTGGACATGTTGATTTACAGATGTTCCGCTACCTCGTTTGGCAGCGCGTGTGTATAGTCAATAGTCAGCATTTTATGTGTCGATATGCTATTGTTATTTTTACTTATGCATAAGATTCGCTAAAATTGCACTAAGAAAACTTCTGACATTAACTAAAATTACAAAATTACTGTGAAGCTTTAGAGAATCAAACATCGACCGTGTTAAAATGGGCTAAAGGGTTTACAAAAAAGACGCCCGCATTTTCTTAAATCCTTCTGAAGTTTGCCGAGACCAAAATCTATGCCCAATTAACACACAATGATTTCACGAAAGAAAAGTGACGGAAAAATCAATTAGCGAAACAATAAACATACCGGCAGACTCTGTCACTCCTCCCTGTTTGTCTGCTCCCTCCTCTTTAGTCTGTCTTTTCTTAACCCATTTTGTATTCATATACATTATTCTTTTTGGACCGGAATTAACAGTTATGTATCAATATCTGAATTATATAACTTGCCTCATTTTGTACAACGTTGTACCTGAGACGTAATAAATGTATTGTCTATCTGTCTGTCAGCAATTTATTTCACACCTGTTTACTTTTTTATTATCAACGATTATCCATTAAAAATACTTTAAATGTGACAGTCGATTCACAACAGTCAGACTTAAGTTTTCGTAACATTTTTTATTTTCGTTTTGTGTGTGTGTGTGTGTTTGTGTGTGTGTGTGTGTGTGTGTGTGTGTTTGTGTGTGTGTGTGTGTGTTTGTGTGTGTGTGTGTGTGTGTGTATAAACACACATAGTTGCCGGTAAAAATACAGTTTTAACATGCAACTTTATTTAAATGTTTCCTTTATATTCGTTCTCCATGTTATTTTAATAATAACATTTAATATATAACCTGTACATTCTGGTCGTTTAATAAACTTATTATACAAAATATTAAACTGTTCAAGAAAGGTTAACAATGACAACAATTACTTCTTTATAATTTTATAATAGTTTAATAGTCCATGGTTGTAAACTGACAACAAAGACAACTTTATTTAATAATAGTGTTGCATTATAATATACACACTGTAGTGGCTATGTGTTGTAAACGGTATGTTCGTACGACTATGTTACATCTATTGCAATCATATACGCCTGGATGCCTTCGGGGTTTTTTTATATCAGCAACACAGAAAATACATGTTGATATGTACTCAGTCAGCCATTATTTTCTCAAATTAAAAGGAAAGGTTTTATTTATGCTGACGTCCTACGTTACCATTGATTATTATAAACTTGGACTTTTCGTCTGATGCGTCCGACATCTTTCCAAAAGAATTTCTATTCAGAGCCGAAGCGTTCCAGAAGTTCGACAATTATTAAAGGGACTTAACTCACTTTTCGGCAAGGCCAGAAATCAGCCTACTGAGAGTTATCTCCCTTGTCCGATATTACGATGCTGTTTCAGCCATGCCAGCCCAGAAGAACGTATACGTTACACCCCATGGCCAACGGTTACACTTGTCAAATTGTACAATAATTGAATCTGGCATTGCGCTAATAAGGGTCGAGTCTGGTCATTTATTTCTATTTTACTGCATTTGATTAGAACAAGGGAACGTTGATTTATAAAAAAAAGTACTTCCTCCAATCTAGCCAAAATACATTCAATGCACTACCATCACGATACAGTGTTTAAATGAACTAATGAGGTAGACATTTGAATGTGTTATGCGTTTTCAATTGGGTATATTATTACAATCAACATGTTTTCCTAAAAGATGCGATTGTGCGTGTCATTTAAAATACATGAATTTTTTTTTAACATCAGTATAATTAGACATATTTCCAAACACTCTTATTTCGGTCACAGTAAAAACGAGTCCATTGCCGACTAGTAAAGTAGCCAAAGAATAATTGAAGTAATGACCGCATTTGGTAGCGTAATGATAAGGCAATCGATCAGTTGCCATATGCCACTTAACTTATGGACCCACAGAAGTTTTATTGCCCTGATTAATGTAGACTTAGGGACGTCTATTCAAATTAGAGGACCAAAGTGGTCAATGAATGGTCGTGTTCACAGATCTTGCTACTTTGTAACATAATAATTACTGCACTGGTTCATAAATATATAAGTATATGCCAAAATAGATTCCTTAAACAATATTGTAAAGTAAAACATGCTTTGCTATTGGTAAGTGTAAGTGAAATTCTATGAATTCCTATGAAAATGAAAAGCATGTTAAAACACTACCAGTTATAATACTGTACATAATTTCAATCATGTTGAACACATAACATCCCCATCTCTGTCATTTAAACCCGATAGGCATATCGTTGTGTTTCTTTTTCTGTCATATTTCATAGAATATCACAGACCTTCTGATCGTACTTTTCACAACTACCACTTTTTTTTCTTTTACTGCAAGACTCGTACAATATTTATCAATTTTAAGCAAAAATAGAGATATTTTACTTAAAATGTTTTCTTATCTATTATTGCTTATACGTTTTCTCTTAAACAGTATATGTTGCAATCTTTTGTTCAATGAAAATGGGAAACAGCTGTTCTATGACACAATTTCATTTGATATGTCATCTTGTAACCTTTGTTTTTGGAAACTATATTATCCTGTGTGTCCCCCATCCCCGCCCCCACACCACACTAACCTCCCTACTAACAAAATATCCCTACTTCCATTAACATCACCTCCATTCTAGAATTTCACTTGTTTGACGGATCTTAACATAGTAATATATAAAACAAATTGTACAGATCTTCATTTTGTACATGTATGTACATGAGTGTTAATAAAGTATTTTCTGTCTGTCCCTCTGTCTGCTAAGTGAAATTTCAAAAGTACCATGTTGATTAAAACTAAGTGCGGTTCATACACATTTTTCATTCGTTTATACTCATTTGTTATAATAAGTAATGATGTGGAATAATTTATGTTAGCATTTTTAATTAATGCACTATAACTCTTCCATTATTTAACAAGCTTTAACAACACAATTAAATACGTTTAATTACGTTTTCCTTGATTGTTTTAGTAGTTAAATAATACTATTCACACTTTCATAAATTTTCTCCACTGTACAAAGTTGTCTTAACGTAATTATTGTTTCTTTATACCCGGCCAGCTGGTAAATCAAGTGTTTAATTGTGTTTGTTTTCCAAAACATATAATTTATTTAAATCCCAAGTTGACAAGATATTTACTAAATTCAGTAGGAAATAAAACAGCTACAGCAACTTCATGGACACAATTAGAAAAATAGAAACCTCAACTATAAATTTTTCTGTGACTTTTTTCTTTACAATAAATATAACAAATGAAACATTTACACAGACAAAATTATTGATCAATAACAGATGTTAATTATTTTTTTACATTTGATTAGTAGTGATCCAGTTGATCCAGTGATTATAATGTTTACTTAATAATTTAAATCAGTCCTCTCTACATTTAGTTTTTATTGTTACGTCGCCCTTTGATGCTTCGCATCAATGCTTTACTTGTACAAAACTATAATCATAAATAGAGACAAAATCAATAAAAATGTTTAAAAAATAGAGACCACTCGCAACATCTTGGTCATTTCTACGCAACAGTCTTCTCCGGATGCCACCGAGGAGTTTCATGGTAATTACAACAGCCCACTCCAAAGCTTCTCACACATACCATCAAGAGCGCCGCTCTTCAGTGAATATCGATCATCTTTGTCGCTGAGAATACAAATTGTTTGGACTCATGTAGAAAGTTGCTGAAATGAAGGAAATGGCTATTTTTTGCTGCTACATTTCAGTTACATTTACCTAGATAGCATGCACGCATAGCCCCTAACACGACTAGCTGCTGCTCGTTTAATTAGGACCCCAACCCCCAAAAGACACAACATGGAGCCCCCCTTCTATCACTTACACCGACGTCGATCAGCCTGGTTTATAATATAATAATTCTCTGATAATAAAACACGGAAAAGAATTCGTTTAAGTTAAATATATTTATTCTCATGTACAACAAAACGACCAGATGAAATACTGCGCATTTTATATTTAGCAAAGGAACTGTATCATTAATTAACTTCAAAATGTACATTGTAATCTATCTTCCCTTAATTTATAACTACCTCAATACTTCTATATATACACTTTATATATTGTTTATTTTATCCCAGTTGAGATCCATGTTTACTCTAATCTCCATTACTAGCACCTAAATCTGCATGGGTGATAAACTATATCGAAACTACATATCGAATGACTGTATTCACTTCCTTGCTCGCGTAAATTTGAATGGCGGAACTTGCCGTATAAACTCGAGATAAAATCGGTTCGTATATAAACAATGGAGTTTTCCGTAATATACCGAATATTTAAGGAAGTATTTGTTACCGTTTCGCTATAAGGACTTGATATTTAACACAAGCTGTTGTGTTGTACACATTTGATGTATATGTACATAAACTGTTTTATAAGTGCTGAAGTACTGCGGTCTAAAAGAGGGTAGTTCTATGGACAAAGAACAGAGACTGAAACGGAAATAGTATTCAACCAGGAGGCAGTGACATGGTGACGACAGACCAGTAGGAATGATAATGGACAATTAGAACAAGGTACAGGTGAGAAATTCAATGTTTTTGCTTTGTTTGAACAATCAATAACATTTTGCAAATGTTCAAAGCATAAATTATATATACCTATATAGTAAGAACGTAAAGCCAGAACAGTTTTGCTCGAAATCAAGATCCATGTAGACAACAACAACAACATCATCATCATCAAAGAAAAAAACACAGATAAGCGAGGTAATGGGAATGAAATGTCGTGAACAATATATCTTTTCACATAACAGTCTTTATGTACATATTTATAGGATCAAAGTTATTGCAGTCTCATTTATGTAAAGCTGTTCACGTGAGTAAGTCCATTCAGGTGTATTACAGTGTTTATGTAAATTGTTCGAAAATAGGTCATTTGATTTTTCGAAAATGCATCTGTCAACATATTCTAAAATTCTTTCTGTCGTGTATTTAAAAAGTCCAAAACATTCATAGATACAATCGCGGCATAATAAAATATCATCCTCATGCTCAACCTCCTTCTCCTCGTCATCATCATAACCACCACCACAATCATCATCATCATCATCATTACCATCATTATCATCATTATCATCATCACCAACAACACCATCATCACCGTCATCATCCTCCTCCTCCCCATCATCATCTTACCATCATCAGAAGGACATATTTCGTATTAATAATGACATGCTTTGCCCGTAGACCCACTTACTGGAAGAGTAGAAGTAAATTTTCTGAAAAGAGAACTTGTGATTTGTTGAAAATGGATCTGATATTATAGAAATCATCACCATCATTGCTATTAAGGACACAGAGAACGTTATTATTATCGCCATCTTCATCAACATAACAGCAACATCAGCGACAGGTGCATCAGAATGAAGATTTTCATCTTTATAATCTTCCTCCTCATAATCATCATCATCATAATCATAATCGTGTTAATATTCACAGTCATTATTATTATTATAGTTATTTCCATCACAACTCATTGAAATAATCACATGTCCAATCGCCCGAGGCGACAAAAATTGAGATCAGTAAATTTTCCGAGCGAGTAAATTGGTCAAAGCTTGTCGCCTAACTGACGACCGATATCTCAAATTGATTTACCATAGATCTATTTTTTAAAGTGAGCCTCCCAAAAATATGTACCTGTAAAAGAGGTTCGTGCCATTTTGTGATGTCAATTGTAATACATCATTGGGCCACGTGCGCTTCTATGTCAATCGCAATTTCTCATTAATAAGCATGTATCTGGAAAGGACATTGCCGAGGTGATCGAATAAGACAGTGTCATTACTCGGATGTTTTCGACTATGTCATTCTATCTGCTAAAATGGCTTCAATTAAATGGACACAAGTGGCACAACCAGGAAAAAGAAAGAGGGCTTGGATGAGTGAGTACCCAGAGCAAAATAACCGTAATCGTGTTACGTGTTAAAAGCATCTATTCTAATAGTCCACTCGCCTTCACCGCTAAAGTTTCAAGCTCTTTTCAAGCCATGCCTGCCTGCTTTCTATAATAAGCGTGACGCCGGGTCAAATACCATGATTGGCAAACTAGAAAAACGTCATCGGCATATGCCTGGCAAGTCCCTTTCAACAATCGTGGTCAACAAACAAGTCTCTTAATTGCAATTTGGGTTTTCTACATAAAGGATAAGACCCGCTTATGAAAGTCCCAAACAGAGTTTCACATTCGCGGCTAAATTTCTAGGAATCCTGGAATTGTCACAAAGAAAAGTATATTTAAGTTGTAAACACTGTAAATTATTGTGACCGTGTGTTACAGGGATGCCACATTATTTTTATTGGAAGCGGCATAGTTTATGACGTCATCGCGTCTACGGTAGTCGCACACGGTATTCATTTGACTGAGCATTAAAGTTTAGTTGGTCTTATTGTTGTTTTTACTCTTCAGTGGAAAAAGACCGCTTTCAAAAAGGCGTCATTTGATATACACTACAGATTGTACAGAGTTCCTTCACATTTACTCTTTCGGTTTTAGTCACATTGTTGATGACCACATGGTCTTTGACAGCTGGAAAAATTATCTGCATTGCATAAAATCTACAAGATTGTTCTTAAAAATGTATGAAGAAGACTGTTAAAAGTGTAAATACATTCAAACATTTAAATATTCCCTTGAAGTAATCTTGTCACGCTTTAAGTTCCCTTTTCTGGAAAAGATACCAAGACCTTGTAGATGTCTGGGGGTGGGGACGTTAATATAAGAAAAAGGCGAAGAAATAATATGAAGCTAACTGTCAATGTTTGTTGGTTTGTCTTCTTTTATCTAAACACCATCTACTAAATATGATATCAACTTAGTGTGCAATTTGCCATTTTGATGTTTGTAAAATCACTGGTCAGAACTTTAGGGATTAAATATACCACTTTAAAATTGTAGTGGGAAATTAATTTTGAGTTTCGTTCAAAATTCCGGGTGTGGGACTTTTTAAATATTCAAAATTATTAAATTATTTTTTGCCATGTAGAAACATCAAATATTGTGCTTAAGCTGCTGATAAATGTAAAGTTTACAATATATTATTGTGATGTTGGCTCTTCAAATTATAATTTAGAGACACAAAACTTTACCTACTTGATTTGAAAATAAAGATGACGTGTATCTAATTAGGTCTAACAGAGCTCTGATCTTGTCAGTAGTCATGAACACAACCCAAGGCCAAATGGGTCGACTTATGGAAACATTTAGGAAAAAGTAACTCCTTTAAGTGTGAAGTAATTTCATTCTACCTTCTCATTTTCTTGTAAAATATTAAACTTTAAGGCAGCAAAATTGTCCCATTTCAAAATAGAATATTACCATAAATAATTTGTATGTCATAGATTCATTGTCATAATCATTAGCCTTTTATTCATATTTGTATTTTTAGTGTAAATACTATTTCATTAAAATTTTAAAATTAAATACAGTATGAAATTACAGAAAGTAGTGCTTGCATATCTTCCTGAATTTAATAATATATCAAATATCGAATTTATAATTATTATTTTTATGGTTTATAAAGTTACATATTAGAGACCATAAATGCAATGATATGCTTTTCATGTTAAATATTGCTCCAAATGATCTATCTCACTTTGGAAAGCCTGTATGTAAGTTATATTTTTATCGGAGTTTCATGATGCAATATGTATGAAATAAGAATGGTCTGGGAAGAAAATGAACTGCAAGTTTATGATTTTTGTCCAACTTTAACATGAAAATAAAAATAAACTCTCTAGTTAATTTGCTGCGCCTTAAGAAACCCTTTATGATCAATGACAAAAGCAATGATTCATCCAAACATACCTTTAAAATTTTATGATGTATCTCGAAAAACATTCAAAAAAAGATTTCTGTACATTTTATCTGTAAACATGTACTCCCGTTTTATTGACATTCATGTTTAATCAGTTGTGTTAAGAGTTTCGATTTTCTGCTTCCTTATTTAACAAGAAAATAGTGAAGAAGAAAAGATTGTTACTTGTGTTTTGTTACAGTCACTAGAAATTTTCAACCAAAACTATGTTTAGAATAAGCTATTTCAGTATAAATAAAGGAAGAACCCAGAGTAAATCCATACAAAACGCATGATTTGTTATACTTTAAATAAAATAATTTTGGTACAGCTTTCTATGTTGAAAACTATACTTTAATAATATCCCAATTCTAATATTTTTTTAATCATTTTAATTTTTAGATGCATTCATACCACTTGTCTGTGATTAGAATATTTCATATATTTTTAAGAACATAGATTAACTCTAAACCTGCTAAACACATAAATTCTGCAGGCTTTTACAAATAGTTAAGAGCCAGATCAGCCAGGATTAAAGATTATAAAACTTTGAGATTAAACCCAAGCTCTAAAGCATCTGATTGGTCCAATTCAAATTTTATTTGAATCCAGCCAATCATATGATGTTTTTGTCACTGACACAAACTCGAACTTTTATAACCTTCAGCCCAGCTCCCAATAAAACGCTGATTATTTGCTGTATTTCACGGTGTTTCTTGTGTTGTATTATTTGTACTTTTCTTCATGCTGTTCATTATCCCCACATTTCACCCATCATCCGTATCGATCATTAACATAGAAGGAATTTTACTTGAAATTGTTTTATAATAAATTTTATGTTATTGATTTGGATTGTGTTTTTTCCTGTATTTTCAGTTAGGTATCGAATGTAAATACCCTTGGGGTACTGTATGCAATCTGAGTAATCTTATGAATTTGGATGCTCTATACCATCTAAGTTCATGTACACTTATGAATTGTGTGCTCTATGCCATCTTATAATCTTATGAATCGGGTGTTTTATTCCATCCCAGTAATTTTATGAATGGGGTGCTCTATGCAATCTGATTAATCTTATAAAACAGGTGTTCTATTACATCTGATTAATCTTATGAATCGGGTGTTCTGTGCCATCTGAGTAATCTCGTGAATTGGATGTTCTTTGCCATCTGATTAATCTTATGAATTGAGTGTTCTATTCCATCCCAGTAATTTTATGAACGGGGTGCTCTATGCCATCTGAGTAATCTTATAAATGGAGTGTTCTATGCTATCTGATTAATCTTATGAATCGGATGTTCTACACCATCTGATTAATCTTATGAATGGGTTGCTGCATGCCCACTTATTTATTTTATTAATGGGGGTCTCTATACTTGACCGTTCAATCGACTACTCAATGTTTACCAAAATGTTAGAAGTGATTTCCAAAAAAAGCAATACTTCGTTAAGCATTAATGTAAAATAAATAAATGTTAGTAAAGGCGGTTAAATAACATAATATAACCTCAATTATAATACAGTACACAATGTGTTGGATATTTTGGTTAAAATGTCCATTATTTCCAAATCTATAGATTAGCTAATAGACATCGACGTCAGAGCTGATTACCTGTATGAAAGTGTAACGTGGTTTTATTTGTTTAAAACTGAGCTTGGCTCAGATAGGATAAGAAGTTATTTATAACGGTTAGTGGACTTTACTTTTCAAATGAATTGGGGGTGGGGGGGGGGGGCGGGCGGGGGCCACCAATAATCGCTGGATCTTTTCAGGTAGCAAAACTTTGCTTGCACGAGAGTAAAAAAATAGTCCATTCTCTCATATACTATCTTCAAAGGTTATCATAAGCAGTTTTCAAAACAAACCCTCATATCAAAATTGCGTTACGGTTACTATCGAAACCGCAACTTTTCCTAAGGACAAAAATGAGGTTATTGTTAGTTTTAAAATATGGGGAATTACACAGACTTAATGGTAGGTATCCGACAGTTTAGATATTTTTTTTCATATCATGCAGCCAAACAAATTTTGTTAGCTTGTAAAGATCCTACGATTGCTATTTATTGGTGCATTACAACCATGTGAAAAGTAAAGCATAACATACCGTTTGCCAATATAAAAAAATACATTTTGTCCGACTCACGCTTAACAGTTCTTGATTTTTAAACGAAGAAAGCCACGTGACTATTTTATTCCGATAATCAGCTCTGATGTCGATATATATTTTTGCTGAGATCTCGATCGTGCTAAGATTTAGAAAGAATGGACATTTAGAGCTGGTTTCATGATTTGTACTGTCAAACAATTGACAAACTGTTCAAAATCGCTATTGCTTAGATTATATTATGAGTTTATGTAATAATTATGCCCAGATTCTTCCATTTATTATTACATGTATTTTATATCAGCAAACATGTCGGATTCCACATTTAAACATATATTTAAGTACCCATGTAAAAATGTCTGGTGGGATGAACGGTAACGGTACCTAGCAGATCAGTTTATTACTACCGGAGTATTTAGTGAGTATTTTTCTGAGTATGTGCGTGCACTTAATCAAACATTTACAGTAATTTACTTGTACTTAATTTGTTTCTACCTGTCCCTGGATATTTTAGTTATTTTAATTGTACAATCTCATATTCACTTCATGCAACATATAGTTTATCTTCGTTGAGTCCTATCTGTACTCTTTGACTTCTCTTCCACAGGGTATACATGCACGGGTTATAAACTATATCGAAACTGGATATCGTATGACTGTATTGACATCATTGATCGTGTAACTTTGGCTGTCGGAACATGCTGATTAAAGCTGGGGTAAAGTCGGAAGTTGTTTAAATGTAAACAACGAAGTTTTCCAAACAATACCGAATAGTTACGGAACCATAAACTACTCGTGTTATCGATTCGTAGATAGAACTTGAACAAAGGTGTTTGTAGCGTACACAATAGAAACGATTGTGAATTGACTGTTATATTGGTGTCAATGTACTGCAGTCTTAAAGGGTAGATAGAAAAGCACAGATCGGACATAAATCCAATTTAATTTAATTGTGTTTAAGTTGGAATCAGTGGCGTAGTGACGATAGAACGAGAAGGAATTATCATGGACAGTTAGAACACGGAATAGGTGAAAACATTATTACTGAATTATTTACGTTTAACATTTTATTACAATAAATAACGTCTGAAAATGTTTGCAACATCAATACTTTAATTTTAAGTATTACGTACTTACAACCAAGAAACATGTTCACCCGGAAACCCATGTTTCTATGTAGAAAAGAATAACAATGAAAACAACACACAAATATCTGGAGTGAAATGTTCTGAACTATGTACCCTTACATGTAGCATTCTAGATGTCCATATGTATATGACCAACGTTATTGGAGGCTTATTTTGTTATACTGATTATGTAACCACATTTACCTGTCGTTTAGTAGAGTTAAGGTAGATTCTCGGAAAAAAAAATCATTTGGTTTTCTGAAAATGCGTCTGAACATACACTCTAAATTCCTGTCTGTTTTTATTTAAAATAACAAACCATTTAAGAAAACAATCGCGGCATACTTAAAAATTGTATGGTCATCATCAACAGTAGCAAAAGCAGCGGCAGTGAATTCATTATCGTTTTAAACATCATGATCATCTTCATCGTCACCATCATCAGAAGTACTTATTTTCATATAATTAATGAAATTCTTTTCCCGTAAACGCGTTTACTGGTAGTGTAGAAGTGTTGTGTGTTTTTTTCAGAAAAAAAAACAACAAAAAACAATGAGATTTGTTGAAAATGCAAATTATATTATATACATAACGATCATCGTCATCATCATCATCGTCATCATCATCATCAATAACAATATCATTCTTTTCTGTCTCGCCGATTATCACAATATTTCTTTTCTCAGAATAGAATTAACATTCATATAATTAATAATAACATTACTTAATTTAACTTTGTTATGTTTCAGTCATAATGGATGAAGTATCAGGACGTGGGGCATCATCATCAGGCTCACAGCCAGATCCCCATGGTCACAACAACTGCGACGAGTGTGCTGAATCGGGAAACATGGTCACTGCTTCCGGTTTTTGTGAGAATTGTTCTGACTTCCTTTGCACATCATGCATTGAGCAGCACAAGAAAGCCAGATCGTTAAGACATCACGACATTCTTGAGGGTAAAGACATGCCAAAGATTAAGCCAAGAAAATCTGATGTGGAGAAATGCACCATGCACCCCGGGAGGCCGATTGAGGTTTATTGTCCTGATGATGACACATTTAGATGCTCGCTGTGTTTAACGGTTGGCCACAGATCCTGTCAGAATATCTCTCTACTGTCTGATTTGTCACGTAGTGTAGAAACAAGCAAAGAGTTTATAGATGTCCAAAATGCAGCTGACAGATACAAGAAATTAGAGGAGGAGTACAAGCAGGTCATCGCGAAATATTTGTCCAAGAACGATGAATGGCACAGTAAAACCTTGGAGAGATTTCAACAATTCCGATCAGAGGTCCTTAGCATCGTAGAAGAAATCGGTATAAAAGTACACGAGGAGGCAGACGCATTGAAAGAGGAAAATAAAAGCCAGCTGAATAAACTAGCACATCAAATTACATTATATACGGAACAAGTTATACAGTATATGGTTAATATGGACGACAAGAAAGATCGCAAGGAAAATGAACAATTATTCATTGATTTAAAGAAAAATGGCCGGCTTGTTATTGACTCTGTTCCTCGCTTAGAGACAATCTATAAGGAAATTGCTGTCAAAAAATTTGAATTTGAATTTGATCCTTCCTTCAAAGAGATATTAATCAGGACTAACAAAATAAATGTTGAGAGAGCTTCACTTCTTTCTCAACCTAGAACAGCATCAGACGAGGAAAGTAACACCAGTGTTCACAGAGCGCTATCACCAGCCACAAGATGCAAATCAACATCTCGGTTAAATATCAAACCAAATTATGCTTATAATACATTGTGGGTCACTAGTATAATGGAACTTTCAGAAACAAAACTTATCATGGCTGACCATAATAATGCCTGCCTGAAAGTGTTTGACATAACTAGTAACTCCATCACACAGAGACGGTCCCTTACAGCAAGACCCTTTCTTATCACTAAATTACCCGGCTGTCGTGTGGCTGTTTCATTTCCAAGCGCTAAACAGATCCAATTATTCAAAGCTGACCAGACACTGGAACCTTGTGGAAGTATTGACGTACCTTCTGGTTGTCATGGTCTACACTGTACTGGAGACAGGCTGGTTGTATCTTACATAAGTCCACCAAAGATTTTGATACTTAGTATGACCGGCACGGTCCTCCAGACTATCCAGCATGATCCATCAGGAAAAGAGTTATTCCAGTGTCCCTTTTACTTGACAGTCAGTAATGACAACAAGTTGATCTATGTAAGTGATCGTAACAACCATAACCTCACATGTATGACTACTACCGGCGTGGTCCAGTGGGTTTACCGGTACGAGCAGTTGAAGCGTCCATGTGGCGTGACTACCGGAGAGAACGGGTCTATCTACCTCTGTAGCTATGGAACCTACACCATCCACGTGGTGTCCCGTGACGGTGCCAGACTTGCCATCATACAGTGTGATCAGTCCAGTATCCTGAAACCAACTGCTGTGTATTACACCCGCAACAACAGGACACTGTATATGACGAAATACCATGATGATCATATCACAAGACTCAGACTGCAATAATATCACAAGACTTAATCTGTAATAGCTTATTGAGCAGCCATATAATATATAGCAGGCATATATATATATATAAATAAACAACATACCTTGTTTGCAGAAGAAACGAATACTTCTTATAATGTACATCTATATTAAGCCAATTTTACTTCTTGTTGATATTGACCGTTGGTCTTCACAGTGACTGACTAAAGTGCTTCCATATACAGCTGGGAGATGATAAATACGGTAATTAAGATTAGTGAGTAACGTTTGTAAATATAATTTTATGATATTTTTTGTATCTTATTTTCTGTTTTTCATCGCATTATTAATAAATTTATCTATACAGTTATTCAGTTAACAATAACAAAGTATAAGTATTGATTATTTCATTGATTTGCAAAGCTTTATTCATGCACGGATGGGAAATGCTGAAAAGATATAGACAACGAATATGTAGAAGACACAGAAGAAGAATGAAGATAATGAAGAAAATAAGTAGCCCTAGGATATAATGACGATGATGATGAAGATCATGATGCTGATTATCATGATGATCATGATGATGAATTAAGGCAACATCAATAACAGATATCTGTTTATTTAAAAAAAACTGTCACTGCTTAAGACATTAAAATTCCATCCTAAGACATGTTTCTGTTGATTAATAGTTGTCAATGTTTTAATGACTCAAAGTAAACAATAAACATACCGGCAGATTAGCACTCTGCCTTTCACTTCTATCGGCTCCTCCCTGTTTTTCTGCTCCCTCCTCTTTAGTCTGTCTTTTTAACCCATTTTGTATTCATATACATTATTCTTTTTGGACCGGAACTAACAGTTATTATCAATATTGGAAATATATTACTTGCCTTATGTTGTACAACGTTGTACCTGATACGTAATAAATGTATAGTCTGTCTGTCTGTCTTTCAGCAATTTATTTCACACCTGTTTACTTTTTTATTATCAATGATTACCCATTAGAAATACTTTAAATGTGACAGTCAATTAACAACAGTCACACTTTAGTTTTCGTGTCATTTTTATTTTCGTTTTGTCTGTGTGTGTGTGTAAAAATACAGTTTTAACATGCAACTTTATTTAAATGTTTCCTTTATACTCGTTCTCCATGTTATTCTAATAATAACGTTTAATATATAACCTGTACATTCTGATTGTTGAATAAACGTATTTACAAAATATCAATCTGTTCAAGAAGGGTTAACAATGACAACAAATATTATTTTAAATTTTATAATAGTTTAAAAAGGCCATGGTTGTAAACTGAAGCCTTCGGGGTTATTTATATTAGCAACACATGACATACATGTTGATATGTTGATATTCCGGAAGTTCGACAATTATTAAGGGACGTAACTCACTATTCAGCAAGGCTAGAAATCAGCCTATTGAGAATTATCTCCCTTGTCCGATATTACTCGGCTGCCCAGAAGAACTTATACGTTACCTCCAATGGCCAATGGTTACAATTGTCGAATTATACAATAACTAAATCTGGCATTGCGCTAATAAGGGTCGAGTCTGGTCATTTATTTCTATTTTACTGCATTTGATTAGAAATGGGAATGTTGATTTATAAAAAAAAATGTACTTCCTCCAATCTAACCAAAATACATTCAATGCACTACCATCACGAAACAGTGTTTAAATAAACTAATTAGGTAGACATGTGAATGTATTATACGTTTTCAATTGGGCATTTTATTACAATCAACATGTTTTCCTAAAATATGCGATTGTGCATGTCATTTAAAATACATGAAATATTCTTTTTTTTGAAAATACAATACCCATATGACATACGTATAATTAGACATATTTCCAAACACTCGTATTTCAGTCACAGTAAAAGCGAGTCCATTGCCGACAAGTAAAGAAGCTATAAAATTACTGAGATAATGACCGCATTGGTAGCGTAATGATAAGGCAATCGATCAGTTGCCATATGCCACTTAACTTATGGGCCTACCGAAGTTTTATTTATTGCCCTGATTAATGTAGCAGCACTTAGGGACGTCTATTCAAATTAGAGGACCAAATTGGTCAAGGAATGGTAATGAGCACAGATCTTGCTACTTTGTAACAGAATAATTACTGCACAGGTTCATAAATATATAAGTATATGCCAAAATAGATTCCTTAAACAATATTGTAAAGTAAAACATGCTTTGCTATTGGTAAGTGTAAATGCAATTCTATGAATTCCTATGAAAAAGAAAAGCATGTTAAAACACTACAAATTATAATACTGTACATAATTTCGACCATGCTGAACACATAACATCACCATCTCTGTTATTTAAACCCGATTTTTTTTTATCTATTATTGATTATAAGCTTTCTCTTGAACAGTATATGTTGCAATCTTTTGTTCAATAAAAATGTGAAACAGCTGTTCTATGACACAATTTCATTTGATATGTCATCTTGTAACCTTTGTTTTTAGAAACTATATTATCCTGTGTCTCCCCCAATGCACGCCCCCCCCCACACACACACACACAGCCAACCCGGCACTAACCTCCCTACTAACAAAATACCCCTACTTCCCTTAACATCACATCTATTCTAGATTTTCACTTGTTTGACCGAACTTAACATAGTAATATATAAAACAAATTGTACAGATCCTCATTTTGTACATGTATGTACATGTGTGTGAGTAAAGTAATGTCTGTCTGTCTCTCTGTCTACTAAGTTAAATTTTAAAAGTACCATGTTGATTAAACCTAAGTGCTGTTCATACACATTCTTCAATCGTTTAAACGTATTTGTTATAATAAGTAATGATGTGTAATAATTTATGTTAGCATTTTTAATTAATGCACTATAGCTCTTCCATTACTTAACAAGCTTAAACAAAACAATTAAATACATTAAATTACTTTTTCCATGCTTGTTTTAGCAGTTAATTAATACTACTCACAATTTACCATTAAGACCTTCAATTTATTATAATGTGCTGTTTTTCCATATATTTACATTTTTATAAATTCTTTTTTTTTAAAATATGAGAAATCCAATAACTCTTTCATAAATTTTCTCCAGTGTACAAAATTGTCTTAACTTAATTATGTTTTTTATACCCAGCCAGTTGGTAAATCAAGTGTTTAATTGTGTTTGTTTTCCAAAACATATACTTTATTTAAATCCCAAGTTGACAAGATATTAACCAAATTCAGTAATAAATTAAACAGCTACAGCAACAATATGGACACAGTTAGAAAAATATAAACCTCAACGATATTTTTTTCTGTGACTTTTTTTTTCTTTGCTTTAACAATAAATATAACAAATTAAACATTTAAACAGACACAATTATTGATCAATTACAAAGGTTAATTATTTTAATTATTGATTAAGATCATTGATCAGTTATTGGCGACGCTATAAAAATGCGAGCGGATCTCCTCGGCAATTCTCTTTCTCGCTAGAGAATAGGCGAGCGAAAATGTAATCTATTTTCCCTTAATTTATAACTACCTGGGTATATACAATACTTCTATATATACACGTTATGCATTGTTTATTTCATCGCAGTTGAGATCCATGTTTACTCTGATCTCAATTACTAGCACCTAAATCTGCAAAGCTATATTGAAACTACATATCGAACGACTGTATTCACGTCCTTGATTACGTAAATTTGAATGGCGGAACATGCCGTTTAAACACGAGATAAAATCGGTTCGTATATAAACAATGGAGTTTTATGTAATATACCGATAATATACCGTCATGTTTCGCTATAAGGACTTGATATTTAACACAAGCTGTTGTGTTGTACACATTTGATGTATATGTGCATAAACTGTTTTATAAGTGGTGAAGTACTGCGGTTTTAAAGAAGGGAGTTCTATGGACAAAGAACAGAGACTGGGACGGAAATCGTATTCAAACCGGAGGCAGTGACATTGTGACGACAGACCAGTAGGAATGATAATGGGCAATGAGAACAAGGTACAGGTGAGAAATTCAATGCTTTTTATTCACTTTGTTTAAACAATTAATAACATTTTGCAAATGTTCAAAGCATAAATAATGTATACCAAAATAGTAAGAACTTAAAGCTAGAACATTCTTTGCTCGAAATCAAGATTCCATGTAGACAACAACAACATCATCTCCATTAAAGAAAACAACACACAAAAACACGTTATCGGGAATGAAATGTCATCAACAATATATATTTTCACATACAATTCTACATGTTCATATGTATATAATAAAAATTATTTCATCCTTATTTATATAATACTGTTCACTTGAGTAAGTCCATTCACTTGTATAACAGTAATTACATACATTTTCCGAAAAAAGGTAATTTGATTTTTCGAAAATGCCTCTGGCAACATTCTCTAAAATCCCGTCTGTTGTGCATTTAAAAAGTCCGAAACATTTAAAAATACATGATCATGATCATGATGATGATGAGGAGGATCATCAACAACAACAACAACAACAACAACAACATAATCATCACCGTCATCCTCCTACTCCTTACCATCATCAAAAGGACTTATTTTCATATTAGTAATGACATGCTTTTCCCGTAGACCCACTTACTGGAAGAGTTGAAGTGTTCGAGAAGATATTTTCTTGTGATTTCTTGAAAATTGATCTGATATTATAGAAATCACCATCATCATTGTTATAAAGGACACAAGCAACGTTATTATTATCGCCAGCATTACAATAATTAATATAGACAGCATCATCAACATAACAGCAACATCAGCGGCAGGTGCAGCAGAATGAAGGGTTTCATCCTTATAATCCTCCTCCTCCTCATCATCATCATCGTAAGTACGATCATCATCATCATAATCATCATTGTGTTAATAATCACCGTCATTATTATTATTTCCATCACCAGGTATTGAAATAACCACACGCATAATCGCCGGAAGCGACAAAAATTAAGATCAGGCGAGTAAGTTTTCCAGGCGAGTAAGTTTGCCAAAGTTTGTCGCCCAACTGGCGACCGATATCTCAAATTGATTTACCATAGATCTATTTTTGATAGAAACTCCCAAAATATCTAGATGTAAAAGAGGTTCGTGCCATTTTGTGATGTTATTTGTAATAGGTCCTTGGGCCACGTGCGCTTCTATGTCAATCGCAATTATTCAATTATCGGTGTAAGCACGTATCTGGAAAGGAAATTGCCGAGGTGATCGAATAAGACAGCGTGCCCTTACTCGGATGTTTTTGACTATGTCCTGCTATCTGCTAAAATGGCTTCAATTAAATGGACACCAGTGGTACAACCAGGAAAAAGAAAGAGGGCTAGGAGTGACGAATGTTACATTGTGTGATTTCTCCATATTTTTATAACGATAAGTTTCACATTCGCGGCTAAATGTCTAGGAATCCTGGAATTGTCACAAAGAAAAGTATATTAGAAAACGCTGTAAATTATTGTGATCGTGAGTTACAGGGATGCCACATTATGTTTATTAGAAGCGAGATAGTTTATGACGTCATCGCGTCTACGGTAGTCGCACACGGGATTTATTTGATTGAGCATTAACATTTAGTGGGTCGGATTGTTGTGTTTACAACTAAAAGGAAAAAGCCCGCTTTTAAAAAGGCGTCATTTGACATACGCTACAGATTGTACTGAGTTTCTTCACATTTACTCAGTCGGTTTCATTCACATTGTTGATGATCTCATGGTCTTTGACAGCTGTAAAAAACTATCTACATTGCAACAATTCTACAAGATGGTTATTAAAAATGTATGTACAAGACTGTTAAAAGTGTAAATACATTAAAACATTTAAATATGCTCTTGAAGTAAGCGTGCCGCGCTTCAAGTGCCCTTTTTTGGAAAAGATACCAAGCCCTTGTAGATGTCTGGGGGTCGGTACGTTAATATTAGAAAGATGCGAAGAAAAAAAATGAAGCTAACTGTCAATGTTTGTTGGTTTATCTTTTATCTGGACATCATCTTCTACATATTATATCCACTTAGTGTGCAATCTGCCATTTCGATGTTTGTAATATCACTGGTGTCAAACTATATTATGGGAATGAGGATAAAGGTATGTAATGACAGAGCTTCATTAATCTGTTACACACATTGTTGCAGTCAACGAATTCAGCACAAATCTTTGCCAAACTTTAAGGATTAAAAATAATACTTCAAAACTGTAGTGAAAAATTCATTTCGAGTTTCTTGCAAAATTCTGGGTGGGGGGACTTTTTAAATATTCAAAATTAATGTCATCTTTGTTTTGATTTGCTTTTTGCCATGTAGAATTATAAAATAATGTGCTTAAGCTGCTGATAAATGTAAAATTTACAATATAGTATTGTGACGTTGGCTGTTCAAATTGTAATTTAGAGACACAAAACGTTACCTATTTGGTTTGAAAATAAAGATGATGCATATCTTATTAGGCCTAACAGAGCTCTGATATTGTCAATAGTCATCAACACAACCCAAGGCCAAATGGGTCGATTTATAGAAACAATTAGGAAAAAGTAACACCTGTTATTGGGAAGTTCTTTCACTCTACCTTCTCATTTTCTTGTAAAATAAAAAAATTTAAGGCAGCAAAATTGTACCATTTTAAAATAGAATATTACCATAATTAATTTTTATATCATTTTGTAACATTGTTAATTTCACATTTTAATAAAAATAAACTTCTCTAGTTTATTTGCTGCGCCTTAAGAAACACTTTATGACCAATGATAAAAGCAATGATTTATCCAAACATACCTTTGAAATAATTATTGTATGATGTATCTCGAAAAGCATTCAAGATTCCTGTACATTTTGTCTGCAAACATGTGCTCTTGTTTTTATTGGCATTCATGTTTAATCAGTTGTGTTAAGAGTTTCTATTTTTTTCTTCCATGTTAAACAAGAAAATAGAGAAGAAGAATTGTTATTGGTTTTGTTGCATTCACTAGAAATTTTCAACCAAAACTATGTTTAATAATTTCTGTTGCATTAATCTTTATTACATGATTAACTGTGCATATGATTTTGCAGTAAAAAATCAAGATAAAATTCATTTCTAGAGTTATGTATATTAATTGATTTCATATTTGCAGAAAAATAGGTTCGTGTCTTTCTGAATATGTTATTGTTTAGGAATATGTATAAAAAAGAGTTAATTGTCTGTAGTGTGTTTATGATAGTATAGAATACGTTATTTCAGTATAAATAAAGGAAGCACCCAGAGTAAATCCATACAAAACGCATGATTTGTTATACTTTTAATAAAATAATTTTGGTACAGCTTTCTATGTTGAAAACTATGCTTTAATAATATCCCAATTCTAATATTGTTTAATCATTTTAAATTTTAGCTGCATTCATACCACTTGTCTGTGATTAGAATATTTCATATAATTTTTAAAAACATAGATTAACTCTAAACCTGCTAAACACATAAATTCTGCAGGCTTTTACAAATAGTTAAGAGCCAGATCAGCCAGGATTAAAGATTATAACACTTTGAGATTGAACCCAAGCTCTAAACATCTGATTTGTCCAATTCAAATTTTATTTGAATTAAGCCAATCATATGATGTTTTTGTCACTGACACAAACTGGAACTTTTATAATCTCCAGCCCAGCTCCCAATTAAACGCTGATCCAGATCTAGATTTTTTGCTGTATTTTACGGTTTTCCTTGTATTGTATTATTTGTACTTTTCTTCATGCTGTTTATTATCCCTACATTTCATCCATCATCCGTATCGATCATTAACATAGAAGGATTTTTACTTGAATTTGTTGTTTTTTTATAAATTTCATGTTATTGATTTGGATTTGTTTTTCTTCCTGCATTTTCAGGTCGGTATCGAATGTAAATACCCTTGGGGTACTGTATGTAATCTGAGTAATCTTATGAATTTGGATGCTCTTTACCATCTAAGTTCATGTAATCTTATGAATCGGGTGTTCTGTTCCATCCCAGTAATGTTAGGAATAGGGTGCTCTATGCAATCTGATTTGTCTTATAAAACGGGTGCTCTATGCCATCTTATTAATCTTATGAATCGGGTGTTCTGTGCCATCTGATTAATCTTATGAATCAGTTGTTACATGCCATTTGATGAATCATGAATCGGGTGCTCTGTGCCATTTGATTAATCTCATGAATGAGGTGTTCTATGCTATCCTATTAAAGTAATTAATTGGGTATTCTATTCCATTAAAGTAATTTTATAAATGGGGTGCTCTATGCTATCTGCATAATCTTATGAACTGGGCGCTCTATGCCATCTGAGTAATCTTATAAATGGGGTGCTTTATGCCATCTGATTAATCTTATGAATTGGGTTTTCTACGCCATCTGATAAATCTTATAATTAGGTGCTGTGTATCTTAATAATGGGGTGCTCTATACTTGACCGTTTAATCGACTACCCAGTGTTCGTCTTTTAAAAAAAACAACTGTTTTACCACAATGTTAAAAGTGATTTCCAAACAAAGCAATACTTTATTTAGCATTAATGTTAAATGAATAAATATAAGTAAAGGCTGTTAAATAACATAATAACATTACCTCAAATATTATACAGTACACAAGGTGTTGAATATATTAGTAAAAATGTCCATTATTTCCAAATCTATAGATTAGTGCGATAGGGATTTCATCTACCAATAGGCATCGACGTCAGAACTGATTACCTGTATGATAGTGTAACGTGATCTCAAAAGTAAGTTGGCACGTGGTTTTCTTTGTTTAAAAACCGAGCTTGGCTTATCATAGGAGTTTTTTGTGACGATAAGTGGACTTTACTTTTAAAATGAATGTGGGGCACCAATAATCTTTTCAGGTAACAATTGCTTTTTTTTGCTTGCAAGAGAGTTTAAAAATGGTCCAACCTGTTCTATTTTCAAATGCTATCATAAGCATTTTACAAAACAAACCCTCGTATCAAAATTACGTTCCGGTTGCCATCGAAACCGTAGCTTTTCCTAAAGACAAAAATGAGGTTATTAGTTTAATATGGGGTTTTATACACCCTTATTGGTAGGTACCCCAGAGTTTAGACAATTTGTTCCTATCATGCAGCAAAAAAAAAAATAAATAAAAAAATGTTAGCTTAAAAAGATCCAGCGATTGCTATTTAACGCTGTATCACTACCATGTGGAAAGTAACGCATAACATCCCGTGTGTCAATAAAAAATAAAAAGTACATTTGTCCGACCAACGCTGCACAGTTCGTAATTTTTAAACTAAGAAACCCACGTGACTATTTACTTTTGATATTACATTCCATGATCATTCCGTTAATCAGTTCTGATGTTGATATATATTTTTGCTGAAATCCCCATCGTGCTTAGATTTGGAAAGTATTTACTTTTAGAGCAGGTTTCATGAGTTGATCAAACAATTGACATACTGCTCAAAATCGTTATTGCATAGATTATATTATGAGTTTATGTAATAATTATGCCCAGATTCTTACATTTATTATTACATGTATTTTATATAGGCGAAAATGTCGGATAGCACCTTTAAACAAATATTATTTCAGTATAAATAAAGGAAGCACCCAGAGTAAATCCATACAAAACGCATGATTTGTTATACTTTTAATAAAATAATTTTGGTACAGCTTTCTATGTTGAAAACTATGCTTTAATAATATCCCAATTCTAATATCGTTTAATCATTTTAAATTTTAGCTGCATTCATACCACTTGTCTGTGATTAGAATATTTCATATAATTTTTAAAAACATAGATTAACTCTAAACCTGCTAAACACATAAATTCTGCAGGCTTTTACAAATAGTTAAGAGCCAGATCAGCCAGGATTAAAGATTATAACACTTTGAGATTGAACCCAAGCTCTAAACATCTGATTTGTCCAATTCAAATTTTATTTGAATTAAGCCAATCATATGATGTTTTTGTCACTGACACAAACTGGAACTTTTATAATCTCCAGCCCAGCTCCCAATTAAACGCTGATCCAGATCTAGATTTTTTGCTGTATTTTACGGTTTTCCTTGTATTGTATTATTTGTACTTTTCTTCATGCTGTTTATTATCCCTACATTTCATCCATCATCCGTATCGATCATTAACATAGAAGGATTTTTACTTGAATTTGTTGTTTTTTTATAAATTTCATGTTATTGATTTGGATTTGTTTTTCTTCCTGCATTTTCAGGTCGGTATCGAATGTAAATACCCTTGGGGTACTGTATGTAATCTGAGTAATCTTATGAATTTGGATGCTCTTTACCATCTAAGTTCATGTAATCTTATGAATCGGGTGTTCTGTTCCATCCCAGTAATGTTAGGAATAGGGTGCTCTATGCAATCTGATTTGTCTTATAAAACGGGTGCTCTATGCCATCTTATTAATCTTATGAATCGGGTGTTCTGTGCCATCTGATTAATCTTATGAATCAGTTGTTACATGCCATTTGATGAATCATGAATCGGGTGCTCTGTGCCATTTGATTAATCTCATGAATGAGGTGTTCTATGCTATCCTATTAAAGTAATTAATTGGGTATTCTATTCCATTAAAGTAATTTTATAAATGGGGTGCTCTATGCTATCTGCATAATCTTATGAACTGGGCGCTCTATGCCATCTGAGTAATCTTATAAATGGGGTGCTTTATGCCATCTGATTAATCTTATGAATTGGGTTTTCTACGCCATCTGATAAATCTTATAATTAGGTGCTGTGTATCTTAATAATGGGGTGCTCTATACTTGACCGTTTAATCGACTACCCAGTGTTCGTCTTTTAAAAAAAACAACTGTTTTACCACAATGTTAAAAGTGATTTCCAAACAAAGCAATACTTTATTTAGCATTAATGTTAAATGAATAAATATAAGTAAAGGCTGTTAAATAACATAATAACATTACCTCAAATATTATACAGTACACAAGGTGTTGAATATATTAGTAAAAATGTCCATTATTTCCAAATCTATAGATTAGTGCGATAGGGATTTCATCTACCAATAGGCATCGACGTCAGAACTGATTACCTGTATGATAGTGTAACGTGATCTCAAAAGTAAGTTGGCACGTGGTTTTCTTTGTTTAAAAACCGAGCTTGGCTTATCATAGGAGTTTTTTGTGACGATAAGTGGACTTTACTTTTAAAATGAATGTGGGGCACCAATAATCTTTTCAGGTAACAATTGCTTTTTTTTGCTTGCAAGAGAGTTTAAAAATGGTCCAACCTGTTCTATTTTCAAATGCTATCATAAGCATTTTACAAAACAAACCCTCGTATCAAAATTACGTTCCGGTTGCCATCGAAACCGTAGCTTTTCCTAAAGACAAAAATGAGGTTATTAGTTTAATATGGGGTTTTATACACCCTTATTGGTAGGTACCCCAGAGTTTAGACAATTTGTTCCTATCATGCAGCAAAAAAAAAAATAAATAAAAAAATGTTAGCTTAAAAAGATCCAGCGATTGCTATTTAACGCTGTATCACTACCATGTGGAAAGTAACGCATAACATCCCGTGTGTCAATAAAAAATAAAAAGTACATTTGTCCGACCAACGCTGCACAGTTCGTAATTTTTAAACTAAGAAACCCACGTGACTATTTACTTTTGATATTACATTCCATGATCATTCCGTTAATCAGTTCTGATGTTGATATATATTTTTGCTGAAATCCCCATCGTGCTTAGATTTGGAAAGTATTTACTTTTAGAGCAGGTTTCATGAGTTGATCAAACAATTGACATACTGCTCAAAATCGTTATTGCATAGATTATATTATGAGTTTATGTAATAATTATGCCCAGATTCTTACATTTATTATTACATGTATTTTATATAGGCGAAAATGTCGGATAGCACCTTTAAACAAATATTATTTCAGTATAAATAAAGGAAGCACCCAGAGTAAATCCATACAAAACGCATGATTTGTTATACTTTTAATAAAATAATTTTGGTACAGCTTTCTATGTTGAAAACTATGCTTTAATAATATCCCAATTCTAATATCGTTTAATCATTTTAAATTTTAGCTGCATTCATACCACTTGTCTGTGATTAGAATATTTCATATAATTTTTAAAAACATAGATTAACTCTAAACCTGCTAAACACATAAATTCTGCAGGCTTTTACAAATAGTTAAGAGCCAGATCAGCCAGGATTAAAGATTATAACACTTTGAGATTGAACCCAAGCTCTAAACATCTGATTTGTCCAATTCAAATTTTATTTGAATTAAGCCAATCATATGATGTTTTTGTCACTGACACAAACTGGAACTTTTATAATCTCCAGCCCAGCTCCCAATTAAACGCTGATCCAGATCTAGATTTTTTGCTGTATTTTACGGTTTTCCTTGTATTGTATTATTTGTACTTTTCTTCATGCTGTTTATTATCCCTACATTTCATCCATCATCCGTATCGATCATTAACATAGAAGGATTTTTACTTGAATTTGTTGTTTTTTTATAAATTTCATGTTATTGATTTGGATTTGTTTTTCTTCCTGCATTTTCAGGTCGGTATCGAATGTAAATACCCTTGGGGTACTGTATGTAATCTGAGTAATCTTATGAATTTGGATGCTCTTTACCATCTAAGTTCATGTAATCTTATGAATCGGGTGTTCTGTTCCATCCCAGTAATGTTAGGAATAGGGTGCTCTATGCAATCTGATTTGTCTTATAAAACGGGTGCTCTATGCCATCTTATTAATCTTATGAATCGGGTGTTCTGTGCCATCTGATTAATCTTATGAATCAGTTGTTACATGCCATTTGATAAATCATGAATCGGGTGCTCTGTGCCATTTGATTAATCTCATGAATGAGGTGTTCTATGCTATCCTATTAAAGTAATTAATTGGGTATTCTATTCCATTAAAGTAATTTTATAAATGGGGTGCTCTATGCTATCTGAATAATCTTATGAACTGGGCGCTCTATGCCATCTGAGTAATCTTATAAATGGGGTGCTTTATGCCATCTGATTAATCTTATGAATTGGGTTTTCTACGCCATCTGATAAATCTTATAATTAGGTGCTGTGTATCTTAATAATGGGGTGCTCTTTACTTGACCGTTTAATCGACTACCCAGTGTTCGTCTTTTAAAAAAAACAACTGTTTTACCACAATGTTAAAAGTGATTTCCAAACAAAGCAATACTTTATTTAGCATTAATGTTAAATGAATAAATATAAGTAAAGGCTGTTAAATAACATAATAACATTACCTCAAATATTATACAGTACACAAGGTGTTGAATATATTAGTAAAAATGTCCATTATTTCCAAATCTATAGATTAGTGCGATAGGGATTTCATCTACCAATAGGCATCGACGTCAGAACTGATTACCTGTATGATAGTGTAACGTGATCTCAAAAGTAAGTTGGCACGTGGTTTTCTTTGTTTAAAAACCGAGCTTGGCTTATCATAGGAGTTTTTTGTGACGATAAGTGGACTTTACTTTTAAAATGAATGTGGGGCACCAATAATCTTTTCAGGTAACAATTGCTTTTTTTTGCTTGCAAGAGAGTTTAAAAATGGTCCAACCTGTTCTATTTTCAAATGCTATCATAAGCATTTTACAAAACAAACCCTCGTATCAAAATTACGTTCCGGTTGCCATCGAAACCGTAGCTTTTCCTAAAGACAAAAATGAGGTTATTAGTTTAATATGGGGTTTTATACACCCTTATTGGTAGGTACCCCAGAGTTTAGACAATTTGTTCCTATCATGCAGCAAAAAAAAAATAAATAAAAAAATGTTAGCTTAAAAAGATCCAGCGATTGCTATTTAACGCTGTATCACTACCATGTGGAAAGTAACGCATAACATCCCGTGTGTCAATAAAAAATAAAAAGTACATTTGTCCGACCAACGCTGCACAGTTCGTAATTTTTAAACTAAGAAACCCACGTGACTATTTACTTTTGATATTACATTCCATGATCATTCCGTTAATCAGTTCTGATGTTGATATATATTTTTGCTGAAATCCCCATCGTGCTTAGATTTGGAAAGTATTTACTTTTAGAGCAGGTTTCATGAGTTGATCAAACAATTGACATACTGCTCAAAATCGTTATTGCATAGATTATATTATGAGTTTATGTAATAATTATGCCCAGATTCTTACATTTATTATTACATGTATTTTATATAGGCGAAAATGTCGGATAGCACCTTTAAACAAATATTTAAGTAACAATGCAAAAAGAGTCTGGTCGAATGAGCGGTAACGGTACCTAACTGCTGAATTCATTACTACCGGAGTATTTAGAAAAACCCAAAATTATCATATAAAACAAAAGGACAGAAGTCGTTTGTTCCAGTTTAACATTTTTCCTCTCAATTTAAAGTAAATGAACCCTCTGAATACTTTTACTTTTAGATTAAGAGATGAAGCTTTTACAACTCAGCAATCAAACACTTAGATGTGTGTGTGTGTGTGTGTGTGTGTGTGTGTGTGTGTGTGTGTGCGTGCGTGCGTGCGTTTGTGTGTGCACTTAATCAAACATTTGGAGTAATTTACTTGTACTAAATTTGTTACTACCTGTCTCTGGATATTTACAAATTACTTTAATTTTACAACCACATATACACTTCATGCAACATATAGTTTATCTTCGTTGTGTCTAATCTGTACTCTTTGACTTCTTTTCCACAGGGTATACCGGCAAGGGTTATAAACTTTATCGAAACTGGATATCATATGACTGTAACTTGGGGTGTCGGAACATGCTGATTAAAGTTCGGGTAAAGTCGGAAGTTGTTTAAATATAAAAACCGAAGTTTTCCGAAACATACCGAGTAGTAACGAAACCACAAATTACGTGTGTTATCGATTCGTAGATAGGACTTTACCAAAGGTGTTTGTAGCGTACAAAATTGGAATGACTGTGAATTGTCTATTATATTGATGTCAATGTTCGGCAGTCTTAAAGGATAGCTGGACAAGCACAGATCGGACATAAGTCCAATTTAATTTAATTGTGTTCAAGTTGGAATCAGTGACGTATTGACGATAGAATGAGAAGGAATTATCATGGACAGTTAGAACACGGAAAAGGTGAGAACATTATTACTGAATTATTTACGTTTAACATTTTATTACAATCAATAACGTCTGAAAATGTTCGGAACATCAATACTTTAATCCTAAGTATTACGTACTTACAACCAAGAAACATATACACCCGGAAACCCATGTTTTTATGTAGAAAACAATAACAATGAAAACAACACACAAACAACGCCGTATCTGGAGTGAATGTTCTTAACTATATACCCTTGCATATATAATTCGAGATGTCCATATTTATATGATCAACGTTATTGGAGGCTTATTTTGTTATACTGATAAATTAACCCCATTTACCTGTCGTTTAGTATAGTTAAGTTAGATTCTCGGGGAAATAGTTCATTCGGTTTTCTGAAAATGCGTTTGAACATGCACTCTAAATACGTGTCTGTTTTTATTTAAATAATAACAAATAACATTCATTATCGTTTTAAACATCATGGTTATGATCATGATCATCATCACCATCATCAGAAGAACTTATTTTTATATAATTAATCCGAGAATGCATGTATAGGCTGCAACTGGTCACATTCTCTTCCCGTAAACGCGTTTACTGGTAGTGAAGAAATGTATATTTTCATAAAAAAGACCATGAGATTTGAAATGTGATATTATAGACATCCCGCTCATCATCATCATCATCATCATCATCATCATCATCATCATCACCATCATCATCATCATCATCAATAACAACAATATCATACTTTTCTGTCTCACCCTTTTTCAGAATATATTTTTTTTCTCAGAAAAGCATTAATATTTAAATCATTATCAATAACTTTCATAAATTAACTTTGTATAACTGATATGTTGCAGTCATAATGGATGAAGTATCCGGACGTGGGGCATCTTCATCAGGCACACAGCCAGATCCCCATGGTCACAAAAACTGTGACGAGTGTGCTGAATCAGGAAACAAGGTCACTGCTTCCGGTTTTTGTGAGAATTGTACTGACTTTCTTTGCACATCATGCATTAAGCAGCACAAGAAAGCCAGATCGTCAAGAAATCACGAAATTCTTACGGGTAGAGACATGCCGACGATTAAGCAAAGAAAATCTCATTTGGAGAAATGCACCATGCACCCCGGGAGGCCGATTGAGGCTTATTGTCCTGATGATGACACATTTGGATGTGCCTTGTGTTTCACGGTTGGCCACAGATCCTGTCAGAATATCTCTCTAATGTCTGATTTGCCACGTGGTGTAGAAACAAGCAAAGAGTTTCTAGATGTCCAAAATGCAGCTGACAGATGCAAGAAATTAGAGGAGGAGTACAAGCAGGTCATCACGAAATATTTGTCCAAGAACAACGAATGGCACAGTAAAACCTTGGAGAGATTTCAACAATTCCGATCAGACGTCCTTAGCATCGTAGAAGATATCGGTATAAAAATACACGAGAAGGCAGACGCATTGAAGGAGGAAAATGAAAGTCAGTTGAAAAAACTAGCACATGAAATTGCAACATATACCGAACAAGTAAAACAGTATATGGTAAATATGGAAGACAAGAAAGATCGCAAAGAAAATGAACAATTATTCTTTGATTTAAAGAAAAATGGCAAGCTTGTTATCGACTCTGTTCCTCGCTTAGAGACAACCTTTAGGAATATTGCTGTCAAAAAATTTGAATTTAAATTTGATCCTTCCATCAAAGATATATTAATCAAGACCAGCAAAATAAATGTTGAGACACAATCACTTCTTTCTCAACCTAGAACAGAATCAGACAAGGAAAGGAACACCAGGGTTGTCAGAGAACGATATCACCAGTCACAAGTTGCAGATCAATATCTCTGGTGAACATCAAATCAATGGAGGATGATAATACATTCTGGGTAACTAGTATAATGGAACTTTCAGAAACAACACTTATCATGGCTGACTATAATAATGCCTGCCTGAAAGTGTTTGACATGATCAGTAACTCCATCACACAGAAACGGACCCTAACAGCAAAACCCTGGGATATCACTAAAGTTCCTGGCTGTCGTGTGGCTGTTTCATTTCCAAACGCTAAACAGATCCAATTCTTAAAAGCTGACCAGACCCTGGAACCTTCTGGAAATATTGACGTGCTTTCTGGATGTTTTGGTCTACACTGGGCTGGAGACAGGCTGGTTTGTGTTATTAACACCAGCCCAGCAAAGGTTCAAATACTTAGTATGACTGGTACTGTTTTCCAGACTATCCAGTATGATCCATCAGAGAAAGAGTTATTCTAGTATCGCTGGCACTTGACAGTCAGTAATGATAACAAGTTTATCTATGTAAGTGATCGTGACAACCATAACCTCACATGTATGACCACTACCGTCCAGTTTGTTTACCGGGACGAGCAGTTGAAGCATCCATATGGCGTGACTACCGGAGAGAACGGGTCTATCTACCTCTGTAGCTGAAGCACCAACACCATCCACGTGGTGTCCCTTGACGGCGCCAGACTCGCCATCATACAGTGTGAACAGTCCGCTGTCCAAAGTCCAACTGCTGTCTATTACACCCGCAACAACAGGACACTGTAAGTGTCGAAATACGATGATGATCATATCACAAGACTCTGTCTGCAATAATATCACAAGACTTAGTCTGTAATAGCATATTGAGCAGGCATATATTATATATATATATATATATATAAACAACATACCTTGTTTGCAGAAGAAACGAATTTTGTTTTATAATGTATATCTATCTTAAGCCAATTTCCTTCTTGTTGACATTGTCCGTTGGTCTTTACAGTGACTGACTAAAGAACTTCCATGTACAAATTGGAGATGATACATACGGTAATTAAGATTAGTGATTAACGTTTGTAAATATAATTTTATGATATTTTTTCTATCTTATTTTCTGTTTCTCATCGCATTTGTAATAAATTTATCAATACAGTTATTCAGTTAACAATAACAAAGTATAAGTATTGATTATTTCATTGATTTGCAAAGCGTTATTCATGCACGGATGCGAAATGCTGAAAAGATATAGAAGACGAATATGTAGAAAACACAGAAGAAGAATGAAGATAATGAAGAAAATAAGTAGCCCTAGGATATAATGATGATGATGAAGATCATGATGCTGATTATCATGATGATCATGATGATGAATTAAGGCAACATCAATAACAATTCTGTTTATTTAAAAAAGAACTGTCACTGCTTAAGTCATTAAAGTTCCATCCTAAGACAAGTTTCTGTTGATTAATAGTTGTCACTGTTTTAATGACTCAAATTAAACAGACATCCGAATATAAAAAAAAACTGTCACAGTTTTTAGCACTAGTCGGTAATCATCGTTATAAACAATTTTAAAGGTTTATACAAAACAATAGTTGTGTGTTTAAAACGTTCGTGATTTAACAAGATTCCAGACGTTTATAGTTATTATAAAGCAGATATATTTTGAAGCAACATCATTGTTAAACACAGAAACTTGAAACCTAAGCGGCAAAAAAATGGCGTTAAGGGTGGTATTCGACAGTTTGGGTTAAAATATTTTTATTCAAATGATCATATAAGTCATTGTTACCCGGGAAGTTCTTGCAAAAAGCTGCTCATTGGTGCCCTAGATCTGTGTTAACAGACATATATACCCATTCCTCATTGCAAACAGGTATTTCCTATCTGAGCCACGCTGCAGAGATAGCTATTTTTAACTATGACAACCACGTTACAACTCACTTTATATCGTTATCCGGGTAGTCCGCTCTGACCTCGGTATCTATTTTAGCAGAGATCACAATCGTTCTTATTTATAAATTTGGATTGATTGACGGTTTACGGTGATTTTATCGCAATTTCTACTATCTACCCATCTATGCAGTGTTCAAACCCGTCTTTATTTATACTAAAGTATACAGAATGGTCTAATTCCCCAAAGCAGTGGTAATGTATTGTTACATGATTTTGATATAGCCAAACTGTCGGATATCTACTCTAAACCCCCTTTTATAACATATTACATATAATGTTTTGAAACTCTCAACATATTTAAGGTATATTCATTCCCCATGCTTGCTTTACGGTAATCAAACTACAATAACAAAACATCACAGCAACACAAATTAACGACAACAACAACAACAGAAAAACACAACAAACTAAAGAACAAACAACAACAAAACAAGAACACAAGGTCAAACTTTTGTTACTTATACTTGATATAGGCAAACTATCGAATACCACATTCAATATGATTTACTTCCGCTGAATAAAAACTACATATATTCTGCATATCGGCCTGTTAATGTCTTAAGCACCAAATTTTAATCGTAATCGTAATGCATGGATTCAGTTTTAAATATTTGTTTTATTACTGCTCGGTGGCCTATACATGAATAAGTTATTGCTTTCTAAATTTTAATAAGATTAATTTCTTCTCAAAACAAATTTAAAGACAGACAAAAGTATCTGAAAAATACATAAAGATATGATAAGCATGAAAAATGAACAAATGAGACTTTCGGCTTAGACAAAACAAAGAAAAAACAACAACAAAAACTGAACAAAAACAAACAAACAACAAAAACACTATAAACAAAAACAAAGAATAAAACAGAAACGCACTCGCATTCACACATACATACACCCTAAAAACAGCAGCATCAACAAACAAAACAAAAACACATACACACAAAAAAAAAAAACAGCAATAAACACATGATAGTTAGGGAAAAACATCCATTGAGCAGTTTAAAAATAGAATAGTATCACTTCATATATGGGATATAGATATATTGCAATATCAATATTAAAAAATCACAATCTTTGAAACTCATTGGGAACCCTATAAAAATATTATACACTACACCAACTTTACTGTCTTTATCAGATGTAAACTCGTTCCACTTATTTTATTATTATTTATGTATTTATTTATTGACTTGAGTAACCTACCAAATGATAAACCATATCCGCATCCACACCACTATACATATTGGCCTTTCCAAAAACATGATTTATCTGACCCTACGTTTTGTTATAGACCTTTCCTAAAACATGATTTATCTTCCCCTACAGTTTGCTATTCAATTAAGATTTAACTACCGGAAAACGCGCACCTGTTACTTCCGTGTAGTAACTCAAATCTGAACGCCCACATAGTATTCTGTGGTAAAATGATTAATGGAGTGAGACTTTTCTTATATCGATTTCCTGTTGTATTGATTTCCTGTTTATGCCGCGACAGTTCGCAGCAAAAAACATAAACAAAACAAAACAACAGTTCTGTCGCTTTGGAAAGGCATACCCAGGTATTATGATCTGTTTTTATTCTTCACATTTGCAGTGGGAATGGATTACTTTACATCTTACATACACAAAGTTATCCCCAATGCTGGCGTGTTCTATGCTGTGGACATGTTGATTTACAGATGTTCCGCTACCTCGTTTGGCAGCGCCTGTGTATAGTCAATAGTCGGGATTTTATGTGTCGATATGCTATTGTTAATTTTACTTATGCATTAGATTCGCAAAAATTGCACTAAGAAAAATTCTAACATTAGTCTAAGAACTATGCCCAGTTAACACACAATGATTTCACGAAAGAAAAGTGACGTTAAAATCAATTAGCGAAACAATAAACATACCGGCAGATTAGCACTCTGTAACTTCTATCGTCTCCTCCCTGTTTGTCTGCTCCCTCCTCTTAAGTATGTCTTTTTTTAACCCATTTTGTATTCATATACATGATTCTTTTTTGGACCGGAACTAACAGTTATGTATCAATATTGGAATTATATAACTTGCCTCATGTTGTACAACGTTGCATCTGAGACGTAATAAATGTATTGTCTGTCTGTCGGTCAGCACTTTATTTCACACCTGTTTACTTTTTCATATTATCAATAATTACCCATTAAAATACTTTAAATGTGACAGTCAATTAACAACAGTCACACTTTAGTTTTCGTGACATTTTTATTTTCACATACACACATAGTTGCCTGTAAAAATACAGTTTTAACATGCAACTTTATTTAAATGTTTCCTTTATACTCGTTCTCCGTGTTATTTTAATAATAACGTTTAATATATAACCTGTACATTCTGATCGTTGAATAAACTTATATACAAAATATCAAAAAATATCAATCTGTTCAAGAAAGGTTAACAATGACAACAAATACTATTTTAAATTTTATAATACTTTAAAAAGGCCATGGTTGTAAACTGACAACAAAGATAACTTTATTTAATACTAGTGTTACCTTATAAAATACACACTGTAGTGTCTATGTGTAGTAAACGGTATATTCGTACGACTATGTTACATCTATTGCAATCTTATACGCCTGAATGCCTTCGGGATTTTTTATATCAGCAACACAGGACATACATGTTGATATGTACTCAGTCAGCTAGTATTTTCTCAAATTAAAAAAAGGAATAGTTTTATTTTAGTTGACATCCTACGTTGCCATTGATTGTTATAAACTTAGATTTTTCGTCTGATGCATCCGCCATCGTTCCAAAAGAATTTCTACCCAGAGCCGAAGCGTTCCGGAAGTTCGACAATTATTAAAGGGACGTAACTCACTTTTCGGCAAGGCCAGAAATCAGCCTATTGAGAGTTATCTCCCTTGTCCGATATTACGCAGCTGTTTCAGCCATGCCAGCCAAGAAGAACTTACAATACCTCCAAAGGCCAATGGTTACAATTGTCGAATTATACAATAATTAAATCTGGCATTGAGCTAATTAAGGGTCGGGTCTGGTCATTTATTTCTATTTTACTGCATTTGATTAGAACATGGGAACGTTGATTTATAAAAAACGTATTTCCTCCAATCTAGCCAAAATACATTCAATGCACTACAATCACGATACAGTGTTTAAATGAATTAATTAGGTAGACATGTGAATGTATAATACGTAATCATTTGGGTATTTTATTACAATGATCATGTTTTCCTTAAACATGCGATTGTGCGTGTCATTTAAAATACATGAAATATTTTGTTTTGCAAATACAATATCCATGTGACATCAGTATAATTAGACATATTTCCAAACACTCTTATTTCAGTCACAGTAAAAGCGAGTCCATTGCCGACAAGGAAAGAAGCCATAAAATCACTGAGATAATGACCGCATTTGGTGGCGTAATGATAAGGCAATCGATCAGTTGCCATATGCCACTTAACTTATGGACCCACAGAAGTTTTATTGCCCTTATTAATGTAGCAGCACTTAGGGACGTCTATTCAAATTAGAGGACCAAAGTGGTCAAGGAATGGTAGTGTGCACAGATCTTGCTACTTTGTAACAGTATAATTACTGCACAGGTTCATAAATATATAAGTATATGCCAAAATAGATTCCTTTGTCAATATTGTAAAGTAAAACATGCTTTGCTATTGGTAAGTGTAAGTGCAATTCTATGAATTCCTATGAAAAAGAAATCATGTTAAAACACTACATATTATAATACTGTACATAATTTCAATCATGTAACATAAGTTTTATGCCAGTCTAAATCGAGATGATCTGCAGCTAAAGAATGTAAGTCCCATCCCTGTTCAGCTGAAAGGTCAGACACCAGTTGAGTATGCATCTGACAATGATATACAGAACCTTCTACAGTCAACCATCCAGTACCTAGAAGACAGGTTCAAAGACTTCAAGGAAAAGCCACTTAAAAGTTTCAGTGTGTTTAACTTCCTATATTGGCCAAGAGAAGAATAAGACCTCTTGAAGTTTGGAAGAACTGAGATCAGAGACCTCCTGGAACATTTTGCCCCCCCCCCCCCCCTACTTACTGAGGATGAGAAATCTAACATCATGAGGGAATGGACTGTCCTTAAAAACCGTCTGAAGAAACAAAGAACTGACCAGCTTTCAGTGGTATATAGTGAACTCCTCCAGGCACAGCCGGATGAAATCAAGAACATTTTCCCCCTGGTGAACATCATGATTACCCTTTCACCCCCAACAGCTGAATGCGAGAGACAGTTCTCAGGTAAATGATATATGGTGAAAGCAAATATGTTAAAATGTATAAAATAATGCAAAATAAAATTAGTTTAGAATAATACATGGCAAATTCATTTTAAATAATTCAATACCAGTCTCTTAAAATTGTATTCAGAAAATTATCATGTTTTCTATTTATTTTTTAGCTTTGAACATTATCAAGACGTGTCTGAGGACGAATCTCAAACAGGAGACATTGGAAGCCTTGATGAGGGTCAAAAGTGATGGTCCAGATCTCAGCCAGTAAAATCCCACAGCAGCCATACACCTGTGGATGAGTAGCGGTCCAGGAACAAGACATCTGTCCGGACACCAGAAACCACAGAAACATTGATTACTGTGTGACTGTGGATTCATAACTCCAAGAACAATGGAGAGTTAAAGTATTATATACTAATAGATATGTGTCTATATAAATATAGTGTGACCTGTACAGTGTACTCTTGGAGAGTTACCCGTACTTACCTCAGATCTTGACTACTTTATGTGTTATTTATTTACTGTGCACATTTTAGAATAAGAATAAACTAGCATTCATTTATAATGTTGTATTATGGAATAAAATGCATTGATGTTGAACACATAACATCCCCATCTTTGTTATTTAAACCCGATAGGCATATCGGTTTGTTTCTTTTTCTGTCATATTTCATAGGATATCACAGACTTTTTTAATCATACATATCCCAACTACCACCTTTAAGATCTTTCTTTTACTGCAAGACTCGTACAATTTTTATCAATTTTTAAGCTTAAATAGAGATATTGTACTTATAATGTTTTCTTATTTATTATTGCTTATAAGTTTTCTCTTAAACAGTATATGTTGCAAACTTTTGATAAATGACAATTTGAAACAGCTTTTCTATGACACAATTTCATTTGCTATGTCATCTTTTAACCTTTGTTTTTAGAAACTATATTATCGTGTGTGTCGCCCAATCCACACACCCCCCCCCCCCCCCCCCCCCACCCCCACACACACACACACACCCAATCCCGCACTAACCTCACTACTAACAAAATATCGCTACTTTATTAACACCACCTCTATTCTAGAATTTCACTTGTTTGACCGAATTTAACATAGTAATATATCAAAACAAATTGTACAGATCCTAATTTTGTACATGTATGTACATGAGTGTTTATAAAGTATTGTCTGTCTGTCTGTCTGTCTGTCTGTCTGTCTGTCTGTCTGTCTGTCTGTCTGTCTGTCTGTCTGTCTGTCTGTCTGTCTGTCGACTATGTGAAATTTCAAAAGTACCATGTTGATTAAAACTAAGTGCGGTTCATACACTTTCTTCATTCGTTGATACGCATTTGTTATAATGAGTAATGATGTAGAATAATTTATGTTAGCATTTTTAATTAATGCAGTATAACTCTTCCATTATTTAACAAGCTTTAACAAACACAATGAAACCCGTTACATTACTTTTTTCCCCCGATTATTTTAGCAGTTAATTAATACTATCCACAAATTATCTTTAATATCTTCAATTTATTATAATGTATATATATATATATATATATATATATATATATATATATATATATATATATATATATATATATATATATTTACATTTTTTTTATAAATTCCTTTTGGTAAATGTGAGAATGCTATAAATTTCCTCCAGTGTACAAAAATGTCTTAACGTAATTGTGGTTTCTTTATACCCGGACAGTTGGTAAATCAAATGTTCAATTGTGTATGTTTTCCAAGACACGTAATTTATTTAAATCCCAAGTTGACAAGATATTTACTAAATTCAGGAGGAAATAAAACAGCTAATTCATCTTCATGGACACAATTAGAAAAATATAAACCTAAACAATATTTTTTCTGTGACTTTTTATTTACAATGAATATAACAAATGAATCATTTAAACAAACAAAATCATTGATCAATAACAAATGTTAATTATTTTTATTATTGATTAGGATCATTGATCAGTTATTGGCGACGCTATAAAAATGGACTTGCGAGCGGATCTCCTCGGCGATTCTCGTTCATGCTAGAGAAAAGGCGAGCGAAAATGGGCGAGGTGTTCCGAATTTCGGAAGTTCTGCGATTTACACGTTCTCTATATACGGGTGCTTATTCGGTAAGTGGTGTTATTTTTATATTTTTATTATTTGTATTTATTCTTGGCTTGTAAGTTCGACTCAAACGAGGTATTTTTACTCTTAAATTTCTAAACATTAATGTACATCTGATGACAATACCTGTTAATGAAGACATGTTTGTCCCTTTTTTAGAATTGTACATATAAGTAGCCATATATATTAGAATAAAATTATTCCAGTGGTTTTAATGTTTACTTAATAATTTAAATCAATCATCTCTAAATTTCTAATAAATATTAGTTTTCTTTGTTGCGTCGCCCTTTGATGCTTCGCATCAATGCTTTTCTTGTACAAAATTATTATCCTTAATACAGACAAAATCAATAAAAATGTTTTAAAAGTAGAGACCACTCGCAAAATCTTTGCCATTTCTACGCAACAGTCATATGCGGATACCACCGAGGAGTTTCGAAAGTCGTGGTTATTACAACTGCCCACTCCAAAGTTTCTCACAATTACCATCAAGGACGCCGCGCTTCAGCGCTGACGCCAGTGAATATGGATAATCTTTGTCGCCGAGAATACAAGCTGTTTGGACTCATGGAGAAAGTTGCTAAAATGAAGGAAATGGCTATTTTGGGCTGCTACATTTCAAAGTTGTCTAGAGAGCATGCACGCAGACCACCTAGCACGACTAGCTGCTGATCGTTTAATAAGGACCCCCACCCCTATAAAAGACACAACATGAATCCTCCTTCTATCATTCACAAGACGTCGCTCAGCCTGGCTTATAATATAACAATACTCCGATAATAGAACACGAAAAAGAATTTGTTTTAAGTTAAATGTATTTATTCTCATGTACAACAAAACGGCCACGTGAAATCCTGTGCATTTTATATTTAGCGAAGGAACTGTATCATTAGTTAACTTCAAAATGTACATTGTAATCTATTTGCCCTTAATTTATAACTACCTGGGTATATACAATACTTCTATATACACGTTATGCATTGTTTATTTCATCGCAGTTGAGATCCATGTTTACTCTTATCTCAATTACTAGCACCTAAATCTGCATGGGTTTAAAAAATATAGTGAACATATCGAACGACTTTATTCACGTCCTTGATCACGTAAATTTGAATGGCGGAACATGCCGTTTAAACACGAGATAAAATCGGTTCGTATATAAACCGATATATATATACTGTTTCGCTATAAGGACTTGATTTTTAACACAAGCTGTTTTGTTGAACACATTTGCATAAACTGCGTTATAAGTGTTGATGTACTACAGTCTTAAAGAAGGCAGTTCTATGGACAAAGAACAGAGACTGGGACGGAAATCTTATTCAACCAGGAGGCAGTGACATGGTGACGACAGACCAGTAGGAATGATAATGAACAATTAGAACAAGGTGCAGGTGAGAAATTCAATGCTTTTTATTTGCTTTGTTTAAACAATCAATAACATTTTGCAAATGTTCAAAGCATAAATAATTTATACATATAACGTAAGAACTCAAAGCTAGAACATTTTTTGCGCGAAATTAAGATTTCATGTAGACAACACCTCAACCACCAACAACAACATCATCATCAAAGTAAATAACATAGAAAAACGCGTTATCTGGAATGAAATGTCATGAACAATATATCTTTTCACATAAGAGATTTCATATCAATATTTATAGGTTCAAAGTTAATGCAGGCTTATTTATGTAATACTGTACTAGTACTAAATTATGTAGATTTTCCGAAAATAGGTCATTTGATTTTTCGAAAGTAGGTAATTTGATTTTTCGAAAATATGTCATTTGGTTTTTTCGATGATGCATCTGAAAAAATAATCTGTCCTTAGTTGTGTTTTTAAAAAGTCCAAAACATTTGAGATTACAATCGCGCCATGCTTAAAGATCATGATCATCATGATCAGCAGCATCGACAAGGGATTTATTATTATTATCATCATCATAATCATCATCATAATCATCATCATCATTATCATCATCATTCATCATAACCTTCATCACCACCATTATCATCATTAAGAACACCATCATCACCGTCGTCTTTCTCCTTCTCCTCCTCCTCCTCATCAGCATTACCATCATCAGAAGGACATATTTCCGTATAAATGACATGCTTTTCCCGTATATACACTTACTGGAAGAGTAGTGTTCAAGTAGATTTTCAGGAAAGAGGCCTTGTGATTTGTTGAAAATGGATCTGGTATTATCATCATCATCATTGTTATAAAGGACACGTTATATAAAACAACGTTATTATTATCGTCAGCATTACAATAATAGACAGCATCATCAACATAACAGCAACATTAGCGGCAGGTGCAGCAGAATGAAGATTTTCATCCTTATAATCCTCTTCATCCTCCTCATCATCATCGTCATAATAAGTACGATCATCATCATCATCATCATAATCATCGTGTTAATAATCACCTTCATTATTATTCTATTTTTTTCAATCAAGATCGTTTTGTTCGCCGGAATCGGAAGAAGAAAATTCCTATAATGTAGTTCGCACAAAACTTAAACAATGCCATCGTTTGACAGCTGCTTGTCTGCTGCGCTTGATAAATTAAAATTGGATGATTTAAATTTGAAGCCGCCACAAATTAAAGTTTTACAGGTATCGTACTGTAGTAACCTGTCATCCGAGCTGCCATCTTTTTTGACGTCTGTTACAAAAGAAGTTCCATTTAAGGAAATGGACGAAGTGATCCGACTACCTACATACATCCGAGAGTTGATTCGTGAATTATCCGGTGTTTTCCGATTGGCTCGCTTCTCGCCGTTCTTTTGGAAATGTGTACTTAACGGTACAGAGTATATTATATGTAAATGCATGGTCGGTCTCTAGCAAACATGTTTCTTCGTGAGTAGAAAGTCACTTCTGATACCAACTTCTATAGTTAAAATAGTAAAATTTTAAAGCATAGGACAGGTACATATCAATTGGGCATGTCAACTCGTATTAGTGTTGTTGTTAAAAAAAAGAAAAAGAAAACTACTTACCGTCCCATATTTTTCTGGGCATGTCACCAGAAAAAAAACCCTCTTACATGCAACATAGTTTATGACGTCATCGTGTCTACGGTAGTCGCACAGGTATTTATTTGACTGAGCATTAGTATTTAGTCGGTCTGATTGTTAATGGGGTTCTCTATACTTGACCGTTTAATCGACTACTCAGTGTTCGTTTAATTTTGAATTTTCCTTTTCAAACAACTGTTTTACTTTTCAAAAAACTGTTTTACCACAATGTTGAAAGTGATTTCCAAAGAAGCAATACTTTGTTTAGCATTAATGTTAAATGAATAAACGAAAGTAAAGGCTGTTTAATAACATAATAACATTACCTCAATTATTATACATTACACAATGTGTTTAATATTTTGGTTAAAATGTCCATTATTTCCAAATATATAGATTTGCGCGATGGGAATTTCAGCTACCAATCGACGTCAGAGCTGATTACCTGTATGATAGTGTAACGTGATTGTAAAAGTATGTTGTCACGTGGTTTTATTTGTTTAAAACTGAGCTTGGCTGAGATATGATAAGAGGTTTTTTTATAACGATAAGTGGACTTTACTTTTCAAATGAATGGGGGGAGGGGGCACCAATAATCGCTGGATCTTTTCAGGTAACAATATTAATTTTGCTTGCACGAGAGCTAATAATGGTCCAACATGTCATAGACTATCTTCAAAGGTTATCATAAGCATTTTTCAAAACAAACCCTCGTATCAAAATTGCGTTACGGTTGTCATCGAAACCGTAACTTTTCCTAAGGACAAAAAAAGGTTATTAGTTTAATATGGGGTTTTACACACCCTTAATGTTAGGTGTCTGACAGTTTAGACATTTTTTCCTATCATGCAGCCAAAAATTGTTAGCTTGAAAAGATCCTGTGAAAGCTATTTGTTGGTGCATTACAACCATGTGAAATGTAAAGCATAACATCCCGTTTGTCAATATAAAAAGTACATCTGTCCGACCCACGCTGCACAGTTCGTAATATTTAAACTAAGAAACCCACCTGCCTACGTACTTTTGATATTACATTACATGATCATTCCGATAATCAGCTCTGATGTCGATATAAATTTTTGCTGAAATCCCCATCGTGCTTAGATTTGGAAAGAATGGACATTTAGAGCAAGTTTCATGATTTGTTCTGTCAAAAATGACAAACTATTGAAAATAGTTAATGCTTAGATTATATTATGAGTTTATGTAACAATAATACCCAGATTCTTCCATTTATTATTACATGTATTTTAAAGTAAATGAACCCTCTGAATACTTAGAATTTCAGATTAAGAGATGAAGCTTTTACAACTCAGCAATCAAACACTTAGATTTGTGAGTGTGTGTGTGTGTGCGTGTACGCGCGCGTGTGTGTGTGTGCACTTAATCAAACATTTAGAGTAATTTACTTGTACTTAATTTGTTTCTACCTGTCCCTGGATATTTAAAAAATAACTTTAATTTCACAACGTCATTTACACTTCATGCAGCATATAGTTTATCTTCGTTGAGTCTAATCTATACTTCTCAACAGGGTATACCTGCACGGGTTATAAACTATATCGAAACTTGATATATGACTGTATTTAAATCAATGTTCGTGTAACTTTGGGTGTCGGAACATGCCGATAAAAGCTGGGGTAAAGTCGGAAGTTTTTTGAATGTAAATAAACAAAGTTTTCCGAACAATATCGAGTAGTTACGGAACCACAATCTACTTGTGTTATCGATTCGTAGATAGGACTAGAACACAGGTGTTTGCAGCGTACACAATTGAAATGATAGTGAATTGACTGGTATATTTGTGTCAATGTACTGCAGTCTTAAAGAATAGCTGTAAAAGCACAGATCGGAATGAAATCCAATTTAATTTAATTGTGTTCAAGTTGGAATCAGTGACGTAGTGACGATAGAACGAGAAGGAATTATCATGGACAGTTAGAACACGAAATAGGTGAGAACATTAATACTGAATTATTTACGTTTAACGTTTAATTATAATCAATAGCATCTGAAAATGTTCGGAACATCAATACTTTAATTCTAAGTATTACGTACTTACAACAAAGAAACATGTTCACCCACAAACCCATCTTTCTATGTAGAAACAATAACAATTAAAACAACACATAAACAACGCCGTATCTGGAGTGAAATGTTCTTTACTATATACCCTTACATATATCATTCTAGATGTCCATATTTATATGATCAACGTTATTGGAGGCTTATTTTGTTATACTGATAAATTAACCACATTGACCTGTCGTTTAGTATAGTAAAGGTAGTTTCTCGGGAAAATAGTTCATTTGGTTTTCTGAAAATGCGTCTGAACATGCACTCTAAATTCGTGTCTGTTTTTATTTAAAAATAACAAATAACATTCATTATCGTTTTAAACATCATGGTCATGATCATCGTCATCATCACTATCAACAGAAGAATTTGTTTTCATATAATTAATCCGAGTCATCAATAAAAACAATATCATACTTTTCTGTCTCACCCTTTTTCAGAATATATCTTTTTCTCAGAAAAACATTAACATTTAAATCAATATCAATAACTTTCATAAATTAACTTTGTATAACTGTTATGTTTCAGTCATAATGAATGAAGTATCCGGACGTGGGGCATCTTCCCCAGGCACACAGCCAGATCCCCATGGTCACAACAACTGTGACGAGTGTGCTGAATCGGAAAACATGGTTACTGCTTCTGGTTTTTGTGCAAATTGTACTGATTTTCTTTGCAAATCATGCATTGAGCAGCATAAGAAAGCCAGATCGTCAAGAAATCACGAAATTCTTGAGGGTAAAGACATGCCAACCATTAAGCCAAGAAAATCCGATGTGGAGAAATGCACCATGCACCCCGGGAAGTCGATTGAGGCATATTGTCCTGATGATGACACATTTGGATGCTCGCTGTGTTTTACGGTTGGCCACAGATCCTGTCAGAATGTCGCTCTACTGTCTGATTTGGCACGTGGAGTAGAAACAAGCAAAGAGTTTCTAGATGTCCAAAATGCTGCTGACAGATACAAGAAATTAGAGGAGGAGTACAAGCAAGTCATCACGAAATATTTGTCCAAGAACGATGAATGGCACAGTATAACCTTGGAGAGATTTCAACAATTTCGATCAGAGGTCCTTAGCATCGTAGAAGAAATCGGGATAAAAGTACACAAGGAGGCAGACGCATTGAAAGAGGAAAATAAAAGACAGCTGGATAAACTAGCACATCAAATTGCAACATATACCGAACAAGTAAAACAGTATATGGTAAATATGGACGACAAGAAAGATCGCAAGGAAAATGAACAATTATTCATTGATTTAAAGAAAAATGGCAGGCTTGTTATTGACTCTGTTCCTCGCTTAGAGACAATCTATAAGGATATTTCTGTCAAAAAAATTGAATTTGAATTTGATCCTTCCATCAAAGAGATATTAATCAGGACTAACAAAATAAATGTTGAGACAGCTTCACTTCTTTCTCAACCTAAAACAGAATCAGACGAGGAAAGTAACACCAGTGTTCACAGAGCTCTATCACCAGCCACAAGATGCAAATCAATATCTCTGGTGAACATCAAATCAAAGATAAAAGATAAATCAATCTGGGTCACTAGCATAATGGAACTTTCAGAAACAAAACTTATCATGGCTGACCATAATAATGCCTGCCTGAAAGTGTTTGACATAACCAGTAACTCCATCACACAGAGACGGTCCCTAACAGCAAAACCCTGGGATATCACTGAAGTTCCCGGGTGTCGTGTGGCTGTTTCATTTCCAGACGCTAAACACATCCAATTATTCAAAGCTGACCAGACCCTGGAACCTTGTGGAAGTATTGACGTACCTTCTGGATGTCATGGTTTACACTGTACTGGAGACAGGCTGGTTGTATCTAACACCACTCCACCAAAGGTTCTGATACTTAGTATGACTGGTACGGTCCTCCAGACTATCCAGCATGATCCATCAGGGAAAGAGTTATTCCAGCGTCCCTGGTACTTGACAGTCAGTAATGACAACCAGCTGATCTATGTTAGTGATCGTGACAACCATAACCTCACATGTATGACTACTACCGGCGTGGTCCAGTGGGTTTACCGGGACGAGCAGCTGCAGTATCCATATGGCGTGACTACCGCAGAGGACGGGTCTATCTACCTCTGTAGCTTTGGAACCAACACCATCCACTTGGTGTCCCGTGAGGGTGCCAGACTCGCCATCATACAGTGTGAACAGTCCAGTATTCTGAAACCAACTGCTGTGTATTACACCCGCAACAACCGGACATTGTATGTGTCGAAATACGATGATGATCATATCACAAGACTCAATCTGCGATATTATCAGACTTATTCTGTAACAGCTTATTGAGCTGGCATATATTATATTATATTATATTATATTATATTATATTATATTATATTATATTATATTATATTATATTATATTATATTATATTATATTATATTATATTATATTATATTATATTATATTATATTATATTATATTATATTAAACAACATATATTATGCAGAAGAAACGAATATTTCTTATAATGTACATCTATATTAAGCCAATTTTACTTCTTGTTGACATTGACCGTTGGTCTTTACAGTGACTGACTAAAGTGCTTCCATGTTCAACTGGGAGATGATACATACGGTAATTAAGATTACTGAGTAACGTTTGTAAATATAATTTTATGATATTTTTTGTATCTTATTTTCTGTTTCTCATCACATTTTTAATAAATTTACCAATACAGTTATTCAGGAAACAATAACAAAGTATAAGTATTGATTATTTCATTGATTTGCAAAGCTTTATTCATGCACGGATGCGAAATGCTGAAAAGATATAGAAGACGAATATGTAGAAGGCACAGAAGAAGAATGAAGATAATGAAGAAAATAAGTAGCCCTAGGATATAATGATGATGATGCTGATTATCATGATGATCATGATGATGAATTAAGGCAACATTAATAAAATATATCTGTTTATTAAAAAAACTGTCACTGCTTAAGTCATTAAAGTTCCATCCTAAGACATGTTTCTGTTGATTAATAGTTGTCAATGTTTTAATGACTCAAATTAAACAGACATCCAAATATATAAAAAAACTGTCACTGTTCTTATCACTAGTCGGTAATCATCGTTAAACACAATTTTAAAGGTTTATACAATAGTTGTATGTTTAAAACGTTCGTGATTTAACGAGATTCCAGACGTGCTGTATCTTGTAAGTAGTTATTATTAAGCAGATATATTTTGAAGCAACATCATTGTTACACACAGAAGCCTGAAACATAAGCGGCAAAAACTGGCTTTAGGGGTGGTATTCGACAGTTTGGGTTAAAATATTTTTTTTCTCAAATGACCATATAAGTCATTTTTACCCGGGAAGTTCTTGCAAAAAAGCTGTTCATTGGTGCCCTAGATCTGTGTGAACAGTGAAACATAAATCCTTATTCCTCATTGCAGACAGGTAGTTCCTATCTGAGCAACGCTGCAGAGAGAGCTATTTTTAACTAGAAAAAACACGTGACAACTTCCTTTATATCGTTAGCCGGGCAAGCAGCTCTGACCTAGGTATCTGTTTTTAGCAGAGATCACTATCGTGCTTATTTATAAATTTTGGAATGATTGACTGTTTACGGTGATTTTATCGCGATTTGTACTGTCTACCCATCTATGCAGTGTTCAAACCGGTCTTTATTTATACTAAAGTATACAGAATGCTCTAATTCCCCAAAGCAATGGTAATGTATTGTTACATGATTTTGACATAGGAAAACTGCCGGATATCTACTTTAAACCCCCTTTTATGGTGAACATATTACATATAATGTTTTGAAACTCTCAACAGTTTTAAGATATATTCATTCCCCATGTGTGCTTTACGCTAATCAAACTACAATAACAAAACAGCACAGCAACAAAAATAAACAACAACACAAAAACACAACAAACTAAAGAACAAACAAAAACAAAACAAGAACATATGGTCAAACTTTTGTTACTAATATTTGATATAGGCAAACTATCGGATACCACATTCAATATGTTTTACTTCCGCTGAATAAAAAATACATATATTCTGCATATCGGCCTGTTAATGTCTTAAGCTTCAAATTTTAATCGAAATCGTAATGCATGGATTCAGTTTTAAATATTTGTTTTATTACTTCTCGGTGGCCAATACATGATTAAGTTATAGCTTTCTAAATTTTAAGAAAATTAATTTCTTCTCAAAACAAATTTAAAGACAGACAAAAGTATCTGAAAAATACATAAAAAATATAATAAGCATGCAAATTTATCAGATGAGCCTTTCGGCTTAGGCAAAACAAAGAAAAAAACAACAACAAAAACAGAACAAAAACAAACAAACAAACAAAAAACTATAATCAAAATCAAAGAATAAAACAGAAAAACACTCACATTCACAAACACATACACCCCAAAAACAGCAGCAACAACAAACAAAACAAAAACACATACACCAAAAAAAACAACAGTAATAAACAAATAATAGTTAGGGAAAAACATCCATTGAGCAGTTTAAGCAGTTTAAAAGTAAAATACTTTCACTTCATATGGGATATAGATATATTGCAATATGAATATTAAAAATCACAATCTTTGACACTATTATACACTACACTAACTTTACTGTATTTATCAGATGTAAACTTGTTCCACTTATTTTATTATTATTTATGTACACACACACACACACACACACATAGTTGCCTGTAAAAATACAGTTTTAACATGCAACTTTATTTAAATGTTTCCTTTATATTCGTTCTCCATGTTATTTTAATAATAACATTTAATATATAACCTGTACATTCTGGTCGTTTAATAAACTTATATACAAAATATCAATCTGTTCAAGAAGGGTTAAAAATGACAACAAATACTTTTTTTTAAATTTTATAATAGTTGAATAGTCCATGGTTGTAAACTGACAACAAAGACAACTTTATTTAATAATAGTGTTACATTATAATATACACACTGTAGTGGCTATGTGTTGTAAACGGTATATTCGTACGACTATGTTACATCTATTGCAATCGCCTGGATGCCTTCGGTTATTTTTTATATCAGCAACACAGGAAATACATGTTGATATGTACTCAGTCAGCCATTATTTTCTCAAATTAAAAGGAATGGTTTTATTTATGTTGACGTCCTACGTTACCATTGATTATAATAAACTTGGACTTTTCGTCTGATGCGTCCGACATCTTACCAAAAGAATTTCTATCCAGAGCCGAAGCGTTCCGGAAGTTCGACAATTATTAAAGGGACATAACTTACTTTTCGTCAAGGCCAGAAATCAGACTTTTGAGAGTTATCTCTCTTGTCCGATAATACGATGCTGTTTCAGCCATGCCAGCCCAGAAGAATTTATACGTTACCTCCCATGGCCAATGGTTACAATTGTCGAATTGAATAATAATTGTATATGGCATTGCGCTAATAATTCAATCTAGCCAAAATTCATTTTATGCACTACCATCAGGATACAGCGTTTAAAGTAACTTATTATGTAGACATGTGAATGTATTATTCGTTTTCAATTAGGCATTTTATTACGATCAACGTGTTTTCCTTAAACATGCTATCGTACATGTCAATTAAAAAACATGAAATATTTTTTTGCAAATACAATATCCATGTGACATCAATATAATTAGACATATTTCCAAACACTCTTATTTCAGTCACAGTAAAAACGAGTCCATTGCCGACTAGTAAAGAAGCCATAAAATCATTGAAGTGATGACCGCATTTGGTAGCGTAATAATAAGGCAATCGATCAGTTGTCATATGCCACTTAACTTATGGACCCACCGAAGTTTAATTGCTCTGATTAATGTAGCAGCTCTTAGGGACGTCTATTCAAATTAGAGGACCAAAGTGGTCAAGGAATGGTAGTGTGAACAGATCTTGCTACTTTGTAACAGAATAATTACTGCACTGGTTCATAAATATATAAGTATATGCCAACATAGATTCCTTAAACAATATTGTAAAGTAAAACATTCTTTGCTATTGGTAAGTGTAAGTGCAATTCTATGAATTCCTATGAAAAAAGAAAAGCATGTTAAAACACTACAAATTATAATACTGTACATAATTTCAATCAGGTCGAACACATAACATCCCCATCTCTGTTATTTAAACTCGATAGGCATATCGTTTTGTTTCTTTTTCTGTCATATTTCATAGAGTTTGTTCAACCCCACAATATAGCATACATACACTTGGATCTTGAACAATACCTGTGTGACAGACTGTGGCAGTCTAGCTTATCAGAAAACAGGTGCCCACACATGCTGGGTGGGTGAATAAATGGGGGTGGGGGGGGTCACTTATATAAGGGTTTTGAGATGCCTTTACCGTAATTATGGTTTCTTTATACCCAGACAGTTGGTAAATCAATTGTTTAATTGTGTATGTTTTCCAAGACATGTAACTTATTTAAATCCCAAGTTGACAAGCTATTTACTAAATTCAGTAGGAAATAAAACAGCTACAGCAACTTCTTAGACACAATTATAAAACTATAAACCTCAAAAATAAATCGGGTTGTTTCGGAAGCAGATATGAACGTGTGACAAAACACAATAATTATCGACCTTACAAATACTGAGCGATGCCTTTTCAATTACGATGATTTAAAAGAAGATTTTCTATTTTAATCAATTAATACTTATGCGAAGGATTTTGTTCGCATTAGCAATTTAGAATACGATGTTTAGACAGCTGTGGTAAATTTTGTATAGGAGGCTTTTGCTGTTGTTATTTTTACTAATTATCGAATGACTTAGGGTAAATTATACGTTTTAAAAAAATGTTGTATATTTATACACGATATAATTTCTCACAACGTTGGTAGTGTATATAGTTTACAGCAACATCCCAGTGGCTGGACTTACGATGTGACCGGCCGCAATAGCTCAGGTGGTAGAGCGTCGGCTTGCGGATCGGGAGGTCGTGGGTTCGAACCCGGGCCGGGTCATACCAAAGACATTAAAGTTAGTAGTAGTGGCTTCCCTCCTAACGCTCGGGGCTAAGGGGGCAGCATTACGCCTGACTCGTCAGTGTCAGTATAATGGACCGGCCGGGTTCAGTCCCTGGGCACCTCATAAGTGTCCCTGTGCTATAGTGATAGAAATGTCGCTGCGCAGTATCGGTAAAAATGCCGGCTAATCCCACATTAATCTTTAATTATGTTGTAAAAAGTTATAATGAAATATTTTAACGACTCCTTGTACGCAATGTAAAATAAAATACCGCCAAGTCTATTACAAAATCAAACAAGAGTTTTATAAATCGACAAAATACATATTTCTGTTGGTGTGGTGACATATGTGTAATTGCGACAAAAACTTCAGGATTCTTACTTCTGAGTTTATTATACATTCTACTGCCAACTATATGCAGCATAAGCATTGTACAGCCCTGCACAGCCACTGAATGGAGGGCGGTCACGTGACAATACAATGGCGGCCTCCATTAATTTAAAAAAAAAATGGCATTGTCTATACACATAGATGTAAGTCTACTACTTTTTACGCTTGAAAATGTTTCAGAAAGAAAACTAACATCTCAAAAACCTTCACTCTTTTATCATTACTAACTGAAGTTGTTTTGTTTTTCATCAGTTTTACCTTATTTTCCCTTCTCACTTTGCTTTTGTAACACAATATAATAAAAACATATACACCATAAGCGCAACAACAGCAAGAAAAACACACACTTAATGCATTTAGCAATTATATTTGAAAAACAACAACAACAACAACAACAAATGAATGTATCTGCTCTCTTTTCTAAATAATAATAATTAATTAATAATTAATAACAAAAATATTTACAGTTATTACAGGTACACTACTTTTCGTTTTTGTTTTGTTTATTGTTTGTTTATTGTTATTTTTTGTTTATTTAATATATAATTTATATATATTGTTAAATATATATTAATATGTAATAATATTAGTTCTTAGTATCGCTGGCAACGTATGGCACACTGTGCGCAGTTATCACTTCAGTGACATACAACGGATCCATTTGGTTCCGCCTTTTAAACTGTAATTTCAGTATGTAATTGTAAGTTTTTTCCCCAGAAATCAAAAGAACATGTTCATGTATTAATTTAACATTTTTGAAAACTATATACCTCTTAGATTGCTAATAATTATTCAGCCATTTGTTTTTACCTTTCGAAACTCCTAACATTATGGCAAGATTTTACAGTTACCTGCACAATTGTAGGTACAAATAAAATATAAATAAGACATTAATACGGAAATTCAAATCATGACGACCATTTTTATACATTTTTGGTTGTTAATGTATATATTTGTACTGCTAATTGGAATGATGATAAAAAAATGTTTTTCGCGGGTTTCTTTACCAGATGATGCCTTGTTTGTGCAGGACATTTAACTGTTTCTACAGGCGACTTATAATAGTTGTCTCTCCCTTTGTCTTCCCGTTGTGCACTGATTCTGGCGACCAACTGATAGTGCAAGTTTAGGCGTGGCTACAAATACGCACTTAATGACACGTGATTCAGGCAAGATACCTTAAAAAATTGTACTTTTCCATCACATCCTCCCCATACCTATGGCCGCACTCGGGACAACTCCGGACTTTTCCGAAAGGTAACGATTGGCCAAAGGCGTTTAATGTCCAGGGGTGCGTTTCATGAAAATTATACATATACGACGGTTCATAAAACGCACCGCAGATGACCAAATTTTCCAGGTGGGACTTTCTTCCTTTCTGGTGCAATTTATTCATAGATAAACAATAATACAAAACAACACCCTCTCGCACAAAAGCAAAAACAACAACAAACAAACAACAACAAACACAAACAAACAACAACACACAACTAAACTTTAAAAGTGTACTTTCTGAAGTCATTATCAAGTTTTAATTTAACTCTTGTTACGATGAGTCTGCTGTTTAATAAAATAGTGAACATGTCATTGTTAAACTTGCCCTAAATTCAGAATATGTAACTTAAATTTTGACTTTACATGAAGACTCTAAATAAGCCATTTTTTTTTTCGCTGAGATATTCATGGTAAAAAAAATAAAGAAAGAACCAAATCTTTGGAATGTTAATTGGGTCTTAGACCGATAGATCTACTAGAAACATTATTTGTTGTGCTGTTGTTTTTGTGTGTGTGTGTTTTCTTTTTACCAGTAACTAAAACCTGTAATCTTATGTTGCGCTTGTTTATAATAATACGCAGCCACCAGCAAGTAAATTCCAGCATCTTCGACTTTCATTCTCCAAGGCCACATCTGAAAGAAGTTAATTGTTGTAACTTCAATGGGGACGTAGATTCGAATTCCCACGTAAACTGCCTTTTATCTTGTTTTAATCAAAACGACGCAGACAAAATATATTGGTCTTTAAAACCCAAAATCAGCAACCGAAAAAGTTGCTCACGCAAGATTTCATCATATATTTTCATCACATTCCTTTAAACTCTTGTTGCATCAGCCGCTTGTAAAACATACATATATCAAACAAATCTAATCCATTGGCTGAAATGCTAACAAATTGGCTAGAAAACATTGGTGGATTTATGTAGGAGGAGCGAGATGCGGCGTGTTATGTGCTGGTTTCCGGCTTTGTCGGAAGTTTATTACTGTTCGGTTGATGCCGGGAACCAGTCCGTTCTGACCGGAAAATTTCGGATCTTCAGCTGGTTCTCCGGGCAACTGAGCGCACGTAGGAATTCATCAAGCAAAAACTGGAACCAGCTTTGTGTCCATGCGTTCGTAGCATGTTGGTATCTTGTCAGAAAGAGCGAAAAATAGCGCTATTTATAGAAAGTGCATGAATATTCAAGCAACTTTATAAAGGTGCACTTGTTTATTGATACAAATGGCTTCGAATATACCACCAGACATGACTATAGGATTCATTGGAGCAGGCCGAATGGCCCAGGCCATGGCCAGAGGATTCATTTCAACGGGTAAGCATATCGCTAAATACAATACTTTATTTCCAGGCTCTTGTCTGCACCGGTAAACTCCGTGCGTAATGATATGTATCAGTCACCGTTATGGAGTGTATGCTGTGAGCTTGCATTAATTAACTTTGGTCAGCTGTTCGCCATGAGTTGACTTTCCTCTATTTGCAAATAACTTTCATAATTACTGGTGTTTGGAAATTGGTGACGATGCCAAAGTAATGGGGATGCCCGACAATGGCTGCATGTGATGTAGTTGTGAACAAAATATCTGTCATCCGCCTCTGTCAATACAGATTCATTAGATTTATTTAATTTGTTATTGCTGAGCAGCCGTCATCATAAAATTCATCATCATATTTACACCATCATGAAAATTTTTAAACATTTTTTTAGATCTTCATGCAACATTGACAAATTGTTGTGGAAAAAATAACATAAAAAATAATAAGAAATCCTTTTTATTTAACCTAAATTTGATGTTCTAGGCGTTTCTAAAATCACCTTGAACTATAATGATAAACTACTTCAGTAACAGCCTCTAGCTTTTAAGATCAAAACAGGAAACTTCAAACTACTGAAAAATAAGAACTTAGTGGAAATGTGATATTATACTACATTAAAAAATCTCCAAAATATGCTATCCTCTGGAAAAAAAAACAGCAATCCACAAACAAAATTAAATAAAAGAATGAAAAAGTCTTACAATGTGGCATTGCTTTTGTTTTATGTCAGCAAAGTATATCATCATGTTACATAAAAGTTCACCTAAATTGACAGTGTCATATTTTTAAACTCAAATACAAAAAAATTGTTTCATTTAAAATTCCTTTCATTAGATAGAGGGTAAATGTTAAATATTATAGTTAATCTTTATTAAAAAAACACACACACACACACACAACAACAGCAACAGCAAAAACAAATGGCCTTTGTAAAGTTGTAAAATGATAAAAAAAAATTATTTAAGTTCTAAGTGCAATGTATCAAAGACTTTTTTATTTAAAAGTAATTGAAATGTTATATAATTACATTAAATTTCAAATATTCTAACATGTACAAACAACATGCTTTGTTATTAAAATTAAAATTACCAGGTAGTACAGTAATCTGGGCCTAGGCTTTGGAACATCCATCAATACAAAAAAAAACAACAACACTTTTATACATGTTCATATAATACTGAATGTGCACATCAATGATTTTTCAATTTTAAATGATTTATTTTAGACCAATTAAGAAGACATAATCATTTATGTTTCAACTTCACATAATGAGATTGTTTTAGTTTGTCTATCATTAATAATACAGAAAGCATGAAAAGAATGTAAATGCTAAATTAACAGCTGCTTTTGCCTGCATTCTTCAACTTGCATAAAGCCAATACTTTCATTAGTTAGTATATATAACAATCTGCAAACTTTTGGAGGGGGGCGCCCGTAGCCGAGCGGTTAGAGTCACTGACTTGAAACTCCTCAGCCCCTCACTGCGTGGGTTCGAGTCCCAGTCGGGGCGGGAACCTTCGTGTGGGAGAGGTTTTCCAGCTAACCTGCATTAAGTCTGGGGTCTTCCTCCACCAATAATTAGCTGAACATTGCCAATATGACCATAATTGTGTCAGTGCGTTGTAACAAAACAAAACAAGCAAACTTTGGACCGCTTCATGGTTATATGAGATAGAGTGTTCAAATATGGAGGTTATCAGTCGACAGAAGAAATTGGTCATATTTTTGTATTAATACATTTTCTTTATGTTTTATGAATGTGAAATTTCTATATGTCCTTGGGAAAGAGACACCTTTTGCCAATTTTTGGGGGAAAATCTCTGTCTACAACAATAAAGATAGAATTAAACCTAACACCACTTCAAGTCCACCCAACTCATCGTCAGACAGCTGCAGCTTCAATATGATTACCAGAAATCAATATCATAATCATTATATGTTGCATTGTTAGCAATATTGTGACCTACAGGAACATAGGAACATATCGGTATATATAAACAATGCCAATATCATTAACACCTTGGCTTATATATGGCTGGTATTGCGATGTTTAACCCTTAAAGGAGGTAGCAGACAGTTTGGACCAAACAATTTTTGTCAAAATATCCAAACAAGTCATTGAAGGTTATGCAAAAATCTGTACATTGATCAATATTGATCAAAATCTGTACATAAATATGTACATTGATGCCATAGAACCGTGCAATCAGTGAAGCATAAATCCCCATGACGTCAGTGCAAACAGGTATGTCCTACACTGCAGAGGTAGCAATTTTTAAATTAAGAAAGCCACCTGAAACTTTACTTTTGAGATCACATTATATTGTCACCTGGTTAATCCACTGTGATGTCAATATCCATATTTAGCAGAGATCAATGCCATGCTTATTAATATATTTGGAAAGAATAAACTTTTATAGTGTTATTTCACTCTTTGTACTGTCTTAACAGTATAAGTTATGTGCAGAACTGTCTTACAAAGACCTAAGTATGAGTTTATGCAGAAATTATGCCCAAATTTTCAAAAGCAGTGGCAAGATATTGTTAGATGTATTGTCCCTTCAGCTATTTTTAAACGTTTTGCTCAACAACCTTGTATTAGTAAGTCCTAAAATTATGCAAGCGGTTATATATGTCAGATGTGTACATCATTAATAAAGGATAACAAAGATTGCTCCATTTAAAAGCATTAGAGATTACAGATAATAGATTGCTATTAGATATTTTTGTTTCCACTACCCAAATGTAGAGAAAGAGTTATTTTTCTCCATATAGCCCCTAGAAGCTAACCATCAAATGAAAATAATTTGCAACTGTAAAATTCCATTAATTTCAAGAATGTATAAAATTGGATAAAAAAATAATTTTCTTAGTGTTTTGTATACAAACTACAATTATTTTGATTTCATTAATTCATTAAAAATAAGACTACAAAAATGTCTAAAATAATTTAAAAATATGTCAATGGGCTGTACAATCTTTTCTAATTTTATTAATTTATTAAAATAAGGCAATACATAAATTTTGGGGGTGCTCATGGTAGAGTCGGCAATTTGTAACTCCACTGACTGCTTAGCCTGTCATCGCCTGGGTTTGAGTCCCGTTCGGGGCGAAGGACTTAATGTCGGCAGGTCTTCCAGGTGACTTGCCATGCACCGGTGGTTCTACCCAGACATTCATCTGGGGTCTTCCTCCACCAAAAAGCTGGATATTTCTATAATGATCATAATTGGTCACAGCAATGTATTTTAAAAACAAAACACTACCCCATTTCTAGTTAGGCTAGCTTTATCTATGAATTGAATGGTTGTCAAATATTGTAGAAAAGTCTTCACTACAAAGCATTTTTATTAAGTCTATTTTCTATTTAAGTAGGTGTATCACAAATATAACATATCTAAAGGTATAAAATAGTTAACATAGAAAATGATGAAATTTTATAAGGTTTCTCTTAAATAACAAATAAAGATGCAATAATTGTATGTTATACTGCTATGTTATAAAATAAAATATATGTGATCATTTGTCTTAATGCTTTTGTAGTACTTTATTAACAAATAAATATGCAATTATTGTCTGTGATATGCTCTAAATATTTATATATATATTTACTAAATAATTACTTGCTATTGTGTGTAAACACAAATTAGTACATAGAATAAGGTCACATGATCAATGTAAAAGTCACATGATGCCAGCTGTTTCTTTCAATATTTCCCTGCCTGCAATGGTCGACTAAGCATCACCAATACTTGCACATAGTTCTACTGTTATTCACATCAATTAATTGTTGTTTGTGTCATTGTCAGGTGACATTTATGTCATTGTGTTACATGTAACAATGCTGCATCTGTATGTGATCTGCAAAATATTGGGAAAATGCTGAGTCGCCCAGTTCAGAGGAGTACAATTCCTGCTAACCCCTTATTTCTCCTCCAAACCCTTTATACCTGGTACTCATTAGAATCGTCTCAATCTGACAATTTAAATAAATACCCAAACTATAGGGTTTGATTGAGGACTAAACAAAGTATTTCTCTTCTAAACCCTACAGACCCGATACTCATTAGAATCGTCTTGATATGACAATTTCAAAGAATACCAACACTATAGGGTTTGGTTGAAGACTGAACAAAGTATTTCTCCTCTAAACCCTACAGACCCGGTACTCATTAGAATCGTCTTGATATGACAATTTCAATGAATACCAACACTGTAGGGTTTGGTTGAAGACTGAACAAAGTATTTCTCCTCACAACCCTACAGACACGGTACTCATTAGAATCGTCTTGATATGACAATTTCAATGAGTACCCACACTAAAGGGTTTGGTTGGGGACTAACCAAAGTATTTCTCCTCTAAACCTTTCAGACCTGGTACTCATTAGAATCGTCTCGATATGACAATTTCAATGAGTACCCACACTATAGGGTTTGGTTGGGGACTTACCAAAGAATTTCTCCTCTAAACCTTACAGACCTGGTACTTATTAGAATCGTCTCGATGATATGACAATTCCAGTAAGTACTCACAATATAAAGTTTGGTTGAGAATTATTGGATATGTGGCAACACAAAGTCCTATTTACCTCATCTGGATCTCTGATTAAAATTAAGAAGATTCTGGTGCACATTCCCCATATGCTGCATTGTCAGTTTATGGCAGCCGTTTTATCGACCCATCGCCAATGTTTTGTTTATTTATGATGTATTTTTACGCTGTCACCAGTTGATACCACTGATGCTGTCTCACATATATACTACATGCTACCTATCTGTATAATATGAAATATTTATTGCCCTTTGTTATCTTGTTTTATCTCTTTTTATCCATATTTTCCTACTGGCAATAGATGCAGCTATTTCTACTTTTTAGAGAATTTCTGTCCATCAACATGAATACCTGGAGGCTAATAAAGGCATTGTGTACTTTTGACTTTTCTCGGATTGAGCTTTTTTTTTTTTCAAAGCAAAAAATCATGAAAGTTCAATCATTTCAAATATGTACAGAACAGTTTTTTCTATCCATTACTAGCTATGGTAGAAAATGGAGAAAACCACGGCAGAAAACTAATTTTAGGATAAGTCAGTGTTCTAACGATGCACATTTCGCCCCCAAATTGGAAGTTGTATGATTATCTAGTGATATGGCCTTGGATATTTAAGTTTTTTGTTTGTTTTGTTTTTCAGGAGTCATCAAACCATCTAACATCACAGCCAGTGACACATGCGCAGGGATGCTTACATCTGTCAAACAGGTGAGCTAATCCTATCATAAATAGGGGGCACCCATGGCGGAGTGGTTGAGTCGCTGATTTGTAACTTCTTTAACTGCCTCTCACTGTGTGGGTTCGAGTCCCGTTCGGGCGTAGTACTTAATGTGAGAAGGTCTTCCAGCTGACTTGCTGTGTGTCAGTGGTTCTACCCAGACATGTGTCTGGTCTTCCTCCAAGCTGGACATTGCTATAATGATCATAAATGGTCGCTGCCATGTATATAAAAACAAAACAATATCACACCATAAACCCATCAGCACTAGGTTTTGCAAAGCATATGTTCAATTGCAAGCCAGGAGATTTAACTTAGAATGCGATAAGTTTCCTGACAGTCATTCAAGGACCAGTATGTTAATATGCATGGATTTGGTTTATGGAAATGAGAGATTATTATGTTAAGAAAGTTATTAACCTTCCTAAACTAAAAAGAAAACAAAAATAATATATTGATAGGTCAACGGAAGATTGTTATAATTAAAATCGGGGGCAAAACTGTTATTAAAATATTGCAATAAAAATACAGCTATTGTCCGAAGTTAAATAACTCTTATAATTGAATAAATTAAAGAAGTATGGAGTTTACTACTGACATTTTTTTTGTACAAATAAAGACTTAGGTGGAAGTGATATTGATACTTTATAATGTGATGCTTACTCTAACTATTTGTGGATCTTTCTTTTTTTCATCATTCATTTCCTCAAAGCCTATTCAGAAATTTTCCTAAAAAGAATCATTGATAAATGAATTCACTGACACCAAGGTTACACATTTTATTCTTTTTGATGTTATAATTGCCCCTTAACGATAAAAAAACCTCAACAGACACACTGATAAACTGCCAATTACTTTAACCATTTGATTGTACCAACATTGCTCATAAAAAGAACACAATTGTCACTATTATGTTCTCGGTGCCCACGTGAAAACATCTCGGGGTCAATAGCACTTTTTATTGACTCGTACGTGACCAGCACTCGACCTATCAGAACGCTTTAAATGCAAAAGGGTATGTGATAATATATATTATTATCTTCTATGAAATAGGATATATTGTCGTTGACTCATCACAATGCATAAATGCTTATTACAAACTGAAAATTACATAATAATTAATATAACAATTTATTATACCTTGCCAAATTTAATCACTTCTTTCAGGACCTTGGTATCAACATCACAGAGAACAACAAAGAAGTGGTACAGAAGAGCTCCCTCATTGTGCTGGCAGTGAAACCAAACATTGTCAGTTCGGTGTTACGGGAGGTGCGACCTGCCGTGTCCGCTGATAAACTTATCATATCCATCGCCGCTGGCATACCTCTTAGTGCTATAGAGCAGGTAGGGACTGTTACATGTTGTCTTTTGTCTGTTGTGGGTACCATTTTCAAGCTTATAAAAGATTTGGTTCAGAATTTGTGCCAATTTATACAATTGTCGCTTAGTTTAAAGGTAACTATTTATGACTACAAAAACTGGGTAACCACTGTATTAAACAAAATAATTTGTTGTTTTTTGATGAAAATACTTGGTATTGCAACAGATTTAGATTTTTTCTGTATCCTCAGTGACTAGTTTTAAAGGTCAATATCATGTATTTATTTAATGCACATTGTGGTTAATGATAAGCATAATTGAACATTTTGATACAACTTTCTGAAGTGAATTATATCTTCAAGTAAGTCTTAATAGACTGTTCCAAACTCACATATTTATCAAATGCATGTGGGTCAGACGACCTGGTAGCGCAGTCAGTAGAGTGTCGGCTCCAGGTCTGGGAGGCCCTGGGTTCAATCCCTGGCCACGACATAACAAAGCCGTTAAAAATGGTAGTGGTATAGCTCCCCTACTAACACTCAAGCAAAAATAAGGGTAGTTCTACAACTGGCTGGCCTGGTGTCCGGATAATGTGACTGTGTGTGGTATCATGCCATGTGTTCACTGCATGCTGTACACAGTGAAGGCAGCACTGTATCTGTTTCAAGTGGACACCATCTCTAGATAACTGAAATACTGTTTGTGGGACGATAAACCCAATAAACAAACAAAAGTGTGTCAAAATTTAAACTGAAACCTCCTTTGACCCTAACTATGACAGTAGATGCCTGTCCATGCAGCTGGTTGATGAGGGATTGTTGAAAGGGAATGATGGAAAAGTTTCAGTGTGTCATCACTTTATCTGCAAAAAAAGTTTCCATTTGTCACCTCTTAAAAATAAGTTTCAGTTTTTCACCTGTGAAGGAAGAGTGCTAGTTTATGACCTTCCATTATCAGCCATGTTTGTGTGTGAAGGCAGTAGACATGTTTAAAAGCAATGGATTATTCCATCAGGTGATTCCTCATGGAAAGCAGATAATCACACACTGTCTGGGTTATTTAAAAATTGTCCCAAAATGACATAGTTCCTTTAAGAACATTTATATATGGCTCATTTTCAGGTTACTGGAAAAAATGACGGCTGTTACATTTTTGTACTTAGTTTAAAATCTGGTTGCATAAGTTGTATAACTAAGGAATTGTTATTTCATATTAACTGCACAGATGTTGTTGAAAGAAGTACATTGCTTTGTGATGCGTGCCATGAATTGGTCATTAGTTCATTTTTTGACAAAAATGTCAAAACTTTAAAGTTTGACATTTTTGACAAAGAATAAATATTTAGTCAAAGAACACATGGTAATATAAAATACATTTTAATTTTAATTTATATTTTTATTAAATATGAAATAAATATAAACAAATAATTTGAAACTAAGCAAAAAAAAGATGGCCCTTTTTTTTCCATTTTTCTGAGAAAGATCCATATATTAACTGCAACTGAGATATGATAACATAAATATAATATGATGAAATACTGTCTATGAGTTGTTTCAAATGACATTGTCCCTAAATGACATAGTTCCTTTAAAAAACATAAACTACACAGTTATGATAACATACATATGATATTAGGACATACTGTCTATGAGTCATTTTAAATGTTGACCCCCAAATGTTCCTTGAAATAAATGTAGACACTAAGTTTTTAGATAATTAGTACATTTTTAGCCAAAGATTTGAAATCTTATTGTTCTTGTTAAGGGACAAATCTTGAATATTGATTAGCATTGACAAAAATTAAACTAAATTAACATATTTCCATATTTTTTTTTATAAAACTCATTTTTAAGTAATTAATTAACCTATACATTCATAGTAAATGTATGATTTTGAATATTCAGCCTAACTTTCACTGTATGGAATAGATCAAATATATGATGCTGGTCATTTTACATGTAATAGTTTTTCACCCATTTAATGTTTTTCAACTATGTAAAAGTTTTTCATTCATGAACAAATTTCCATTCATGTTTTGTGACATACTGCAGAACAGTATTGATTTCTTTAAGGTGTATAAACTTACATAATTGTTTGGCTTCCTCTCTTCTTTTATAAATTTTAGATTAGGTTTTTGTCAGACCTAAACTGCACATGTCTAACTGAGTTCATGTGAAATCAAGTTCAGTAAATCACTAATTAGCTGTTAATTGTTTATAAATCTGTTTAAAGGTGGTATCCAACAGTTTGAACCAAATAGTTTTTACCAAATAACCAAATAAATCAACCTTCTCCAGATAACTGAAATACTGTTGGTGGAACGATAAATCCAAGAAACAAACACATAAATCATTGTTAGCATTGAAGCATTATGCCCCAATCATCACTACAAACAGGTATTTTCTATCTGAACCATGCTGCAGAGATAGCTATTTTTAACTAAGAAAACCACATGCATGCAATCTAAGCAGAAAAAACTGGCCTTAAAAAAGGTGTCCGAAAGTTTGGACCAAAATTTTGTTTCTCAAATAACCAAATAAGTCATTGATACATGAACAGATCTTGCAAAATGCTGTTCATTGATGCCATAGATCAGTATGATCAGTGAAACATAAATCTCCATTTCTCATTACAAACAGGTATTTCTTTTCCAAGCCACGCTGCAAAGAAAGCTATTTTTAACTAAGAAAACCACGTGACAATTTACTTTTGAGATCATGTTATATCGTCATTCGGGTAGTCCGCATTGACTTCTGTATCTATTTTTAACAGAGATCACTTTTGTGCGTATTTATAGATTTGAAAATAATGAACACTTTTTTTCGCAATGTGTACCGTCTCACATATAGGTAGTGTTTAAAATCACTTTTACTCAGACCAAACATTAAGTTAATGCAGTAATTAATCATACATTCCCAGAAACTGTGGAAAAATTTTGTTGTATGCATTTGGGGTACGTAAACTGTCTGATACTACCTTTAACATTGGATAATTAAATATGCCTTTTATGCTCCTGAAAGGTCTGCATTAAGGAGTAGCCTATGTCATCTGTCTGTCACAGACTTTGAGTAAATTATATCTTTAATAAAATGTATATTTATACATGATCTAATATTTCACAACGTTGGGTATTGTGTATAGTTTACAGCAACAACCCAGTGGCTGGATTTACAATATCTTTAATATGTGGTAAAAAGTCATAATGAAATAATTTAGTCATGCCTTGTAGGCAATGTAAAACATACTGCCTATATAAAAAACAAGCAAGTGCTGTATAAATCTACAAAAACATACTTTTGTTGGTGTGATTACATGTGTAATTGAGACAAAAACTGTAGGATTTTTACTTCTGAGTTTATTATATTTTCTACTGCCAACTATATGTAGCATAAGCATTGTACAGTCCTGCACAGCCACTGAACGGCAGACGGTCACATGACAATATAATGGCGGCCTCCATTGATTAAAAAATGGCATTGTTTATAAGGGGGGTGGGGCCATGTCTGCTTATAATGAACTGCCATCTTTTTAACAGCATAAAATTACTTCCTCGCCCCTTCTCTTCCCCCTCTTTCACCCATAAAATTACTTCCTCGCCCCTCTCTCCCCCTCTTCCACCTAGACCCAGTCACCTGATGCATACAGCTGTGGAAACAGTTGCCAACCTACAATAAACACACATATCAGTTCAAGGTGGGAGAATCCGCCTAACTCATTTCGTAAGACTGACTCTATCCAGCTTCAGTCGGGATCGCGTGTAATAAATGAAATACATTTTATAAGGCTATACTTTTTGTTAACAGTCCACCAGAACTTATTTTTATTTTTGGAAAACACAACTAGATCTCTGTCATGCAAGCATTAATTGTAATTACTTTATGTTTTTGTCATGCTACTTTATAGTTGTTATTTTATTAGTATACAATACTGAGACATCTGCTGTTTTCTGTCAATGTGATTTTATGCTCGGTGTTTAGCTACGTTCTCTCCAAATAACAAAAATTTAAGTCTACAGACTTTCTAATTGTTTGTCACTGGTTTACTCAACACACTTAACATCACAAGCTTACAATTTTCAAAAGGTCTTTATATATATATTTATATATATATATTGGTTGGTATTTCATCAGTTTATCAACAGTCAGGTAATCCTGACACTAGCCAATCACACTTCGTTAGGGTCACTTGTGTACTGGTAACTAAATGAACCTAACTGACATGTTATGGCTTCAGATTTACGTCCAAGTGATCCTCTTGGCGATGTTCAGCCAATCACAATTGAATATCAATCAAGACCGTTAATTGGCTATTGCTTGAGTGATTTTCCTTGAGTATGACCTATTTGTACTTGCAATAGTTTCCAATTTCTACTAAAATGATCTTTAATGAATGTGATGTCATTAGTTTTTGCAGCTATTACCAGCTGTTGATTTTTATCCACATTCCCCATCAAAAATGTCCAGTACTTGTTATAGATTCAAACATCTATCATATTTATATATCTTTAATAAAGGTTATCTTTTTTTTTTCATTGCAGCATCTACCAACTGGATCTCGTGTAATCCGTGTGATGCCCAACACTCCTGCCTTGGTGTTAGCAGCCGCATCAGTGTTGGCGCCCGGACAGGCAGTGAAGGAGGGTGACACTGAATTGGTGCTAGAACTTTTAAAGTGTATCGGGATTGCTGAACCAGGGTCAGAGAAACTACTTGATGCTGTCACAGGGCTTAGTGGGAGTGGACCTGCCTATGTAAGTATTGTGCTTCATGTTTATGTTGTATATATATACCCATAGGTGCTGCTAGAACTGTAAGTTATTTCCCACAAATCTTGGGCCGACTCCTCAGCGAGAGTTTTCATGTAGGGAGGTTTTCAGTCTCACCTGTGATGCTCAGGCAGTTCTACCCTGACATATGTTTGGGAGTCTTCCTCTACCAAAAAAAAAGCAGGATGGCCATAATTTTGTTGTGCGAAGGAAAATTAAAAAACAACACAAAATCAGCTACATGTTAATATACACCACTACAGTCAAACCTAACCATGTGATCGCCCCTAACCGGCGACCACCTGCTTATTTCTTATTACCAATGATCAGTTATTTAACTTGTATTAGCAATATTATTTGTTTAATTGTATTGTTTGATTAATTTGACTAAGTGTAGATCCAGATCATCCAATATTTACTGTTTGATTAGGATATGTACGTTTTGCTGCTGAGTCTGGGCATCTTTGCCTGAACATGCTGAAAGTGACTGGAAAATTACAAGTGTTTGTTATTAACAAAATGTTGCATGGCGAGGCTTGAATAACTTCACTATCTATGTATATTTACAGGCATTTGCTGCGATAGAATCTCTGGCAGACGGTGGAGTGAAAATGGGTCTACCGCGAGATCTTTCCACGAAGTTAGCTGCTCAGACTCTGCTGGTATGTTTATTGTGTGTAGCTAATTAATAAAAGTGTTGTTTTTTTCTGATACCTTCCTCTCATATTTAGAGAAAAAAGTGCAGTCAGTCTGGGGCTCCATTCCTAGACCCTTCTCTATCAAATTTGTAAGCTTTGCTGAGCTGACCTGACCAAAGTCCTTAAAAAAACGTAGTGGTATAGTTGCCTTGCTAACAATCAATCAAATATAAGGGTAATTCTATGACTGGATTGACCCAGTGTCAGGATAATGTGAATGGGTGTGGTATCATCCCAGTTGTTCATGGCATGCTATACACGGTGAAGGCAGCACTATATCTGCTTCAAGTGGACGCCGTCTCCAGATAACTGAAATATTGTTGGTGGGAGGATAAACCCAATAAACAAACTAACATGACCACTTACATACTGGGAGGATAAATGTAATGCAGAAAGACAGTCACTCATTTAGGAGAGGAACTAATTATTAATAGAACAAATTCTCTACCATCCAAGCTGACACATATATACTCCCTCTGTTAACTGGCTTTATTTAGAACAACATAAAAAAGCTCTATATTGTTATATAATATATATGCTATTTGTACAGAATTATATATTTTTATGTGTACTGGCATTGGCATTGCCATGGTAACAGATTTTCGTAAACAATACCATGCTTGTGTTACATATTACAATGCAGCCTTGAAACATTTGATAAAACAACATTTTTTTTTTTTTATTTCTCTCGACTTCAACTCTCATCCGGCTACAAAAACTGATCATGATTAAATAAATAGTGTAGATTCAGATCAGATGCAGGGATTTGCACTATTTACTGCTTTGGCTTTAGTAATAGATCTAGTATAACTTTGCAATGTAATTGTAGGTCGTTGAATAAGAATTACTATCCATTTTTAACAAACAGTAGCATGGTAAGTGTAAACATATAAAATGTCTATAGAGCTAAGACATCACTGCAAGTTTCTCTGCTTTTGTGAAAAGTTATGTCTCTAAAATGGAACATCCAATCTTGTGTATTTATCTGTGAAAAATATCTTATCTGTCTGCATGATGGAAATTTACCAATGTATTGAGTCATTTATGGTCACACTTGGGTCATGCTTAAGCAAAATCAGGAAATTTATTGGATATTTTGTTGAATTTAAATACAAAGTTGAACACTATGCATATTCTGAAAGGGTTTTATAAATTAATGCATTGCTGTCTATGCATATACTTAGGGTAAATCTTGATAAACACACACACTATTGATTGAAAATTTTAACACATTAAATGACACGCCTTGCATGTTTGATTAATTCCAATGCAAGTAAGAAGGATGAGTTTCAATAGTGGCAAAAAATGACAAAGATGAGATTTCAAAAATTTAAAAATTAATTAGTTTATAACTAGTTGAAGTTTAGATCTATAAATATCATTTGATTAACTTGAAGGCAGGGTGGGGGTGGTGATGCAGGAAACTTTTTTTAAAGTGAATAGAATATTAATGTTGTATTTTTTCCCCCATTTTTTTTTTTATGAATAGAATATGCATTGTATTTTTTTCTATAAATAGACTCCAAGTACAAATAGGTCAAGTTGTCCATGTAACAGGCAACTTGAAAGTTTTGAAATAATACAAGTCATCTGTTTATTAAAGATTCAGTTGATAACTTAGCTAAATGCCCCATGCTGAGGATCTCTGAAGTAATTTTTTTGTATAAGTAACAATGTGCTTATTGGTCACTGGCAAAAAAAGATCTCGGCTCTAAGTGGTAACTGCCTGTACAATGTCTTTGATGTTTTGTTGTTTAGGAAAAAAAAAACGTTCCAAAAGTTTAGAAGAACTGGTTATTCAGTTGAAAAAGGCTTGGTTATAATTGATAAATTTTAATAAAAATGTCAGGAAGCTTAATGATTTCCCTGCATGCATTTGAGAAAACCCTCAGAAAGTGCGATGTTAGAACTCTGTAAAACTAGTTTACACCTCTAAGTTGGCCCCTTTGCCAGTTGACGGCTTCAAGGTGGCAAATTTTGGGTTTGCTCTATTATGTAAAAATTTTTATCACAGTTTTTTCTTTAACTTTTACGTTTAATTGGCATGTGTCTTGTGCCTTTTTTCATATGTGTTGCAGTACTTATAAGACCTTGTCATATGTTCTTTGTTTTGTTTTAACGATAGAGACCATTGTAAATAGTTGTATATATAATTTACACAATAATTATTATGTAACTACATTTGATATGATTTGTGTATTTCAGGGTGCTGCTAAGATGGTATTGGAGACAGGTAAACATCCGGGTCAGTTGAAGGATGAGGTTTGTTCACCAGGGGGCACAACTATAGCAGCAATGCATGTGCTGGAACGAGGAGGATTCCGTGCCACGTTGATAGATGCGGTTGAGGCGGCCACACTGAAGGCCAGGGAACTCGCGACTTTAGACTGATCTGTGTGTTAGTGTTTACCAAAAATTTTAGTGAATAATTTTAAGAAACTCTGGATAAAGACAGTTCATCTGGTTTGGTGCAGCAAATTTCTCTTTTAATTAAGTGATGTTACTGTAACTGTACAAAATTACTTTCAGTATTCAATTTTTCTTCTCTAATGACAGGTTGCTTGTGAGCACCTAAGAACTAAGGAAGTGGAATTGGAATGAGCATGTACTTGATAGAATTTGGTTGAGAATTGTAATATTGTTGTGTGAGTTCATGAGAATTGTGTTTAATATTGCTGTGTGAGATCACGTTGACTCCTTTTCTCTGGAGCTCTTCATTTGTGTCAAAATTATTGTAAACAAATATTTTTTTGTCTCCTTCACTTGAAATGTGGTGTATTAATTATACCATAAATAATATTGGGAACAAGAGATGCAGTATACAAGAAGCTGTAGTCATGTCTCATTACATATATTTTCAAGGGAAATTAAAGGAGTTACCTCCCTTGTTGGAATTATTTCCCTTTATGTGAGAAATAGTCTATTCTGGAGTTTAAATTTTAGTCTGCTAAATTTGGACTTACATGAATTTCATTGTCTGAAGATTGTTCAGATGGTATTAACACTCCTTACACGTGTTAAATTCTGTTGTGCTGGAGTAACCATGGAAGTTTTAAAAAAGCATTTGACTATAAGAGGGATCATATATTTATGTACAATGATATTGTTGTCAGTTTAAAATTGTTGCATGTGATTGAAATGTTGAAAAAATCAAAACGGTTTTTAAAATGAAAACATTCTTATTATTTTAAGTAATTATCAAACATTTTAAAAATGTTCAGGTTTCTAATCTTGTTCGGATCTCATTTGTCAAGCTCATTAATAATTTTCCTCTTTGGTGCCAAAGATTACTACATGACCTCAGACAGAGACTGGAGAAATAAATATGAACTTCATCACAACACTACAATATATACAGAGTGAAAACTTCTCACAGGGGAGATAAATCAGTTCATTTTCATAAGAGTAGTTGTTCCTCTATTTTTTCTCTAATTTTGTAATTTTGCAGTCTTGATATAGCTTTGTGTTTTATTATTTTCTTAAGAAGTAGACCTACATATTTCTCTTTAATGGGTAATCTTCAAATAAACAGAATGAAGATTCCTGTTAAAGGCATTGTATTAAAAAGTATGTAGTACTGTGTGCAGCAAGTGTGTATTTTGTTTGATCGAAACAAATCATCCAGGATTGTTAATGGGAACAAGATATAGTTATTTACAAATACATAGGTAGATGTAATTCTTATTACATAATTCCTGCTGACAAAATGGGTAAGCTTTGTCCATTTACATTGTGCAGACAAAATGGGTAAGCTTTGTCCATTTACATTGTGCAATATATTACACCTGTGAAACAGAATCCACAGTTTATTAGATGGTGTTGGCATTATTTTTTTTTTTTTCAGTGAAAATGTTTAGACTTTTTTTTTTTAAACTTTACGAAAGCCATTTAATAACAGTTATTGAATATTTCTTAGAGAATTTACGCAAAGGTATGTTAAGATAGTGTTAATACACTAATGATTTACGAATATGCCCAGTTATAGCTGGAAGAAAATGTTTAAACATAAGGGAGATTTCCAGTTTGGGTTTTTATATAGGGAATATTTTACATTTTTGTTTTAATTATAATGAAAAAAATCAAATCTTATTAAAATGTCAAAGTGTTAAGTGGATCGTTAATTGTGTAAGTTAATGTTTATAGTATTATTTTTGTTTATTGATGTATGCTGACATTAAAATAAATGTAATTAATATTGAAATCAAGTCATTTACCAAATAATAATAATGTAGTGCTAAGACTGGACCTGATTATTCTCTATTCACATTTAACTTCTTTGTATTTGGCGCCATATGACCTGTTAAGTGTCGGTGTGCCATAAAACCCAAATAAATAAATAAACATATAACTAACTCCATGGACTTATAATCTTAAAAAAAACAGCATAGCTAAGGGAGATAAATCTGGTTATGTTTATATTCAACCCATATGTTGTGGCTTCCCTTTAAAATGGAAACTTAGATAAAATTAGTGAATATCGAGATTTTTGGGGAAAAAAAGGAGACTAACTCAAAATATTATTTATTTGGAACTTGACACCATAATTAAGTGCTATATTTAGAGCTCTAATGATTTATTAATTAAATTAATATTATTTGTATTATCAATTACTATGGTAATCAGCTTACATATCTGTACATTAATATGTATATTACATATTTTGTGTACCAGCATGTTAACAAACAATTTACAAACTGTAAATCCAACAAATGATCTGAGACTTGTTCGTGTAGTTTATTGATATATCTGATATATTGTTGTCTGGTATATCAAATAAAATGTTGTCATTTACTGGCCCTTTTGTTGTTTTTATCATCCAAATGTTCAATTGCACATCAAAATATATTCAACTGAATAGTAACGATACTACTTTTACTATTACAGATATAAAGATGTTTTATTTACATGCAACACATATTGGACCTGATAGAGCAATCGGTATCGTATCAGCTCCAGGTATGGGAGGCCTCAGGTTCGATCCTGGGCCACGACATACCAAAATCGAGCAAATATGAGAGTAGTTCCACAACTGGTTTGGCCTGGTGTCAGGATAATGTGAATGGGTGTGATATCATACCAGGTGTTCACAGCATACTCTACACAGTGAAGGCAGCACTATATCTGCTTTAAGTGAACACCGTCTCCAGATAACTGAAATACTGTTGGTGGGACCATAAACCCAATAAACAAACATGCAACACAGTTTATGGATTAATACCTGTATATAAGGGGGCAATAAATTGTATGTCTCTCTCTCTATTTATATATTCTGTCTGTATAATTATATTCCTTAGACTGCTCATTCTCTCTTTTGTGTGGGTTTAAGTCCCAGCTGGGGTGAAGGACAAAATGTTGGAAGATCTCCCAGCTAACCTGGGTACTGGTGGTTCTGTCAAAGACAGTCTTGGGGGTCAACCTCTAGCAAAATAGCTTGACATGCTATCATGACTTTGAATTTATTATATATATATATATATACATATATATATATATATATATATATATATATATATATATATATATATATATATATATATATATATATAATAAATTCTTATCTATATATATATATCGGTATATATATATATATATATATAGATAAGAGTCAATAAAAGTGCTTTTTATTAAGTTTGTGATTTCACCACTATATATTAATCACTATGCACATTGTACTCATATCAGATTCATTAATGCTATTTATTCCCCTTATTTTCTTTCTTAAAGGTGGTAAAAGATACTTCAAGCTGAAACAACATCATAGAAAATACAAATAAGACATGACTACCTTTTAAAGGTGGCATCTGACAGTTTGGTCCAAAGTCATTGGTACCTAATAAGGTCTTGCAAAGTGCTGTTCATTGATGCCAAAGATCTCTGTGAACAGTCAAGGATAAATCTTCACTCGTGATTGCAAACAGGTGTTTCCTATCAGTGCCATGCTGATAGCAATTTTTAAACTTAGACAAACACGTGACCACTTTATACAGTCTTCTGGTTAATCTGCTCTGATGTCGATATCTTTTTTTAGCTGAGACCACGATTTCGCTTTTTATAGAGTTGGAAAGACTGAACATTTTGAGATTTTCTTTTGTGATTAGTACAGTCAAACAATAAAGGTTATGTGTTTGTTTATTGGGTTTATCGTCCCACCAACAGTATTTCAGTTATCTGGAGACGGTGTCTACTTGAAGCAGTTATAGTGCTGCCTTCACTGTGTATAGCATGCCGTGAACACCTGGCATGATACCACACCCAGTCACATTATCCTGACACCGGGCCAACCAGTCGTGGAACTACCCTTATATTTGCTTGAGCGTTAGCAAGGGAGCTATACTACTACCATTTTTTACGACTTTGGTATGTCGCGGCCCGGGATCGAACCCAGGGCCTCCCATACCTGGAGCCGACGCTCTACCGATTGCGCTACCAGGTCAGGTCAATGAATAAAGGTAATGTTCAAAATCGTCTTTATATGGACTTAAGTATGGGTTTATGTAAAAAGTATGACCAAATTCTTCAAAGCGGTGGCAAGATATTGGTACATGTATTTAACATAGACAAACTGCCAGATACCACCAGTAAAGGTTTGTTTAGGGTATGCTATAAGCTACTTGTTGATGTCCGAGATATTTATTTGGGAGTACACATAATGGACTGTTTTGTTTATGAGATACATGGCAGTAACCAATTATGATCATAAAAGCGACGTTCAGCTTTTTTGGTGGAGGAAGACCCCAGACAAATGTCTGGGTAGAACCCCACCGGCGCACCACAGCCTTCCCACAAAAAGTCCTTCGCCCCAAACGGGCCTAAGAGGAGTAACAAATCGGCAATCGCTATGCCACAGGTGCCCACAGACTGATCTAAAATCGTAGGTGAAGCCTTTTTTAAATAAAGCAGTTTATGCAATGAGTGTAATTGTAAAATGCATGGTGAATGGTTGTAGTATTTTATATAAAATAATTTTGTCAATAATTAGAAGCCGCCCTACATTTGTAGCCAATCAGAAGCTATGAAAATTCAAATTCTTCAGCAATTTATTTCAATAGAACTCCTTTTTATTTTACAATTAACAAAATAGATTGGTCTATTGTACTAAATGGTTTTATTTCAACTGCGCATGTGCAATAAACCACGCATTCTGGCTTGACTCCTCCCCTTGTGACAAGAAGTTTGAACACGTCAAGACGATTGACAGTTTGACTGACAGTTTTATAGGGCAGATTACATGTCCTTTTGATATAACAGATAGAAGTGAGGCGGGGACTTCTAAGTTGGATATAATCTATTAAGACGTTTCCATAGAAAAAAGAAGCCTGCACTCGCTGTATTCGTTTTAGCTGCTATTTTCTATTGTAACGTCCTAATGGACTCTATCCTATACTTAATATTTGTGAGCCCTTGAGCTAAAACTGAAACTGTCAAAATAACAAGAGTGGGATGAGTTGACTAAAAATCGCAGAACATTCAAAATGCAAACATGAATCGGGTGAATGCTATCTATGTATACACATCAATGTTAGCTATTTTTAGAACCACCAACTAGAAAAATGACACCTTGAACACAAATGTAACACATAGTAACTTAAAGTCTTAAACTGTTAAATTATATTATATAAATAATACATTGTATTCAGTACTAAATTCAGTCTTGCACAGAGCAAATGTAAATAATAACTAAAATATATAAACATACTTCCCCATTATTTCTTATAACTAATTGAATGGCAATTGAGAAGACTACTTTCTTTTTATTTGATGTGGATTTGATGTAAAAATGTTCCAGTTTTAACAAATGTATGTTGCTTTTTTAAAATAATATTTCATATTAATATTTTTTTATCTTAAAGGTGCTATCTGACAGTTTGATTATATCAAATTCATGTTACAATACCTTGCCACTGCTTTGGGGAATTTGGGCAAAATTTCTGCATAAAGTCATATTTTAGTATAAGTAAAGACGGTTTTAAATACTACTTATATTGTTAGACAGTACAAATCGTGTTAAAAACACTCTAAAAGTTCATCCATTCTAGATCTCTAAATTAGCACAATACTGATCTCTGCTAAAAATAGATATTGACATCAGAGCAGACTACCTGGATGATGTTATAACATAACCCCATAAGCCAGTAGTCACATGGTTTTTCTTGTTAAAAATAGCTATCTCTGCAGTGTGGCTTACATAGGAAATACCTGTTTGCAATGAGGAATGTGTTGTTTATGTTTTCACTGATCAAACTGATCTAGGGCATCAATGAGCAGCATTGTGCAGGACCTTTTCAGGTAACAATGACTTATATGGTTATTTGAGAAAAAAATATGTCGCTCTTAACTGTCGGATACTACCTTTAATGGTAAAAATTGCAGAAGCATGAAAGAATCAAATTTAAAATAAGCTGGCTGGAATAGCACCTTTTGTTTAAAATACATGCAGTGAGTCTATATGGCACACTGTAGGGGCAGGTAACCTGTGTGGGAAGTTTTGGCCTTCTTATTCATCTTCGGGGTGTAGATGAATATCTTTGAGAATATTTATAATGAATTATTAATCTCTTAAACCAGGGTGATACTGATTCAGACCAAATGCAAGTTTATTGTAAATTTTATTCAGTAGTTTTTTGTTTTCTTTTTTCAAAACTCGTATTTTTTTAGGAGGTGAGGGTCAACAAGGGTTAGAATTTTCTTAAAAGACGATTTTTTTTTTTTGAAATACATTGCAGCAATGAATTGTGATCATTATAGTGACAACCAGCTGTTTTGGTGGCGGAAGACCCCACACAAATGCCTGCGTAGAACCACCGGTACACTGCACGTCAGCTGGATCAAAACCACAAACTTGGATATAGTAACATAAATCCTATCTTATGTATACACATTATATACATCTTTGAAAATATTTTTAATAACTTAATAGCTCTTAAACCAGGGTGTTACGGATTCAAACTAAATGCACTTTTATAATAAATTTTATTCAGAGTATATAAATCATGTATATAATTACATGTAGAAATAATGGTTTATAAAATACATGAAGAAAAATGACATGAAAATCTAAACTTACGAGTTTATAATATTTATTTAATTTTTTTTAATATGTTATTTCAATGAAAAGTACAATAATGAAACATGTATGTATATACAATGTGAATGGCACAAAAGAGTATACAAAGATTTTTTTATTTATTTCTGTTGTTTGTTTTGTTTTTGTTACATCGCACCGACACAATTATGGTCATATTGGTGACGTCCAGCTGATTATTGGTGGAGGAAGACTCACTGCAGGTTAGCTGGAAAACATGAAAGTTCTCGCCACAACCGAGACTCGAACCCACGCGGTGAGGGGCTGAGGAGTTTAGTCAGCAACTCTAACCACTCGGCCACCGGCGCCCCTTATTTCTGTATGTTCTTAATACTGTAGGAGAATTTATCTTCTATTTTGTAATGCATTTGTACTTAAATATAAGTATATGAATTATTAGTATATAAATGTTTTTGTCTAGGTATGTATTGTTATTGTTGCATGATATGGAAGTTTCTGAATACACCGAGAACAGTATTTAATTCAAAACAAGATCATATTCCAAGTAAACAATGTAGTAAACAATGCAGTAAATAAACAATGTTTGTTTTGTTTTTGAAATACATCGCAGAGACAATTTATGATCATTATAGCAACGTCCAGCTTTTTGGTGGAGGACGTGTCTTGATTCTATCTGACTTAGAAATCCCGGCCTCACTTCTACCTGTTCTACCAAAAGGGACTTGTTATCCGCCCCATAAAATTGTCAATCACATGTCTGGGTAGAACAGCAAGACAGCTGAATGGGACTCGAACCCATGCAGTGAGAGGCTAAATAGTCAGAGGAGTTACAAACAATAAAGTAAACAAGGAGAATTTGTTTCACTGCATTCAATGGAAAAAAATATCACCTACTATAGTTAAATAGTGTGATAAAAATCCAAAGCTTAAAAGAAGGAATATTTATAGATGGCTCATTGTGAATTATAACATTATCAAAGTTTGATAGGACTTGGAATAAAAATGTCAATTTTTATTTTTTTTTTAAATTTTCAAGTCATAATAACAAGGTTGAATAGTGACATAAATCAAAGAAACTTTATTTCATTGTTTTGATTAATTTGCAGAAGTATTTGTGTTTGCATATACACACCTTTATATTTGTTTTGTTACTGTAATTGTATGTTACTGTTCTTTGTATCTGAACCTTTGCTTTTTGCAAATGAGGTACAATACCTTAAAAGAAACAAGATGTAACCAAAACAAACAAAAAACATAAAATGAAATTGTGCCTTGTATTTGGAGGTTTTGATCATTTTTACAACACAATTAAAAGTTGACCTAAAGTTGGAAATAAAATAATGTTCTCTTATCTGTCTATGTTTCAGTTGCAGTGTATAAAATAAGTTATGCATACAAGAATCCTTATTTACACTATGAAGTAAAATGAAAATCATGTCTAATGAAAAAGTATAAAAAATAGATTTTTTGTGAAATGTTCAATATTTACAATATATACACAACAGTGCCAATTAAAACATTAATTACTAATGTAATATTTACATCTTTATTTCATGGCTTGTGGCTGGCAATATCGCACATGATAGTAAGTGAAGATATTTTATTTACCATAAATTTTACATGATTAGGTAAAATATTATATCACATATCAATCTGTAGCCTAATCTATACAGACATTTTAATCCATATCTGTAATAAACATAAGATGCAACTTTCTTTTAGGTCCATGAATTAACATATAGATAGTTTCCATGTGATGTCATAGGAACTGATAAGACAGATTAAGGCAGCCATCTTTGAAGGCAGAAGCTAATGCAGGCCGAAATCGGGAAATATGTGCTGTATTAAACACTGCACTGTTTTTATTTTTCGGTCTATTTTACTCAATTTAATTTCAGCTTTTATGAAGTATTTTAAATATCAAAACTATATTTTGATAGTTTTAAAAGGTAAAGAAAATTCTACCAAAAAAGATACACTGTTCATTTTGTTTAAGGATGAGCCAATGATTTTATTTATTTTAAGTGTATTAATTCTTTGTGCATTTATCAATTTAAAAAAAAATGTATTCTAAAACTATGAATTTTAAGAGCTTTCCAATGGTTTAAAGCTTTTAATTTTTGGACAACAAACAAAGAAATTACAAGAAAATAAAATTTACGATTCTATACAATTCGTCTGAAAATCCCTTCAAATCAAAGATGGCTGCCAAGATAATGGATCTTCATTGATGTGGGATCTATATATACAATTTTGGTAACATTTTATACCAACAGTCCATTTTACAATCCTTAGTATTTTACCATTTTTGTGTTACAAAGGCACTTTCTATATAAGCCATTATATTTAAGCATTCTTAGAATCTATATAGAGCCATTTTCATTAAACCTCGACCTTGAACTTGAGTCCAAACTAATTAATTCGAACTTGAATTTGAATGGATAATTTTTATATCCAACCAATTGCATTTTTGTACCGCAAGCATTTCTCTTTAGCACTGTCAATATATCAGATTTCGATCTGAGGTTATAAAAATATGAGAATGAGTCCAAGATCATTCTCAAGCATCTGATTGGCCAGATTTGAGTAAAGTTTTAAAATCTAACCAATCAGATGCCTGAGGATGGTTTTATTTCATTTTCATGTATCCGACTAGCCAGATTTCAGTTGGATTTAAAAATCTAACCAATCAGATGCCTGAGAATGGTCTTAGATTATTCTCAAGCATTCGATTGGCCAGATTTGAATTCATATTTAAATTTTAACCAATCAGATGCCTGAGGATGGTCTCAGACTCAAGCTGAAAGTGTTGTAACATTAAGCCCTGATGTCTCTCATCAAGCCCTGATGTCTCTTTACAATTATATTGGTTTTGCACAGCAAAATTAAGCAGCAAAGTGTGTGAATCCAATGATCTACTCTTATATCAGTTATTCAATACCAAGAAAGATAAGAAAAATAATGGACTTCCTACATTAATAATAAAACTTTCTTTTTTTCTGGCTACTATCAAATAATGCAAGTCTTTTTTTTATCAGCACTGGCAGGCACATTTAAATTCTGCATTTATTTTACAATGTTTTTCATTTTTACTTTGCAACAAATCTTCTTGCCCCATAAACTGTCTAGTACTTCTGGATATCGTCACGGCTTGCTTTGACGAACAACGCGGCTGCAAAGAGGCTGAAGAATCCAGAGATGGCACACATTCCGTACGACCAGGACAGATAATTCTGGTCAGGTCTCGGCATCCAACCCCGTGTTTCTTTCTTCACGCCAAACACGATTAGCGTAATCAGGATCAGAACCACTATAAGAGATAATTGGGGAATAATTAGAACATTAACATGACATAAACGAGTCAATTTTATTCACACTAACTGTATTTGGCCATTTAATATGAATATTTCAATGTTTAATATAAATATGTCAATGTTTAATATAAATATTTCAATGTTTAATACAAATATGTCCATGTTTAATATAAGTATTTTAATGTTTAATATGCATATTTCAATGTTAAATATAAATATGTCAATGTTTAATATGCATATTTCAATGTTTAATATAAACATTTCAATGTTTAATATGCATATTGCATTGTTTAATATGCATATTTCAATGTTTAATATGCATATTTCAATGTTTAATATGCATATTTCAATGTTTAATATAAATATTTCAATGTTTAATATGCATATTTTGATGTTTAATATGCATATTTCAATGTTTAATATAAATATTTCAATGTTTAATGTGAATATTTCAATGTTTAATATAAATATTTCAGTGTTTAATATATTTATTTTATTGTAATATGTATATTTTAGGTTTATTCACACTATATTTAGCCATTTTATATGAATATTTCAATGTTTAATTTGACTATTTTAATGTTTAATATGAATATTTCAATGTTTAATATGATTATTTTAATGTTTAATATGAATATTTCAATGTTTAATATGACTATTTTAATGTTTAATATGAATATTTCTATTTTATTCAAACTGTCTTTGACCATTTAATATGAACATCAAGAAAAAGGATGGTTAATGTAAAATAAAAATAAAATGAGGTATACACAAATAGATCAGAACTACTTTGTACAAATTTTGGAAGAGATTTTAATTACATATTAATGATAGTTCTATATTAGATGAAGAAACTAATGAAAAAGACCTTCAGGAGATAATTACATATAAAAACAATTATTTTTCATTCTTGATTCATCACACTGATATGATTATTGACGACATCCAGCTAATTATTGGTGAAGAAAGGCACCAAATACGTAGAACCACCGGTAAACCACAGGTCAACTGGAAGACCTACCTACATAAAAGGTCTGACGCCAATTGAGACTCAAACCCTGGAGGTGAGGAGCAGAGTTTTTCTTTTGGCACAATAATTTGTTTTGTTACATCACACCGACACAATTATGGTCATATTGGCAACGTCCAGCTAGTTACTGGTGGAGGAAGACCCCAGACTTATGCCTGGGTAGGTAAAACACCGCAGGTGAGCTGGAAAACTCGCTATGAACGGGACTCGAACCCATGCGGTGAGGGCTGAGGAGTTATAAGTCAGCGACACTAACCGCTAGGCCACGGGTGCCCTTTGCTCAATAATTAAAAAACACAAACTTAGTCAACTGTGTGTCCAGGTTGATTAAGATCATTACTCCAAGTTTTCCAAAATATTTAATTTATAAAAAATAAAAACTTACCACAGAGTAAACAAATTGCTGCCGTTCCTAAGTAGACAAACTCCTTTATCGTTAACGGTAAACATCTCCAGTATGCGAAAGTGGCCATAACGCAGACAATCACTTGGAACAGCAGGGTTACACTGACCATTACTTGACAAGCGATGAACCATGCTGGAAAAACAAATAAAATATTCATGGATGCTTTATCATGCTATTGATAGTTTCCATGTGATGTCAAAGGCACTGACAAGACAGTTTATGGCAGCCATCTTTGAAGGCAGAAGCTAAAGCTGGTCGAAATCTGGAAATATGTGCTATATTAAAATCACCACTGTGTTGCTATTTTTCAGTCTATTTTACTAAATTTTATATCAAATTTAACAGCTTTTATTATCAAGTATTTTAAATATCACAACTATATTTTGATAGTTTAAAAGGTAAAAAAAAATATAACCAAAAAAGGATACACTGTTCATTTTGTTTAAGGATGAGCCAATAATTTTATTTATTTCTGCGTACTAATTCTGTAAGCATTTATATGTATTTTAAAACTATTTTATTTTAAAAATATGTATTTCAAGAACTTTCCAATTTTAAATAGCATTTAATTTTTGGACCACAAATGAAGAAATGACAAAAACAACAACAAAAAACACTCCTTTACAATTCATTTGAAAATTCCTTGAATTTGCCACAAAGATGGCTGCAAGGATAAGGGATCATCACTGATGTGGAAACTATCATATATATGCATTAAGAGTGTTGGTGCGGTTATATAGTTTCTAAAAACAAAGGTAACAAGATGAAATTATTTCATAGAACAGCTGTTTTACAGTTTCCTTGAAAAAGGTTGCAACATATAGCCTACTGTAAAAGAGAAAAGTTATGAGCAATAATAGATAAGAATACCTTAGATATCTAATTTTAAATTTTTCCTCCTACAAGTCTTGCAGTAAAAGAAAGTTCTTAATGAAGTAGTTCTAAAAGTTTGATTAAAAAGTCTGTGATATTCTATGTTATATGACAGAAGAACGAAATAATATGCCTATTGGGTTTAAATAACAGAAATGGAGATGTTATGCAGTTAACAAGACTTGAAATTATGTACAGTTTTATAATTTGTAGTGTTTTAACATGATGATGTACTAGGTAGTAAATCAATATGCTGTATCTATGCTCAATATCACTGTTACATTAGACACAGTGCAGAATACGTTTCTAACAGGGCTCTACCAACCGAGCCAACTGGGGCACTTAAACATTTAGCTCAGTAGAGCACCTGACTCCAAAGAAAGAGGTTGTGGGTTTAATCCACACCCTGGGTAATGTGTTTTTTTTTCAATATCGGTGTATTTCTGGGGGGGGGGGGGGATGTTATGGCGCCAATCATTGGTGTCAACGGGATTCTTCATAGAACCCTGCCAAATGAGAACAGGCTTAGTACTGGAGGGTTTGTCCAGTTAATGCCCAGCTCCCAAAGGTTACAGAGGGTAGGAGTGTAGTTACTTTGCTGTCCCCTGAGCTGTCTGCCCAGGTAGCTTAGCTGGTCGAGCACCTGACTCTGTACCTGAGGTTGATGGATGTTTTGCTACCTAGATGTTTCGCAAACGATGTTTACCTTCCTAGGTCCAAGATGTTTTGCCACCTGGCAGTTCGAAAGTGAATTATCAAAACTGATGGATGTAGTTTGTGTATTCTGTAACACTACTATTAAATAAAATGTCTTTTTGTCATTTTACACCATGGCTTTTTAGAATAAGTATTTAAAATAAAGTTTTTGTTGTCATTTTTCAACCATGCCTTTGTTCATCTATAACGGACGTATATATGTAGTGAGTATATATATGTAATAAGTTTATAAAATCGATCAGAATTAATTTACATGTAATATATTTATAATTAGTAGAACAACAGCGAGTTTATTGGAAACACTTTTATTAACATTCTAATCAAAATTTTATTTGTACACGCTTATGTATGTGTATGCAAAAATGAAAGAAATGTCCTTAACACTTAAGCCTAACTGTTGGTAAGTGATCGTCACATTAAACGTTTTATTAATTAGCGGTGATTTTTTATTATAGTATCATGAAATCTATTGCTAATCTATCAACATGTTCACCATTTTGTAAATTGATTCTAACGTCAGTTATCAATTTAATATGTAAAGGTCATTTGTACTTTGGCTTTATGTTTGTGATATCTGTTATAGCAATAAATTCTGTTTAAAACCATTCTTTTTATATTGTCATCAATCAAAAAAGGTTTTATAAATATAATTGAATGCAAAACTATAAGGAATATTCTGTGTTAAATTTCGTGTTAAATGGGGATTAACATTCCCCTACCATGAATTGTGTTTAATCTAAGATGATACAATTAAAGGTGTTAAATGAATCATGGTGTGTGGGGTTGACAGTTTGTTTATTGATTTTAAATATATACACATATTGAAATTAAATTGAGTTATTGTGTCGTTATTTTTACACCTAATTAGTTTACATATAAAACTTTGGTACATATTTGCTGTTAAAATGGGTAAAGAAATCTCTAGGTGCGAAACATCTAAGGTGCGAAACACAACGGGTAGTGAAACAGAAGGTAGCTAAACATCTGCAAATCTTACCTGGAGCCATTATGCCCTACCTGTTCTGTTAAAGGGGTTGTGCAGGACATACTTTCAATATCATGTTGTGTATTTAAACTCAAACAGTATGGTGAAAAGGTGTTGAACTTTTTGGTGTCTCTGGGTGATCAGGTTTTAAAAAAAAAAGTGTATATTGTTTGTTTGGGCTCCTTTTTTACATGACTCAACATCTACTTCCGGTATTTGTTGTTCTTGCTTAAAGCGGTTATTTACTTATAAGCGCATATATACACATACTTAAAACAGCTTACAGTGAAAATGATCATTATACAATAGTATTTTTAAAGGGAAGAAATAGCCGAAAAATGTCTGAACTTACGAGGAGACAGCCATTCCCAAAGTGGTCTGTACTGATCAGAGAAAATGTACCAACATCCTAAGTATCGCTTTCCATTGTAGTCTTTGTAAAACGTGTAGTCGTTGAAGCAGAATTCCCAGAGACCCAGTTTTACGAATTTATTATCTGCTTTGGAGAAACTCTCCACCCAGTATGGGCTGGCGAAACTGATCACCATCACGAAGATGGCGAAACAGAGACAAAACATCGCAAAAGTTGCCTTCTCCATGTTTGAAAATGGCTACTACCTGTAATTAGGTCATCACAGGTATGTTTAGTAACTTCTCAGACTGTCGTGGCGTTGTTTATGACGATAAAATCTGAACCTGTCAAATTACCGAATAACAACGCCGTTTGTCGATTTTAATAAGTAGGGGTATAAGGATGACAGATGACCCAACAGTGCAATAAAATTTTAACGTTTGACAAGACGTTACACCATAATAATTTTCATTTTTTGAGAAGTCTATCAATTAACAAGTTTTATTTGAAGTAGTTCTTTTAAGTTTCTCTTTTGACAAAAGTATTATTTTATTATGGATCATTCTGGTTGGAGAAAAAAATTAGCAAAGTACATTTTTGTTTATCAAAATGTAAAAATAAAATAACTATTTAATTTGTGCTGCCCGGGCTATCATAAAATATTAGATATATATTGCTGAAATATATCATCACGTAACACAGATAAGAGATAGACTTTTAGATGACAAAACAACAACAACAACGAACGAAACTTCTTTATCAGGATATCCGCATAATAAACCATACTTAAAAATCAAAACACCCCTTTGCTGAATAATCAACTAACCCACCTGAATGACAGGTATTTCAATTATTCGTGTATTGTTTAAACCGTTTTGAATAGACTTTCGTGCTTGTTATTACGACAATAAAACATCGATGGGCGAGAAATCTTGGGCAGGGGCGGCATACGCCTGCGGACTTGTATCCTGCCTGTTAATAATTCTGGGGTTTTCCACTCCAAATTGGGTAGAGTCGGAAAATGTAGTCAGCACACAGCTTGACAAGCTCGGACTGTGGGAAATGTGTTTTGTCGGATTTTCCGATCCAAAAGATGGTCTTGGACGGACTCACACCGGATGTTGGTGGATCTTCAGCCGGGAATTCGATGGAATTCGGGACTACCTGCTTCCAGGTAAGTTAATAATTAGCACACCTGTAATTAGTTTACAGGTGAAGTTGTTTATAGGAATGGAGGCGAGGAGTTATTCCCCTTGCATTGTTTACTAACATTAAGAAAAGATAAACAGATATTTATTTAATAGCTCGTAACATATAAAAAACAAATTATAATAATTAAAACAATATGTTAATATTACAGTTTTTGTATTTTATAACATTACATCCTTTTTCCTTTCACACAAATGCTTCCTGTTGACTTATACTATGTTTGATTATGTCATACATATGTCAGACAGGGTAAACAGGGTGTGAGTGACTAATGAGCAGTTGAGAATTATTGCAACGTAAAATATTTTCAGATAAGGTTTCTAGATGGAGTCACTTCATGTTGTTAAAAAGTATTAGTAAATGTTAAAAACATAAATTGCTTTGATGTTAAGCTAGTAATTTAATATAAATAATAATTTTTATAGCTTTATAAATTGATACATTACATTTAAAAATCTTTAATTGCGTGCTTTTGGACACAAACATCCAGGTAACAAGATTTTTAATGTGCTAGAAGTGAAGCACACAGCGTCATAAATTACCTGTGACAACTATTTACCTTATTGGCTTATCATGGAATTTATAGCTCTTGACAAATAAATCTCCTATTGAATTACTGCCGCTTTGTTTGTGGATGTTGTTGAGTAGCATTACATGTACACGATGGTGTCTATATTTTATATCCGTGATAAGCAATGATTCATTGACTCTTAAATGTATGTGCTTTAAACCGGCCACAATAGCTCAGGTGGTAGAGCATCTGCTTGCGGATCGGGAGGTTGCGGGTTTATAACCCCGGCCGGGTCAAACCAGACTTTAAAGTGGGTAGTAATGGCTTCCCTCCCAACGATCAGGGCTAAGGGGACAGCATTTTGCCTGACTCATCAGTATCAGTATAATGGACCAGCCGGGTTCAGTCACTGGGCACCTCATAAGTGCCCCTGTGCTATAATGATAGAAATGTTGCTGTACAGTATCTGCAAACATGCCGGCTAATCCCAATCCCTATGTGCTTTAATTTTCCAGTGACATACCATAAGAAATACAAATTTTAAAGTCTGCATTTCCCTTTTATCGTGAAAGCTGCAAAATTCAAAGTATCAAACAATGTGGAAAAAATGCATTTTAAAAAATGTCCCTAACATTGTCAATTAGTACCCTCAATAATTCAACATGAAATTAGAGAATTTATAGTATATTAGATAAAAATAATTCTTTTTAAGTAAATCCTTCTTTCATTTTTCTCAGCGGGGTTGTGGTGTGTGTGTGGGGGGTGAACCCTAGGCGGTCGGGGCGAGAAGTTTCATGTGGGGAGTTTTTCCAGCTAGCATGCCGTGCGGCAGAGTCTTCCTTCACCAATAATTAGCTGGACATCGCCAATATGACCATAATTGTGTCAAAATGTAACAAAAAACAAACGATTTTGCTTGTACAGATTCAAAAGTGAAATAGCTAAAAGTTGAGATCATTGGCTATTTGCATTATACCATGTGACATCCTATAGAATAGTGTGTAACTATGACATTTCCAGAAAGCTTCTGAATTTCAAACACATAATTTATTTTTTATTTCGAGATTTTTTATTTTGATAGAAATAAACAACTTGGTCACATTTGGACAAATTTGCATTTTTTTTTTTTTTTAAAGTAGTAAATCTTTGTTGAACCCTAGTAAGTGATTGAATAAACGCTGACCTCTGATCACTTCAATATCTATCTTTCAAAATATTTTCTTTTAAAGATTGGCAAATCATTTTGCTTTTCAAGTATTTACTTTTTTTCGATGTTTTCCTCTCATCTACCATGTATATCTCTGAAATGCAGATGTGGGAATGTTAATCACCTTAAAGTCTTTGCTGTGATCACAGTGCGGGGTTAATGGGTTTGGGGAGGAAGTCTGGGTGGGTTAGGTCTACCTGTCTGGACACAGCCTCAGGCTGCAGTGGTATCAGGAAAGGGGTGGGGAGACTGCAGTGGTGGGGTGGATCTAGCTGACTGGACACAGCCTCAGGCTGCAGTGGTATCAGGAAAGAGGTGGGGATTAGAACATTACTGACCAATGGCAGTGCAGTAAGTCCATGTGCATCAAGTGTGACTTATTGTTTTATAACCTCTTCCTCTATGACACCTCTGTGTAATAAACTAATCAGGTGTCCAGCTGTGATCTTACAGCATCATGGTGTCCAGCTCTGATCTCACAGCATAATGTCATATTTTGGGTAGGACTCTAAAGAAGACCATTTTCAATGCCTGTAACATTTTAACATGAAACAATACACCAATTGGCTCAATAGTAATGCAGTAATTCAAAACATGATGTGTACATTGTGTGGTTCTATATGTTACATACCTATGTACCAACACAAATCCATAACTAAGTCTTTTAAAATTGTAGAAAAAGAAGGACATTATATATATTTACAAAACAGTTTACTGGACCTGGTAGCGCAGTGGGTAGAGCGTCAGCTCCTGGTAGGGGAGACCCCAGGTTCGATCTCGGGCTAAGACAAACAAAAGTCATTAAAAAGTGTAGTGGTATTGCTCCCTTGCTAATGCTTAAGCAAATATAAGGGCAATTCAACGACTGATTGGCCTGATGTCTGGATAACGTGACTGGGTGTGTTAACGTGACTGGGTGTGTTATCATGTCAGGTGTTCACGGCATTCTATACACATTGAAGGCAGCACTATAACTGCTTCAAGTGAACACCCTCTACAAGTAACTGTAATACTGTTCAAGGTATGATAATAAACCCAATAAATAAACAAACTAAAAAGTTTACTGAGCAAGCTAAAGCAATTTTTTTTTTATTTCAAACATGCTCATAAATAAAAAATATCAATAATATATATTTTTTATAGCTCAATTTTGCATATTATAATGTTGTTCATGGCATAATTATAGTGTAAAGGAAATTGGTCCAGCTTTATTATGTAATGTCAGTTTATTATAAATAAATACATATTTCATATATTCCAGAATGGTTCCGAACCACCCAGGGCCTGTTGACAGTCTCCATGGTGCTCACCCTCTTGGGTGCCATGTTTGGACTCTTCCTCTTTGTAGGCTGCTTTCCCTCCAAGGTCCTCAAATGGGCCGGTCTTGCTTTGTGTTTGGGATACTACCTTACAGGTAAGTCACTGTTTATGCTCTTTAGGACTGTGACTGATTCTCTGTTTTGCATGTACCAAAGATAAAACAGAAAAAAAACATCTACGATAAATTGATTCAAAGTACAAATTACAAAGTATACCGTTATGTTTACGTATCACAACTAGTAAAACGTCGTGTTCAAAACGACCCGGTGCCTTAGCCTCGTTTTCTAACGTTTATTCATATAGACAACTCTTGTAAACAATACAAATAAAGCATACGGAGTTATCTCGCTTTGACCAGTGTTAATTTTCAATGCACTCCCTCTCTCTTTTTAAAACTTACAAACCTTTATTTTCAAATAATAAATGCACATACCTTCTCTTTAACAAAATAACACATATTCAATTCAAATTTTACATCTTCACAAATTCTCTAACAACGTTCATTCAACAAATCTCGTACAAACAAACGCACATTTAAATTATTAGAAATGTTAACAATCACACAAATAAAACATTGATTACTGTCATGTCCTGATGTATTTCCAAATTATTATCAAGGTTTCTAAGAAATAGCATGTATTTACTTTAAATGTCTTTCCTAATCGCGCTATATGCCTCATTTCTCAGACGGGCCAAGTTTACCAATAGGTAAATAAGAAAAGGTCCTATCAAAATCTCCACAGATATTTAAATTTTATCTACCAGTAGACAAAGGCAAACAAGGTAAACCTAAGTCCAAGGCTTGTCAAAAAGAAAATATACGTAACAATCCTGATAGGATGAATTAGATGACAACATAGATCACATGCACGGGGAGATTATTTACGACCACCACACTGCGCAAGTAACACTGTTGTGATTATGAATAGGTAAATAAGAAAAGGTCCTATCAAAATTTACACAGATATTTAAATTTTATCAAGATAAAGACAAAGGCAAACAAGGTAAACTTAAGTCCAGAACACATTAAACTGTTGAGGGTCTTCAATCTGTCTAATGGACTTTTTAACAAATATTTATGTAAAAAAAATACAAACTGTAACTGTTACTAACATGTATATTGTTTAGGAGCATGTATTATTTTACTTACACAATCTAGTTCAATTACACTGATAAATATACCAGACAGTCTGCGTCACAATAAATATACTCTTAAACATTTCTCAACATAAACCATAAATTCATAAATCAATCCATGCCGATAATCAACACATGTCAAACTCTGTGATTTCCCCCAGTTGCAGCCTTTCTCTCACGAACATTCTTTTCAAGGTTAAATCAGCAGGTCTCAGAGGAAGCGATTCGTCAACTGGTGATCGTGGAATCTCACTTGTTTGTTGACTTTCAGCACTATTGTCGATTAACATTGTGGTTGGCGTGTCTCCTAAATGATCAGCATCTTGTCTCTCTTTATCGGGACATGGTGAACTCATCTCATGACATACTTTTGATGGTTCAGTTCCACACGAGTTATTCTCTTTGGACAGCCCTTTTTGCGTCTCCAACTTTTTCACATGAGTAGAGTTACGCACTATTCTAACACCTGATGGCGATTCACCTGTCTCGTGATTTCCAAACTTATTAATAAGCTAGTATGGTACATATTCGTAGATAGTCGACAGCTTATCCTGCTTATTTTGTCTTAATAGAATTTTATCTCCAACTTTAAGATCTCTGACTTCAGCATTACGTTTGGTATCTATGTACACGATATATTTCTTTTTGTACTGCATTTCTAACCTCTGCATCGCTTAGCCAAACATTTGCCTTACTCCAGCGGTTAAGTGTGTTTACGATAGACAATAAGAGACAATAAGATAATGCCTTATCCCATTTTTCCATTTTTTCCCACTGCCTGCGTGATTTCGATTCTTTTAAACAACGACCTGTCATGTCCCTTTACTTTCCTATTGGCATTTAGGTTAAAAGGCATAGTGAGCCTATGATATATATCATTTCTTCTAGATATGCTTCATATTTCGCCGAAATGTCCATTATGAGTTGTAATGATTAACTGTAAGCCATTAGCTTTGAACTTTTAAATAAGACTATCACTTATCTTTTTTGATGTGATACTTGTCAGTCTGTCAATATCATAGTATCTGCTGTAACAATCTGCACATGTGTAGAACATTATTACCTGGTGGAAGTGGTCCTAGTATAAAACATAATTCCCTGGTGGAAGTGGTCCTAATATAGAAAATAATTTCCTTGTGGAAGTGGTCCAAATATAGAACATAATTTCCTGGTGGAAGTGGTCATAACATTAAACATAACCTGCGTCTCCTTTTCACCACAAGATGGCCTATGGTGACTCATATCTCACAGGCATGTAATTTGAAGAATTCTCCAGCGATGGACCCGCCACATTTTTTCATTTTCGGGATATATTTTCAACTTCAAGGGCTGCTTTGGTTTGCAACAAATATTATATAGTCATCTGCTTCACCACATTCATCTTGATGCACCAAATGATTGTCTGTCACTGACATCCTTGACAGAAAGTCTGCAGCATTTACTTTTCCAGGCTGGTATTTCACTTTGAATGTGTATGGTGGTAGGCGTAATATTAATTCTTGCCGATGGTTTCGACTTTGTGGAATATATGACTTTCTAAGGTGTATAGTCTGTTAAAATTCTGTGCCATACAGAAAGATGTTGTTTTTCACAAGTCCATACAATAATTTGTGCATCCTTCTCAGTTTTTGTGTAGCGCTTTTCGGTCTCTGTTAGTGTATGACTGGCATCGCTTTCTGCGAATGTATAGCTCCAAGACTGGAATTACTTGCGTCTGTGACAAGTAATGTTTTCTCCCCCGGTTCCCCAGGAAGTGCGAGGTTAGAGCTCTGTAAAACCGGTTTAAGCATCCCAGTCGGTCCATATTGCCGATTGACCGTTCCAAGGCGGTTACTGTCGGGTTTGCTGTTTTTGTTAAATGACTCATCACACATTTGTTCTTACTTTTCGCTTTGCTTTCCTGTGAAAATGTTCAGAACTCATTGGCATGACTGTTATACATCTGGATGAGAGTTTATAACAAAACCCAACCGTTGGTATTGCAATCGTAGGTTGAACTGTCGATTCTCCAAACACTACATGGTCTTTGAAGACAGTATATTTAATCTTCGATCTTATATTCACATTTTATATTATAATGTCATTGATTTTTGAAAGTCGTGAGAACCATGGGTTTTAACGAATATTTGGTTAAAAAAGTAAGGACAAAGTGTGCAAGTTTTGTGGTTAATTTAACAGCACAAGAATCCAAACCATACATGGTTACTATAACTATCTGAAGTTTAAATAGAGATGGAGGGAAGAATGTTAAATACACTGTCATTTCGCCGAGCATGTGACCAATGTCAGAACCAGTATTTTTTTAGCGGCCCGAGTGAACTATACATGCATGCGCGTATGTGGAGGTTTTTAATACTCACAAAGTGCAACTATTTTTTATGATTTTTCGAACCAACTCGCTTGACATTTTCATATTTCCGTAAACTATTCGTGAGAATTCTATATTTATATATTTTAGAATTCACTTCCAACCTAAATCTTTCTTAGCCACGTGTTTATTTATATTATTAATCTCTTAAAATTGAAACTCTTGCCAAAATTTTACATTTGTCCTTTCTCTCAAACCACACTCATTCCTCATATTTTTCCAAATAACACAAATTCTCACTCACATTGGTTCACAGATTAAGTCATTCTTTCTCCGGAATGACACTCAGCATGACACTAAGCTCGTATTATCTGATATAGGGATTTACTTTGACTTGCTATATCAATGCTATTAAAAGTACATTGTAGCTGTGAAAATATTCACTAGGCCGATAGAGTACTCTTTGTCCTGGCTTTTGAAGTAAGTTGCTTTCGTTTTATCTCAGTATGTTATGAAATGTATATACAACTAGGATCATGCATCTTGCCAGGTGATACATTTACCCAACCGCATCCTGCATCCCTGAGGCCACTTGGTGGGCTTTGGCTTCTAAGTGCAGGATGGGTTATGAGGGTTTGGGGCAGGAAGCATGAAGCAACCAACCACAAGCTTTGCTGATTATTTTAATGCTTTATAAATTTTCTTGTGTCATCCTGTTTCAGCCATCATGTGCGGCACTGGGCTGATCTACTTTGGCACAAATGCGGCAACATCTCGTTCCTGGCTCAGACAACCAACTCTTCGATATCTCTCTTGGTCCTTTTACTGTGCAACAATTGGTGCATTGTTTGCCATACCAGCTGGTGGACTTTTCAATGTCTATTACATACTTGTCCGACGAATGACCCTTCACTCTACTGCATACCGAGCACACGAGATGCGTCAGTACCAATCCAACAGTGCCTGGCGATCTGATCTTGGGTTCCGATCTGAAGCGTCGTATCCCACTAAGAATGTAAACGACATCAATCGTGACACAATGGATGGCCACAGTGAATCAGACTATCGCAGTGAGAGAGCTCTCAGCCACAAGTCAAGACGAGAATATGATGATTACGAATCAGAGAGGAGTTATGATTCAGACAGAGGTCGAAGGTCAGAGAAGAGTTATCGTGGAAGGGATAGAAGTCATGAGCGAGGTAACGACAGAGGTTACGATGATCGTCATCATGATAGGGGTTATGATGACAGAGACTCTAGCAGAGGTCATCACCACGATAGAGGTCATGGTTCACAGAGAAGTCATAGATCAGATAGAGGTCATAGGTCAGATAGAGGTAATAGCTCAGGTAGAAATCATAGTTCAGAAAGAGTGCATAGGTCAGAAAGAAACTATAGGTGATCTCAAGAAAAACTGAGAATTCATTAATTACATATAACCATAGTAAGTCACAGTTATGTTCATTAATAAATGACATAGACCAGAACAGGTATAGGTCAGAGAGAACTTAAAGCGTTAATCCATATTTTATTTCATGTTTTTTTTTTGTGTGTAAGAGATCAGACTAATGGTGCATTCATAATTGCACAGGTCAGATAAAGTCACCAGGTCAACGAGAATCTATAGATGTACTGTAACTAATTCAAGAAGTCCTTCGGACACCATATAGTTATATGCTAATAATATTTGGAGATCTTTTATAATGTGTATACTGTATACATGTGATCTGGATCCGATTTGCAGCCAGAGAATTTAATTGAAAACGCATGAAAGGTATTTGCTGGAAATCAGTAGTTCTCCTGGATGTTAAAGCCAATGGAAGTGTGCAGTATTCATGTGTGTGTCCCTGACCTGACGCTGTATGGTATAAGGGTTCATCAGTAGGATTACTGTGACCATTGATTCGGTTTTTGTTTGTTAGAGTAAACTTTTACCAAATTAATCGCCTCCATGTACGGGAGACCTCGGGTTTGATCCATACCATAAGTCGTTAAAGCGATAGTGGTATAGCTACCTTTCTAACGCTTAAGCAAATATAAGGGTAGTTCCAAGACTGGTCGGCCCGGTGTCAGGATAATGTGACTGCGTGTGGTATCATGGCAGGTGCACACTGCATGCTATACACGGTGAAGACAGCATTATATCTGCTTCAAGTGAACACAGTCTCCAGATAACTAATACATTGTTGGTTAGACGATAAACCCAATAAACAAACTAAATCAATATGCATCATTAACTGGTCTAAGAATTATCAAAGAGAACTGATAAAACCATAATAGTATCAAAGAGTTTGATTTTATTTCGTGTAATTTCTTATAAATTATGATGCATGGACTATAAAACAGAACATATAACTACAGTTTGTAGCACAAATGTAAATATTTTGAATAAAGATACTGGGCAATGTTGACTTTTAATTATTTGTAGTAGATTGTATTTTTAATTCAACGCAATTATTAGTTTTGTTATTGTTTATGAATGTTAATAATTATTAATAAAAATGTTTATGAAAGCCATTATAATGAAAGTCCTTAACAAAGTATTGTCCAATCATGATTATAAACTTTCATTATCTTGCTAACATTATTTTGTTTGCTTATTTGACTTTGTATAAACTTGGTGATAATATTTCACTGTCAAATAGCATATTAAGAAGATGTTTTCTGGGTTATAGGATTTCTTTAACAAAATGAACAGTATAGTTGAAATTTACTTACTTTGTTAATGATTATAAATATGAAAGAATGTGTACTTAGGAAGTAAATAAACTTTTTATTTTGGGCACAATACGCAGGAACATTTTGTCATTTATAATGTTTCTTTAGTTGATAATTATTGCACATTAGTGAAGAATTCATTATAGGCTAACACAGCTACACTTTTGTGCGAACAAGAAGTCAGCTGTTCAAGTTGCTTTAAGAACTTTATTTACAATGAATGCTTAAAAAAAGCTCTAAATTCTCTAAATTTTTAAAGGTAGGTTGTCTTTTCTTTACAATAACCACTAGTGTGTATAGTTATATTTAAAATGATGTAAGTTTAATTGGTTAATATTTAATAAAGCAATTTAAATAATGATCCTCTTGAATAAAGAAGGTTCATATAAAACAGCGATTTTGATTTTTGTTGTTTTTATGGTTAATAACTCATCATTGATAAATAACTCATCATTAAAAAAGTTGTTTTTTTTTCAACACGTAATTGCAACACATTAGATATTAAATAAACATTGGTATCTGTTGTTGCTTTTGTATGTAAATTAATATTTTTTATTTGTTGTTTTAGCTTATAAAAATAATTCAATAATTCAATAAGTAAATATGACGTCCTATGAACATTACAACATATGACACAATTTTTAAAGGCACGTGACAAAGGTAGCAATGTAAAATAAGAACAAATCGGTGAAGAGTCATTAAGCAAACCCAACAGTTACAGCCTTGGACCGTTCAATCGTTAAAAGGGACTGATTGGTGCAAATTTACCAATGGTAATAACAATAATAGCTATGAACATACTCATGCAAGACAGTCTTATATTAGCAACCCTAAGTGCAGATAGGTCAAACGAGGAATTATCTAGCACTGCTGAAAAGTAGGCCTGTAAGATCAAACTTCTTGCCAAAGATAGAAAAGTGTAGTAAATGGTTATTGTTAAGCTTGTGTATATATTTGCTACTTATAAACAAAAACTTGTCTTTCGATGTGTGCGAGAGATGGATTCCATGACATTTTTGTTAACTTAAAAAATATTTTTGCCATTTTTTAATGTCAAATTATTATTATTACTGTTTGGAGGGAATTTTTTCATATTTTTTTAAGGGTGACAATAATAAAGACATCGAAGTAGCTATATGAAGGCCAGTTTAATATGTAATTTATTGTTAAATCCTTGAAATTTATTTATTAAAAATACTATGAAGCCAGAATAAGGTCACATTTCATTTTCCGTTGCCTTCATGAGTTACATGTCCTAATGAAATGTCCCCCTTTTAAGACTTTTTTTTGTAAAAGTGGGAGCTAAAATAATAAAAGATTACGATAAACTATGCAGCAAATACTACAGTTTCTGGTCAGGCAGCTCTCTGATTCGAAACTAGTTGCCTAAGCCTGACCATGTGATAGAAAGGATTAACCTTTACTCGCTGGAAACACCGTTCACTACATTTGCATACAACATACCTCACCCTGTTAATCAATTTAGTAATTTACCTGCAGCATTGCAGGTTGTAGGAAATTTCACCAATAATGGCGAATATGCAAATATGCAGAACGAGTATCTCACCATCTCGGTGACGGTCCAAGCAAATAACATATCTCACCCTGTTAATAAATTCAGTAATTTACCTGCAGCATTGCAGGATGTTGGGAATTTCACCAATGATGGCGAATATGCAGAACGAGTATCTCACCATCTCGGTGACGGTCAAAGCATATACCGTACCTCGACCTAATAGTGTTTTCCGTAAGCTTTTATTAATTTAAATTGATGGTTAAAACTACAAGTTGTGCATTTTCAACACTTTTGATAGTTTTTACAATATTTTAAAAAGCGGCAGAATATCATGTAGTTTTAAGGAGTGTATTCATACATTTTATTGTGTTCATTTTCTATGTTAATAAATTTGTTTTTAAAGTTGATATTGGCAGAACATCTTTTCATTTCATACATTTATAAATTTTCATCTGACATTTTTATTTTTTTCATTAGCCTGTGACCATCTTTTTCTTTGTATCCTTATTATTTTCTACATTCTGTCTTCTCAACCATTTACTGTAGTGTTTTTAATGTGTTGTTAGATATATGTATATATTTGTAGACTGTATATTTCATCATCTTTAAAAGTATGAAGCCAAGATGACTGATCTTCATTACAGTTGTTACTTAACTTATTGGTTGATATACAAATGACAAAATATGTACAGCGTAATTCATTCTTGTGAACAACAGTATAAAATCGATTTGCAAGTAAATCAAATAAAATTATTTTTGTATTTACCACATATTGTTTATTTTTCTCATGCTATAAACAAATATTTGCCCCATTGTAACGGGTTTTAACTGATAAATTAATAATCTAAAGTTCTTTTGCGTTGTGATATGAAAATCATACTAATACACGTATGCTCATTTTTGTTCGAGGAAGACCCAAACAAAAATCTTGGTAGAACGATTGCCGCAGCACAGTTAAAGGTAACGATTTTTTTTTAATTTCTGGATCTATATCTGGATATATATATATATATATATATATATATATATATATATATATATATATATATATATATATATATATATATATATATTATACATACAGACAGACAGACAGACATTACGTCACTAATGTCAATTTAAATAGAGAGAGATTGCTTCAATCAATCAATCAATTAATCAATAGTGTGAGCATGTGTGTGCTGTTGTGTGTTGTTGTATATGTTTTTAAATGATACATATGTTATTTTATACATTATACATTTTGCCATGATATTTCTTATTTTCATATTTAATCATTGTTTGTGAATACTGCTAACTATATGTCCATCAGTTACTTTTCTAAATATGCAGTTCTTTTGAAACAGGAACAAATAAGTAGATACTTTCATTTTATCAATTTTATATAGTGTCCTTGTGCTGAACATAAATACAAAAATCATCAAATGATCGAGATTATGTCATTGAATGTATATCCATATTCAGCTTCATTTTATTCGTAATTGTTTTTTTGTATGAGGAATAACATTTCTATTTTTTATATTTTTCTTTTCTTTCAAGTTTTTTTAATGTACAAATACATAACATATCTTTTATTTTTATTTATTTTCTTCTTAAAAGAAAATATTATATGAGTAAATAACTTTTGTATAATTCCGTTGTAGTTTCTTTTAAAGAGATTATGATTTTGTTTAAATTAATGGGTATAAAATTGATAAATAAAGTAGTAGCTTTAGTATCATTTTGTTCTATGCTTTATTCTCTTAACCTATTAAGGAACAAATTTTCAACGCAATCACTCTAGAATAGGATCAACCAGCTTCTACCGGACATGGTAGTGCAATTGGTAGAGCGTCGGCTCCAGGTACGAAAGGCACCGGGTTCGATCCCCGGCCTTGACCTATCAAAGCCGTTGAATAGCTCTCTTGTTAACTCTCATTCAAATATAAGGGTAGCTCCACGACTGGTTGGTCCGGTGTCAGATAATGTGACTGGGTGTGGTATCATGTCATGTGTTCACGGCATGCTATATATAGTGAATGCAGCACTATATCTGCTTCAAGTGAACACCGTCTCCAGAAAACTGAAAAACTGACGATAACCCCAATAAACAAACAACTAAGAATTAGATAAAGTTAAATGTTGGATTTGCAGCAGCTTCCAGGGACTTGGTCACATTCTGTCGATTTCAGTTTTGTTATTCTCTGGGACTAGGTTACAGTCTGTCGATTTCAGTTTTGATATTCTTTTGGACTTGGTCACAGTCTGTCAATTGCAGTTTTGTTATTCTTTCGGACATGGTAACAGTCTGTCATTTTCAAGTTTGTTATTCTTTGGGACTTGGTCGCAGTCTGTCCATTTTAGTTTTGTTATTCTTTGGGACTTGGTCGCAGTCGGTCAATTGCAGTTTTGTTATTCTTTGGGACATGGTAACAGTCTGTCATTTTCAAGTTTGTTATTCTTGTCTGTCAATTTGTGATTTGTTACTCTTTGTTAAAACTTTGTTAAACTTCAAAACCTAATGTAATTGAACATGACGACTGATCACTAGAGTAAACATACTGACCTTCTGATCTTTTCGTTGGTAGGGATAGTCGAGCCTTACAATGTTTTAAATTATTTGCTATCTGTTTGAGAAGAGCTTAGCTTAACAACCCAGGATTGCTCTGAGCCGTCCATGCCATAACATGCATCATGTATGTACATCAGTCATTAGCAATACATTGATTTGCTCGAAAGTAATGCAATTATTTTAATACATTAAAAGTGTGGACTGAGTGTCTCTATTAGCCATGTACCGAATTGTGACAATGTTGCTTAAAACATCTGCAACAATATAAGATATATGAATTATATTAATTTATTAGAAAATCTAATATGCGTTTAACAATATATCATTTTAATTTGTAAAGTACATGCTGTAGATTTACTTTGTGTTCTTTATTAAAGTCAATTGAAATAATTGTTGCCATGCACTGCACTATTTATTCGGGACAACAGAGAAGGTGCCGTGTATTCTACGTCTTGTCTAGGCAAATGGTGACCGTATTGAAGTAAACTTTTGAAATATGTTCTATACATTTAAGTCTATCAAACCTAAGATACCTCACAACAGATGTTCAATTATGTTATATGAGTGGTGTCACATTTTATTATACTTGAATACACTGTCTATATTCGGATGAATTGAGTCCATGACATAATATACGTTCTAGTGTGTAAGCATGATTTCATTTACATAACACCATGCATTATCATAACACATGATATTTATCAGAATGATAATGTTTGACTTAAACTTGACAATTGACTCATTTACCGACGAAGAGTAAGCGGACGTCATTTTGTGTGATGTCATCTAGAATGGGAGTGAGCTTCATATGCATATCCTTCGGTGGGAAATAGGCGGTAATAGAATTGTAACCGAACATCCGAAAGGTGTAGTACGGAAAGGTTGTTGAAATAGTTGTATATATTGTAGTCTGGTGCATTCTTGTCTGCTGCTTTTTGCAGAACGATACATTATACTTTTACTGTACGTCAGCAATTAAGCAGTACCGTTGAAAACTAAAAAATACAGCTAACAAACCAAAAAAAGATGATCTAAACTATCATATAAAAACGGAGTATGGACAGATCACGGTTAATGATTCGTTTTATAAACTAGCCTAAAAATACACGCACAACCGCTTCTTTGGCTAAATATATATTATATCGACTTTTAAAATATCAACAAAGGTGGCGGGGGGGGGGGGGGATTTTCATGACAGACTGATGGACAACAGAACGATAATAGGACTGTTAGGCAGACATATCGATACACTGAAAAAGGTCGGCAGATAAAGGGATATGGATGTATACAGATAGATGGTAGGACGAAAGACAGTTCGATAGACGTTCAGTTGGATTGAGGGACGGACATCCATGCAGGTCCATAGACGGATGAACAGATATACATGTCAGTAGAGGGACGAAGAGATAAGCAATTCGATGGAAGGACGGTTAGAAAAACAGGACAATATACGGACGGACATACAGGTTGATAGATGGACGGACAAACGAGAAGTTCGATAAACGGATGTACATACGGGCAGTTGATAGCTAGATATATAGGATATATAGACAAACATGTCGACAGACCGACAGACAGAGGGACAGGTCGATAGACGGAAGGACATAGACAGGTCGATAGAAGGATAAAAGGTATAAAGACAGATAGACGTGAGGACAAACGACAGTATCATAGACGGAGGGACAGACAAGCTGTTCGATTGACGAAGAAGATCAACAGGTCGAAAGACTGACGTACAGTCAAACAGCTTAATATTTATGCTGCCCTTTGGGAGAAGAACCTCTTGACGTTTAGTATAACCCTTACCCTGTCTTAACTCGTTATAATCTTATAACAATTTCGAACCAACCATCCTCGCAAGTACTCGCTTTTCCCATTCATTCAGGTATGTTACCACGACAACGCATGCCAGCATAAAGACAAGGACCACATACCACTTTTGCTTACACATCACTCAATTAACACACCTTTATGCACCTGTATTTATTATTGGTCTTGAAAGTTAGGTAATATTTACACAAAACGTATTACCCAGCAAGCATATGCATATCGGACCGATTTCGATAAACTGATACTACATTGATACTACATCGGTTCAACATACAGCCGTTATCCGAAGTTGTATATGCAAAAACATAAAGTAAATTGTTTAGTATATCTGTGTTTAAATACATTCATAACGTATACGTATTTTGTCGACACCCCAAGTGTGAAAATAAACAAGCCTTTGTCCATATAAAAGTCAAATCATTTCTATATATCGGCCCAATATCGGGCAGATATCCAAACTTGCCCACACTTGATGTAACACTTCGAAGGGAAGTAATTTGGATTATCAACCCTTGAATACTTTTTGTGGTGTTACTCTAAATTTAAAATCACAAAAGATAATTGCTAAAGAAGATGTAGTAGAAGGAATCTTACAACACGTGACCTAGCAGCTATGTCTTCATGTCAACAAAAGCGAAGATCAAGATGAGTGTCATATAATTGTATCAATCTTCAACTATCATGATGTTGATATTGACTTTTGAAATAATAAGTGCATTTCTAGATAATCTGTGTTTCAAACAATTGCATAGGAACAAAGGAGAGTGTTTCACCAAAATCATTTCAACACATGTAGTGAACTCCTTCTCACGCTGAAAAACGGATAATCACAGAACTGTTATACAATACACTGCAAAACAATTATGGAGCCTTAGGGCATTTCCAAATAGAAAGATAAAATTGGACAAAGAAGTGCTTAGCGGATTACAAAGTCTTAATTTGTTGAAATACATAGGGAAAAGTGCTGGTCGCCCAAGGATACATATCAAGGGTGCTAATTTTAAAAATCTTAAGCAGCTGAAGTTTGATCCTACATACAGCATAAATCTACACAGAAAAAAATAAAAGTTTCAACTATTAACACTAGATCTGTTAGAGGGAAATCAGCAGAACTGATGCAACATGTATTACAAGATTATATTGACCTATGTTTGATAACAGATCGAGTTGGCTACAAGCCGATGGTGATGATATTGTACTGGAAGAACTTTCACAGGACGGTTATGGTTTTGATCATTTAACAAGGCCGGACAGAAAGGGGTGGAATTTCTCTTTTATATAGAGAAAATCTTAGAGTTTCTAAACTCCCTTGCATACAAAGACAACAATCATTTGAATGTGCTGCATGGAAAGTGTGTAATACAAACTTTGCTTTTTGATTATAGTAAATATATAATTATAGACCACCATACTCTGAAGACTATCGAGTGACTCAAGCAATGTTTATGGACGAATTCTCGGGATACTTTGAAAAACTTGTACAGAAACCTAAGCCGTTTGTCAGATATGTTAGCTATTGTCAACAAGAATGCTCCTCTTAAAGAGAAAACCATTATATGTAGACCCCAAGTCCCATGGCACCACAAATACTTGAAATGGCTGAAACAATAATGCAATCAATTGAAGAAATATATTTGAAAGACAAAACTGGCATTTCAAAGTACACATACAAACAGTTACGACATTTCTACAGCCGTGCTGTTGCCGTAGCTAAAAGTGACCATTATCAAAACAAAATTAGTGAAGCAGAGGGTAGTATGAAAAAGCTATATGGGGTAACATCCCGCCTGCTAGGTCATGTGAAAGACAATCCACTTCCGCCATATCCTGATGATACGCATCTTGCAAATGACTTCTTAAGGTTCTTCTCCGACAAAATTTCAAAAATAAGAGACAACATCAATAGTGATGAGTTACATAAAACTATAAATATATCGTATAGTGGTGCTCTATTGACAGAGTTCAAACAAATCTCTGAGAATGTTTTAACAAAATTTGTCTAAAGTTCCAAGTCAACAACTTGTGAACTTGATATTATACCTACAATGCGACTAAAAGACAATTTACAATTTATTGTCCCAGTTATCACAAATGATGTGAATCTATCACTCTCATCAGGTTTGTTTCCAAATGAGTGGAAAAGTTCAGTGATAGAACCATTACTGAAAAAAGGGGTCTCCCATTAGAACTTCAACTATCAATTATCGACCAGTGTCTTATCTATCATTTTTGTCAAAAAGTATTGAGAAAATTGCCTTAAAGCAAATTGTAGATCATATTGAAGACATTAATTTACTTCCTTTATATCAAAGTGCACACCCAAAATACCATGGTGTTGAAACGGCTATGATAAAAATGCATCATGATCTCCTGTATGCAGCTGATAACCAGGTTACAGTAGTTGTGATGGTTGATCTTAGTGCTGCCTTCGATACAATTGATTTACCAATGGTTATCACAATCCTAGAGTCTGACTTCGGAATAAAATGAACACCGCTAAATCTGATAAAATGATATTTGACTGATAGGTCTATGAAAGTTATAATAAATAACTGTTCTTCGAAAACTTAGCTCCTAAGACATGGCGTCTCGCAGGGTTTCTGTGCAGGCCCAGTAATGTTTACAATGTACATGGCAGCTTTGAATAGGGTTGTACAAAAATACCCTGCTGACCTTTATGGATATGCAGATGATCACAAGCTCGCTTTTAAGATTCAAGCGGGAAACCTTCAACATGAAACATCTGTACTACAAAAACTAGATGACTGTGTAAAGGACGTCATTGAGTAGATGAATCGTTTTAAATTGAAAATGAACAAAAACAGAAGTAATCATATAAGGTTCTAAACAACAACTGTCAAAAATCAACATATCAAGTATAGATATAGGTGGTTGCCAAATAAGTTGTGTAGATCATGTAAGAGACCTTGGTGTACGCATGACCAATACCCTAAGCTTTGAAGACAATATAAGAAAGAAATGTCAAACTGCTCATGTACAATTAAGAAATTTTAAAGACATTCGTAAATACATATCACGGAGATCAGCAGAGATTCTTGTGCATGGCCTTGTTCACTCCCATCTGGATTTTTGTAATGGGTCGATATTCCAAACTATCAGATAGACAGACTATAAAGAGAAAAGAACCGTGCCGCCAGAATTGTAACCAATGCATCCTTTGATCAAAACAGCAAAGAAATGTTAAAATAACTTCATTGGCTCCCAGTGCGTGCACGGATTATATTCAAAATACTAGTAATGGTGTCTAGGGTAATACATAAAACAGCTCCAGTTTATCTAAAACAACTGTTCACTCGCAACCAAGGTCGTTACAGACTACGGTCAATAGATGACATTAATCTTAACATACCCGGAATACGAACAAGGATGGCTGACAGAACCAAAGCCGTTACAGGCCCGGAGTGGTAGAATGATCTTGCAAATTATTTAAAGTGCATTCAGAAAGAATATCAGTTCTAGGCACGAGAACATTGTAAATAGGACTGGAAAGCGCAATCGAATATTGTACAATAAATTTTGCGCTATATCAATGTACTTGTATTTGTATTTAAATCTGGATATTTCACGATTGTTTCCTGTCTGACAAGTAAGGAAATGTTATAAACAGCCTTTAGTTAAACTAAAGTATAAGTTAATGCGGGAATTATGTCAAGTTCTTCAGAACATGTGTATAAAGGTGTTTTATGTATTACCTATAGGTAAACGTTTGAATAGCGACTCGAATACAAACATTAATAATTCAATGATTAATATGTATTTTGGAGATTATTACAATTCAAGTCTGTATTTTTAGTTTATATTTGTATAAACACCTGTGTACAGTGCGCCTTCTTTAAAACAACATTGGCGGGAAGTGGTGAAATTGGTTGGTTTAGAGATGTTGTAGATCTTTAGAAGTTGTTCCTATGAGATGGATATGCATTGTACTTAGTTACTTTAATAGAGAACTGTTGGATATGTTGTTGTAGATTTGTGTACTTATACATTTATTTTTATTTTCTATTTTCAGTTTTATGATGTGCTAATTTGTAATTTGTTTTAGTTTAAACTTTGCATTCTGGTGAGCTTATATATATATATATATTTACACACACACACACACACACACGCACGCGCGCACACACACATACATACATACATACATCCACACACACACACACGCACACACACACACACACACGCACACACACACACACACACACACACACACACACACACACAAGTAAACACATACACACACACATATATATATATATAACGCTCTGAACATTTTCCTATTAGAAAGAGACAACTAATATCAGGCACTTAAATCTGGAGTCGGAGTTGAAGCTGATAAATGAATAGTAAAAGCAAATAAAATAACAATAATTATAATGAACTATCAACATAGGAACAATTTGCACAGGAGAGGAGTGGCACATTTGATATTGGCCCTGTTATTTGTCCGAGGACAGTCGTATAGTTATTTAATAAGAATAATACAGCTCAAGCAATGACAATAAGTAAAAGTTATATGATAAAATTGCATTGACGATCATCATCATCATTATCATCATCATCATCGTCGTCGTCGGTCGTCGTGTCCTCGTAATCATCATCATAATCATCATCAGACTGTCATTCGTTTTCTTCTTCATCTTTTTCGTTTTTCTTCAGCATTTTGCAGCGATGAATGAATAAAGCTTTGCCTAACACTTTATTAATCAATAAAAAATATGGCATCCTGTCCTGCTGTAGATACATTCGTAATTTCTTTGATGAATGCTTTACACTTTGTATATACAGACAGAAATTGTGTCAAATTATATTTACAAACACATTTCACTGAAGTTAATTTAATCACATTTAAAATCAACGGTCAATGTTTGTCAGAAGTATTATTTGCTAATATAGATGCATATACATCTTAAAAATATATACATGTATGTATGTATGTATGTCTTCAATATACTAATAAACACTCATGAATATGTATGATTTTAATAATGATCTAAAAATAGCGCTTTTAAATATGTATGTCTTCAATATACTAATAAACACTCATGAATATGCATGATTTTGATAATGATCTAAAAATAGCGTTTTAAAATATGTATGTCTTCAATATACTGATGTAGTTTGTAATATTCAGCTGCATAGAAAAAAATCGGATAAGATACGTTCATTTCCTCTTCATATCCTCCCGTCTCAAATATCATCATTATTCGTCTCCAGCACCTTTTTCTTCTTTTCTTATACTTCTTTTCTTTAGCTATCTTTGTTAAAAATAATCATTAAGTCTGCAAATATTTTTATTTTAATCGACATTGCGCACAGTCACGTGAGTAAACCTTTCCTATTTAGATAGATTTTAGAAGTCGTTTCAATAAACGTCGTTTTTCTGTAACATTGAGATAGAATAAGTTTGTTAATAGTTCAAATTAATGACAATGCATGATCTGTTTTTATCTTTGTAGAGGAAAATAGGACTATTTCGACCAATAGGTCAAAACAGACATGCGATTTTTCACTTACGTAGTTTTTGTTGAGCATTATATGATTTTCCCAATCTATGTATGAAAGTGATGTTTATAATATTCAGAAAATGCAATTTTCATATTTTTATATACCATTATTAGCATTCTACATTTATGTATTTTCTACAGTCACTTACTTTTCTCTCCCTCACTTATATCATTTTACAACTCATAACGACTGTCTACAATTTGCACATAACTTCTATTTCCACTTTATATTCTACATCCTTCTATCTCACCTCCAGCCTCAGTCTTTATCTGTCATATATCTACTTCTATCAATTATCTCCTAAAACTGACCCTCTTGCCCAAATTTACATTTATTCCTCTCATGGCTCTAGATATAAACGTTATAAATGGTTGTGGTATAGCTCCCTTCCTAACGCTCAAACTAATATAAGGTTGTTCCACGATTGGTTGACCCGGTGTCAGGATAATGTGTCTGGTGTTCCAGGTGTTCACGGCATGCTATACACATGCTATACACAATAAAGGCAGCACTATATTTGCTCCAAGGGAACACCGTCTCCAGATTACTGAAATACTGTTGGTGGGACGATAAACCTAATAAATAAACTACATTAATATGCATTATTAACTGGTCAAAGAAATATAAAGTAGAACTGATAAATCCATAATAGTATTAAAGAGTTTGATTTTATTTTACGGACTTTCTTATAATAAATTATGATGCATTGACTATAAAACAGAACTACATTTCGTAGCATAAATGTAAATATTTTAAGTGAATATAATGGGCAATGATGATCTTCCATTATTTGTAGTAGATTGTGTTTGTTATTCAAAGCAACTAAAGGTTTTTTTATTGTTATGAATGTTAATTATTATTATTCAAATTGTTTATGAATATCATTATAAAATACGGATTAACAAAGCATTGTTCAGTCATGTTTTAAAGTATATGTAAAAGCTGGTGTATTTTTTGGTGATATTGTTTGATTAATTGGCTTGTATCACAGTCTGATGACAATATTTTATTAAGTTATTTATACTGTGTGGCTGTCTCAGATTCACATCTCCATGGTAACATTTCTTTTTCAAAATTATTAACATTTTCACAGTCTTTATAATATTGTTGATATTTTTATTAGATGATTAAGACTGTGTCACAGTCTTCATAAGCTTGTGGACAATATTTTCTTAGATGATTTAGACAGTGTCAAAGTCTTTATAAGCTTGTTGGGAATATTTTCTAGGATGATTTAGACTGTGTCACAGTCTTTATAAGGTTGTCGACAATATTTTCTGGGATGATTTAGACTGTGTCACATTCTTTATAAGCTTATGGACACTATTTTCTTAGATGATTTAGACAGTGTCACAGTCTTTATAAGTTTGTTGACAGTATTTTATTAGATGATTTAGACAGTGTCACAGTCTTTATAAGCTTGTTGACAGTATTTATTAGATGATTTAGACAGTGTCATTGTCATTGTCTTTATAAACCTGTTGACAGTATTTTATTAGATGATTTAGACAGTGTCATTGTCAATGTCTTTATAAGCTTGTTGACAATATTTTATTAGATGATTTAGACAGTGTCACAGTCTTTGTAAGCTTGTAGACAATATTTTCTGGAATGATTTACACTGTGTCACAGTCTTTATTAGCTTGTGGACAGTATTTTCTGGAATGATTTAGACTGTGTCACAATCTTTAAAAGCTTGTGGACAATATTTTCTGGAATGATTATGACAGTGTCACAGTCTTTAAAAGCTTGTAGACAATATTTTCTGGAATGATTTAAACTGTGTCACAGTCTTTATAAGCTTGTTGACAATATTTTCTGGGATGATTTAGACAGTGTCACAGTCTTAATAAGCTTGTTGACAATATTTTCTGGAATGATTTAGACTGTGTCACAGTCTTTATAAGCTTGTTGACAATATTTTCTGGAATGATTTAGACTGTGTCACAGTCTTAATAAGCTTGTTGACAATATTTTCTGGGATGATTTAGACAGTGTCACAGTCTTTATAAACTTGTTGACAACATTTTCTGGAATGATTTAGACTGTGTCACAGTCTTTATAAGCTTGTTAACAATATTTTCTGGAATGATTTAAACTGTGTCACAGTCTTTAAAAGCTTGTGGACAATATTTTCTGGAATGATTTAGACAGTGTCACAGTCTTTATAAGCTTGTTGACAATATTTTCTGGAATGATTTAAACTGTGTCACAGTCTTAATAAGCTTGTTGACAATATTTTCTGGAATGATTTAAACTGTGCCACAGTCTTTATAAGCTTGTAAACATTATTTTTTGGAATGATTTAGACTGTGTCACAGTCTTTATAAGCTTGTTGAGAATATTTTCTGGGATGTTTTAGACAGTGTCACAGTCTTTATAAGCTTGTTGAGAATATTTTCTGGGATGATTTAGACAGTGTCACAGTCTTTATCAGCTGTTGAGAATATTTTCTGGGATGATTTAGACTGTGTCACAGTCTTTATAAGCTGGTTGAGAATATTTTCTGGGATGTTTTAGACAGTGTCACAGTCTTTATAAGCTTGTTGAGAATATTTTCTGGGATGTTTTAGACAGTGTCACAGTCTTTATAAGCTTGTTGAGAATATTTTCTGGGATGATTTAGACAGTGTCACAGTCTTTATCAGCTGTTGAGAATATTTTCTGGGATGATTTAGACTGTGTCACAGTCTTTATAAGCTTATTGAGAATATTTTCTGTGATGATTCAGACAGTGCCACAGTCTTTATAAGCTTGTTTAGAATATTTTCTGGGATGATTTAGACAGTGTCACAGTCTTTATAATCTTGTTGAGAATATTTTCTGGGATGATTTAGACAGTGTCACAGTCTTTATAAGCTTGTGGACAATATTTTATTTTCTGGGATGATTTAGACAGTGTCACAGTCTTTATAAGCTTGTTGACAGTATTTATTAGATGATTTAGACAGTGTCATTGTCAATGTCTTTATAAGCTTGTTGACAGTATTTTTTAGATGATTTAGACAGTGTCACAGTCTTTGTAAGCTTGTAGACAATATTTTCTTGAATAATTTACACTGTGTCACAGTCTTTATTAGCTTGTGGACAGTATTTTCTGGAATGATTTAGACTGTGTCACAATCTTTAAAAGCTTGTGGACAATATTTTCTGGAATGATTTAGACTGTGTCACAGTCTTTAAAAGCTTGTAGACAATATTTTCTGGAATGATTTAAACTGTGTCACAGTCTTTTTAAGCTTGTGAACAATATTTTCTGGGATGATTTAGACAGTGTCACAGTCTTTAAAAGCTTGTTGACAATATTTTCTGGGATGATTTAGACAGTGCCACAGTCTTTATAAGCTTGTTGAGAATATTTTCTGGGATGATTTAGACAGTGTCACAGTCTTTATAAGCTTGTTGAGAATATTTTTTAGATGATTTAGACAGTGTCACAGTCTTTATAAGCTTGTGGACAATATTTTATTTTCTGGGATGATTTAGACAGTGTCACAGTCTTTATAAGCTTGTTGACAGTATTTATTAGATGATTTAGACAGTGTCATTGTCAATGTCTTTATAAGCTTGTTGACAGTATTTTTAGATGATTTAGACAGTGTCACAGTCTTTGTAAGCTTGTAGACAATATTTTCTGGAATAATTTACACTGTGTCACAGTCTTTATTAGCTTGTGGACAGTATTTTCTGGAATGATTTAGACTGTGTCACAATCTTTAAAAGCTTGTGGACAATATTTTCTGGAATGATTTAGACTGTGTCACAGTCTTTAAAAGCTTGTAGACAATATTTTCTGGAATGATTTAAACTGTGTCACAGTCTTTTTAAGCTTGTGAACAATATTTTCTGGGATGATTTAGACTGTGTCACAGTCTTTATAAGCTTGTAGACAATATTTTCTGGGATGATTTAAACTGTGTCACAGTCTTTATAAGCTTGTTGACAATATTTTCTGGAATGATTTAGACAGTGTCACAGTCTTTATAAACTTGTTGACAATATTTTCTGGGATGATTTAGACAGTGCCACAGTCTTTATAAGCTTGTGGACAATATTTTCTGGAATGATTTAGACTGTGTCACAGTCTTTATAAGCTTGTAGACAATATTTTCTGGAATGATTTAGACTGTGTCACAGTCTTTATAAGCTTGTTAACAATATTTTCTGGAATGATTTAAACTGTGTCACAGTCTTTAAAAGCTTGTGGACAATATTTTCTGGAATGATTTAGACAGTGTCACAGTCTTTATAAGCTTGTTGACAATATTTTCTGGAATGATTTAAACTGTGTCACAGTCTTAATAAGCTTGTTGACAATATTTTCTGGAATGATTTAAACTGTGCCACAGTCTTTATAAGCTTGTAAACAATATTTTTTGGAATGATTTATACTGTGTCACAGTCTTTATAAGCTTGTTGAGAATATTTTCTGGGATGTTTTAGACAGTGTCACAGTCTTTATAAGCTTGTTGAGAATATTTTCTGGGATGATTTAGACAGTGTCACAGTCTTTATCAGCTGTTGAGAATATTTTCTGGGATGATTTAGACTGTGTCACAGTCTTTATAAGCTGGTTGAGAATATTTTCTGGGATGTTTTAGACAGTGTCACAGTCTTTATAAGCTTGTTGAGAATATTTTCTGGGATGTTTTAGACAGTGTCACAGTCTTTATAAGCTTGTTGAGAATATTTTCTGGGATGATTTAGACAGTGTCACAGTCTTTATCAGCTGTTGAGAATATTTTCTGGGATGATTTAGACTGTGTCACAGTCTTTATAAGCTTATTGAGAATATTTTCTGTGATGATTCAGACAGTGCCACAGTCTTTATAAGCTTGTTTAGAATATTTTCTGGGATGATTTAGACAGTGTCACAGTCTTTATAATCTTGTTGAGAATATTTTCTGGGATGATTTAGACAGTGTCACAGTCTTTATAAGCTTGTGGACAATATTTTATTTTCTGGGATGATTTAGACAGTGTCACAGTCTTTATAAGCTTGTTGACAGTATTTATTAGATGATTTAGACAGTGTCATTGTCAATGTCTTTATAAGCTTGTTGACAGTATTTTTTAGATGATTTAGACAGTGTCACAGTCTTTGTAAGCTTGTAGACAATATTTTCTTGAATAATTTACACTGTGTCACAGTCTTTATTAGCTTGTGGACAGTATTTTCTGGAATGATTTAGACTGTGTCACAATCTTTAAAAGCTTGTGGACAATATTTTCTGGAATGATTTAGACTGTGTCACAGTCTTTAAAAGCTTGTAGACAATATTTTCTGGAATGATTTAAACTGTGTCACAGTCTTTTTAAGCTTGTGAACAATATTTTCTGGGATGATTTAGACAGTGTCACAGTCTTTAAAAGCTTGTTGACAATATTTTCTGGGATGATTTAGACAGTGCCACAGTCTTTATAAGCTTGTTGAGAATATTTTCTGGGATGATTTAGACAGTGTCACAGTCTTTATAAGCTTGTTGAGAATATTTTTTAGATGATTTAGACAGTGTCACAGTCTTTATAAGCTTGTGGACAATATTTTATTTTCTGGGATGATTTAGACAGTGTCACAGTCTTTATAAGCTTGTTGACAGTATTTATTAGATGATTTAGACAGTGTCATTGTCAATGTCTTTATAAGCTTGTTGACAGTATTTTTAGATGATTTAGACAGTGTCACAGTCTTTGTAAGCTTGTAGACAATATTTTCTGGAATAATTTACACTGTGTCACAGTCTTTATTAGCTTGTGGACAGTATTTTCTGGAATGATTTAGACTGTGTCACAATCTTTAAAAGCTTGTGGACAATATTTTCTGGAATGATTTAGACTGTGTCACAGTCTTTAAAAGCTTGTAGACAATATTTTCTGGAATGATTTAAACTGTGTCACAGTCTTTTTAAGCTTGTGAACAATATTTTCTGGGATGATTTAGACTGTGTCACAGTCTTTATAAGCTTGTAGACAATATTTTCTGGGATGATTTAAACTGTGTCACAGTCTTTATAAGCTTGTTGACAATATTTTCTGGAATGATTTAGACAGTGTCACAGTCTTTATAAGCTTGTTGACAATATTTTCTGGAATGATTTAAACTGTGTCACAGTCTTAATAAGCTTGTTGACAATATTTTCTGGGATGATTTAGACTGTGCCACAGTCTTTATAAGCTTGTAAACAATATTTTTTGGAATGATTTAGACTGTGTCACAGTCTTTATAAGCTTGTTGAGAATATTTTCTGGGATGATTAAGACAGTGTCACAGTCTTTATAAGCTGTTGAGAATATTTTCTGGGATTATTTAGACTGTGTCACAGTCTTTATAAGCTTGTTGAAAATATTTTCTGGGATGATTTAGACAGTGTCACAGTCTTTATAAGTTTGTTGAGAATATTTTCTGGGATGATTTAGACAGTGTCACAGTCTTCATAACCTTGTTGAGAATATTTTCTGGGATGATTTAGACAGTGTCACAGTCTTTATAAGCTTGTTGAGAATATTTTCTGGGATGATTTAGACAGTGTCACAGTCTTTATAAGCTTGTTGAGAATATTTTCTGGGATGATTTAGACTGTGTCACAGTCTTTATAAGCTTGTTGATAATATTTTCTGGGATGATTCAGACAGTGCCACAGTCTTTATAAGCTTGTTGAGAATATTTTCTGGGATGATTTAGACTGTGTCACAGTCTTTATAAGCTTGTTGAGAATATTTTCTGGGATGATTTAGACAGTGTCACAGTCTTCATAACCTTGTTGAGAATATTTTCTGGGATGATTTAGACAGTGTCACAGTCTTTATAAGCTTGTTGAGAATATTTTCTGGGATGATTTAGACAGTGTCACAGTCTTTATAAGCTTGTTGATAATATTTTCTGGGATGATTCAGACAGTGCCACAGTTTTTATAAGCTTGTTGAGAATATTTTCTGGGATGATTTAGACAGTGCCACAGTCTTTATAAGATTGTTGAGAATATTTTCTGGGATGATTTAGACAGTGTCACAGTCTTTATAAGCTTGTTGAGAATATTTTCTGGGATGATTTAGACAGTGTCACAGTCTTTATAAGCTTGTTGAGAATATTTTCTGGGATGATTTAGACAGTGTCACAGTCTTTATAAGCTTGTTGATAATATTTTCTGGGATGATTAAGACTGTGTCACAGTCTTTATAAGCTTGTTGAGAATATTTTCTGGGATGATTTAGACAGTGTCACAGTCTTTATAAGCTTGTTGATAATATTTTCTGGGATGATTTAGACAGTGTCACAGTCTTTATAATCTTGTTGAGAATATTTTCTGTGATGATTCAGACAGTGCCACAGTCTTTATAAGTTTGTTGAGAATATTTTCTGGGATGATTTAGACAGTGTCACAGTCTTTATAATCTTGTTGAGAATATTTTCTGTGATGATTCAGACAGTGCCACAGTCTTTATAAGTTTGTTGAGAATATTTTCTGGGATGATTCAGACAGTGCCACAGTCTTTATAAGTTTGTTGAGAATATTTTCTGGGATGATTTAGACAGTGTCACAGTCTTTATAAGTTTGTTGAGAATATTTTCTGGGATGATTTAGACAGTGTCACAGTCTTTATAATCTTGTTGAGAATATTTTCTGTGATGATTCAGACAGTGCCACAGTCTTTATAAGATTGTTGAGAATATTTTCTGGGATGATTTAGACAGTGTCACAGTCTTTATAATCTTGTTGAGAATATTTTCTGGGATGATTCAGACAGTGTCACAGTCTTTATAAGCTTGTTGAGAATATTTTCTGGGATGATTTAGACAGTGTCACAGTCTTTATAAGATTGTTGAGAATATTTTCTGGGATGATTTAGACAGTGTCACAGTCTTTATAAGATTGTTGAGAATATTTTCTGGGATGATTTAGACAGTGTCACAGTCTTTATAAGCTTGTTGAGAATATTTTCTGGGATGATTCAGACAGTGCCACAGTCTTTATAAGATTGTTGAGAATATTTTCTGGGATGATTTAGACAGTGTCACAGTCTTTATAAGCTTGTTGAGAATATTTTCTGGGATGATTCAGACAGTGCCACAGTCTTTATAAGATTGTTGAGAATATTTTCTGGGATGATTTAGACAGTGCCACAGTCTTTATAAGATTGTTGAGAATATTTTCTGAGATGATTAAGACTGTGTCACAGTCTTTATAAGCTTGTTGACAATATTTTCTGGGATGATTTAGACAGTGTCACAGTCTTTATAAGCTTGTTGAGAATATTTTCTGGGATGTTTCAGACAGTGCCACAGTCTTTATAAGATTGTTGAGAATATTTTCTGGGATGATTTAGACTGTGTCACAGTCTTTATAAGCTTGTTGAGAATATTTTCTGGAATGATTAAGACAGTGTCACAGTCTTTATAAGCTTGTTGAGAATATTTTCTGGGATGATTTAGACTGTGTCACAGTCTTTATAAGCTTGTTGACAATATTTTCTGGGATGATTTAGACTGTGTCACAGTCTTTATAAGCTTGTTGAGAATATTTTCTGGGATGATTTAGACTGTGCCACAGTCTTTATAAGCTTGTTGACAATATTTTCTGGGATGATTTAGACTGTGTCACAGTCTTTATAAGCTTGTTGAGAATATTTTCTGGAATGATTTAGACAGTGTCATAGTCTTTAAAAGCTTCTAGACAATATTTTCTGGAATGATTTAAACTGTGTCACAGTCTTTATAAGCTTGTGGACAATATTTTCTGAGATGATTAAGACTGTGTCACAGTCTTTATAAGCTTGTTGACAATATTTTTTGGAATGATTTAGACTGTGTCACAGTCTTTATAAGCTTGTTGAGAATATTTTCTGGAATGATTTAGACAGTGTCATAGTCTTTAAAAGCTTCTAGACAATATTTTCTGGAATGATTTAAACTGTGTCACAGTCTTTATAAGCTTGTGGACAATATTTTCTGAGATGATTAAGACTGTGTCACAGTCTTTATAAGCTTGTTGACAATATTTTTTGGAATGATTTAGACAGTGTCACAGTCTTTAAAAGCTTGTAGACAATATTTTTGGGATGATTTAGACAGTGTCACAGTCTTTATAAGCTTGTTGACAATATTTTCTGGGATGATTTATACTGTGCCACAGTCTTTATAAGCTTGTTGAGAAAATTTTCTGGGATGATTTAGACAGTGTCACAGTATTTATAAGCTGTTGACAATATTTTCTGGAATGATTTAGACAGTGTCACAGTCTTTATAAGCTTGTTGAGAATATTTTCTGGGATGTTTTAGACAGTGTCACAGTCTTTATAAGTTTGTTGATAATATTTTATTAGATGTTTTAGACAGTGTCACAGTCTTTATAAGTTTGTTGAGAATATTTTCTGGGATGATTAAGACAGTGTCACAGTCTTTATAAGCTTGTTGAGAATATTTTCTGGGATGATTTAGACAGTGTCACAGTCTTTATCAGCTCGTTGAGAATATTTTCTGGGATGATTTAGACAGTGTCACAGTCTTTATAAGCTTGTTGACAATATTTTTTGGAATGATTTAGACAGTGTCACAGTCTTTATAAGCTTGTTGACAATATTTTCTGGAATGATTTAGACTGTGTCACAGTCTTTATAAGCTTGTTGAGAATATTTTCTGGGATGATTTAGACAGTGTCACAGTCTTTATAAGTTTGTTGAGAATATTTTCTGGGATGATTAAGACAGTGTCACAGTCTTTATAAGCTTGTTGAGAATATTTTCTGGGATGATTTAGACAGTGTCACAGTCTTTATCAGCTTTTTGAGAATATTTTCTGGGATGATTTAGACAGTGTCACAGTCTTTATAAGCTTGTTGAGAATATTTTCTGGGATGATTTAGACAGTGTCACAGTCTTTATAAGCTTGTTGAGAATATTTTCTGGGATGTTTTAGACAGTGTCCCAGTCTTTATAAGCTTGTTGACAATATTTTCTGGGATGATTTAAACTGTGTCACAGTCTTTATAAGCTTGTGGACAATTTTTTTCTGGAATGATTTAGACAGTGTCACAGTCTTTATAAGCTTGTTGACAATATTTTCTGGAATGATTTAGCCTGTGTCGCAGTCTTAATAAGCTTGTTGACAATATTTTCTGGGATGATTTATACTGTGCCACAGTCTTTATTAGCTTGTGGACAATATTTTCTGGAATGATTTAGACTGTGTCACAGTCTTAATAAGCTTGTTGACAATATTTTCTGGAATGATTAAGACTGTGTCACAGTCTTTATAAGCTTGTTGAGAATATTTTCAGGCATGATTTAGACAGTGTCGCAGTCTTTATAAGCTTGTGGACAATTTTTTCTAGATTGATTTAGACAGTGTCACAGTCTTTATAAGCTTGTTGACAATATTTTCTGGAATGATTTAGACTGTGTCGCAGTCTTAATAAGCTTATTGACAATATTTTCTGGGATGATTTATACTGTGCCACAGTCTTTATTAGCTTGTGGACAATATTTTCTGGAATGATTTAGACTGTGTCACAGTCTTAATAACCTTGTTGACAATATTTTCTGGAATGATTTAGACTGTGTCCCAGTCTTTATTAGCTTGTGGACAATATTTTCTGGAATGATTTAGACTGTGTCACAGTCTTTATAAGCTTGTTGAGAATATTTTCTGGCATGATTTAGACAGTGTCGCAGTCTTTATAAGCCTGTTGACAATATTTTCTGGAATGATTTAGACTGTGTCACCGTCTTTATAAGCTTGTTGACAATATTTTCTGGAATGATTAAGACTGTGGCACAGTCTTTATAAGCTTGTTGGCAATATTTTCTGGAACGATTTAGACTGTGTCACAGTCTTAATAAGCTTGTTGACAATATTTTCTGGGATGATTTAGACAGTGTCACAGTCTTTATAAGCTTGTTGACATTATTTTCTGGAATGATTAAGACTGTGTCACAGTCTTTATAAGCTTGTTGACAATATTTTCTGGGTTGATTTAGACTGTGTCCCAGTCTTTATAAGCTTGTTGACAATATTTTCTGTGATGATTTAGACAGTGTCACAGTCTTTATAAGCTTGTTGACAGTATTTTCTTGGATGATTTAGACAGTGTCCCAGTCTTTATAAGCTTGTTGACAATATTTTCTGGGATGATTTAGACAGTGGCACAGTCTTTATAAGCTTGTTGACACTATTTTCTTAGATGATTTAGACAGTGTTACAGTCTTTATAAGCTTGTTGACAATATTTTCTTGGATGATTTAGACAGTGTCCCAGTCTTTATAAGCTTGCTGACAATATTTTCTGTGATGATTTAGACTGTGTCCCAGTCTTTATAAGCTTGTTGATAATATTTTCTGTGATGATTTAGACAGTGTCACAGTCTTTATAAGCTTGTTGACAGTATTTTCTTGGATGATTCAGACAGTGTCCCAGTCTTTATAAGCTTGTTGACAATATTTTCTGGGATGATTTAGACAGTGGCACAGTCTTTATAAGCTTGTTGACACTATTTTCTTAGATGATTTAGACAGTGTCACAGTCTTTATAAGCTTGTTGACAATATTTTCTTGGATGATTTAGACAGTGTCACAGTCTTCTTAAGCTTGTTGACACTATTTTCTTGGATGATTTAGACAGTGTCGCAGTCTTTATAAGCTTGTTGACAATATTTTCTGTGATGATTTAGACAGTGTCACAGTCTTTATAAGCTTGTTGACAATATTTTCTTAGATGACTAAGACTGTGTCAGTTTTAGTATATTCTTGGTGCAAATATTAACCTATACACACAAGACTGTGTCACAGTTTTCATTATCCTGAAAACACTATTTTGTTAGGTTACTAGACTTTGTATAAGCTTGGTGATAATATTTTACTATTTTTCTCGTGAAATAGCATATTAAGAAGATGTTTTCTTGGTTAAATGTTTTCTTCAACAAAATGAACTCTAAAGTTGAAAGTTAGTTACTTTGTTAATGATTATAAATATGAATGAGTGTGTACAAATGATGTATATATGCTTTTTACTTTGGGCACTATATTCAGGAACATTTTGTCATTTATAAAGTGTCTTAAGTTTATAACTATTGCACATTAGCGAATTATAGGCTAACACAGCTACACCTTTTGTGCGAACAAGAAGACAACTATGTCCAAATTGCTTTAAGAACTCTATTTATATTGAAATTTGTAAAGGTAGCCTGTCTTTTAGTTACAATAAACACTCGTGTGTATCATAAAAAGAGACCATAACATATTTTAAATTATGTAAGTGAAATAGTAGTTATTAAATAAAGCGATTTAAATAATCACCAACTTTAATTATTTAAGTAGGCTCATATAGAAACGGTGATTGTGTCGCTTTTACCGTTAATAACTCATGATAAAAAGTTTATTTTTCCATAAGTATATCAACAAATTAAATAAACATAGGTATCTGTTGTTGATTTGTCTGAAAATTAATATTGTTATTTGATTTGTAATTTTTGAATAAATGAATACAATAAGAAAAAATGACAAAGTCCTACGAACATTGCAACATATACCAAAATTTTAAAAGGCACATGACAATAGTATTCACATGCTGGCTAAATGTATAAGTTAGAACAAATCGGTGACTACTCATTAAACAAAAGAGCAAATCGAACAGTTACCGCCTTGGAGCGGTCAGTCAGTAAAAGGGACTGACTGGGTGTAAATTTACCAATGGTAATACCACAATAATAGCTATGAACCTAAGATACTCATGCAAGACAGTCTCATATAGTTATATTATGTTTACGTTTTGAAAATGGTCAATAGTAAAGACCTCAATTATCACGGAATATGTTATTATGCATTAATCTATAAAATATATATCTTCAATATAAATGAATAATTATAACACGCATTTACTTGTAAAACAAAAGACTTACATTTAAGAGTAACAGATAGTGACGTTTTGTATAGTTGTCAAAATATAATTTCAAAATTGCATGTGCACAAAAAGTTGTCTATTTTACTTTTAAATACATGTTACATTATGGATAAATGTAATCTATGTTGTCATTTAATTCATCCTATAAGGATTGTTGCGTGTATTTCCTTTGATGGATATTTGACTTTGGTTCCTCAATTCCATTTCCACAGGGACAGGATGCTACAACCATTTACTCTTGTCTGGTAATTTCTTTCTTGATTCAAAAAGTTATTTTTATTTACTATTTATTTTTGTAGGTCTTCTAATTGAAATAAAAACCATCTCTCTCCTAAACACTATGTGGACATTATTTTTAATGACGTCAGTACTTTCGTCATAACTTGTCAAACAAAACGTCAGCGCTTGGACATTTATTCAAGAGTGTCGGGTTTCTTCTCATTGCTTGCATTTGAGAAATATCCATCAGGAAGTGCGAGGTTAGAGCTCTGTAAGACCGGTTAATGCACCCCAGTCGTTCCATATTGCCGACGGACCGTTCCAAGGCGGTAACTGTCGGGTTTGCTCTTTTTGTTAAATGACTCATCACAGATTTGTTCTCACTTTTACATTTGGCTTGCATGTGAATACCTTGGTCCTGTGCCTTCAAATTTTTGTATATGTTGCAATGCTCAAAGGACTTTGTCTTATATATTCTTATTGAAAAATAAGGAACATAATCCAAACTAAGAAGTATTAGTAGAGTCGCCTATTTGTAACTCCTCCGACTGCATATCACCGTCTAGGTTCATGTACCATTCGAGGCGAAGGACTTCTCGTGAGAAGGTCTTCCAGCTGGCTTGCAAGGCGTCGTTACTTCTATCCAGATATGTTTTTGATTATAAGGCACATCAACTAGGCACTGGCTTTGTTTTAATGTTTACGTTTAAAAAAATTATATTATAAGTAATAAAGATATTTAGAATACGGCCATTTCATATAAACTATATTACATGAAGTATATAAAGGTTGAATGGCCATTTGTGAATAGTCATAGAAGTATATGAAGAGGTACTCAGTAAGTTTATTTCTTGTTATATAGAGCAAATAGGAAGAATAACCCGATTTCAATAATGTTGTCATTATCATGTTTATCCTTGTGTTTACAAAAGGGGTGTGTGTATAAATATAACCCTTTAGCGACGTGGTTGAGTGTCATCCTACTGATCTGAAGGTCCCGGGTTCGAGTCCCGGACTGGCTGCACATTTTTCTCCCTTTGTTACAATGGCGACCCGCGATCGTTACGTACAAGTGCTTGAGAAGTGCTTGCGAGTTCTATGTAGAGTATTTAGTCTGTGAAAATTCGAGGACGAATTTCAAGTTGCCCGGGGTGTATGTAGTGCTCACAGCCAGATCCCCATGGTCACAACAACTGTGACGAGTGTGCTGATTCGGGAAACTTGGTTATTGCTTCTGGTTTTTGTGAGAATTGTACTGACTTTCTTTGCACATCATGCATTGAGCAGCACAAGAAAGTCAGATCGTTAAAAATCACAAAATTCTTGAAGGCAGAGATATGCCAACGATTAAGCCAAGAAAATCTGATGTGGAGAAATGCACCATGCATCCCGGGAGACCGATTGAGGCTTATTGTCCTGATGATCACACATTTGGATGTGCCTTGTGTTTCACGGTTGGCCACAGATCCTGTCAGAATGTCGCTCTTCTGTCTGATTTGTCGCGTGGAGTAGAAACAAGCAAAGAATTTCTAGACGTCGAACATGCAGCTGACAGATACAAGAAATTGGAGGAGGAATGCATGCAGGCCATCACGAAATGCATCTCCATGAACGATGAGTGGCACAGACAAACCTTGGAAAGATTTCAGAAATTCCGATCAGATGTCCTAAGTATTGTAGAGGAAATCGGGATTAAAGTCCATAAGGAGGCAGACATATTGAAGGAGGAAAATGAAACACAGCTTAACAAATTAGCACATGAAATTGCAACATACACAGAACAAGTACAGAATTACATGGCAAGTATTAAAGACAAGAAGGCTAGCAAGAAAAGTGAAGAGTTATACATTGCCTTAAAGAAAAATGGGAGGATTGTAATGGGAAATTTTGATCGATTAAAGACACTCTGTCAAGATATAGCGATCAAGAAGTTTGATTTCCATCTTGATACTACCACAAGGGAGAGATTAATCAACAACAATAAAATAAATGTTCAGATAATAGCACTTCATTTTCAACAGCTTACGGAAGCAGAAGAGAAAAAGAGCAACACTAGTGCTTATATAGCGATATCACCAGCGACAACATGCAAATCATCATCGCGCTTAAACATCAAATCACAGGACGATCCTAATAATGGGTTGGTCTCTTGTATAATGGAACTGTCAGAGACAATCTTGATCTTGGCTGATTTTGGTAATTACTGTCTGAAGTTGTTTGACATGACCACAAACTCCATCACACAAAGACGGACCCTTACAGCAAAACCCTTCGATATCACTAAAGTTACTGGGTGCCGTTTGGCTGTTTCATTCCCACATGCTAAGCAGATCCAATTTTTCAATGCTGACCAGACCCTGGAACCTTGTGGAAGTATTGACGTGCCTTCTGAATGTCGTGGTCTACACTGTACTGGAGACAGACTGATTGTATCTAACACCAGACCACCAAACGTTCTGATACTAAGTATGACTGGCACGGTCCTCCAGACTATCCAGTATGATTCATCTGGGACAGAGTTATTCCAGTATCCAAGGTTCTTGACAGTCTGTAATGACAACAAGCTGATCTATGTGAGTGACGAAAACAACCACGCCCTTACATGTATGACTGCTACAGGCGTGATCCAATGGATTTACCGGGATAAAAAATTAAAAGATCCACGAGGCGTGACTACTGGAGTGGACGGATGCATCTACATAAGCTGCTTCAAGACCTCCACCATCCACGTGGTGTCCCGTAACGGTGACAGACTCGCCATCATAGAGACTGACAAGACCACTGCCCAACGACTATATGATGTGTGTTACAGTCGCAACACCCGGACACTGTTTGTGTCGACATACCCAGATTATCATATCTTGAGACTCAGCCTGCAATAGTTTATTCAGCAGCCATGGTCACAAGCTTACATAGCTAGATACAAGTGCACACTTTTCCCGATAAATAACAGCACATTACAAACATATGTATGAATTTCAATAATGTATGTAAACAAATATAATCGAGTTTACCTGTTTGCAAAAACAACAATTCTTCTTATAAGCCTTATGCTGCTATGTAGCAAATTATAATTCCTGTTTACATCGACTGTGGATCTATTATAAGGTGTATGGACCCATGCCACCCCTCCGCACCGTACGTACAAAAGTACCGATTGGGGTGCTTAAACCTGGTTTGTGGAGCGCTCCAACCTCGAACTTTCTAAAGTTTTTTCTATAAAATAAACAGTGCAAATAAAATATCAATTAAACTGAGAGGACTAACAGTAAGCACCTGCATCGAGAGTTAAAACTGATAAAATGTACTGACATACTAACTAAATACCTAGTAATATAATAAACTATCAACTTATGTACAATATGTATAGTAGATCAAGCCTCGGCAACCTAAAAGTTCCAAATGAGAGAGTTGTTTAAAATAAAACAGACCAAGCGATGACGTATAATAACAACAATTTAATGACGTCATACAAAAATGCCATGACGACATATGTCAGATGACGTGTCAGGAGTGAAATAAAAAAAACACACACACGAAAGAAATCATCAAATATTAGAAAACAACCCAAACAAAAAACACAAAATGTAGTATTGTGAAGAGTTAATGGGTATTGTGATTCAAATAATATTGTTTAAAAAAGTCAAGGATTTATATACAAAGGGCATATTTTATAAAAAAAAAAAAAGGTAAAACAAAATTCCCGATAATATACCTACTGTGCAATCTCGTGTAAAGAGCATAGAGACTTTTCAAGTTGTCCCAGCTATACAGGTCCCGACCGGAGAATTAAAGAGACAAACATCCGACAGTGATAATCCTATGCAATGCTTTTTTCTTTTGTAAATTATACCTATCCATACAAAGTACCACGTGCTATGAATTGCGTGCTATTTTACTTTATTTTAGTTGGAAAGCATGGTACATTCATAAATGTTTCATAGTCATTATTTACTGTAAATTATTGTTACCATTACATTACTATGCAGTGTCATTTTCATTTAAAAATTGTATGCGTACATTATTCGTTTTCATGAAATGTTTTCTCAGTTTGTTTGTATTGCTTTGCATCTCACCTTTTGAAAATAACTTGATACTTATTGTTTGTAATTTTGTTTCTGCGAAAAAAACAATTTTATTTGATAGGTCAACAAAACAAATCAACACTCATTAACATGCCTATAAACAGACAATTTACAGAAAGATCAGCATATAATTGGCAATAAAAAGCTAATTGTTTTTGTCGTCTCTGCAATCAGTCTGTAGGACAGGCAGTGGTTTGCCTATCATCGGCATCCTGCTCTTGTCAGGTATACATTTGGCGTAAAACTTCGGCACGCTCCACGTCCCATCGGAAAGACACTCGTACCAGGCATCTGTAATAAGAAAGAACTCGAGATCAATTAAACGATTTATATTTAAAATAACCTATAAATAAATAAATAAATATATATATGAGCTTCGCATCTGCGTTTGTTGTTTTTTTTCATTTATCAAGCGTTACTTACTAATTGGTAGCGCAATCAGTGGAGCGCCGGCTCCAGGGACGGGAGGCCCCGGTTTCGATCCCGGACCGCGACATACCAAAGTCGTTAAAAATTGTAGTGGTATAGCTCCTTTGCCGAGGCTCAAGCATATCTAATGGTAGTTCCACGACTGGTTGGCCCGGTGTCAGGATAATGTGACTTGTATCATGCCACGTGCTCACCGCATGCTATACAAAGTGAAGGCAGCACTATATCTGCTTCAAGTGGACACAGTCTTCTGATAACTGAAATACTATTGATGGGACGATATTACCAATAAACAAACATACAAATCCTAACTTATCCGTTCTTCGTACGGTTACTGTACGTTTGATATTCTGCACAACCGAGGAGTATGTCCTAGCATAAATTTTCATGTCACGATCGAGCCATTCTGTGACTCACGTATAAACATTACGCGTAGAAAAGCACTCACAGTTTGTAAATATTCAAGGTTGTTGAGCTTAGAATGGCAAAGAAAGTTAAAAAGTCCACCCTTTCAAAAGACAACATTTCTATATATCATCAAGGAGAAGACATCAAAAGTTTATCTCCATTATTTATTCTGGTACAAGAAAAGATCACCTTTTTTAAACAACCCAAACGATGAAACTTTCACCAACTCTAACGCATAAACCTGCATCATTGTGTCTGCAATATGTACATCCATTCTCATCTGTCCGTATTTTGTTGTCAACTCAATGTAACTTTATCACGGCTGGTCAAATGCGGATTTTTGTGCTAAACAATAAATAGTTGGTTGAAATACTACATCTGTTTAAGTGAATAATTCGGTGTTAGCATGTATCTGGAAAGGAAATTGCCGAGGTAATCGAATAAAACAGCATGCCCTTACTCGGATGTTTTCGACTATGTCCTTCTATCTGCTAAAATGGCTTTATTTAAATGGTACAACCAGGAAACAGAAAGAAGGCAAGGAGTGATGAATGTTACATTGTGTGATTTGTCTACATTTTTATAACGATAACCAGGGCATAATAATCGTAATCGTAATCGTCATTTTTATTCTATTTGTTTTCCATCACCTGTCAAAGAAATTATCACCCGATCACCCGAGGCCACAAATGGAGATAAGGCGAGTAAGTTTTCCGGGCGAGTAAGTTCGCCAAAGTTTGTCGCCCTACTGGCGACCGATATCTCACATTGACTTTTACCATAGATCTTTTCTTGGAAAGCGAACCTCTCAACAATATCTAGGTGTAAAAGTGGTTCGTGCCAGTTTGTGATTATTTGTTTGTGATGTTATTTGTATTACGTCATTGGGCCACGTGCGCTTCTATGTCAATCGCAATTTCTGAACTTCTTAGAAATTTATGTTGTGTAGGTAGGTTTATTCGAAAGCAACGTGGCGGTTTTTAAGTTTTATGCGGTCAGCAATCGAACTATGCATTGTTTGTGTACGTCAGTAATTTAACATAACACTTATTAGCTCGATAGTGACGCAATTTTAAACGCAACGTTTAAAAGAAGCAGTAGGTTTGCATACCTTTTAAGGCATCTCCGTTCAGAGGTCGATAACCAGGCATATACAGAGGTTTGCAAAGGCGTCTGAAAGTTGTGAACCAGCCGTTACAGAGCAGAGGAAGATTGATGACAGGCAGTCCTTTACATGGAACAGCTGAAAAATACGTATCAACAACAAATTACAAGACATTAAACTTGACTAGCAAACAAACATTTTAAGCTTTGGACATTACGACCCTTGGGTCTTTGTTAAGGTTTCTTATTGTTTATTGATTCATTTAAGTCCAGCCCATCATTTTCTTATTTATTAAAATCAATCCCATCAATTGTCGGCTGCTTTATATGGACATTTACAACCACATTAAAAAAACTACGAGAAATTAGTCTGCATGAGTCTTTTAATTCATTATAAAACCGAATACTTTTAAAGAAAATGTTTATAATTTAGTTATTTTAATAATTTTTTTTTTTTTAATTTTAGCATTTTATCCTTTCTTCATCTCTATATTTACTCTATGTTTTAATAAATGATAACGACAATAATGGACATTGCGGTGGTACTAATGCTGTTGATGATGATTGTTGTCGTTAGTGTAATGTAATATTACCATATTAATAAGTTTTCAGTAAATGACATGAATAATAAACCCGAATGATGCAATATACATTGTGTGTACCGGGGAAATAGTAAAAAAGCAATAAAGAGGCACGATTCAGGACATTGATTGATGAATACGTCAAAATATAGGCGGGAAACGTGAGTTGTGCACCGTAAGAATGACACCATAGTCAAAAATATATGAGACCCCAGTTCGAATGGGCAATTAGTTTTAGACTATATATATGTTAGGATTAGAAGAATGGAGGGGAGAAGGAATTGAGATAGGCTAGGGAGAAGGAGTGTAGATCTGGACGAGACGGAGAGTGGATGTGGACGCCTTAGAGAGAGGTATTCATGCCTCTCTGATGTTAGATTGTTAAATGTCATTAATAAATTTGTAATCATGGGATGATGTTGCGTTTCTACTATGGAGCCCCGTTACGCCACATTAGTGTAGTGTTTTGCGTTGGTTTGGCTTTGCCTGCTAATTCTGCAGGTAATGACAATTACAAAGATGCAACACATGCTGATAATTATTACGAAAAACGTACGTTGTGCAGTTATTGAGAAGTTGCAGGTAGCAGTCATGCCATTCGTCGGTTTGACAGCTGAGTACTCGATTCTGTGTACACCCCAAGGCAAGTCGACCTCCGCAGCAGTTATATTTTCGACCCATTCAGTTATGAACGTTTCGGATAATTTCTTGACAGTAACGTCAACTTTAAACCCACGTGGATCGTAGATGCGTGGTGCCTTCCAACGGAAGTACGTTACATTTTTATCCGCATTGACGGTCGCATGATGTGGACATCCTAGGATTTCTGGGGCCTGTGTGTTATATAAGTTGCCAAAATGAAGTTAATGTCTGACGGTAACAAGGTATGTTAGAGACCCATATTATGCCATTCGAGCACTTTTTTATGTCGGTAAAACTTTCAGCCAACATTAAGACCGTTGATGTTTAATATGTGATATTCTTCCCTCTGTTAATCGGGCGCCGTAGGTTCTTCACAGACCTTGTTCGGTGTATTGCTCTTCAAGAACAGCTTACGTTGCTGCAATGCAGTACTAAATGCGATAGATGTTAAGCTGTTATGTATTGTAAAATGAACCTAACTAACCTCGTAAAACAGCATTTTAAAACACATCTACCTGTTTCACAGTTACGTCCTGTCCAGCCTGTCAAACACTCACACTTGTACGTGCTGGGTATATCTATATACTTCGCTTTATTCATACATGGGTTACTGCTGCAGGATCGGATATCTACAACGAAACAGCAGTTATGTTTGCAGATAAAAGTCCCTCTATTACAACAGATTAAACAATTATGGACCTGAGGTTATTTTAGGGAGAGGTTGGTTCAGGAACGCGTTGCCTAGTCCTCAATTTGTATCCTTGTCGCGACAAACCAATATAGTCAAAATGGTACTGATGTATATGTCTAGCTAACGCTCAAGAAAATAAAAGGATAGTTCCACGACTAGTTTTCCCGGTGTCAGGATAATGTGACTGGGTGTGGTATCATGCTCAGGCCCGTAGCTGAGCCAAAAGCAATGTGCAAGCCTTATTTAGGCGGCAAAGCCGCCGATACGCTAGGGGGGTTTGGGGGCATGCCCCCCCCCCCCCCCCCAGAACATTTTGAAACCTTAGAATGTAAATGGTGACATCTGACGCCTTTTTGAACTGTTTAACTGCATTAAAATACTGAAACAAAATTGTGTGTTAACGTGTGATTTATTTATTTTTGAACGAATTAATTAAACAAAGTCCAATCTTCGGCTTTTGCTTCCAGCGAATTTCATCACTACTTGGTCAATGTCAATGTTAACATCCCGATACACATGCATCAGCGCTAGTCCTGTCATGCGCTCTGTCCGCATGGTTGACCTCAGGTAGCTTTTCACCCTGCGCATAACGCTAAAGCTCCGTTCAGCAGTAGCAGATGATGCCGGCATGGTCAGAAGAATGGTGAGTACGGTATAAATTCCCGGGTAAAGATCAGGATTGATGGATGCAACAGTTTCACCCAATTTGCTTGGTTTGTCATTTTCATCCATCAACTGCCATCTAGCCTTCCATCGCCTAACTTCGTTATGGAAGGACTGGTTTCCTTGCGGTAGGTCCACCGAATACCCCGCAAAAATGAGATATACCATTTCTTCTGTGCAAAGGTTCAATTTGGATGGAATCAAGTACTGTGCACGGAATCTTTCCTCAGCCACAAGCAATCTGTCGCTAAGTTCTTGACACAAATGGTCCAAGAAAGGGAAGTAGAGAGCTCGCTGCCAATACTGTTGTGGGTCATTGGCCGGTGGATTTGTTCGGTTTCGTTGGCGTTGAGCCAGACGGGGCATTGAAGGTTCAAGCTCAAATTCTGCTCCAATATCTTTGGCGCATTGAAACAATGCTTCCCAAACATTAGGGTCTGCCCTTTCGTTTTGGAACTGGCGGATGAGGGTCTGGCTTTCTCGTGTGGCCTCAAGTAAATCACAGTCGACTGCCTGGAGGAGCTAAGACAGAGGGACTGTACTTTGCATCACATGTTCAGCAACAACAAGTCCGATTATGAAGTCAAACTTCCTGATTGACGCCAAGTGTTGGCCTGCCTTGTCATCGCCGTCCTCCTGTAGTTGCTCCAGAGCATGAACCACAACGCTGTATGCTGACTTGAAAGTTGTGAGTGCATCGGCCCGGCTTGTCCACCTAGTCTCACATAGGAATCTGAGTTTGGTGCTTTTTTTCAGCTTCTCCTGTGCGTCATCGTTAGCAGCAAGTTCATCAGCAAAGAAGGTAAGTCTTTTTGCTGAATAGTCGAAGGCAAACCCTACCTCTTGAACAGTCGTCATCACTGACCTAATGCACGGGTCCTTACTGCTATGCATGACTGCTAGATTGAGGCAGTGGGCTCTACAGTGTACATAGAGCGCAGACGGAATACGTTGACGAATTCGTGCCTGCACGCCCCTGTGTTTACCGGACATATTTGCGGCACCATCATAAGCCTGAGACCGCATCTTATCGACTTGGATTCCGTGACTTTCAAGTGAGGTCAAGAGTAGTTCTGTCAATACCTCGCCTTATCTCCTATCCTTTTATTTTCTTGAGCGTTAGCTAGACATATACATCAGTACCATTTTGACTATATTGGTTTGTCGCGACAAGGATACAAATTGAGGACTAGGCAACGCGTTCCTGAACCAACCTCTCCCTAAAATAACCTCAGGTCCATAATTGTTTAATCTGTTGTAATAGAGGGACTTTTATCTGCAAACATAACTGCTGTTTCGTTGTAGATATCCGATCCTGCAGCTGTAACCCATGTATGAATAAAGCGAAGTATATAGATATACCCAGCACGTACAAGTGTGAGTGTTTGACAGGCTGGACAGGACGTAACTGTGAAACAGGTAGATGTGTTTTAAAATGCTGTTTTACGAGGTTAGTTAGGTTCATTTTACAATACATAACAGCTTAACATCTATCGCATTTAGTACTGCATTGCAGCAACGTAAGCTGTTCTTGAAGAGCAATACACCGAACAAGGTCTGTGAAGAACCTACGGCGCCCGATTAACAGAGGGAAGAATATCACATATTAAACATCAACGGTCTTAATGTTGTCTGAAAGTTTTACCGACATAAAAAAGTGCTCGAATGGCATAATATGGGTCTCTAACATACCTTGTTACCGTCAGACATTAACTTCATTTTGGCAACTTATATAATATATTTATTCAGACACACAGGCCCCAGAAATCCTAGGATGTCCACATCATGCGACCGTCAATGCGGATAAAAATGTAACGTACTTCCGTTGGAAGGCACCACGCATCTACGATCCACGTGGGTTTAAAGTTGACGTTACTGTCAAGAAATTATCCGAAACGTTCATAACTGAATGGGTCGAAAATATAACTGCTGCGGAGGTCGACTTGCCTTGGGGTGTACACAGAATCGAGTACTCAGCTGTCAAACCGACGAATGGCATGACTGCTACCTGCAACTTCTCAATAACTGCACAACGTACGTTTTTCGTAATAATTATCAGCATGTGTTGCATCTTTGTAATTGTCATTACCTGCAGAATAAGCAGGCAAAGCCAAACCAACGCAAAACACTACACTAATGTGGCGTAACGGGGCTCCATAGTAGAAACGCAACATCATCCCATGATTACAAATTTATTAATGACATTTAACAATCTAACATCAGTGAGGCATGAATACCTCTCTCTAAGGCGTCCACATCCACTCTCCGTCTCGTCCAGATCTACACTCCTTCTCCCTAGCCTATCTCAATTCCTTGTCCCCTCCATTCTTCTAATCCTAACATATATATAGTCTAAAACTAATTGCCCATTCGAACTGGGGGTCTCATATATTTTTGACTATGGTGTCATTCTTACGGTGCACAACTCACGTTTCCCGCCTATATTTTGACGTATTCATCAATCACTGTCCTGAATCGTGCCTCTTTATTGCTTTTTTACTATTTCCCCGGTACACACAATGTATATTGCATCATTCGGGTTTATTATTCATGTCATTCACTGAAAACTTATTAATATGGTAATATTACATTACACTAACGACAACAATCATCATCAACAGCATTAGTACCACCGCAATGTCCATTATTGTCGTTATCATTTATTAAAACATAGAGTAAATATAGAGATGAAGAAAGGATAAAATGCTAAAATAAAAAAAAAAAAATTTTTTTAATTAAAATAACTAAATTATAAACATTTTCTTTAAAAGTATTCGGTTTTATAATGAATTAAAAGACTCATGCAGACTAATTTCTCGTAGTTTTTTTAATGTGGTTGTAAATGTCCATATAAAGCAGCCGACAATTGATGGGATTGATTTTAATAAATAAGAAAATGATGGGCTGGACTTAAATGAAACAATAAACAATAAGAAACCTTAACAAAGACCCAAGGGTCGTAATGTCCAAAGCTTAAAATGTTTGTTTGCTAGTCAAGTTTAATGTCTTGTTATTTGTTGTTGATACGTATTTTTCAGCTGTTCCATGTAAAGGACTGCCTGTCATCAATCTTCCTCTGCTCTGTAACGGCTGGTTCACAACTTTCAGACGCCTTTGCAAACCTCTGTGTATGCCTGGTTATCGACCTCTGAACGGAGATGCCTTAAAAGGTATGCAAACCTACTGCTTCTTTTAAACGTTGCGTTTAAAATTGCGTCACTATCGAGCTAATAAGTGTTATGTTAAATTACTGACGTACACAAACAATGCATATTTCGATTGCTGACCGCATAAAACTTAAAAACCGCCACGTTGCTTCGAATAAACCTACCTACACAACATAAATTTCTGAAGAAGTTCAGAAATTGAGATTGACATAGAAGCGCACGTGGCCCAATGACGTAATACAAATAACATCACAAACTGGCACGAACCACTTTTACACCTAGATATTGTTGAGAGGTTCGCTTTCCAAAGAAAAGATCTATGGTAAAAATCAATGTGAGATATCGGTCGCCAGTAGGGCGACAAACTTTGGCGAACTAACTCGCCCGGAAGATTTACTCGCCTTATCTCCATTTGTCGCCTCGGGTGATCGGGTGATAATTTCTTTGACAGGTGATGGAAAAGAAATAAAATAATAATGACGATTACGATTATTATGCCCTGGTTATCGTTATAAAAATGTAGACAAATCACACAATGTAACATTCATCACTCCTTGCCTTCTTTCTGTTTCCTGGTTGTACCATTTAAATAAAGCCATTTTAGCAGATAGAAGGACATAGTCGAAAACATCCGAGTAAGGGCATGCTGTTTTATTCGATTACCTCGGCAATTTCCTTTCCAGATACATGCTAACACCGAATTATTCACTTAAACAGATGTAGTATTTCAACCAACTATTTATTGTTTAGCACAAAAATCCGCATTTGACCAGCCGAGATTAAGTAAAATTGAGTTGACAACAAAATACGGACAGATGAAAATGGATTTACATATTGCAGACACAATGATGCAGGTTTATGCGTTAGAGTTGGTGAAAGCTTCATCGTTTGGGTTGTTTAAAAAAGGTGATATTTTCTTGTACCAGAATAAATAATGGAGATAAACTTTTGATGTCTTCTCCTTGATGATATATATAGAAATGTTGTCTTTTGAAAGGGTGGACTTTTTAACTTTCTTTGCCATTCTAAGCTCAACAACCTTGAATATTTACAAACTGTGAGTGCTTTTCTACGCGTAATGTTTATACGTGAGTCACAGAATGGCTCGATCGTGACATGAAAATTTATGCTAGGACATACTCCTCGGTTGTGCAGAATATCAAGCGTACAGTAACCGTACGAAGAACGGATAAGTTAGGATTTGTATGTTTGTTTATTGGTAATATCGTCCCATCAATAGTATTTCAGTTATCAGAAGACTGTGTCCACTTGAAGCAGATATAGTGCTGCCTTCACTTTGTATAGCATGCGGTGAGCACGTGGCATGATACAAGCCACATTATCCTGACACCGGGCCAACCAGTCGTGGAACTACCATTAGATATGCTTGAGCCTCGGCAAAGGAGCTATACCACTACAATTTTTAACGACTTTGGTATGTCGCGGTCCGGGATCGAAACCGGGGCCTCCCGTCCCTGGAGCCGACGCTCCACTGATTGCGCTACCAATTAGTAAGTAACGCTTAATAAATGGAAAAAAAAACGCAGATGCGAAGTTCATATATATATATATATATATATATATATATATATATATATATATATATATATATATATATATATATATATATATATATATATATATATATATATATATATATATATATACATATTTATTTATAGGTTATTTTAAATATAAATCGTTTAATTGATCTCGAGTTCTTTCTTATTACAGATGCCTGGTACGAGTGTCTTTCCGATGGGAAGTGGAGCGTGCCGAAGTTTTACGCCAAATGTATACCTGACAAGAGCAGGATGCCGATGATAGGCAAACCACTGCCTGTCCTACAGACGGATTGCAGAGACGACAAAAACAATTAGCTTTTTATTGCCAATTATATGCTGATCTTTCTGTAAATTGTCTGTTTATAGGCATGTTAATGAGTGTTGATTTGTTTTGTTGACCTATCAAATAAAATTGTTTTTTTCGCAGAAACAAAATTACACACAATAAGTATCAAGTTATTTTCAAAAGGTGAGATGCAAAGCAATACAAACAAACTGAGAAAACATTTCATGAAAACGAATAATGTACGCATACAATTTTTAAATGAAAATGACACTGCATAGTAATGTAATGGTAACAATCTTTTACAGTAAATAATGACTATGAAACATTTATGAATGTACCATGCTTTCCAACTAAAATAAGTAAAATAGCACGCAATTCATAGCACGTGGTACTTTGTATGGATAGGTATAATTTACAAAAGAAAAAAGCATTGCATAGGATTATCACTGTCGGATGTTTGTCTCTTTAATTCTCCGGTCGGGACCTGTATAGCTGGGACAACTTGAAAAGTCTCTATGCTCTTTACACGAGATTGCACAGTAGGTATATTATCGGGAATTTTGTTTTACCTTTTTTTTATATAAAATATGCCCTTTGTATATAAATCCTTGACTTTTTTAAACAATATTATTTGAATCACAATACCCATTAACTCTTCACAATACTACATTTTGTGTGTTTTTGTTTGGGTTGTTTTCTAATATTTGATGATTTCTTTCGTGTGTGTGTTTTTTTATTTCACTCCTGACACGTCATCTGACATATGTCGTCATTGCATTTTTGTATGACGTCATTAAATTGTTGTTATTATACGTCATCGCTTGGTCTGTTTTATTTTAAACAACTCTCTCATTTGGAACTTTTAGGTTGCCGAGGCTTGATCTACTATACATATTGTACATACGTTGATAGTTTATTATATTACTAGGTATTTAGTTAGTATGTCAGTACATTTTATCAGTTTTAACTCCCGATGCAGGTGCTTACTGTTAGTCCTCTCAGTTTAATTGATATTTTATTTGCACTGTTTATTTGATAGAAAAAACTTTAGAAAGTTCGAGGTTGGAGCGCTCCACAAACCAGGTTTAAGCACCCCAATCGGTACTTTTGTACGTACGGTGCGGAGGGGTGGCATGGGTCCATACACCTTATAATAGATCCACAGTCGATGTAAACATGAATTATAATTTGCTACATAGAAGCATAAGGCTTATAAGAAGAATTGTTGTTTTTGCAAACAGGTAAACTCGATTATATTTGTTTACATACATTATTGAAATTCATACATATGTTTGTAATGTGCTGTTATTTATCGGGAAAAGTGTGCACTTGTATCTAGCTATGTAAGCTTGTAACCATGGCTGCTGAATAAACTATTGCAGGCTGAGTCTCAGGATATGATAATCTGGGTATGTCGACACATACAGTGTCCGGGTGTTGCGACTGTAACACACAGCATATAGTCGTTGGGCAGTATTCTTGTCAGTCTCTATGATGGCGAGTCTGTCACCGTTACGGGACACCACGTGGATGGTGGAGGTCTTGAAGCAGATTATGTAGATGCATCCGTCCACTCCAGTAGTCACGCCTCGTGGATCTTTTAATTTTTTATCCCGGTAAATCCATTGGATCACGCCTGTAGCAGTCATACATGTAAGGGCGTGGTTGTTTTCGTCACTCACATAGATCAGCTTGTTGTCATTACAGACTGTCAAGAACCTTGGATACTTGAATAACTCTTTCCCTGATGGATCATACTGAATAGTCTGGAGAACCTTGCCAGTCATACTTAGTATCAGAACGTTTGGTGGTCTGGTGTTTGTTACAATCAGACTGTCCCCAGTACAGTGTAGACCACGACATTCAAAAGGCACGTCAATACTTCCACAAGGTTCCAGGGTCTGGTCAGCATTGAAAAAGTTGATCTGCTTAGCATGTGGGAATGAAACAGCCAAACGGCAACCAGTAACTTTAGTGATATCCCAGGGTTTTGCTGTAAGGGTCCGTCTTTGTGTGATGGAGTTTGTGGTCATGTCAAACAACTTCAGACAGGCATTATCAAAATCAGCCAAGATCAAGATTGTCTCTGACAGTTCCATTATACAAGAGACCAACCCATTAATATGATCGTCCTGTGATTTGATGTTTAAGCGCGATGATGATTTGCATGTTGTGGCTGGTGATATCGCTATATAAGCACTAGTGTTGCTCTTTTTCTCTTCTGCTTCCGTAAGCTGTTGAAAAGGAAGTGCTATTATCTGAACATTTATTTTGTTCTTGTTGATTAATCTCTCCGTTGTGGTAGTATCAAGATGGAAATCAAACTTCTTGATCGCTATATCTTGACAGAGTGTCTTTAATCGATCAAAATTTCCCATTACAACCCTCCCATTTTTCTTTAAGGCAATGTATAACTCTTCACTTTTCTTGCTAGCCTTCTTGTCTTTAATACTTGCCATGTAATTCTGTACTTGTTCTGTGTATGTTGCAATTTCATGTGCTAATTTGTTAAGCTGTGTTTCATTTTTCTCCTTCAATATGTCTGCCTCCTTGTGGACTTTAATCCCGATTTCCTCTACAATACTTAGGACATCTGATCGGAATTTCTGAAATCTTTCCAAGGTTTGTCTGTGCCACTCATCGTTCATGGAGATGCATTTCGTGATGGCCTGCATGCATTCCTCCTCCAATTTCTTGTATCTGTCAGCTGCATGTTGGACGTCTAGAAATTCTTTGCTTGATTCTACTCCACGTGACAAATCAGACAGTAGAGCGACATTCTGACAGGATCTGTGGCCAACCGTGAAACACAAGGCACATCCAAATGTGTGATCATCAGGACAATAAGCCTCAATCGGTCTCCCGGGATGCATGGTGCATTTCTCCACATCAGATTTTCTTGGCTTAATCGTTGGCATATCTCTGCCTTCAAGAATTTTGTGATTTTTTAACGATCTGACTTTCTTGTGCTGCTCAATGCATGATGTGCAAAGAAAGTCAGTACAATTCTCACAAAAACCAGAAGCAATAACCATGTTTCCCGAATCAGCACACTCGTCACAGTTGTTGTGACCATGGGGATCTGACTGTGAGCCTGATGAAGATGCCCCACGTCCGGATACGTCATCCATGACTGAAACAAAACAGTTGTACAAAGTTAATTTATGTTATGGTATTGATAATGATTTAAATGTAAATTCTTTTCTGAGAAAAAAATATTCTAAAAAAGGATGAGGCAAAAAGGAATGATTTGTTATTATTGTTGTTGTTGTTGTTGATGATAATGATGATATTATTATTATAATTACTACTAGATATACTACTACTTCTGCTGCTACTCCTATTTATACTACTACAAACAATAATAATAATTTGTGCTTATACTGATGGTGATAAAGAAAATGAGATACAGTTGATAATAACGACGATTATTATTATTATTATTATTATTATTATTATTATTATTATTATTATTATTATTACTATTATTGTTGTTGTTGTTGTTGTTGTTTATTGGGTATATTGTCCCACCAACAGTATTTCAGTTATTTGGAGACGGTCTTCACCCGAAGCAGATATAGTGCTGCCTTTACTGTGTATAGTATGCCGTGAACACCAGGCATGATACTAAATTCAATCACAATATCCTGACACCGGGCTAACCAGATCCTGTAAATTCGCGGCTTAATGTATAGGACTACCACAAAGAAAAGCATATTGCAAACACTGAAAATATTGTAATTATTCTTATCGTGTGTCAGTGATGCCATATTATTTTAATAAGACGCGACATAGTTTATGACGTCATCGCGTCTACGGTAGTCGCACACGGCATTTAGTTGGCTGAGCATTAAAATTTAGTGGGTCTGATTGTTGTTTTTTCTACGCAGTGGAAAAAGACCGCTTTCAAAAAGCAATTGATATACGCAACAGATTGTACTGATTTTTTCACATTTACGAAGTCGGTTTCAATCACATTGTTGATGGCAAAATGGACTGTTACAGCTGGAAAAACTATTTGCATTGCAACAATTCGACAAGTTGGTTCTTGAAAATATCTGAAAAAGACTGTTAATACATTCAAACCTTGAAGCTATAGCGGCGTGGGCGAGTGGACAATAAGATTAGGAGCTTTTCAGCAATTACATCGATTACGAATATTTTGCCCTTGTTATCTTGAAAAACATTTAAACAAATTACTCAATGAAACATTCATCACTCCTAGCCTTCTTTCTGTTTCCTGGTTGTGCCTCGGGTGTCCATTTAAATGAAGTCATTTTAGCAGATAGAATGACATAGTCGAAAACATCCGAGTAATGGCACGCAGTCTAATTCGATCACCTCGGCATTTCCAGGTACATGCTTACACCGATTGATGAGAAATTGAGATTGACATAGAATCGCACGTGACCCAATGACGTATTACAAATAACATCACATAATGGCACGAACCTCTTTTACAGCTAGACATTTTGGGAGGTTCAGTTTCCCAAAATAGATCTATGGTAAATTTATCTGAGATATCGGCCGCCAGTTGGGCGACAAACATTTGGCAAAATTACTCGCCGGAAAACTTACTCGCCTGATCCCAATTTTTGTCGCCTCGGGCGACCGGGTGTGTGATTATTTCAATGACTGTTGGTGGAAATTATTATAATAATAATGACGGTGATTGTTTACACGATGGTGATTATGATGATGATCGTTCTTATGATGATGATGATGATGATGATGAAGAGGAGGAGGAGGATTATAAGGATGAAGATCTTCATTCTGCTGCACCTGCCGCTGATGTTGCTGTTTTGTTGATGTTGCTGTCTACATTAATTATTGTAATACTGACGATAATAATAACGTTGCTCGTGTCCTTATAACAATGATCATGAAGATGTCTTTAATATCAGATCCATTTTCAAGAAAACACGAGAAAAGATCTACTTGAACACTTCAACTCTTCCAGTAAGTGGGTCTACGTGAAAAGCATGTCATTACTAATACGAAAAAAAGTCTATTTGATGATGATAATGCTGCTGATGATGATTAGGATGAGGAGGATGACGGTGATGATGGTGGTGGTGATGATGTTGATAATGATAATAATGATGATGATGATGATGTGATGATGATGATGATATTGATGATAATTATTATGATGATGATGATCTTTTAGTATGCCGCGATTGTATTCTTAATTGTTAACTGGGCTTTTTAAATAAAAAAACAGACAGGATTTAAGAGTATGTTGTCAGATGCATTTTCGAAAAATCAAATGACCTATTTTCGGAAAATCTACATAAACATTGTTATACAGGTGAATGGGCTTATTCCCGTGAACAGTGTTATATAAATAAGCCTGCAATAATTATGATCATATAAATATGAACAGGTAGAATGGTATGTAAAAAGATATATTGTTGATGACATTTTATTCCCGATAACGCGTTTTTCTGTGTTGTTTTCTTTGATGATGATGTTGTTGTTGTCTACATGGAATCTTGATATGTTCTGACTTTAAGTTTTTACTATATAGGTATTAATTATTTATGCTTTGAACATGTGCAAAATATTATTGATTGTTTAAACAAAGCAAATAAAAAAGCATTGAATCTCTCACCTGTACCTTGTTCTAATTGTCTATTATCATTCCTACTGGTCTGTCGTCACCATGTCACTGCCTCCGGGTTGAATAAGATTTCCGTCCCAGTCTCTGTTCTTTGTCTATAGAACTACCTTCTTTAAGACTGTAGTACATCAGCACTTATAAAACAGTTTATTAAATGTGTACAACACAACAGCTTGTGTTAAATATCAAGTCATTACAGCGAAACGGTAACACATAGTTACGAAACTATTCGGTATATTACGGAAAACTCCATTGCTTATATACGAACGAGTCCCGATTTTATCTCGTGTTTAAACGGCATGTTCCGCCATTCAAATTTACGTGATCAATGACATGAATACAGTTATTCGATATGTAGTTTCGATATAGTTTATAACCCATGCAGAGTTAGGTGCTAGCAATGGAGATCAGAGTAAACATGGATCCCAACTGCGATAAAATAAACAATACATAAAGTGTATGTGGGTTTTATATATAGAAGTATTGTACATACCCAGGTAGTTATGAATTAAGGGCAAATAGTTTTCAATGTACATTTTGAAGTTTATTAATGATACAGTTCCTTCGCTAAATATAAAATGCACCATATTTCATCTGTGTTTGTTTTACCTGACAAATTCTTTTTCGTGCTCTATTATCGGAGTATTATTATATTATAAGCCAGGCTGAGCGACATCTTGTGAATGATGGAAGGGGGATTCATGTTTTTTATTAAACAAGTAGCAGCTGGCCGTGCTAGGTGGTCTGCGTGCATGCTATCTACACGACTTTAACTGAAATGTAGCAGTCAAAACAAAGCCATTTTCTTAATTTCAGAAACTTTCTTTATGAGTCCAAACAGTTTGTATTCTCGGCGACAAAGATGATCCATATTCACAGACATCATCGCTGAAGAGCGGCGCTCTTGATGGTATATGTGAGAAATTTTGGAATGAGCTGTTGTAATTCACCTTTCCGCGAGATCTAAAAATAGATATTACACATTGTGTATTATCATGGAATTAGCCAATCACATCGCGTTGATTGACACTTTACCTGCGTTATGCTTATTCTCACTTCCCACAAACAATTATTTTGACAAGCGATCAGTTTAAATCTGTTTGAGTCTTTGGTTCAATTTAATAGCAACAGTGGTGTTTGTTGTTTGTGGATTGCAAGTAATCGTACGTTGCTGTAATCGCTTCTCTGTTTGCATCTTAATTTAGTTTATTGGATGAGGCGTGTCCATTTCTGCATCGAAAGGTAAAATCTCGTTGTAGCCAGCAACAACTTTCTTTCATAATTTTTGTCATGAATGCATCATTGGGTGAAACTGTCTTAATCTTCATCTAAACATCTCCATCACAAGCTCTTTGCATTTGGGAGATATCAAATTAAAATATTTTCGCTGATCTGTAAGATAATCTGTAAGATCTGTCACTTGAAAACAGGTTGGGGGCGGAGCTTATACTCAATGTTTAGACTCACGGGAAGGTGAATTATCACGACTTTCTAAACTTCTCGATAGCATCCGGACAAGCCTGTTTCGGAGAAATGGCCAAGATGTTGCGAGTGGTCTCTACTTTTAAAACATGTTTATTGATTTTGTCTGTATATCTATATACGATTACCGTTCTGTATGAGTATGATTTACGCAAGGGGCTTGACTTAAAAAGTCTCATGTGTTCCTTTGCTAAATGTATATTACGTGGAATATGGAATATGAATTAGTTACTGTATAGGATTAAAGTACGATGTCCAATGCCCATTTTTGCACAAAACGTTTATTTTCAATGAGTTATTTCAATCTATGTTAGGTTAACATACTTGCTAGCTCGTCCTCTCTTTAGCACTGTACACATATGGGACAATAATACTACTAGCGCCATTTGAAATTTTATTTTGACAATTTAAGGTGGTGTCCGGACCCTCGTCTGACCACCTCGAACCCCCACGCCCACACCTCCCTTTGCCCAGAAGCTAGAGCCGTCCGTGGATAGTGAGGTTCATTTGCATATCGTCTCGGGGTAGGCGTGAAATAATTTTAATCGAAAAATAACAGCTATAAATCTCTTATATGACGTCACAAATGACGTTGAAGAATCAATGAAAAATGCAACTGATCGTGAACAAAATAACAGGTGCACAGGTGGTACTTAAGAAATTTCTTACATCGACATGTCATAACTATTGAGCAGCTATGGTGTTCAGCTGACATGGTAACACACCTTTATATCATAACTCCTGACCTGCTAGGGTGTTCCTTTGACATGGCAACATTATATTTCTATCATAGTTACTCAGCTGCTCCGGTGTTCAGTTGTCATGGTAACAGTATCTTTCTATCATAACTACTGGGCAGCTACGGTGTTCAGATGACATAGTAAAAAAACGCCTTTGTATCAAGCAGCTAGGGGGTTTAGTTTTGTTGGTTGTATTTTTGTGTGTTTTTGTATGTTTTTTGTTTTGTATTGTTTTGTTTGTTGTTGTTTTTTGCCTAAGTCAAAAGGTTCAATTATAATCAATTTCAAGCTTAAGCTTTATAGATTTTACAGACACTTATGTCTGTCTTTGAATTTGTTCTGAGAAGAAAGAAAAAAGAAAGCTATAACAAATGCATGTACTGGCTACCGAAAAGTCATAAAACAAATATTTAAAATTAAATGCAGTGCGATTGAAGCTTAAGACATTTTCAGATCGATATGCAGAATATATATTTTGTTTAGCGGAATAAAAACATATTGAACGTGGTATCCGACAGTTTGCCTATATCAAATATTAGTAACAAAAGTTTCACCCCGTTTGTTATTGTTTTGTTGTTTGATTTTTTTTTTTAATTTTTTTTTTATATTTTTGGTGTTGTTGCTTGTTTTTCTTTTGTGTGTTTGATTTTGTTGTTGTTGTTTGTTTTTGTTTATTGTGCTGTTTTGGTTTTTGGATCTGATTAACGTCAAACACACATGCGGACAGACAGACAGACATTACATCACTAATGTCAATTTAAATAGAGAGAGATTGCTCAATCAATCAATCAATCAATCAATCAATCAATCAATCAATTAATCAGTAGTGTGAGCATGTGTGTGCTGTTGTGTGTTGTTGTATGGTATATGTTTTTAAATGATACATATGTTATTTTATACATTATACATTGTGCCTTGATATTTCTCATTTTCACATTTAATCATTGTTTGTAAATATTGCTAACTATATGTCCATCAGTTACTTTTCTAAATATGCAGTTCTTTTGAAACAGGAACAAATAAGTAGATACTTTCATTTTATCAATTTTATATAGTGTCCTTGTGCTGAACATAAATACAAAAATCATCAAATGATCGAGATTATGTCATTGAACATATATCCATATTCAGCTTTATTTTATTCGTAATTGTGTTTTTTTTGTATGAGGAATAACATTTCTATTTTTTATATTTTTCTTTTCTTTCAAGTTTTTTTAATGTACAAATACATAACATATCTTTTATTTTTATTTATTTTCTTCTTAAAAGAAAATATTATATGAGTAAATAACTTTTGTATAATTCCGTTGTAGTTTCTTTTAAAGAGATTATGATTTTGTTTAAATTAATGGGTATAAAATTGATAAATAAAGTAGTAGCTTTAGTATCATTTTGTTCTATGGTTTATTCTCTTAACCTATTAAGGAACATATTTTCTACGCAATCACTCTAGAATAGGATCAACCAGCTTCTACCGGACATGGTAGTGCAATCGGTAGAGCGTCGGCTCCAGGTACGGAAGGCACCGAGTTCGATCCCCGGCCTTGACCTATCGAAGCCGTTGAATAGCTCTCATGTTAACGCTCATTCAAATATAAGGGTAGCTTCACGACTGGTTGGTCCAGTGTCAAGATAATGTGACTGGGTGTGGTATCATGTCATGTGTTCACGGCATGCTATATATAGTGAATGCAGCACTATATCTGCTTCAAGTGGACACCGTCTCCAGAAAACTGAAAAACTGACGATAACCCCAATAAACAAACAACTAAGAATTAGATAAAGTTAAATGTTGGATTTGCAGAAGCTTCCAGGGACTTGGTCACATTCTGTCGATTTCAGTTTTGTTATTCTCTGGGACTAGGTTACAGTCTGTCGATTTCAGTTTTGATATTCTTTTGGACTTGGTCACAGTCTGTCAATTGCAGTTTTGTTATTCTTTCGGACATGGTAACAGTCTGTCATTTTCAAGTTTGTTATTCTTTGGGACTTGGTCGCAGTCTGTCCATTTCAGTTTTGTTATTCTTTGGGACTTGGTCGCAGTCGGTCAATTGCAGTTTTGTTATTCTTTGGGACTTGGTCGCAGTCGGTCAATTGCAGTTTGTTATTCTTTGGGACATGGTAACAGTCTGTCATTTTCAAGTTTGTTATTCTTTGGAACTTGGTCATAGTCTGTCAATTTGTGATTTGTTACTCTTTGTTAAAACTTTGTTACACTACAAAACCTAATGTAATTGAACATGACGACTGATCACTAGAGTAAACATACTGACCTTCTGATCTTTTCGTTGGTAGGGATAGTCGAGCCTTACAATGTTTTAAATTATTTGCTATCTGTTTGAGAAGAGCTTAGCTTAACAACCCAGGATTGCTCTGAGCCGTCCATGCCATAACATGCATCATGTATGTACATCAGTCATAAGCAATACATTGATTTGCTCGAAAGTTGTGCAATTATTTTAATTCATAAAAAGTTTGGACTGAGTGGCTCTATTAGTCATGTACCGAATTGTGACAATGTTGCTTAAAGCATCAGCAAAAATATAAGATATATGAATTATATTAATTTATTAGAAAATCTAATAAGCGTTTAACAATATATAATTTTAATTTGTAAAGTACATGATGTAGATTTACTTTGTGTTCTTTATTAAAGTCAATTGAAATAATTGTTGCCATGCACTGCACTATTTATTCGGGACAACAGAGATTGTGTCGTGTAGTCTACGTCTAGTCGAGGCAAATGGTGACCGTATTGAAGTAAACTTTTAAAATATGTTCTATACATTTAAGTCTATCGAACCTAAGATACCTCACAACAGATGTTCAGTTATGTTATATGAGGGGTGTCACATATTATTATACTTGGATACTCTGTCTATATTTTGATGAATTGAGTCTGTGACTGCCTTCTGACATAGTATACGTTCTAGTTTGTAAGTATGATTTCATTTACATAACACCATGTATTATCATAAAACATGACATTTATCAGTATGATAATGTTTGACTTAACTTGGCAAATGACTCATTTGCCGATGAAGAGTAAGCGGACGTCATTTTGTGTGATGTCATCTAGAATGAGAGTGAGTTTCATATACATATCCTTCGGTGGGAATTAGGCGGTAATAGAATTGTAACCGAACGTCCGAAAGCTGTAGCAAGGAAAGGCTGTTTAAATAATTGTATATATTATAGTCTGGTGCTTCCTTTTCTGCTGCTTTTTCAGAACGATAAATTATACATTTACTGGACGTCAGCAATAAAGCAGTACTTTTGAAAACTAAAAACAAATGCAGATAACAGACCAAAAATGATGATCTAAACTATCATATAAAAACGGAGTATGGACACATCACGTTTAATGCCATAATGGTTCGTATTATAAACTAACTTAAATAATCTAAAAAATATACGAACAATCGCCTCTTTGGCTAAATATATATTCTGTCGACTTCGAAAGTATCAACAAAGGGAGAAATTTTCATGACAGACAGATGGACAACAGAACGATAGAAGGACTGTTAGGCAGACATATCGATACACTGAAGAAGATGCAGGTCGATAGATGAAAGGATATGTATATATACAGATAGACGGAAGGACGAAAGACAGTTCGATAGACAGACGGTCAGTTCGATTGACGGATGGACATACATACAGGTCCATAGACGGATGAACAGATATACATGTCAGTAGAGGGACGAACAGATAGGCAATTCGATGGAAGGACGGTTAGAAAAACAGGACAATATACGGACGGACATACAGGTTGATAGATGGACGGACAGACGGGAAGTTCGATAAACGGATGTACATACGGGCAGTTGATAGCTAGACAGATAGACAAACATGTCGATAGACAGACGGACAGGTCGATAGACGGAAGGACATAGACAGGTTGATAGAAGGATAAAAGGTATAAAGATAGATAGACGTGAGGACGAACGACAGTATCATAGACGGAGGGACAGACGATCTGTTCGATTGACGGAGAAGATCAACAGGTCGAAAGACTGACGAACAGTCAAACAGCTCGATATTTATGCTGCCCTTTGGGAGAAGAACCTCTTGACGTTTAGTATAACTCTTACTCTGTTTTAACTCGTTATAATCTTACAATAATTTCGAACCAACCATCCTCGCAAGTACTCGCTTTTCCCATTCATTCAGGTATGTTACCACGACAACGCATGCCAGCATGGAGACAAGGACCACATACCACTTTTGCTTACACATCACTCAATTAACACACCTGTATGTCCATTTATCATTGGTCCTGAAAGTTAATAAATATTTACACAAAACGTATTACCAGCAAGCATATGCATATCGGACCGATTTTGATAAACTGATACTACATTGATACTACATCGGTTCAACATAGAGCCGTTATCCAAAGTTGTATATGCACAAACATAAAGTATATTGTTTAATAGATCTGTGTTTAAATGCATTCATAACGTATACGTATTTTGTCGACACCCCAAGTGTGAAAATAAACAAGCCTTTGTCCATATAAAAGTCGAATCATTTCTATATATCGGTCCAATATCGGGCAGATATCCAAGCTTGTCCACACTTGATGTAACACTTCGAAGGGAAGTAATTTGGATTATCAACCCTTGAATACTTTTTGTGGTGTTACTCTAAATTTAAAATCACAAAAAATAATCGCTAGAGGAGATCTAGTAGAAGGAATCTTACATCAGGTGACCTAGCAGCTATGTTGTGAACAACAATGTCTTCATGTCAACAAAAGCGAAGATCAAGATGAGTGTCATATAATTGTATCAATCTTCAACTATCATGATGTTGATATTGACTTTTGAAATAATAAGTGCATTTCTGAATAATCTGTGTTTCAAACAATTGCATAGGAACAAAGGAGAGTGTTTCACCAAAATAATTTCAACACATGTAGTGAACTCCTTCTCACTCTGCAAAATGGATAATCACAGAACCGTTATACAATACACTGCAAATCAATTATGGAGCCTTAGGGCATTTCCAAATAAAAAGATAAAATTGGAGAAAGAAGTGCTTAGCGGATTACAATGTCTTAATTTGTTGAAATACAGAGGGAAAAGAGATGGTCGCCCAAGGATACATATCAAGATATACATATCTTAAGCAGCTGAAGTTTGATCCCACAAACAGCATAAATATACACAGAAAAAATAAAAGTTTCAACCATTAACACTAGATATGTTAGAGGGAAATCAGCAGAACTGTTGCAACATGATTTACAAGATAATATTGACCTATGTTTGATAACAGATAGAGTTGGTTACAAGCCGATGGTGATGATATTGTACTAGAAGAACTTTCACAGGACGGTTATGGTTTTGATCATGTAACAAGGCCGGACAGAAAGCGGGTGGAATTGCTCTTTTATGTAGAGAAAACCTTAGAGTTTCTAAACTCCCCTGCATACAAAGACAACAATCATTTGTATGTGATGAATGGAAAGTGTGTAATATAAACTTTGCCTTTTGATTCTTGGTATTTATAGACCACCATACTCTGAAAACCATCGAGTGACTCAAGCAATGTTTATGGACGAATTCTCAGGATATTCAGAAAAACTTGTACAGAAACCTTAGCCTTTTGTCAGATATGTTAACTATTGTCAACAAGAATGCTCCTCTTAAAAAAGAAAACCATTACATGTAGACCTCAAGTCCCATGGCACAATAAATACTTGAAATGGCAGAAACAATAATGCAATCAATTGGAGAAAGATATTTGAAAGACAAAACCGGCATTTCAAAGTACACCTACAAACAGGTACGAAATTTCTACAGCCGTGCTTGTTGCCGTAGCTAAAAGTGACCATTATCAAAACAAAATTAGTTAAGCAGAGGGTAGTATGAAAACGCTATATGGGGTAACATCCCGGCTGCTAGGTCATGTGGAAGACAATCTACTTTCGCAATATCCTGATGATACGCATCTTGCAAATGACTTCTTAAGGTTCTTCTCCGACAAAATTTCAAAAATAAGAGACAACATCAATAGTGATGAGTTAGATGAAACTATAAATATATCGTATAGTGGTGCTCTATTGACAGAGTTTAAACAAATCTCTGAGAATGTTCCAAAATTTGTCTAAAGTTTCAAGTCAACAACTTGTGAACTTGACATTATACCTACAATGCGACTAAAAGACAATTTACAATTTATTGTCCCAGTTATCACAAATAATGTGAATCTATCACTCTCATCAGGTTTGTTTCCAAATGAGTGGAAAAGTTTAGTGATAAAACCATTACTGAAAAAACGGGGTCTCTCATTAGAACTTCAACTATCAACTATCGACCAGTGTCTAATCTATCATTTTTTGTCAAAAAATTATTGAGAAAGTTGCCTTAAAGCAAATTGTAGATCATATTGAAGACATTAATTTACTTCCTTCATATCAAAGTGCACACCCGAAATACCATGGTGTTGAAACGTCTATGATAAAAATGCATCATGATCTCCTGCATGCAGCTGATAACCAGGTTACAGTAGTTGTGATGGTTGATCTTAGTGCTGCATTCGATACAATTGATTTACCAATGGTTATCACAATACTAGAGACTGACTTCGGAATAAAATGAACACCCCTGAATTGGATAAAATCATATTTGACTGATAGGTCAATGAAAGTTATAATAAATAACTGTTCTTCTAAAACTTAGCCCCTAAGACATGGCGTCCCGCAGGGTTTCTGTGCAGGCCCAGTAATGTTTACAATGTACATGGCAGCTTTGAATAGGGTTGTACAAAAATACGCTGTTGACCTTTATGGATATGCAGATGATCACAAGCTCGCTTTTAAGATTCAAGCGGGAAACCTTCAACATGAAACATCTGTACTACAAAAACTAGATGACTGTGTAAATGACGTCATTGAGTAGAATCGTTTTAAATTGAAAATGAACAATTCAAAAACAGAAGGAATCATATATGGTTCTAAACAACAACTGTCAAAAATCAACATATCAAATATAGATATAGGTGGTTGCCAAATAAGATGTGTAGATCATGTAAGAGACCTTGGTGTACGCATGACCAATACCCTAAGCTTTGAGGGCCATATAAGAAATGTCAAACTGCTCATGTACAATTAAGAAATTTCAAAAACATTCATAAATACATATCTCGGAGATCAGCAGAGATTCTTGTACATGGCCTTGTTCAATCCCATCTGGATTTTTGTAATGGGTCGATATTCCAAACTATCAGATAGACATACTATAAAGAGTACAGAATCGTGCCGCCAGAATTGTAACCAATGCATCCTTTGATCAAAACAGCAAAGAAATGTTAAATTCACTTCATTGGCTCCCAGTGCGTGCACGGATTATATTCAAAATACTAGTAATGGTGTCTAGGGTAATACATAAAACAGCTCCAGTTTATCTTATACAACTGTTCACTCGCAACCAAGGTCGTTACAGACTACGGTCAACAGATGACATTAATCTTAACATCCCCGGAATACGAACAAGGATGGCTGACAAATCTATAGCCGTTACAGGCCCGGAGTGGTGAAATGATCTTGCAAATTATTTAAAGTGCATTCAGAAGGAAGATCAGTTCCGATGCAAATTAAAGACTGACTTGTTATTGTTTTCTTTGACTAAAACATACTCGGCACGAGAGCATTGTAAATAGGACTGTAAAGCGCAATCGAATATTGTACAATAAATTTTGCGCTATATCAATGTACTTGTATTTGTATTTAAATCTGGGAAATCCGTTCTGACGTCGATATTTATTTTTGCTTTTCGTGATTTTATTAAGATTTAAAAAACAACAACATTGCTTAATTAGAGCGACATATTTCACGATTGTTTCCTGTCTGACAAGTAAGGAAATGTTATAAACAGCCTTTACTTAAACTAAAGTATAAGTTAATGCGGGAATTATGTCAAGTTCTTCAGAACATGTGTATAAAGGTGTTTTATGTATTACCTATAGGTAAACGTTTGAATAGCGACTTGAATACAATTCTATTTTCAGTTTTATGATGCGCTAATTTGTAATTTGTTTAAGTTTAAACTTTGCATTCTGGTGAGCTTTTATATTTACACACACACACACACACACACACACGCACACACACACATCATCATCCTCATCCTCATCATCATCATCATCATCAGACTGTCATTCGTTTTCTTCTTCATCTTTTTCATTTTTCTTCAGCATTTTGCAGCGATGAATGAATAAAGCTTTGCCTAACACTTTACTAATCAATACACATATGGCATCCTGTCCTGCTGTAGATACATTCGTAATTTCTTTGATGAATGCTTAAAACCTTGTATATACAGACAGAAATTGTGTCAAATTATATTTACAAACTCATTTCACTGAAGTAAATTTTATCACATTAAATACCAACGGTCAATGTTTGTCAGAAATATTATTTGCTAATATAGATTCATATACATCTTAAAAATAAAGTAGTTTTCTTCTGCTTACAAGAAACTTGAATATATTTTGCTTACACTAGAATTCATAAATAATCTCATAATGTGCTGTTCTCTATTGTAAAAATGTACAACTGCATAAAACTATCCAAACAGGCTGCCACAGCTGCTCAATAGGCTATTAAAGACCGAGTCTTATGATATGATCATCATCGTAATTCGACAAATACAGTGTCCTATTGCTGCTGTTGTAATGGACAGCATCAGGATAATGCGCACCGGACTGGTCACTCTGTATAATTGCAAGTCTGGCACCGTCATGGGACACAACGTGAATGGTGTGGCTGCTTCTGCTGCAAATGTAAATGCTTTGCTCTCCGATAGTCACGCCTTCTGGATACTCCAACTGCTGGTCCCGGTACAACCACTGAACCACGCCTGTAGTAGTCATACATGTGAGGGTGTGGGCGTTATAATCACTCACATAGATCAACTTGTTGTCATTACTGACTGCCAAGTACAACGGATTCAGGAACAACTCATTCTGTGATGAATTATACTGGATTACCTGCAGAACATTGCCTGTCATACTTAATATCTGGACATTTGCTGTGGCATTTGCTCGACCGATGTTAGATACAATCATCTTGTCTCCTGTACAGTGTAGACCTCGACATCCAGAAGGCACGTTAATACTTCCACAGGGTTCCAGGGTCTGGTCAGCTTTGAACAATTGGATATGATTAGCGTCTGGAAATGAAACAGCCAAACGGCACTCTGGAACTTTAGTGATATCCCAGGGAAGTGCTGTAAGGGTCTGTCTATGTGTGATGGTGTTAGAAATCATGTCAAACAACTTAAGACATCCATTTTTGCTATCAACCAAGATAAGTTTCGTCTCTGAAAGCTCCATTATACTAGTGACCCAGCATGTACAACGATCACCATTTGAGCTGATGTTCAACCATGATTGTGATTTACATGTTGTGGTTGGTGATTGCGCTAACACAACACTTGTGTTCATTTCCTTTTTTGGTTTCGTACGATGGAGAGAAGGAAGTGATGTTGTCTCAACATTCATTTTGCTGGTCTTAACTAACATCGTTTTGATGTTAGGATCAAACTGAAAGTCAAATTTCTTGACAACAATACGCGTATAGATTGCCTCCAAGCGATGAACAGAGTCAATAACAAGCCAGCTATTTTTCTTTAAATCAATGAACAACTGTCCATTTTGATTGCGAACTTTCTTGTCTTTAATACTAACCATGTATTGTTGTACTTGTTCTGTATATTTTGAAATTTGATGTGATAACTTAGTCAGCTGGTTTTCATTTTCCTCCTTCAATGTGTCTGCCTTTTGGTGTACTTTTATCCCGATTTCTTCTACAATACCAAGAACCTTTAATCGAAACTTCTCAAAACCTTCCAACGTTTCACAGTACCATTCATCGTTCATGGATATGCATTCCTTGATGGCTTGCTTGTACTCCTCCTCCAACGTCATGAATCTGTCAGCAGCATTTTGTACCTCCAGAAACTCTTTGCTTGTTTCTACTCCGCGTGACAAATCAGACAGTAGAGCGACATTCTGGCAGGATCTGTGGCCAACAGTGAAGCACAGAGCGCATCCAAACATGTTGTCGTTAGGACAGTAAGCCTCGATAGGTCTCCCAACATGTTCGCTGCATTCTTCCACAACCGATATATCTGGGTTCATCTTTGGCATGCCTGTACTCCCAATTATGTTGTGATTTCTAGACGATCTTGCTTTTTCGTGCTGTTCAATGCATGTTCTGCAAAGAAAGTCAGTGCAATTCTGACAAAAACCGGCAGCAGTGACATCTTTTCCCAATTCAGCACACTCGTCACACTGGTTGTGACAATGGGGATCTGACAGTCTGCTAAATGAAGAGGACCCACGTCCGGATACTTCATCCATGATAACTGAAATATGAAAGCGATACAATGTCTATAAGTATAAATACATTTCGGATAATGACAATGATGACAATCTGATGACAACTACGACGACGGTGACGATGATGATTGTTGTTCATATTAGCAATGCAGCTGCCGTTTGTGATAATAACACTTTCATGAGTACGAAAATGCTGCTGCTGTATTTTATGCTGATGATGATGACATTAATTATAATAACGTTAAAATGTGTGATAAGTCTGATGATAAACAGTAGTGATGATGATGAAAATGGTAATACTTCTGCTGCCACCGCCTTTGTTTTCTCTGCTTCTCCTGGTAAAAAGGTGATGTTGATGATTAGGATGAAAATGATGATAATAATGATGATGATGATGAAATGACAGTGACGGTGTTGTTAATAATGAGACTGTTGACAATTATTAGGTTGATTATTGTATATCTGATACGGCTGCTGACGCTACTCTGGTTGCTGCTACTGCTGCTGCTGCTGATTATGATAATTGTAATGGTAACTATGCTGAAGACGATATTGATGATAGTGATGACGAAACCACAGCTGCTGAAGTAGCTTCGGGTTTTGGTGATTCTACTGCTGCTGTTGCTGAAGATAATGACGATGATGCTGATGGGCATGATGATGATCAGAATGATGACGATGATCTTGTATTGTGCCGCGCTTATAATTCTCAATGTAAATTTTAAAATGAAACAACAAGGGCTACACGATTCTACATTATGTCGCGTGATGCATTTTTGAAAAGTCAAATGACCTATTTTCGAAAAAGAATCTACAATGCTACAGGCAAATGGGACAACATGATCAGTAATAAGCATTTCAAAATAAACCTGCTATAAGTTTAATCATATAAAGATGGACATCTAAAATGCTATGTGCAAAGGAACGTTTTGTGTGTGTTCTTTTCTTTGTTGTTGCATACATGGGCATTTGAATAATTGCAAACTATAATTGATTGTTTTAGAAGTCTGAATTCAACTAGTCGAGCAATGATTTTCTTACCTGTATCCTTTCCTATTTTTCCTCTATAATTCCTTCTAGTCCTGTCGTTAACGCGTCACTGACACCAACTTGAACACGATTTATGTCCATGTTTTTGTTGTCTGTCTATATAACTACATTTGTAAGACTGCAATGCACCAGCACTTATAAAGCAGTCAATACACAATTACATCTAATGTGTACAACATAAAAACCTGTGTTGAATAACAGCAAAACGATAACACATGAAAATGTTGGTCCGGTTCAGTAACTATTTCATTACTAGCTCCTATCCGAAATTGTTTATGTTTGAACCAGTTCCGATTTTACACCTGGTTTAAAGGACAGGTTACGTTTTTCAATATCATGCGATAAATGATGTAAACACAGTCATATGAGATCTAGTTTCGATATAGTTAATAACCTTTGCATATGTATGCGGTGACAAAGCAGTGAAAAGCACACGTGGTGTTCAAAAGAATACTTCATGGAATGTGTATAAGGTGTATAATTACAAGCATTATCAATACTCATGTATATACATGAAGGAGAAAGACTTTCTTCTTAACGGCGTGTGTTGACAGAGGTGAGTATATATGGTGAGTTGTTTTATAAATCAGGTGTATAAAATACATTGGTTATAAACACCCAAGTAGTAAAACATCATGATATATAGTCCGACAGCTAGGTATCAATAAGGGGGAACCCCAGAGATTGTCCATGTGTACCAAAATGTTCGTTCTATTTGTTTGTATAACCTAGGGCTTTCGCGGTATACTGGTATACCGATAGAGTGCCATAATGAGTACAGTCAATACTGTGCCACGATACACAGTGACCGTACCGGTGTTTTAAGCAATATTTTGTACAATAAAAGTCGTTGATGCGAAGCATCAAAGGCGACGCAAAAAGTGGAAAAGGTAGATATGGAAACAATTAACAAAGACATTTGAAAAGCAATTGTTTTTACTTGAAAGTTTTCACTATACTATAAGTTTCGAGAAAAGGTATGTATAACTTATATTCCCGAGACAATAGCATGGTTTTAAACAGAATAAAAAGCAAAATCTGACACCATTTAATAGGTTTTCGAAGATGTTACATAATTAGATGTTACATGTGTAGAAAAGAAGTTATTATAATTAACTATATTGCAATTGACACCTTTACAGTCAAGAACTTGCATTGCTTTTAAATTACACGATGACCGGACAGGTCGTTGAGACTATATGAAAACAGTGACTTAAAGCCATAATTGGACAGTCACTGTTGGATTTCTTGTCTCTTCATCTCTCCAGTCGTGCCCTATATAGGTGGGACAACTTGAGCAGTCTCCATGCCCTTTACGTGAGATTGCACAGTAAGTATAACATCGGGATTTTTTAAATCTTTATCATATATAATATGTCAACTGCGGATAAATCCTCGGCGTTTATAATATGTTTTTTTAAACGATTAACTCTAAACAATACTACGTTTTATTTTGTTGATTTTCTAAAATTCTATTGTTTCTTCCATATTATTTACATTTCACTTTTGACACTTTTGGCATATGACGTTATGGCATTTATGACGTCATTATATGGTTCTTATAATATATCAGCGCTTGTACTGCTTTATTTTATTTTGAACTACTCTCTCATTTGGAATTTTTTGGTTGCCGAGGCTTTTATCTACTGTAAATACTGTACATATGTTCATTATATCTGTTTTAACTCCCGATGCAGGTGCTTACTGTTAGTTGTGTCACTTTGACGGGATACTTTTATTTACACTGTTTGTTTGATAGAAAAACCGTCAGGAAGTGCGAGGTTGGAGCGCTCCACAAACCAGGTTTAAGCACCCCAGTTGGCCCTTTTGCCGACTGACCGTTCCAAGGCGGTAACTGATGGTTTTTCTTTTTGTGTGTTATGTCTCGTCTCTGTGTTTTTTGTCACATTTACATTTACCTTGTCTGCCTTGGTCTGCAGGTAGATAAAATTTAAATATCTGTGAAAATTTTGATAGGACCTTTTCTTATTTACCTATAAAACTAAAGTGTACAAGCAGAAATTGCACATGTGCAGCAGCCTCACATTACACAAACAAGTATTGTTCAGATTGTATTTTTCCCGAACGTAGTACGTTTTTTCTTTCTCAGTATCTTACTGTTTATTTTCAAAGTTATTTTGAAAGTTACAGACACATAAAAATAAATAAAACATAAATAAATAAAAAAGAACGCCGTTTACCGAATTAAGACCCGCATTAGACCAGGTTTAGAAATTCCGAAAAACAAACTTACCCCATGTGCGAATCTCAGTGAACATTCCATATAATAAACGTCGCACTCCATTCAGTTCATTCTAAACAACCCCGGAAATGCAGCCTACTTTATTTGCATTGGCGGTATTCCTAACAATAAGAGTTTTAAGCTAGGTTTTGACTTTATCGGCCTAATTTAATTACTCGCTTTAAGAAAAACGTATGAAAGCATGAAATACATTGAAATTCATTGGATATTAAATTGACTGTAATAGCCATATTGTTATGAGATACTGCGTTGCAGAATACTTAGAATATTATTATTATCTATTATTCAGCACTCGACCATTTCAATGTGTAAACAATATGGCCAAGCCGATTGAAACTTTCGAAACGCCGAATTAAATGGCAAAAGCGACAAATGGAACCACATAGGTGCTGAGGGAGGACAAATCACCATTGAGAATCGTTAAAGAAGTCAAGTTGTGTGGACATTTAATGCTGTTGAGGCCCAACCAATCTAAATACATGCGTATATCGTCATACTTTATTAGAAGTATAGCTGGTTGATAGGGATAATATGTGCAGCCAATCAGGGATTCGAATATTGGACCATACGCTAACAGGGCAAATGCTCTACTGTTTGAGCTAACCGGACCGCTTAAACATTCTCTCTCTATCATTAGGCTACAGAAGCATCATACTACACTGTTGTGAAGTTTTGCAATTAATTTGCTGTTTGACTGTAGTTAGTGACCTTCAACTTTTTTTACTTCCTTTCTTGTTTACCTGTAGTGAAGCTTATAAAGCTCTGTCATATTTTACTCAGGTAGGTGTTGTTTATTCTGCACATTATATTGAGTGCAATAACCCCTGATAATATATATTTTTTCAAATATGGCAATATATTGTGTAACGTATTGCAATATGCTCTTTCTGTATCGCAATATATCGTGGAACGGTTGACAGCCCTTGTATAACCATAACCCCAAAAGCACTTAAAATAAATTTGATTATGACAACTAACAGTTCGGTGGAAAACGCCATATAATAATGCTCGCATGATTAGAAATAATGCAAATAACTTTTTCAAGAATTAAAGGCAGAAGTATTAAATGTGTACTCAGTTAAGTGGTAAAGATTGTCGTTTTCGTATTGTGTTAGTGATTAAAAAAACACTCATGAATATGTATGATTTAAATAAGGATCTAGAAATAGAGCTTTTAAATATGTATGTCTTCAATATACTAATAAACACTCATGAATATGTATGATTTTAATAAGGATTTAAAATAGCGGTTTTTAATATGTATGTCTTCAATATATTGATGTAGTTTGTAATATTCAGCTGCATACAAAAAATCGGATAAGATACGTTCATTTCCTCTTTATATCCTCCCGTCCCAAATATCACTATTATTCGTCTGCAGCTCCTTTTTCTTCTTTTCCTCTACTTCTTCTCTTTAGCTATTTTTGTTAAAAATAATCATTAAGTCTGCAAATATTTTTATTTTAATCAACATTGAGCATAGTCACATGAGTAAACCTTTCCTATTTAGATATATTAAAGTTGTTTCAATAAACGTCGTTTTTCTGTAACAATGAGATAGAATAAGCTTGTTAATCGTTCCAATCAATGACAATGCATGATCTGTTTTGATCTTTGTAGAGGAAAATAGGACTATTTCGACCAATAGGTCAAAACAGACATGCGATTTTTCACTTACGTAGTTTTTGTTGAGCATTATATGATATTCCCAATCTATGTATGAAAGTGATGTTTATAATATTCAGAAAATGCAATTTTCATATTTTTATATACCAATCTTAGCATTCTACTTTTATGTATTTTCTACATTCACTTACTTTTCTCTCCCTCACTTATATCATTTCACAACTCATAACGACTGTCTACAATTTGCACATAACTTCTATTTCCACTTTATATTCTACATCCTTTTATCTCACCTCCAGCCTCAGTCTTTATCTGTCATATATCTACTTCTATCAATTATCTCCTAAAACTGACCCTCTTGCCCAAATTTACATTTATTCCTCTCATGGCTCTAGATATAAACGTTATAAATGGTTGTGGTATAGCTCCCTTCCTAACGCTCAAACTAATATAAGGTTGTTCCATGATTGGTTGACCCGGTGTCAGGATAATATGTCTGGTGTTCCAGGTGTTCACGGCATGCTATACACATGCTATACACAATAAAGGCAGCACTATATTTGCTCCAAGGGAACACCGTCTCCAGATTACTGAAATACTGTTGGTGGGACGATAAACCTAATAAATAAACTACATTAATATGCATTATTAACTGGTCAAAGAAATATAAAGTAGAACTGATAAATCCATAATGGTATTAAAGAGTTTGATTTTATTTTACGGACTTTCTTATAATAAATTATGATGCATTGACTATAAAACAGAACTACATTTCGTAGCATAAATGTAAATATTTTAAGTGAATATAATTGTCAATGATGATCTTCCATTATTTGTAGTAGATTGTGTTTGTTATTCAAAGCAACTAAAGGTTTTTTTATTGTTATGAATGTTAATTATTATTATTAAAATTGTTTATGAATATCATTATAAAATACGGATTAACAAAGCATTGTTCAGTCATGTTTTAAAGTATATGTAAAAGCTAGTGTATTTTTTGGTGATATTGTTTGATTAATTGGCTTGTATCACAGTCTGATGACAATATTTTATTAAGTTATTTATACTGTGTGGCTGTCTCAGATTCACATCTCCATGGTAACATTTCTTTTTCAAAATTATTAACATTTTCACAGTCTTTATAATCTTGTTGATATTTTTATTAGATGATTAAGACTGTGTCACAGTCTTCATAAGCTTGTGGACAATATTTTCTTAGATGATTTAGACAGTGTCAAAGTCTTTATAAGCTTGCTGGGAATATTTTCTAGGATGATTTAGACTGTGTCACTGTCTTTATAAGGTTGTCGACAATATTTTCTGGGATGATTTAGACTGTGTCACATTCTTTATAAGCTTGCTGGGAATATTTTCTAGGATGATTTAGACTGTGTCACTGTCTTTATAAGGTTGTCGACAATATTTTCTGGAATGATTTAGACAGTGTCAAAGTCTTTATAAGCTTGCTGGGAATATTTTCTAGGATGATTTAGACTGTGTCACAGTCTTTATAAGGTTGTCGACAATATTTTCTGGGATGATTTAGACTGTGTCACATTCTTTATAAGCTTATGGACACTATTTTCTTAGATGATTTAGACAGTGTCACAGTCTTTATAAGTTTGTTGACAGTATTTTATTAGATGATTTAGACAGTGTCATTGTCATTGTAAGCTTGTAGACAATATTTTCTGGAATGATTTACACTGTGTCACAGTCTTTATTAGCTTGTGGACAGTATTTTCTGGAATGATTTAGACTGTGTCACAATCTTTAAAAGCTTGTAGACAATATTTTCTGGAATGATTTAAACTGTGTCACAGTCTTTATAAGCTTGTGGACAATATTTTCTGGGATGATTTAGACAGTGTCACAGTCTTAATAAGCTTGTTGACAATATTTTCTGGAATGATTTAGACAGTGTCACAGTCTTAATAAGCTTGTTGACAATATTTTCTGGAATGATTTAGACTGTGTCACAGTCTTAATAAGCTTGTTGACAATATTTTCTGGGATGATTTAGACAGTGTCACAGTCTTTATAAGCTTGTTGACAATATTTTCTGGAATGATTTAGACTGTGTCACAGTCTTAATAAGCTTGTTGACAATATTTTCTGGGATGATTTAGACAGTGTCACAGTCTTTATAAGCTTGTTGACAATATTTTCTGGAATGATTTAGACTGTGTCACAGTCTTTATAAGCTTGTTGACAATATTTTCTGGAATGATTTAGACAGTGTCACAGTCTTAATAAGCTTGTTGACAATATTTTCTGGGATGATTTAGACAGTGTCACAGTCTTTATAAGCTTGTTGACAATATTTTCTGGAATGATTAAGACTGTGTCACAGTCTTTATAAGCTTGTTGACAATATTTTCTGGAATGATTTAGACAGTGTCACAGTCTTAATAAGCTTGTTGACAATATTTTCTGGGATGATTTAGACAGTGTCACAGTCTTTATAAGCTTGTTGACAATATTTTCTGGAATGATTAAGACTGTGTCACAGTCTTTATAAGCTTGTTGACAATATTTTCTGGGATGATTTAGACAGTGTCACAGTCTTAATAAGCTTGTTGACAATATTTTCTGGGATGATTTAGACTGTGTCACAGTCTTAATAAGCTTGGTGACAATATTTTCTGGGATGATTTAGACAGTGTCACAGTCTTAATAAGCTTGTTGACAATATTTTCTGGGATGATTTAGACAGTGTCACAGTCTTTATAAGCTTGTTGACAATATTTTCTGGAATGATTTAGACTGTGTCACAGTCTTAATAAGCTTGTTGACAATATTTTCTGGGATGATTTAGACAGTGTCACAGTCTTTATAAACTTGTTGATAATATTTTCTGGAATGATTTAGACAGTGTCACAGTCTTTAAAAGCTTGTAGACAATATTTTCTGGAATGATTAAGACTGTGGCACAGTCTTTATAAGCTTGTTGACAATTTTTTCTGGAATGATTTAGACTGTGTCACAGTCTTTAAAAGCTTGTAGACAATATTTTCTGGAATGATTTAGACTGTGTCACAGTCTTTATAAGCTTGTTAACAATATTTTCTGGGATGATTTAAACTGTGTCACAGTCTTTAAAAGCTTGTGGACAATATTTTCTGGAATGATTTAGACAGTGTCACAGTCTTTATAAGCTTGTTGACAATATTTTCTGGAATGATTTAAACTGTGTCACAGTCTTAATAAGCTTGTTAACAATATTTTCTGGAATGATTTAAACTGTGCCATAGTCTTTATAAGCTTGTAAACAATATTTTTTGGAATGATTTAGACTGTGTCACAGTCTTTATAAGCTTGTTGAGAATATTTTCTGGGATGTTTTAGACTGTGTCACAGTCTTTATAAGCTTGTTGAGAATATTTTCTGGGATGATTTAGACAGTGTCACAGTCTTTATAAGCTTGTTGACAATATTTTCTGGAATGATTTAAACTGTGCCACAGTCTTAATAAGCTTGTTGACAATATTTTCTGGAATGATTAAAACTGTGTCACAGTCTTTAAAAGCTTGTGGACAATATTTTCTGGAATGATTTAAACTGTGTCACAGTCTTTAAAAGCTTGTGGACAATATTTTCTGGGATGATTTAGACAGTGTCACAGTCTTTATAAGCTTGTGGACAATATTTTCTGGAATGATTTAGACAGTGTCACAGTCTTTGTAAGCTTGTAGACAATATTTTCTGGAATGATTTACACTGTGTCACAGTCTTTATTAGCTTGTGGACAGTATTTTCTGGAATGATTTAGACTGTGTCACAATCTTTAAAAGCTTGTGGACAATATTTTCTGGAATGATTTAGACTGTGTCACAGTCTTTAAAAGCTTGTAGACAATATTTTCTGGAATGATTTAAACTGTGTCACAGTCTTTATAAGCTTGTGGACAATATTTTCTGGGATGATTTAGACAGTGTCACAGTCTTAATAAGCTTGTTGAGAATATATTCTGAGATGATTAAGACTGTGTCACAGTCTTTATAAGCTTGTTGACAATATTTTTTATGGAATGATTTAGACAGTGTCACAGTCTTTATAAGCTTGTTGACAATATTTTCTGGAATGATTTAGACTGTGTCACAGTCTTTATAAGCTTGTTGACAATATTTTCTGGAATGATTTAGACTGTGCCACAGTCTTAATAAGCTTGTTGACAATATTTTCTGGGATGATTTAGACAGTGTCACAGTCTTTATAAACTTGTTGACAACATTTTCTGGAATGATTTAGACAGTGTCACAGTCTTTAAAAGCTTGTAGACAATATTTTCTGGAATGATTAAGACTGTGGCACAGTCTTTATAAGCTTGTTGACAATTTTTTCTGGAATGATTTAGACTGTGTCACAGTCTTTAAAAGCTTGTAGACAATATTTTCTGGAATGATTTAGACTGTGTCACAGTCTTTATAAGCTTGTTAACAATATTTTCTGGGATGATTTAAACTGTGTCACAGTCTTTAAAAGCTTGTGGACAATATTTTCTGGAATGATTTAGACAGTGTCACAGTCTTTATAAGCTTGTTGACAATATTTTCTGGAATGATTTAAACTGTGTCACAGTCTTAATAAGCTTGTTAACAATATTTTCTGGAATGATTTAAACTGTGCCATAGTCTTTATAAGCTTGTAAACAATATTTTTTGGAATGATTTAGACTGTGTCACAGTCTTTATAAGCTTGTTGAGAATATTTTCTGGGATGATTTAGACTGTGTCACAGTCTTTATAAGCTTGTTGACAATATTTTCTGGAATGATTTAAACTGTGCCACAGTCTTAATAAGCTTGTTGACAATATTTTCTGGAATGATTTAAACTGTGCCTCAGTCTTTATAAGCTTGTAAACAATATTTTTTGGAATGATTTAGACTGTGTCACAGTCTTTATAAGCTTGTTGAGAATATTTTCTGGGATGTTTTAGACTGTGTCACAGTCTTTATAAGCTTGTTGACAATATTTTCTGGGATGATTTAGACAGTGTCACAGTCTTTATAAGCTTGTGGACAATATTTTATTTTCTGGGATGATTTAGACTGTGTCACAGTCTTTATAAGCTTGCTAAGAATATTTTCTGGGATGATTTAAACAGTGTCACAGTCTTTATAAGCTTGTTGACAATATTTTCCTACATGACTTAGACTGTGTCAGTTTCAGTATATTCTTGGTGCCAATATTTTCCTATACACTTAAGACTGTGTCACAGATTTCATTATCCTTAAAACACTGTTTTGTTAGGTTATAAGACTGTGTATAAGCTTGGTGATAATATTTTACTGTTTTTCTTGTGAAATAGCATTTTAAGAAGATGTTTTCTTGGTTAAATGTTTTCTTCAACAAAATGATCTCTAAAGTTGAAAGTTAGTACTTTGTTAATGATTAAAAATATGAATGAAGGTGTACAAATAAAGTATATATACTTTTTATTTTACTTTGGGCACTATATTCAGGAACGTTTTGTCATTTATAAAGTGTCTTTAGTTAATACCTATTGCACATAAGCGAGTTATAGGCTAACACAGCTACACATTGTGTGCGAACAAGAAGACAACTATGTCCAAATTGCTTTAAGAACTCTATTTATATTGAAATTTTTAAAGGTAGCCTGTGTTTTATTTACAAAAAACACTCGTGTGTATCATTAAAAGAGACCATAAAATATTTAAAATTATATAAGTGTAATGGTAGTTATTAAATAAAGCGTCTTAAATAATCACAAACTTTAATTATTTAAGAAGGTTCATATAGAAACGGTGATTTTGTCGCTTTTATCGTTAATAACTCAAGATAAAAAGTTTATTTTTCTATAAGTAATATCAACAAATTCAATAAACATAGGTATCTGTTGTTGATTTGTCTGCAAATTAATATTGTTATTTGATTTTTAATTTTTAAATAAATGAATACAAATAAGGAAAAATGACAAATTCCTATGAACATTGCAACATATACTAAAATCTAAATAGGCACTGTACAAAGGTATTCACATGCAAGCCAAATGTAAAAGTATGAACAAATCGGTGATTACTCATTAAACAAAAAGAGCAAATCCAACAGTTACCGCCTTGGAGAGGTCAGTCGGTAAAAGGCACCGACAGGGTGCAAATTTACCAATGGTAATACCTCAATAATAGCTATGAACCTAAGATACTCATGCAAGGCAGTTTCATAAAGTTATAATATGTTTATCTTTTGAAAACGGTCAATAATATAGACCTCAATTATCAAGGAAAAAATTATTATGCATTAATATATAAAAATATAAACAAGTCTTCAAATATAAATGAAGAATTTTATACGCATTCACATTTAAAACAAATGACTTACATTTGAGATTCACAGACAGTGACGTTTTGTATAGTTGTCAAAATATAATTTCAAAATTACATGTGTACAAAAAGTTTTCTGTTTTACTTATAGATACATTATGGATAAATGTAATATATATTGTCATTTAATTCATCCTGAAAGGATTTCCTTTGATGGATATTTGACTTTGGTTCCTCAATTCCATCTCCACATGAAGAGGATGCTACAACCATTCACTCTTTTCTGGTAATTTTTTTCTTGCTTCAAAAAGATAATTTTATTTACTATTAACATTTTGTGTAGGTCTTGTAATCGAAATAATACCTATCTCTCTTCTAAACACTATGTGGACACTTTTTAATGTCGTCAGTACTTTCCTCATAACTTGTCAAACAAAACGTCAGCGCTCGGACATTTATTCAAAAGGATCGGTTTTCTTTTCATAGCTTGCATTTGAGAAACCCCATCAGGAAGTGCGAGGTAAGAGCTCTGTAAAACCGGTTTAAGCACCCCAGTCGTCCCATATTGCCGACGGACCGTTCCAAGGCGGTAACTGTCGGGTTTGCTCTTTTTGTTAAATGACTCACCACAGAGTTATTCTCACTTTTACATTTGGCTTGCATGTGAATACCTTGGTCCTGTTTTTTTTTTAATTTTTGTATATTTTGCAATGCTTAAAGGACTTTGTCTTATATATTCTTATTGAAAAATACGGAACATAATCCAAACTAAGAAGTATTAGTAGAGTCGCCTATTTGTAACTCCTCCGACTGCACATCACCGTCTGGGTTCAAGTACCTTTCGGGGCGAAGGACTTCTTGTGAGAAGGTTTTCCAGCTGGCTTGCAGTGCGCCGTTACTTCTATCCAGATATGTTTTTTTTATTATAAGGCATTGCAACAGCAACTAGGCACTGGCTTTGTTTTAATGTTTACGTTTTGAAACATGATATTATAAGTAATAAATATATTTAGAATTCGGCCATTTCATATAAACTATATTATATGAAGTATATAAAGGTTGAATGGCCACTTGTGAAAAGTCATAGAAGTATATGAAGAGGTACTCAGTAAGTTTATTTCTTGTTATAAAGAGCAAATAGGTAGAATAACCCGATTTCAATATTGTTGTCATTATCATGTTTATCCTGATGTTTACAAAAGGGGTGTGTGTATAAATATAACACTTTAGCGACGTGGTTGAGTGTCAGCCTACTGACCCGAAGGTCCCGGACAGGCTGCACATTTTTCTCCCTATGATACAATGGCGCCCAACGTAAATGACCCGCGGTCGTTACATACAAGTGCTTGAGAAGCGCTATTGAGTTCTATGTAGATTATTTAGTCTGTGGAAATTCGAGGACGGATTTTAAGTTGCCCGGGGTGTATGTAGCCGGGTGATAGGGAGAGAATGTGTAAGCGGTCCGGTTAGCTCAGTCGGTAGAGCATTCGCCCTGTAAGCGAGGTGTCCCGGGTTCGAGTCCCAGACTGGCTGCACATTTTTCTCCCTATGTTACAATGGCGCCCAACGTAAATGACCCGCGGTCGTTACGTACAAGTGCTTGAGAAGTGCTTGTGAGTTCTATGTAGAGTATTGAGTCTGTGGAAATTCAAGGACGAATTTCAAGTAGCCCGTGGTGTATGTAGCCGGGTGATAGGAAGAAAATGTGTAAGCGGTCCGGTTAGCTCAGTCGGTAGAGCATTCGCCCTGTTAGCGAGGTGTCCCGGGTTCGAGTCCCGGACTGACTGCACATTTTCTCCCTATGTTACAGCAGCAATCTTCAAGGTATGGTCTGCTAAAGAGTGTGTACTATGTTTGGTTAATTTAAGTTTATCATAAAGTATTGGTAAAGGTAATAACCGGATTATGAGTCTCACATCCGAATTTCGAAACTCTCAGGAGGTGATTTTTTGAATTATCCAATACATTTCAAGTAGGTTAGATTTATTTTGGCGTGGGATTTTTGTGCATTTGAATATTTCTGAACATTTATAAATTAATGTGGTCCAGTGTAAAAATTGAAAAGGCTATCACAATAATTGAATAATGCTGTAATATTTGAGGATGTTTCTTAATTGACGAAAAATGCAAAATTTTTAATAAAGCGAAACCTGTTTGAGGATATAATTTTTATTACTAAAACCGTGAGGTTTTTTAATAACAATACATTGGCCTGCGTGAAAATGTTTCTTTAATGACTAAAAAGTGTTTACTTTTTAAATAAACCGTGTTTGATGATCATCTTAATTCTTTTATTAATGCAGCATTGCATAAATTAAGTTTTGCACACATCTAAACAAATCAATACTAAATATGGTATCATACACACATAAATAATAACATTAATTAATGTCTAAATAATAGTTAAAATTGCCGTTATTGTCATCTTCCAGTTGAATAATCACGCACTTTAGTCAACCATTTAATAGATCCACAGTCGATGTTAACAGGAATGATAATTTGCTTACATAGCAGCATAAAGATTATACTAAGAACTAAGTTGTTTTTGCAAACAGGTAAACTCGATTATATCTTGTTTACATACATTATTGAAATTCATACATAAGTTTGTAATATGCTGTTATTTATCGGAAAAAGTGTACACTTGTATATAGCTATTTAAGCTTGTGGCCTTGGTTACTGAATAAACTATTGCAGACTTAGTCTAAGGATATGATAATCTTGGTATGTTGACACATACAGTGTCCGGGTGTTGCTACTGTAACACACAGCATATAGTCGTTGGGCACTGGTCTTGTCAGTTTCTATGATAGCGAGTCTGGCACCGTTACGGGACACCACGTGGATGGTGGAGGTCTTGATGCAGCTGATGTAGATGCATCCGTCCACTCCAGTAGTCACGCCTCGTGGATCTTTTAATTCCTTGTCCCGGTAAATCCATTGGATCGTGCCTGTAGCAGTCATACAAGTAAGGGTCTGGGTTTTTTCGTCATCCACATAGATAAGCTTGTTGTCATTACAGACTGTCAAGTACCTTGGATACTTGAATAATTCTTTCCCTGATGATGAGCCATAGTGAATAGTCTGGAGAACCATGCCAGTCATACTAAGTATTTGAACCCCTGCTGGATTGATGTTTGTTATAATCAGTCTGACTCCAGTACAGTGTAGACCACGACATTCAGAAGGCACGTCAATACTTCCACAAGGTTCCAGGGTCTGGTCAGCATTGAAAAAGTTGATCTGCTTAGCATATGGGAATGAAACAGCCACACGGCACCCAGTAACTTTAGTGATATCGAAGGGTTTTGCTGTAAGGGCCCGTCTATGTGTGATGGAGTTTGTGGTCATGTCAAACAACTTCAGACAGGCATTATCAAAATCAGCCAAGATCAAGATTGTCTCTGACAGTTCCATTATACAAGAGACCAACCCATTATTAGGATCGTCCTGTGATTTGATGTTTAAGCGCGATGATGATTTGCATGTTGTTGCTGGTGATTTCGCTATGTAAGCACTAGTGTTGCTCTTTTTCTTTTCTTCTTCCGTAAGCTGTTGAAAAGGAAGTGCTATTATCTGAACATTTATTTTGTTTTTGTTGATTAATCTCTCCCTGGTGGTAGTATCAAGATGGAAATCAAATTTCTTGATCGCTATATCTTGACAGAGTGTCTTTAATCGATCAAAATTTCCCATTACAACCCAGCCATTTTTCTTTAAGGCAATGAATAACTCTTCATTTTTCTTGCTAGCCTTCTTGTCTTCAATACTTACCATGTAATTCTGTACTTGTTCTGTGTATGTTGCAATTTCATGTGCTAATTTGTTAAGCTGTGTTTCATTTTCCTCCTTCAATATGTCTGCCTCTTTATGGACTTTAATCCCGATTTCCTCTACAATACTTAGGACATCTGATCGGAATTTCTGAAATCTTTTCAAGGTTTGTCTGTGCCACTCATCGTTCATGGATATGCGTTTCGTGATGGCCTGCATGCATTCCTCCTTTAACTTCTTGTATCTGTCAGCAGCATTTTGGACATCTAGAAACTCTTTGCTTGTTTCTACACCACGTGACAAATCAGACAGAAGAGCGATATTCTGACAGGATCTGTGGCCAACCGTGAAACACAGCGAGCATCCAAATGTATCATCATCAGGACAATAAACCTCAATCGGTCTCCCGGGATGCATGGTGCATTTCTCCAAATCGGATTTTCTTGGCTTAATGGTTGGCATGTCTTTACCCTCAAGAATTTCGTGATTTCTTGACGATCTGGCTTTCTTATGCTGCTCAATGCATGATTTGCAAAGAAAGTCAGAACAATTCTCACAAAAACCAGAAGCAGTAACCATGTTTCCCGATTCAACACACTCGTCGCAGTTGTTGTGAACATGGGGATCAGGCTGTGTGCCTGAGGAAGATGCCCCACGTCCGTATACTTCCTCCATTATGACTGAAACAAAACAGTTGTACACAGTTAATTTATGTTATGTTATTGATAATTATTTAAATGTTAATTCTTTTCTGAAATAAAAATTCTGAAAAAAGGATGAGGCAAAAAAAACTGATTTGTTATTGATGTTGTTGTTGCTGTTGATGATGATGATGATATTATTATTATGACTACTTCTAGATATACTACTACTTCTGCTGCTACTCCTATTTCTACTACTACTAACAACAATAGTAATATGTGCTGCTACTGATGGTGATAAAGAAAATGAGATACAGTTAATAATAACGACGATTATTATTATTATTATTATTATTATTATTATTATTATTATTATTATTATTATTATTATTATCATCATTATTATTATTATTGTTTATTGGGTATATTGTCCCAACAACAGTATTTCAGTTATCTGGAGACGGTGTCCACTTGAAGCAGATACAGTGCTGCCTTTACTGTGTTTAGTATGCCGTGAACACCAGGCATGATACTAAACCCAATCACATTATCCTGAAACGGGGCTAACCAGATCCCGTCAATTCGCGGCTAAATGTATAGGAATCCTAGAGTTACCACAAAGAAAAGTATATTGAAGTTGCAAACACTGAAAATATTGTAATTATTCTTATCGTGTGTCAGAGATGCCATATTATTTTAATTAGACGCGACATACTTTATGACGTCATCGCGTCTTCGGTAGCCGCACACGGTATTTATATGACTGAGCATTCAAATTTAGTGGGTCTGATTGTTGTTTTTACTACGCAGTGGAAATAGACCCCTTTCAAAAAGCATTTGATATACGCAACAGATTGTACTGATTTTTTTTCACATTTACTCAGTCGGTTTCAATCAGATTGTTGATGGCAACATGGACTGTGACAACTGGAAAAACTGTCCACATTGCAACAATTCGACAAGATGGTTCTTAAAAATATCTGAAAAAGACTGTTAATACATTCAAACCTTGAAGCTATAGCGGCGTGGGCGAGTGGACAATAAGATTAGGAGCTTTTTAGCAATTTACTTAATTACGATTATTTTGCCCTTGTTATCTTGATAACAATTTGAACAAATCACACAATGTAACAATCATCACTCCTCGCCTTCTTTCCGTTTCCTAGTTGTGCCTCGGGTGTCCATTTCAATGAAGCCATTTTAGCAGATAGAATGACATAGTCGAAAACATCCGAGTAATGGCACGCAGTCTTATTTGATCACCTCGGCATTTCCAGGTACGTGCTTACACCGATTGATGAGAAATTTAGATTGACATAGAATCGCACGTGACCCAATGACGTATTACAAATAACATCACAGAATGGCACGAACCTCTTTTACAGCTAGACATTTTGGGAGGTTCAGTTTCCCAAAACTGATCTATGGTAAATTAATCTGAGATATCGGCCGCCAGTTGCGCAACAAACATTTGGCAAAATTACTCGCCCAGAAAACTTACTCGCCTGATCTCAATTTTTGTCGCCTCGTCTGATCGGGCGTGTGATATTTTCAATGACTGGTGATGGAAATTATTATAATAATAATGACGGTGATTTTTAATACGATGGTGATTATGATGATGATCGTACTTATGATGAAGATGAGGAGGAGGAGGATGATTATAAGAATGAAGATCTTCATTCTGCTGCACCTGCCGCTGATGTTGCTGTTATGTTGATGATGCTGTCCACATGTATAATTGTAATGCTGACGATAATAATGACGTTGTGTCGTTTATAACAATGATGATGATGATGTCTATAATATCAGATCCATTTTCAACAAATCACGAGAAAAGATCTACTTGAACACTTCAACTCTTCCAATAAATGGGTCTACGGGAAAAGCATGTCATTACTAATACGAAAGTAAGTCCTTTTGATGATGGTAATGCTGATGATGATGAGGAGGTTGAGGAAGAGGAGGATGACGGTGATGATGGTGGTGTTGATGATGTTGATGATGATGATGATGATGATGATGATGATGATGATGATGATGATAAGTATGATGATGATGATGATGATCTTTTAGTATGCCGCGATTGTATTCTTAACTGTTAACTGGACTTTTTAAATAAAAAAACAGACAGGATTTAAGAGTATGTTGTCAGATGCATTTTCGAAAAATCAAATGACCTATTTTCGGAAAATCTACGTAAACACTGTTATACAAGTGAATGGGCTTACTCACGTGAACAGTGTTATATGAATAAGCCTGCAATAACTTTGATCATATAAATATTAACATGTAGAATGGTATGTGAAAAGAAATATTTTTCATGACATTTCATTTCCGATTACGCATTTTTCTGTGTTATTTTCTTTGATGGTGATGATGTTGTTGTTGTTGTTGTCTACATGGAATCTTGATTTCGAGCAAAAATGTTCTAGCTTGAAGTTTTTACTATATAGGTATACATTATTTATGCTTTGAACATTTGCAAAAAGTTATTGATTGTTTAAACAAAGCAAATAAAAAAGCATTGAATTTCTCACCTGTACCTTATTCTAATTGTCCATTATCATTCCTACTGGTCTGTCGTCACCATGTCACTGCCTCCTGGTTGAATAAGATTTCCGTCTCAGTCTCTGTTCTTTGTCCATAGAACTACCTTCTTTAAGACTGTAGTACATCAACACTTATAAGACAGTTTATGCACATATATATCAAATGTGTTCAACACACCAGCTTGTGTTAAATATCAAGTCATTACAACGAAACGGTAACACATACTTCCGTAACTATTTGGTATATTACGGAAAACTCCATTGTTTATATACGAACCGATTTCATCTCGTGTTTAAACGGAATGTTCCGCCATTCAAATTTACGCGAGCAAGGAAGTGAATACAGTCATTCGATATGTAGTTTCGATATAGTTTATAACCCATGCAGAGTTAGGTGCTAGCAATGGAGATCAGAGTAAACATGGATCTCAACTGCGATAAAATGAACAATACATAAAGTGTATGTGGGTTTTATATATAGAAGTATTGTACATACACAGGTCGTTATAAATTAGGGGAAAATAGATTACAATGTACATTTTGAAGTTACAGTTGATGATACAGTTCCTTCGCAAAATATAAAATGCACCATATTTCATCTGTGTTTGTTTTACCTGACAAATTCTTTTTCGTGCTCTATTATCGGAGTATTATTATATTATAAGCCAGCGATGAGCGATGACTTGTTAATAATAGAAGGGGGATTTATTTTGTGTTTTTATTAAACGAGCAGCAGCTAGCCGTGCTAGGTGGTCTACGTGCATGCTCTCTAGACAACTTTAACAGAAATATAGCAGCCCAAAATTGACATTTCCTTCATTTCATCAATTTTCTCCTTGAGTCCAAACAGTTTGTATTATCGGCGACAAAGATGATCCATATTCACTGAAGCGCGGCGTCCTTGATGGTATGTGTGAGACATTTTGGAGTGGGCTGTTGTAATTATCATGACTTTCGCAACTTCTCCTTAGCATCCGGACAAGCCTGTTTCGTAGAAATGGCCAAGATGTTGCGAGTGGTCTCTACTTTTAAAACATGTTTATTGATTTTGTCTGTATATCTATAAACGATTACTGTTCTGTATGAGTATGATTTACGCAAGTGGCTTGACTGAAAAAGTATCATGTGTTCCTTTGCTAAATGTATATTACTTGGAATATGGAATTTGAATTAGTTAATATATAGGACTAAAGTACGATGTCCAATGCCCATTTTTGCACAAAACAATTATTTTAAATGAGTTATTTCCATCTATGTTAGGTTTAAATACTTGCTAGCTCGTCCTCTCTGTAGCATTGTACACATATGGAACAATAATACTACTAACGCCATTTGAAATTTTATTTTGACAATTTAAGGTGGTGTTCGGACCCTCGTCTGACCACCTCGAACCCCCACGCCCACACCTCCCTTTACCCAGAAGCTAGAGCCGTACGTGGATAGTGAGGTTCATTTGCATATCGTTACGGGGTAGGGGTGAAATAATTGTAATCGAAAAATAACAACTATAAATCTCTTATATGACGTCACAAATGACGTTGTAGAATCAATGAAAAATGCAACTGATCGTGAACAAAATAGCAGGTGCACAGCTGGTACTTAAGAAATTTCTTACATCGACATGTCATAACTATTGAGCAGCTATGGTGTTCAGCTGACATGGTAACATACCTTTACATCATAACTACTGACCTGCTAGGATGTTCCGTTGACATGGCAACATTATCTTTCTATCATAATTACTCAGCTGTTCCGGTGTTCAGTTGTCATGGTAACAGTATCTTTCTATCATAACTACTGGACAGCTACAGTGTTTAGATGACATGTTAACAGTATCTTTCTATCATAGCTACTGGGCAGCTACGGTGTTCAGTTGTCATGGTAACAGTATCTTTCTATCATAACTACTGGGCATCTACGGTGTTCAGTTGTCATGGTAACAGTATCTTTCTATCATAACTACTGGACAGCTACAGTGTTTAGATGACATGTTAACAGTATCTTTCTATCATAACTACTGGGCAGCTACGGTGTTCAGTTGTCATGGTAACAGTATCTTTCTATCATAACTACTGGGCATCTACGGTGTTCAGTTGTCAGGGTAACAGTATCTTTCTATCATAACTACTGGACATCTACGGTGTTCAGTTGTCATGTTAACAGTATCTTTCTATCATAACTACTGGACAGCTAGGGTGTTCAGTTGTCATGGTAACAGTATCTTTCTATTATAACTACTGGGCATCTAAGGTGTTCAGATGACATGGTAAAAACTCCTTTGCATCAAGTAGCTAGGGGGTTTAGTTTTGTTGGTTGTATTTTTGTGGGTCTTGTATGTTTTTTGTTTTGTATTGTTTAGTTTGTTGTTGTTTTTTGCCTAAATAAAAAGGCTCAGTTATAATAAATGTTCAAGCTTAAACTTTATAGATTTTTTTAGGCACTTATGCCTGTCTTTGAATTTGTTCTGAGAAGAAAAGAAATTTAGAAAGCTATAACTAATGCATGTACTGGCCACCGAAAAGTCATGAACATATATTTAAAATTGAATCCATGCAGTGCGATTGAAGCTTAAGACTTTGTCAGATCGATATGCAGAATATATGTTTTGTTTAGGGGAAGTAAAACTTACTGAACGTGGTATTCGATAGTTTGACTATATCAAATTAGTAACAAAAGTTTGTTATTGTTTTGTTGTTTGTTGTTTTGTTTGTTGTTGTTTTTTTGTTGTTTTTTTTTTTTTAAATTTTTGGTGTTGTTGCTTGTTTGTTCTTTTGTGTGTTTGATTTTGTTGTTTTTGTTTGTTTTTGTTTATTGTGCTGTTTTGATTTTTGGATCTGATCAGCGTCAAACACACATGCGGAATGAATATATCTTAAAAATGTTGAGAGTTTTAAAACATTGTATGTAATATGTCCACCATAAAAGGGGATCTAAAGTCGATATCCGGCAGTTTGTCTATATTAAAATCATGTAACAATAACTTACCCCTGTTTTCGGGAATTAGACCAATCAGCATAAACTCATACATTAGTATAAATCATTCCAAATCTATAAATACAACTATCTCTGCAGCGTAGCTCAGATAAGAAATAACTGTTTGCAATAAATAATAACTACTTACAAGATACATCACGTCTGGAATCTCGTTGAATCACGAACGTTTTAAACACACAACTATTGTTTTGTATAAACTTTTAAAATTGTGTTTAACGATGATTACCGACTAGGGATAAAAACAGTGACAGTTTTTGTATTCGAATGTCTGTTTAATTCAGTCATTAAAACATTGACAACTATTAATCAACAGAAACATATCTTCGGATGGAACTTTAATGAGTTAAGCAGTGACAGTTTTTTTAATAAACAGATATCTGTTATTGATAAGGCATTAATCATCATCATCATCATCATCATCATCATCATATATTGTTAATTACCTTCATTGTTTTTCTGTGTCTTCTTCATATTAGTCTTCTTTATCTTTTCAGCTTTTGGCATCTGTGCATGAATATAGCTTTTCATATCACTTAAATAATCATAACTTATTCTTTTTTATTATTTCCTGAATAATTGTATTAATACATGTATTAATAATGCGGCGAGAAACACTGTTAAAGATACAAAAAATATCATAAAATATCATATTTACAGACGTTACTCACTAATCTTAATTACCGTATAATTATATACATATACCGATTCAGGTAATTATATACATATACATACATAATATATATATATGGCTGCTCAATAAGCCATTGCAGACTGAGTCTTGTGATATGATCATCATCGTAATTCGACACATACATAATGCACAGCACATGGATATTGGCAACACGGTACGATGGCGAGTCTGGCGCCGTCACGGGACACAACGTGGATGGTGTTAGTGCTCCAGCTACAGAGGTAGATAGACCCGTTCTCTCCGGTAGTCACGCCATGTGTCATTACTGACTGTCAAGTAATAAGGACGACGGAATAACTATTTCTCTGATGGATCATACCGGATAGTCTACCAGTCATACAAAGTATCAGAACCTTTGGTGGACTGGCGTTATATACGAGTACAGTCAGCCTGTCTCCAGTACAGTGTAGACCATGACATTCAGAAGGTACGTCAAAACTTCCACAAGGTTCAAGTGTCTGGTTAGCTTTGAATACTTGGATCTGTTTAGCCACACGGCACCCAGGTACTTCAGTGATATCCCAGGGTTTTGCTGTTAGGGACCGTCTCAGTTTACTGGTCATCAAACAACTTCAGGCAGTCATTATTACAGTCAACCATGATAAGTTTTGTTTCTAAACGTTCCATTATACTAGTGACCCAGCATTATTAAAATTATCTTTATATTTGATGTTCACCATAGATGTAGATTTGCATCTTGTGGCTGGTGCTAGAGCTCTCTTTCCCCGTCTGATTCTGTCCTAAGTTGTGATGGTGTCTCAACATTTATTTTGTTGGTCCTGATTAATATATCTTTGATAGAAGGATCAAATTCAAATTCAAATTTATTGTCAGCTGATTCCTTGTAGATTGTCTTTAAGCGATGAACAGAGTCAATTACAAGCCTGCCATTTTTCTTTAAATCAATGAATAATTGTTCATTTTCTTTGCGATCTTTATTGTCGTCCATATTTACAATATACTGTTTCACTTGTTCGGTATATGTTGCAATTTGATGTGCTAGTTTTGTCAACTGACTTTCATTTTCTTCCTTCATTGCGTCTGCCTCCTCGTGTATTTTTATCCCGATTTCTTCTACGATACTAAGACCTCTGATCGGAAATTTTGAAATCTCTCCAAGGTTTTACTGTGCCATTCATCGTTCTTGGACAAATATTTCGTAATGTCCTGCTTGTATTCCTCTTCCATTTTCTTGTATCTGTCAGCAACATTTTGGACATCTAGAAACTCTTTGCTTGTTTCTACACCACATGACAAATCAGACAGTAGAGGGACATTCTTGCAGGATCTGTGGCCAACAGTGAAACACAGCGCGCATCCAAATGTGTCATCATCAGGACAATAAGCCTCAATCGGCCTCCCAGGGTGCATTGTGCATTTCTCCACATCAGATTTTCTTGGCTTAATGGTTGGCATGTCTCTACACTCAAGAATTTTGTGATGTCTTAACGATCTGACTTTCTTGTGCTGCTCAATGCATGATGTGCAACGAAAGCAGTGACCATATTTCCCGATTCAGCACACTCGTCACAGTCTTGTGATACCCAGATTAACCATCTTCAACAAACACTTCCGTTTTCTTTTATAAATAACATATATCTTTAAGCATTTAAAGGAATTTTAAGTTAATATTTATACAAAATTAAGAAATTTCGCTGTTTGTAATTGCAATATCTACAAAAGAACAGGTTCATAAGTCCAAGAATTCCAAACAAAAGGACCTACCTACAGTTTGGAATACCTCGGATATTAACTTCTAACTAACAATTTCCATATCAGTGTTGAAAACTTCCTCCTAGCATCAATCTCAACTCTCCAGGTAATTCCGTCCTTGGTACAATCATCCCTCGGATGGGTCTGAAGCGGTGATACAGAATCACGATCGTTTTGTTCGCCAAAAAGAAGAATACGCCATAAAAAAGTTAATAAAGCGATATATGTAGTGTATAGAATCCGAAAGATGATCTGATTGTTATAGCATTGGACTTTAAATGGTTCTGCCGGCGTCATATCTGGTGGCCACGGTGATAAGCCTCGACAGCCTGAATATAAAATTCATCGGGGCGGAAGGATGTAGTTGCTTCATACTGATAACGAGTTATACTTGTGCATACCTTGTAAGACTATAACAATTCCTTTAGCTAGTTATGCGTTGTAACAACCTATAAAATGTTAAGCCAAACATCAAATATATTAAATCAAACTTTTCTGGTAAGTTTGTCTTCGATCCCTAACCTGTTTTTAAAAGCCAATACATTGACGAGTCAATGAAATTTGAGTTGTAATTCTTTATTTGCTATAAACACAATGTAAAGTTTGCTTGTAACTGCATTTCGGATATTTTTATATATTCAAAGAAGTACAAAGTGACTGCATGGAAAAATACACACAAATTGCTGCCTTAACACATATATTACTAAGAGATTTGATTTAGGCTGAAGACAAAGTGCATGCTATAGTTAGTTGTGCGCGAATCGTATTGTGTGCCTATATATCTTGCTCCAACTTATTAGACTTTATTTCACCATATGCAAAGTTTAGTTAGCGTTCCATCATCTCGGTGTCCAGCGTCGCAAACATGAGAAAGCTTCTTGATGGGTCAGTTGGTAAGTTGTTTACATTTCACATGTGGCAGAGGTAAGTGATTTTGTGAATAGTTCACAACTAGGTATCATTGCAATTATTTACATTTTGAGTTCCATAATACATTTAGTTGAATTTGATTTTTGCTCGTAATTGTTATTAAGTAAATTGAGCAAAATTTTATCACCATCTTTTTTCATTTTTAATGTATCCAGTATGCTTAATATAATGCTAAATTAGTAACTTTAAGTCTTCCTTTCAGCCGTTTAGCCTCAAATTTACAGTAAAACGCATGGCTGAGCGCCAAATTATCTGAATCTGCACTGGTCCAATATGCCATTAAGGGTATACAATTTTTAGAAGAAAACTTTAAATATTTACAAAACATGTTTTCAATTGAACTATTTAAGTATTTTAAGTACTTTATACACTTCTGTACATATTTGTTTAAATAGCCATTGGTGATTTTCTAAATCACGTTCATAGAATAAAATATGATACTTGAAATTATTGAGTTTCCTTCTTGTAACATCTGTGTTAAGTTATCAACAATACCTTTCACATTAGAAAATAATAAAATATAGTAAGAGGACATGTAAAATAGAGGCAAGTTATTGTACAAGGAAACATTTTAAGTAATGAAATGTTGAAAAGGTTGATGAGTTCGTTTCCACATTATGTACACTATTATTTTTTATAATCTTTTGCCATATTTTAAACATCTCGTGTGACGCTCATCTTGTATGACCAAGATGTGTCCCAACAAGATTATTTTTTATGTTATAGTAGGTTAATTCCATTCGACAATACATTAACTTGTTTAATTTCTGGCAAGCATGTAAATTCATACTATATTGTAACCTTTAAGGAAATAATTTTAACTCTGTGTTTTGTGTACTGCAATGTTTGAAGAAATCCTATGTTTTCAATATTTTATTATGCTGTTGTCAAATATTGCAATTTTGTTTATGTTTAACAAATATTTTTAAATAGTTTGTAACGCTCATCAGTATGTATGTGTTTTTGTGTGTTTTCGTGCGTGCGTGCGTGCGTGCGTGCGTGTATGTATGTATGTATGTATGTATGTATGTATGTATGTATGTATGTATGTATGTATGTATGTATGTATGTATGTATGTATGTTTGTATGTATGTGTGCATGTATGTATGTGTGTATGCATGTACATGTATGTGTGTATCTATGTATGCACTATTATTATTATTATTATTATTATTATTATTATTATTATTATTATTATTATTATTATTATTATTATTATTATTATTATTATTATCATCATCATTATCATCATCATCATTATTATCATCATCATCATATTGTACATCTGTTTATGTTAATACATATTAACGCTTTATTAATTCTTATTTTATGTTCTCATTATAGATGCTTTATGAATAATTATAATTAGTTAATTGGTCAAGTATGATAATATTATGTCCATTTGTTAATAAATAGTGTTCTGTACAGCATAAATTGATTTACAGATTGATCGAAAGTTGAACGATAGTTAACGATTCGCACCATGTGAAAGTCTATTGTTTGCACAGTTATATTGTTATGACTTAATGTTCTTGACTGACATAAAGCACATGTACAATAAATTATATGCAGTATATATGATAACCTTTTGTCTTCTTGTATTTTGTAAATAACAACATGCTGTAAACTACACATCCCTTTGCTGTCCGTCTAGTAGTTTAGCTCGTTTCTAATGTCTTTGACCGTTTCGTTGTGGGTTACAACGATTCAATTATTTAAATGCACACTCTTGCGTCGAATACACACTATGTGCGATTGTAGTTATACAATTAAAAGGCTTACCAACGAAGCTCGTACGTTTCTTGGTATTTATGTAGACAGGAACTGTTAGCCTGTTATCCACCACGATATTGGTGCATTAAATGAATATATAAATAAATCATAAGAACTAAAGCTCACCTGATGAAAACTCGAAGTCAACTTATTTACCAACTTTTCATCTTCTAATTACTTTCAAAAAAAAGTTATATCACTTTCACAATTTATTGTTCGTGGATGTAAACAATGGCAGCCATATTGAATATTTGTAAACTAGGTCACTCCGTGTGACCTGTGTAATGGAAAAATTATCCAAACTATGCGATGCCAGAATCGCCACAGAATTTACTATTTTAGCGCATTTTACATTTTTACGGTCGAGTAGCAAACGACACTCAAACTTGTTGAGGTAAACAATCGACAGGTGGCGTTTCGTCGAAAAAAAAACAAAAAAAACACGCGATATTGTGTTTACACCGGTACCGTGGAGCCACCGGTACCGTGGGGTTCTAGTCTTTACTATGTCAACTAATTACCTTAGCTGCTCAGGAAATTTGAAAGGAAAGAACTGTTACTATGTTACATGAGCGACTGCTTAGTAATTGTGATAGAAATATAATACGTTAACTGAACGTCCTTGCAGCACAGTAGTTATATAGAAAAAAAACGTTTACTATGTTAATAGAACTCACTTTTTGCTCACGAGTCACTATGGTAGATAGTTTCTTAATACTTATGATACAAAATTACTGTTACAACGTCAACTGAACATCACAGCTTCAATACTGGTAGCGGCGAAAAAGTGGAATATTGTAAACTTAAAGAACACGTAGAGTGTTGTAACACCCTACATGTTACTAGGTTAGCAGTTAATTATCAAAGTTTATGTAACTATTGGTGGAAGCCTTCACTTTGTGAATTGGATTGGGCTGTTTGCTCAGCAATAATGGTACACCATGTTATTTTTGTTACATTCCGACTTGAAATCTTCACAGAGTTTAGTGTAGTCGGTGTGCTTCTGCAGCCGATCTACATAAAACTCTCCTATCGCCAGCTTCTGTTCACTATCAGTGCAGTTAGTGTTCTTCGGACCGTCCCATTTCGGACCAATTGTCCCAACTGGAAATATAAATTTAAACGTGTCACATCGGTTAAGACAGCTAAGGTAACAGCACAACATAAGCTCAGAAGATAAGGGCATAACATGATAAGTCCTGCCATTAAGTAATGGACGACATAGCATTATAACGCTCAAAAGAACTGCAACAACTACCTTGCCGATGCCGTAGTCACAAACAGAACGGAACGGGAACCGGGTGTTTTTTAAGCAACACTGAAGCATCGTTGATTTATTTAATTGGCCCGGTAAATAGCAATTAATGCATTCTTTCATCACGTAGTCATAAAGCAACGGAACGCCGGCTGGCTTGAGGAACAAACAATTTAAGGCACTGGACGGCGCCCTTTGCCTTAATATTTAAATCGGGAGAGTATCGGACAGGGAGCCATAAGGGTTAGAACTAAAATTATAATTACAGAGGTGCATGAAAGTGGTATATGTGAGTGGGATGCTGCCGACTGACACAAATGAGCCGCCTAGTGACTGTACAAGCACTGTCCGCTACATTGATGATAACTGTTTATCGAACGGTGCGTTTTCAAGCGCCAACCAGAAAGGTGTGTGAACTGTTACCTTTCAACATTGGACGATTTATCAAAAGTAAAACTCCTACAGTCAGTCTGATTCAGACAAACGCCGACAGGCGATTCGACAAACTTACAACTTATCAGGCGGTGCCCACCTTCATACCTGGCAGGGAAACAAATTACCCGGTTGCAGTTAATTTTTACTAGTTCCAATCGTTCGAAGGGCGCAACACTTTTAGTTGCAGTATCTCGATTGCAACTTTTGCCTGGTGGGTATTCCTTTTGCCCGAGTCAGTGTTAACACACGGTATTTTACGTAATTACCCTAATTGTAACTAAAGCATAACCTCAGTGTACAGTTATTCACATGACGGAAACGCATGACAAAGTAAGCCGCATTTCTTAGTTTAGCATATAATAGAAACATAACTTAATAAGAATATAACAAAGTTCTATGAGCATTGCAACATGTTTCAAACGTTGAAAAGGCATAGGACAAAGGTTTTTAAATTTAAGCCAACTCTAGAAGTAAAGAAAAAAGAGTAAACCCATCAGTTACCGCCTTGGAATGGTCAGTCGGCCAAAGAGACCCACTGAGGTGCTTAGTCACACAATTGTTTGCGTCATATTACGTGCATTGTGTCCAGGTGAGCAATGTAACTATGACTTATGATAATCACATGAGTAAGCTATTCAAAGGTTGCAAAATTAGTGAACAATAATACCCGGCCTTAGCTTTTATAATACAAATACAGACCGATGCTTTATATATTAATGTTGGTGGGAAATTTCTTCATTATGTAAGAGAAGAATTGTTCTTACATTTACGGAAATCTGGAAAATAAAACTCAAGAAAACATCAATAAGAATGCTATAGGATACAATAACATGCTCATATATACGTATACGTACCCTCATTTGGCAAACAAATATAGCTGTACATATTGTCGTGGTACCAGTTGCCTCTAGCGGTGCAGACAAATAGATTGGTGGCGGGGAAAAGCGGATTAAAGCCAGGCTTGCACATCAGCGTACAGACGTTGCTGTAGTCAGTGTTCCAACCATTACATACATAGAAACCGTTTTCCACTTCCGGCAGATCCTGGCACGGCAACGCTAAAATAGTGTAAAAATGACATAAAAGCTGCGTATAATAAACTGCATACATATAAATAACAGTGCAGACAACAGTAACTACTAGTACTACAACTACTACAACTACTAGTACTACAACTACTACTACTACAACTACTACTACTACTGCTACTACTACTACTAGTACTGCTACTACTGCTGCTGCTACTACAACTACTACTACTACTACTGCTACTACTACTACTAGTACTGCTACTACTGCCGCTACTACTACTACAACTACTAATACTGCTGCTACTACTACTACTACTACCAAAAATTACTACTACTACTATTACTACTACTACTACTGCTACTACTACTATTATTACAACTACTACTACTATTACTACTACTACTACTATTACAACTACTACTACTACTACCACTACTACTACTACTACTACTACTACTTCTACTACTACTACTACTATTACTACTACTACTACTACTACTACTACTACTACTATTACTACTACTTCTACTACTACTACTACTACTACTACTTCTACTATTGCTACTATTACATCTACAAATATTACTACTTCTTCTACTACTACTACTTCTACTACTACTACTACAGTTATTACTGCTACTACTATTGCTACTACTAACAATATTACCAATAATATGACTATCTGATAGTATTATACTATTACTTATTATACTACTTATACTAGTAATAATAATAATTATTATGAATACAACAACTACTACTACTACGAATACTATTACTACTTCTACTACTACTACTACTAATAATAATATCACTAATAATATTAATACGTAGATTACTAATTATGTTACTAAAAATGTAACTATTAACTAACTTATACTTATAATGATACTACTTCTACTACTTCTACTACTTCCACTACTACTACTACTACTACTACTACTACTACTTATTATTATTATTATTATTATTATTATTATTATTATTATTATTATTATTATTATTATTATTATTATTATTATTATTTATTATTATTATTATTATCATTGATATTATTATTATTATTATTTATTTTTTATTTTATTATTATTATAAAAATTATTACTTTTATTATTATTATCATCATTATTTTTATTATAATTATAACTATTACTATTATTATTATTATTATCATTACTGTTATTATTTTTTATTATAAAAACAAAAACGCACGTTTTACATAGATGGTGAATTTGCAATCCGCGTGCAGGCCGTTGTTTGCTTTCACTCCTTTATAATTCACAGGGAACTTTCCCCACGGAAACTCGAACTTCGGTTGATTGTAGTTTTTGGATATAATGATCTCTTGTCCACGATCATCTAAGAACTCTGGTTCGTCCCACTTGTACTCGGCCATTAGGTCTTGGGTGTAGATGTCATGGCTCTCAGGGCAGTTTCGGACACTTGGAGGCGCCATGTCTACACAATACAGTATACCGTAATTCACTATTAATAATACACAGCAACTTCATATACTACAGAACAATGTAATGCATTTTACAAGCTGCACTACTCATGCAAATTTAGTAACAACATTTATAGTAAGTTAACCCTAGCTATGATAACAGCACAGTAAAATTGGGCAGTTTAAACTCAAATAATATAATCATTCAAATAAATAATTGATTTTCAATTTGAACGCTAGGTGTACATTTCGGTTTCAAGAACAATATTTAAGCAACAAAACTCCCCTTGCTGTTTGTTGTACCAACTTTTTTTCTGTATGAACAGTATTCCGGATATAGCTTACAATGCACCTCAGCCGTTCCGAAAATCAAACGTTTCCTGGGGAACTATATGACTGCCTTACGGTCTCGACTTGTATCAAGTATTTTACAACATGCGTATTCTCCTTCGTCACCGTTTTGGGGTTTTAAGAAATGTCCTATGTCTGTTACTATATATTTGGTGGCTTATACGACTTTGAATAGCATAATCAGCATTTTTATGTCATAAAACATTCTATTTCCCGCTATAAAAACATGTAACAAATAACTGGCCCCATCTGAGTCAAAAGTTTAGATCCAATGTACAACAAATGCAAATACCTATATTACAGTTAGGACCTTCCCAGTCCGTTCTGCATTGACACGTGTAACCGCCGGGTATATTAGTGCATGTTCCACCATTTTCGCACAGGTAGGTCATACAGGAGGCCATGTCTGAAATATAAACACATATACACCCGGAAATACCTTTTGGAGTGTTTTAATATTCTTACATACATACAGAGTAATGGTCCCGGTCTCATTGACTGAAATTGATTGGTGGTAATATTGAAATGGAAATTGCAATATCTTGAACTGAATATGGTAATGAAATCTATTTTAAATAGCGACCATTATTTGGAGCAAAGGGATCTTACAGACGCATGTTGGGGTGCTTCCAGACCAATATCCTCCGCCAGTACACAACCGAACATTGTCATCACCCGCCACCAGTTGGTAGTTGTGATCACACTGGTACGTCACCGTATCGCCGTACGTCATGCCTTTTACGACCATCTGTCCATGCGCTATGCCACTCGGTTGTCCACATTTCACTCCTAGTACCATAAAAAAAGTATTGACAGTGTTTACATTGTGCACATAGATGTACAGACAAATACAAAACTGTTGAAATGAAAATCATGAGCGCAAACCGAATATAGTTTGAAGAAAAAATGATGAAAATGTATATATACATTTCCCTTAAGATGTAAATAACTATTATCTACAATAACTTATAATAGCACTTTATCTTCGTTTTTATTGACAATTGAGCATGTTTACTCTTTGTTATGACATCCTAGAATGAATCTGCAAAAGAAAATTAAGATTAAAATTCGTTACGCTAGTAGTTAATCGACATTGGTTTCTGATTACATATACAGCCATCAAAACTTACTTTCTTCACAGCATTTACCCTGCCACCCGGGGCTGCATTTACACGTGTTGATCCAGATGTAAGTGCCCCCGTTGTAACAGTCTGTCCCACAATATTCGTGTCTCCACCCCTCGTCATTTGAGGCACACACTTCAAAACCCTCGCAGTGTGGTTCTTCTGAATTAAACACACTCCTCCTCCTGGTCCTGTAACCCCCAGCACACGTAGCCGTACAATCTGTCCAAGGCTTCCATGAATCCCAACTGCAATTGCATTCATCCCACGTAGAGGCTCTTGTAGCAGACACTTCTTGGAAAATAACAGCAACGATGAATGCCAATAGAATCTGATTTATACATCGTGTCATGGCAGCGTGATGGGTCAGTCGGACAGAAAGCTACGAATATTAAAATAAATAGATTAAGGTCAATATATTAAAAGACTTATCTTATGAAATTATATTTTCATTAAATTTAATTATTTAATTGTATTGTATGAAACATATTACGTTTTCTGAAATGGTATGTTATGTAAATGAAATAATTAATCAAATATTCAAAACAGTATTCATCGGATATATAAGCTGTAAAGAGTTGGCATCAACATTTTCCATGTTCGAATATTGTATAGCTGTTTACTGTAAGTCAATATTACTGCACACGGTATTCTCAAAACATTCGATAGTGCCGATATAAACTAGTACACAACTACACTAACAATCAATATTCATTTACCTTTAAATAAATATGACGAAGAAGAAGAAGAAGAAGAAGAAATTAACGTAAGGAAATACTTACATTTCTTCGGATAAGGTATGGTCGTTGCTAATTCATTTTAACATGAATTCCTTTTCCGGTTGATAGAAACACTGCTTGAACTTGTGTCGAAATATCCAACTGCCTACAGCCTACAAGTATTCATCAACACAGTAAGTACCAAACATTTGTTTTGTTTGAGAAAGGTGTGTCTGCCATAAGTGCCAAGAATACGCTATGCTTCAAAACAGTCTCAGAAACTTGCTGCTTTTTGCTGGCTCATTTTTCAGCAGACGCGTGAGAGCTACACAGATAGCCCTCATCTTAATGTAATAGAACATTATTGCTATCGGTTTCCAGTTATTCTAATCATGGGAAGCACGCATCGTTGAATATCACACGGAAACGTGCTACAAACGGTTTCTTTTAGACAAGAAGCATCTGTAATGAGGTTAGCAAACAAATCTTTATACGCAAACATTAGGAAGAATTGCTTGTCTTATGTACAATGTTTCTGCCATAAATAATGGATATCGTATGGTGTTATATTGTTGCATTTATCCCTAAAATTAACTTAAAGCTGTATTACGATTGGATAAAGGCGCCGGCGAGGAATTCCTTCTGTTACTAAAGTTTGTTCGCATTCGTGCATTCGCGCATATATAGACGTGCATGCGTGTGCTCAAATTCATGTGCGATTGTGTGTGCGTTTTTTATTGCATTATCACATGGCGACAACTTTGGCAATCAGTGATATTCGTGATCGTTGAACCTAGGAATAATTATGTTCAAAGTGAAAGTGTGACATTGTGGCATTTGGCGTTAAAATAAACAGGGAAATATAACAAAAATGGTAAGATTCGTGCAAAGGCGGGATACGAAGAACTGGGCATTTCTCTTCTGTGAAAGATAAAACGAAACTTCATCGTTATATATGTAATCTTTGTTATGTGGCACAAGTGATACTGTAATATATCTCGATGTAAATCGAATAACCAAAATGGTTACACAAAAATTAATATTCATTATATTCCTATTTCGGTACGCCGAATCTTGGAACAAAGGGCCCAAGTGGGATTTCTGTGAGTGCAAATGGTACCCATGGTTGGAATGGTCAAGATGTACCCAGACATGCGGCGGGGGCCAGCAATACCGTCAAAGATGGATTGGTCACAAAATACACGAAGCATGCACGAGTTTTAGTGACTGCGCGGATACTGGCAAAGAAACCCGTGACTGTGGGCAAACTTGTTTGAACGGAGGAACATTTATGTCATACTATTGTTCATGCCCAATTGGTTACACCGGGGAATGTTGTGAAAAAGGTGTGTTGGACTTTGTGGTTATTGTGGCGTGTTGCGTCACATCAGATACTTTCTATGTCTTTACTACTTTTGACCAGTTTAACTGTTAACAGCCACTTGATGAAGAAAACGACATGCCAGAATCGTTAAAAACGATAATTTAGCCAATGATATGTCATGTTTGGGCTTCATTTACAATAATTTTAGGACAATTTTGGTCCACGCTAAATATGAATTTAATTTAAATGAAAAAGTCGTTTTGTGTCAATCAAGGGCTAAATATGTTATGTTATTTGATAATTGGTGCGGCGCACTCGTAACTGATACAACTGTGCAATTCGGACTGCCATTGTCATCGCGATATTTAATTTCACTTGTACGTTACTTTTCACTTCTTCATTTTAATCAAACATCTGTCTGCCGGTTTGCTCTGGCCGATTTACAAACTGACAATACAATCTGTATTGCTATAAATTTAATGAATTAAAATCAAAACTGGAAATTAATCTCATTATTTACTAAACAAATTTCGATTATTTTGTTTAAATAAGTGCCGACATTGTCAATTTTTCAAGTTGAATGCGTTACTCTCGCTGCGTATTTCATCTAGAAAAATACTCAAAATACAGATCCTGAGTCACTATGGAGACGCAGACGAATGTATTGTTTATGACTTGCATACAAGTATAGCATATGTTACTGAATGCGCAGTTCGGAGACATTGTAGATGCTTAAACCAATATTAATACTAATACTAATTATAAGATGAACGGCGTCATGAAGCTTTTGTTTTAGCCAACCTTCAGAAAACAAACTATTTAGCATGCTTACACAGAATATAGTGATCAGAGGTAACAGTGTTATAGTCGGCATGCCGGCTCAGTAGACCCCTAAAATAGTAACCACAAAATGTTTTGCATAAATTGGTTCTTTATTATGTCCCTACTCAGAAACCGATTGATGCAACTTTGTAATTCTTGAGCATTTTTAAAAATTCAAGATGGTCACCAAGATGGCTGCCAAAATTCACACATCTCATGAAAAAGTGAATGAAACACAATACTTATAACCAGACTTGGATTTATTGCATGAGCACGCACCATGAAAGGATAAAATGTTGTTTTACAACATTTAAAGCCTAAAACTAAGTAAAATGGGCAACAACAAAAAAAGGTCGGCAAAATACACCATTCACTTATTTAATTTTATCACATATTATTTAATATGTTTAGAATTATTGCCTTTGAAACAAACTTTATAAAGCATTTTATGTAAATATAATAATGCATATTGTATAGGATACTATTTAAATAAATTATTTTCAGATCATCTGTGCATTATGGTGCCATTATTATAACACTGACTGTTTAATCTATAACGAACAGTTCAAGTCATATTATGGTGAAACATTGGCAGCAGTTAGAGACTGTTAAAACTATTAAATTATCAACTTACATTTCTTATAAGATAGTGCATAATGTAAGTTGAATAGTAAATAACTAATATTATAAACAGGTTTCCCAGTGCTTATCATGAATTGTCTACTTATAAATGCTACTTCTAACTTTCAATATCATTCATCATCACTCAATCGTTCTCCTGTGTCCATTTATGTTGTCAGTTCTTTGCTTGTTTGCATAAGCATAATATTGTGTATGAAAAGTGTACCAAGTAGCAGACACACCGAGAAGTTGCACATGGTAGTTCTGACGAACAACTTTCGATCTTTGCTCCATCCATACATAGTTGGATCCATGCAAGGTGGATCCGGATCCAATGCACTGCGCCAAATACATGCTTGGTAGTGGGCCCTTTTTACGTTCTCAACAAATGATTCAGGTTGTTAGAGGCAAAGTTTGTAGTTTGGGCAATTATCACCTGACTTCTTTCCCAGTTTTGTCAGCCAAACATCATTATCTGACATTTGACATGTTGAAATCTCTCTTACCATAACAGGCAGCAATAAAACAAGTGGCCTCCAAAGACATATCTTTCATATCTGTATCTATGCCTTCAATACTGTCAAGAGTGAATCTTCGCTCTAGATGTTCAACACGTTTTGCTTTTTCAATACCATTAATTTGAGCATCAGTGTCGCATTCCGATGTAGCATGAGCAGGTAAAAGTTGGGGGACTAAAGCTGCGTGAGCTTTAAATGTTAATTCGATATCAATGACAGATCGCTGGCCACTGGTTCCTTCCATCAGAAGATTACAGGACATGTTCAGAGTAGATGTAACAGAAGCACAAATACATCTGTGTCATCACAGATCACTGTCACAAACTCTGCTTCCTGTGAAGCTGCATACACAACCTGCTGAGGAAGGATAGCGTCAGCTTCTTGATGGCTTGTTCTCGGAACTTCTCTGTCAATATCTACGCATTTGTGTATTTCTTTAAAGACATCTGAAGAACTGGTGACTATCAACCTATGTACAGCAGTTTCAGATACCATTTCACTTTCTCCATGTGATGCTCACAGATCATGTCAATGAGCTGGACTTTGTTGTCTGTGTTTGTCAGAACTGTAGTTTGGGGTGGAAGTGGCATTGTATGAGTCAACGTGTGCTTATATATTGTCTTTTGTCCTGCTTGATTGTTTCGTATGCTGCTTTTTATGCTGTATGGGTGATATCTGTCAAAGACCAAATACACATCACACTCTTTCAATCTCTTATACACATACTGACAATAATTGTCCAGGTATGTTTGAGCTGTGCCATTGGATGGCCGGTGTATGCACCACATGATCGCACATCCATCAAGAATAATGACATCCGTTTTTCCTGTCTTCTGTGTCGAACTTGTGACTTGAAGCTTTGTCTTGAGAACAGACTTTGATGTAGCTATTCACATTTTCCCAATGTCAATAAACATTGATGTTGGAAGAGGTGCTAGCTCATGACTGAAAACATCTTTCAAATCTATAGGTCGTTTGAGGCAATTCCCATCACCCTCGCATAGATGAGCTGTGTGTCATACATATCACCTGTCCCACACTTGGCACTCTTTCTACCTGCTGACAAAGTGACCATGTTCCATTAAAACCGTCAGGCCATGACAGTTCATGTCCTGGTTCCTTTTTCGTACCAATGCTAACAGCATCATCAACATTGACTGAATCTGGTGCTATACTGCCAGCCACTATGTTCAGGAGACCATCTGTATGATCTTCTACTTCCATTGGCTTGACGCAGGTATCCAACTTGTCACGAATCTTGTTTCCTGTCCATGCATCTGCTGTAATACGTGCATCAGCCTCTTCTTTGTGGACAATTCCATTGGTTGTATCCTCATCTTTGTCTCGTAAGCTATTTAGATCTTGAGTTAGTCTACTGCATATGTGACGGCTGAGGGCCCATCTTTTAAAGCTGATTCACCAAAGGTTATTCCAATAATTCAACGTCGGCCATGTCCATAACGCATAAAACGCTGTCTCAATAAGCATATCCGACAATATGGCATTCCACAACCCTGCTCTGTGTCTCACGAGTTGTTGTCCCTTCTGGAATTTTGCAACCACTGCATTTGGTAGGCTCTCTATTAACCTTAAGTAGTACAAAACATACCTCGAGTAATTAACATGCCGTGCAGCGAAAAAGTATGGCAACATCATTGACATAGCTAGCCCCAATCTCCTGCTCGTTCGGCTCGAACAAACATCATCATAATCCAAACTGGTTTTGATGAGTCTAACCAGAGTTTGGCTGTTCTACTGTTAGACGCCTTCTCCTCCAGGGGATTGATAAAGTCTTTGAAGTTGCCAGTCTCTAAAGTTACACCTCTTACAACCTCATCACACGCCATCTTCAAAGCTCGTACATTCTGTGGAAACGTGTTTGCCTGTCAACATTCGTGTCACTCCAACAAAGGTAGCCATCATCACATCCTCCAGCCCACTAAACATCAACACACCCCACAAAGTTTCATCAACTTATGCATGCCTTCAAATCAAGGGTAGAAGTTTGGAAATAGCTCTGGGAAGACCCATATAAATTGGGTCATTACTCAGCATATTAGAATATTAACATATTTTCCAATAGTCGAAATTAGTCATATCCGGATACTATTACACTTTTTAAGAGAAAATAGAAATAATCCCTCCTTGTGTACATTTTAACCCTGACAGTTCTTAACTTAACGATATCTACAAATAATGTGTTTAAAAAGAATAATTTGTGTTTTTCATACAAAACAACACAGTACTTGTTTACATTTTGAAAATTTCAAAACTAAAATACTTTTTGATTTTTTTGTAAAACACTATAATGAATGAAAATTTATGCTTTGAGAAAGAGGTACAATTGTAAACAGTTCCTTCAATTTGTGACCGGGAATAGCTTGTAAATTGATAGAGAAATTAGGAAAATGCACAACAAATTTCTATATAATATAATGGTAAAGTTGCAACAAAGGGGAATAATCAATATGTTTTTGTCCTAAGGTCAATATCTTTTTACATTGTAAATATATGTTTATCAATTGTTCATTTCAAAAATATAGTAAAAAAGCATATGTTGTTACAACACTGAGTTATGCAAACCTTACATAATATTTTTATTTAAAAATGAGTTATGAAGAAGATATTTTGAGTGGAAATAAGGAGTTTCGGCAGCCATTTTTCGACCTTTCTGCATTAATATATACATTTTTCTATTTGCATTCTGTTGATTATCGTATACTATGTTGAAGACTATGCTGGTTTGGTCTTGGTGTATAGAATATGATCAAACAGCATTATTAAAGACCCTCTATATAGGTTTTCCTGATTTTGGCGGCCATCTTGGGCAGCCAATCTTGAATATTTCAAAATGCTCAATGATGACAAAGGGCATCAAGTGGTTTGACAAACTGGTTCTGATAGAGGACATATTGTAGTACAATAATATGCAAAAACATATTGTACTTACTATTTTTTACGTTACGCTGATATCGGCTAGTTGGCATACTGACTATTAGGACAAGTGTCTTTTGTTGTAATTAATATTCAAAGGAAATATGAACAATTTATCAACTGTGACATGTCGCTTTAAATAGCCTCGATTTGGGAGCATATTTAAGTCTATGTATGAAGTGTTGTTGTATTGAAAAAAAGGTGTGTACGAGTCAATGTCAAATGAAAAGGTTCCTCAAGTTTGCTCATTTCCGTTTTACAGGTGTATTTTGCCCTAAACCGAGCTCAAGCTAATGGTCCGCATTGAAGGCAGCGATCATGGCTACCGATCCAGTATCACATACGTGTGTAACGATGGGTATCCTATGGGAACCATAGCTGGCAGACTTCACTCAGCCGATATTGTAACAGTGATGGCAAGTGGACAAACGAGCAGCCGCAATGTCAATGTACGTGTGTTTGTTTTATCTGTTGTTCAATGGTTAACATACTCTAATATTAATTGACAAGAAAATTTATAGTTCGGTCTTGTTGTTTCTGTAATCCACATAAATTTGCAAAACATTTTTATTTTATTTAAGACATATGCGTGTGGCCTTTGCATTGCTTAATTATGATTGTTCTACGATTCTGTACAAGTCAAAATACATGTATGTACTGTTATGTTCCGTTTACTATTCAGTAAATTGTTTTACTCTTGTTATTGTTGTAATTGTCAAATAAGCAATTCCTTTATGCTTGTACTTATTTATTTATAATTGGACGTTTATCTGCAACATGACTGCTGTTTCGTTGTAGATATCCGATCCTGCAGCAGTAACCCATGCATGAATAAGGCGAAGTGTATAGATATACCCGGCACGTACAAGTGTGAGTGTTTGACAGGCTGGACAGGACATACCTGTGACACAGGTAGATGTGTTTTGAAAATGCTGTTTACTAGGTTAGTTTAGTTCATTTTACAATACATAACAGTGTTGGAATCTATTGCATTTAGTACTGCATTGCAGCAACGTAAGCTGTTCTTGAAGAGCATACACAGACAAGTGAAGAACCTACAGGCGCCCGCTTAACAGAGGGAAGAATTCCACATATTAAATATCAACGGTCTTAATGTCGGCTGAAAGTTGTACCGACATAAAAATAGTATTGGCTCGAATGGCATTATATGGGTCTCTATCATACCTTTTTACCGTCAGACATTAACTTCATTTTGGCAACGCATATTATATATTTATTCAGACACACAGGCCCCAGAAATCCTAGGATGTCCACATCATGCGACCGTCATTGCAGATAAAAATGTAACGTACTTCCGGTGGAAGGCACCACGCATCTACGATCCACATGGGTTTAAAGTTGACGTTACTGTCAAGAAATTATCCGAAACGTTCATAACTAAATGGGTCGAAAATATAACCGCTCCGGAGGTCGACTTGCCTTGGGGTGTACACAGGATCGAGTACTCAGCCGTCAAACCGACGAATGGCATGACTGCTACCTGCAACTTCTCAATAACTGCACAACGTACGTTTTTCGTGATAATTATCAGCATGTGTTGCATCTATGTAATTGTCATTACCTGCAGAATCAGCAGGCAAACCAAACCAACGCAAAACACTACACTAATGTGGCGTAACGGGGCTCCATAGTTGAAACGCAACATCATCCCATGATTACAAATTTATTAATGACTTTTTACAATCTAGCATCAGTGAGGCATAAATACCTCTCTCTAAGGCGTCTACATCCACTCTCCGTCTCGTCCAGATCTACACTCTTTCTCCCTAGCCTTCAATTCCTTCTCCCCTCCATTCTGCAATCCTAACATATATAAAGTCTAAAACTATTTTTTATAAACATTTTCTTTAAAATTATTCGGGTTTATAATGAATTAAAATACTCATGCAGACTAATTTCCCGTAGTTTTATGAATGTGGTTGTAAATGTCCATATAAAGCAGCCGATAATTGATGGGATTGATTTTAATAAATAAGAAAATGATGGGCTGGACTTAAATGAAACAATAAGCAACTTAAGAATGACCCAATGGTCGTAATGTCCTAACCTTAACGTTTGTTTGTTTGCTAGTCAAGATTTATGTTTTGTAATTTGTTGTTGATACGTATTTTTCAGCTGTTCCCTGCAAAAGATTGCCTGTCAGCAATCTTACTCTGCTCTGTAACGGCTGGTTCACAACTTTCAGACGCCTTTGCAAACCTTTGTGTAAGCCTGGTTATCGACCTCTGAACGGAGAAGCCTTTAAATGTATGCAACCCTACTGCTTCTTTTAAATGTTGCGTTTAAAATTGTTTACTATCGAGCTAATTAGTGTTATGTTAAAGTATTGACGTATACAAACAATGCATATTTCGATAGCTGAGCGGATAAAACTAGTTAAAAACCTCCCATTGATTTCGAATAAACCTACTTAAACAAACATAAATTTCTGAAGAAGTTCATAATCATTCAAACAGATGTAGTATTTCAACCAAATATTTATTGTTTAGCACAAAAATCCACATTTGACCAGCCGTGACCCAGTTTCAGTGAGTTGACAACAAAATACATATATATAGGTTATTTTAAAAAAAATCGTTTAATTAAGTTCTTTCTTATTTCAGATGCCTGGTACGAATGTCTTTCCGATGGAAAGTGGAGCGTGCCGAAGTTTAAAGACATATGTGTAACGGAGAAGAGCAGTTTACCGACGATAGGCAAATTACTGCCTGTCCTACAGACGGGTTGTAGAGACGACAAAAACAATTTCAATGCACGTTGGTACTACGTAAAGGAACTTAGAATGTCACCATTGTACAGTGAGTTATGTCAGATGAAAGATTGCCAACCCAACAATGTGGAGCTCCACTGCTAAAGTGTGCGGAGTCATTCGGCTGCCATACAAAATTAACCGGCGGCAGCAGATTCAGAAAAACTTTACTACAGCGATATTAACTTCAACCAAGACGCTGTTTGTATGTATTTGTAGGTGTGGGGGTTGTTTTGATTTAGTACAACAATCCCCAGACTTGCCAACCCAATGCCCGTGGTTAATATTACAGTAATGACAACGATTATCTGTCGTTAGAAGCATATTCACAGTTACAGGACATGTCATCCCATTGACAAAACCTTCAATGCCATTTTGAGCGGGTGAACAAAACACCCTACGTGTATTTGACAGGACAGACAAAACATCCCATGTCAGTTTGACAGGGTAGTCAAAACATTCTATGTTGTTTTATTAATTGTTGCATTCAATCTGGAAACTCAGAAAGTTTTAAATCCTGCAAACGTTGTTCTCCAATTATCTTTTTATTGCCAATTATATGCTGATCTTTGTGTAAATTGTCTGTAATTAGGCAATTAGGCATGTTAATAAAGTGTTGATTTAATTTGCTGACCTATCAAATAGGTTGTTTTTGGCAGAGCAATAAACAATATGTATCAAGTTATTTTCACAAGGTGAGATGCATAGCAATACAAAAGAAAAAACCCTGATAAATCATTTCATGAAAGTGAATATTGTACGCATACAAGTTTTAAAATGAATAACTGCATAGTAGAGTTATGGTAACAATCTTTTACAGTAAATAATGACTTTGAAACATTTATGAATTGACCAATTTCAAACTAAAATAAAGTAAAATAGCAAGAAATTCATAGCACATGGTACTTTGTATGGATAGGTATAATTCGCAAAAAAAGCATTTCATAGGATTGTCACTGTCGGATTTTTGTCTCTTTAAATCTCCAGTCGTGCCCTATATAGCTGGGAAAACGTGAAAAGTCTCTATGCTCTTTACGTGAGATTGCACAGTAGGTATAACATCGGGATATTTGTTGTTTCTTTGTTATAAAATATGCCCATTGCATATAAATCCTTAGCTTTTCTGTAAAATATTATTTGAATCACATTACCCATTAACTCCTCACAATACTACATTTTGTGTTTTTGGTTTGGCTTGTTTTCTAATATTTGATGATTTCTTTCGTGTTTTTTTTAATGTCACTCTTGACACATCTGACATATGTCGTCATGGAAGTTTTTATATGACGTCATTAAATTGTTCTTATTCTACGTTATTGATTGGGCTGTTTTATTTTAATCGACTCTCTCATTTGGAACTTTTAGACTGCCGTGGCTTTTATCTACTGTACTTATTGTACATACGTTGATAGTTTATTATATTACTACTTATTTAGTTTGTATGTCAGTACATTTTATCAGCTTTAACTCCTGATGCAGGTGCTTACTGTTGGTTGTCTCACTTTAATTGATATTTTATTAACACTGTTTATTTGATAGAAAAATCTTTAGAAAGTGCGAGGTTGGAGCGCTCCACAAACCAAGTTAAAGCACCCCACTCGGTCCTTTTGCCGACTGACCGTTCCAAGGCGGTAACTGCTGGTTTTTCTTTTTGTGTGTTATGTTTCGTTCCGGTGTTTTTTGTCACTTTTACATTTACCGTGTTTGCCTTTGTCTAGAGGTAGTGTAGATTTAAATATCTGTGGTAATTCTTATAGAACCTATTCAATCTTTTTATAATATTCAGTTAAATCGGAAGTTTTGTTCACACTGTTAAAATGGCATGAGATGATTATTCCCCCAACCCAAAAAATGGCAGGTTTTGTCCTGTACGCCATACGCACAGTAAAATGTGTCTCGACTTTTGTATTATTTCCAAAGCTTTCATTGTAGTTTGTCCATATAACGCATGCACTCGTAGCAATCACGCATTTAAAAGGTTTCTCATTTCACATTTACAACGCTTTAACTGTAGTCTTTCTTTACAATAAGGCAACATTAAGCAATTACGCATGTCTCTGTTACATGTTTGGTCAACGCTTTCGCCGTATTTCGTATTTATAATTTTGGAACATGCAGCTATCAGGGTCTACAACAGAGTCTCTTTCATATTTTGTCACAATTTCAAAGACTTTACTATAGTCTGTCTGTATAAACATATTGAAATTGAGCACTGACGCATTAGAAAGGGCTTTGATTATTTGTTGTTTTTTTTCATATCCTAAAGCATTCACTGAATTTGTCGTTATAACCATGTGTACATTGTGCAATGACGCATAAACATGTGTCTCGATTTTTTTTTGCATTAAAAAGCTTTCACTTTCTTCTTTCGATGCAACCTAATATACATTGAGAATGACGCGTTAAACAGATTCTCGATAATGTCACACTCAACGCGCTTTCACTATATTCTGACGTTTAAACCATATATAAATTGATTAAATATTGCTGAAACAGTGACTCGATTATGTTCTATCATATTCTATACGCTTTCACTATGTTTTGTCCTAATACCCATATATAAAATGATAAGGATCCATATACAAAATGATCAGGGTCTAGATTATGTTCTATCGCATTCTTGGCGCTTTCATTGTATTCTTACATTATAACTATATGCACGTGTACCAAAACAATGTTTTATTATTTTTGCTATATTTAAAAATTTAAAAATTTGTTTTTAAATATACAAAGAAAACTTACATATATAGGAAAATATGTATCGGCTTTCAGCTGTGAGTTATTTTGTGTCCATTCTAATGTCATACGGCTTGGTTTATGTCTGAATACATTTTGTTTACAGTCGATTGCGAAATAAGCCCTATTAACAATTATTAATTAATTACTATTGTAAACTTCTTTGAAGAAACAAGTACTTTATAAACTTATTTTTTTAAATCGATTGAAAAACAAGTTCTTTAACTTGTTCTAAATTGACTTAGTCACTGTTTTGCGAAGTTACATAGCGCGTAGAACCACACTCCATATGTATTTATATTGTTGCGTCACTATTGAACCAATCGGGGTATTGAAAAATGACATGTGATTATATCGTGTCCAGACCTATAACCAACATCTATATAACAATCTTATACAAATTAGTAATTGTTATTTGACAATAAGACTACATCTAGTCTGCCCTGTTGTGTATTATTTAATCTGTTCGATGAATATTTTCTTGTGTGCCAATGTAGTTTTATAATTTAGTTTTGGATTTAAAATTATGCTGAACACTCCACTTATTATGCTGATTTCTGTATTTCGAAAGGCGCTATAATATTAATTAATCAAAGGAAATAGGAGTATCTTGCATATTAGCTACGAATAAAAACATCTTCAATTTTTATCTCATTATTATATATTTGTTCCTAAATTATTTGTTTTGTGACTTATTATCCCTGCAGCTAATGTTTTATTCCAAAAAAGGTGGCAACCTCTTTTGCATTTGACTTTTACTTAGAAAAAGACTACTCCATCCAATTCGGTATATATTTGTTCTTTCATTTCATCAATTAAGTTTGTTTCTTGTAAACACACTCTGTGTCTTTTGCATCTGACTTTCTTTAAGAAAGAAAAGCATTCACCATCCTCCATTCGGTAAATATTTGTTTTTTGCATTTTTTGTCTGCGAAGTGTGTTTCTTGTAAACAAACTATATGTGTATATATAGCTTTAAAAAGTTAAATATGTGTTCGTTTTGGAAACATTTAAAAGCCTATACAATTTAAAGAAATTTTTCTACACTACACATGGCACAAAATGTATGAAAAACTATTGTGATAACATTATTTAATATACTAATCTGCAGATATGGCCTGTTTTGTATACATATTTTCAACCTGTATTCTTTGACTCGAAAATATGAAATTTGACTTGATGCAAGCAAGTAACAATTGTAAAATTGTAAATAGTACATGCATAAGGCAAAAAATAACATATGAGTGTGCGAAAAAGTAAAAAAATGTTAGTGTTTTTTGCACAAAGAAACTGGATTCTCTAAAATATATCATAATATTTACTAGTATGTTGTTTGATAGAGAAGAAATTTCCCTTTAACAAGTTAGTCCAAGGATTTGAGTGAGAGAGGAAACATATAAGAACAAATCTGAGATCTTAAATATGTCCTACAGAAAACATTCTTATGACAGAAGCTGGTTATTTAAACATATAAACATCTAGAGAAGAACAGTGCTGTATCTCAAATTTAAAAACCAAAAAGCAGCCAATAAACGCATAAATATCTAGAGAAACAGAAAAAAGTTATGTACCTCCAATTAAAAAGGCGAAAAACAAAACAAACAACTACACTGTTTGATTACGCATCCGACCATTTTACCACGGGAGGTAACTGTAGTTTACACCAATACATAAATATTGCCCAATACCTTAATGTACAAAAACTGTTTTTGATTTGTATATAAGTTACAAATATAGTCATCCTACATCTAAAACCTTCGACTCCAACAATGCATCTAAATAGTTTTACTTACTGGTAATATAAACAGCTAGTCTTAATACATGACTAACAGTTGTTTGAAAAAAGCGCGATAGGTAAAAAAGAAAACCTCTAGATAAAGGCAAACAGGGTAAATATAAATGTGACAAAAAACACAGAAACGAGACATAACACCCAAAAAGAAAAACATCAGTTACCGCCTTGGAAAGGTCAGTCGGCAAAAGTACAGACTGGTGTGCTTAAAACATGGTTTGTGGAGCGCTCCAACCTTGCACTTCCTGAAGGTTTTTCCAGCAAACAAACAGTGTAAATAAAAATATCCCGTCAAAGTGAAACAACTAACAGTAAGTACCTGCATCGGAAGTGAAAACAGATACAATGTACTTATATACAGACATAATATCTAGCAATAAAATAAACTATCAACATATGTACAGTAGATGAAAGCCTCAGCAACGTAAAAATTCCAAACGAGAGATTAGTTTTAAATAAAACAGCCCAAGCGCTGATTTATAATAAGAACAAATAAAAATTAAAGAAGTGTTTTACGCAAACTTAACTTAATATTATAACGTGTGGAATATATATATTTCCCCAAGAGACAAAAATTTAAATAAGCCAAAGATTTGGAAGAAAGGGCTGAAAATCATGATAAAGGAGTTACTTTAAAAAATATACAACGTTGACTCTTGTTACAGAGGAAAAACGATGCTTGTTACATACATTTGTCAATAACAACAGTGTTTACTCCATACTGTTACATTATAAAGTATTATCACTTTTGCAACTTATTCCCTTTATTCCTTTCCAATTCACCAGATCATGTCTTTATTATATGATTTGAATTATTTTTCTGTTTATTTTTCATATTTTGGACAGATGCTTTACTTTATATTTTTATATTTACAGCAAGAGGTTGGCAAATAATGGTCCCTTTTTGAGATAGTGATTAACTTATTTTGGCTGTTTAGTATACAGTCTATTTTATGATATAAATATGCTTCTTCTAAACCTAATCTAATCATTATGCAGCAAAGCATGTTTAGGATTGAGGTGTAGTTCACGTATGTGAAAAAGCAGTGTGTGTACAGAAATAAATATGTATGTCAAAGGAGACTGTGTTCAGGGATGCTTCAAATCTTACATTAATATTGCTTAAACTAGATGTTCAGGTGAATATATTGCGTAATGCGGATTTATGAATAAAATTGTTGCACAGGAATAACCCTCAGTGACTTCAAAGCAAAGTGAGGAAAATGTTAACAGAACAAGCGTTCCACTGACTATGCATCATATGCTCGACCGGGATATTTGTGATATATTGTACTGGTACTCATTGCCTTTCGTGGCTCTACACGAGGTTTGTAATCGGGATTTAGGTTCAGGTCACATACGTGTAGTGTTATTCAATGAACGCGACTGTCTTCTAGTAACCGGACACATTATTATAACAATTATTTGCTTTTATTGGGTCAAACTCACACCGCCTAAACGACGCTTTTATTCGTCTTTAAAATCATCATCATTATCATCATCATCATTATTATTATCTTCATCATAATTACAAATTTTATTCTTTTGTTTAGGCTTTTTCATATAATTGTATTCTCTTTCTTCTTGTTTAAATGAATGACGAAAGTATTTAAATAATATGTTACTTTAATAAAAATATAGCTGTACAATGACTTTAATATGCCACACTAACAATAGGGAAACACATCAAGAATGCTTATTGCTGCTGTTGATACAGACACAACAAAATGTGGGGTTAGTATGCCCTAAAATATACACCAATGTTTATACTTTTATTTATAATAATACAAGTGCATGTTCTGCGTTGTTCTATATATAACACAATTAGCTTACTTGAATATATGTATAATTACATAGATTAATCATATTATTATTGCAGCTATTAACATAGAACCGAGTTGCATAAACATTTAAGTATATCACGAAATAACAACACTGCATTGGTCCGTTAAGGGGAAGTATAAATTACTCATTTAGATACATATGCATCATAGATAAGTAGGCTTCACATGCCCATAATATACTCTAATGTAGTTTTTAACAATTATTAGATCGCCTCATTAATGTGTCTGTTATGTGTTATTCTATGTTATTATGAAGTTTAATTATATAAAGTCATGAAATTCATGAAAATGATCTTGTGGCCAAAGTAATATCCGTTAACTATTGCAGACTGAGTCGGCAGATAAAATCAACATAGTGATTCGACACATACAGTGTCCGGTTGTTGCCAGTGTAACATATAGCAAATGGAATTTGGACAGCGGACTGGCTTCGGGGTATGATGGCGTGTCTGACACCATCATGTGACACCACGTGAATAGTGTGGGTGCTGCTGCTGCAAACGTAGATACAGTCATATCCGGTAGTCACGCCTTTTGGACAAATCAACTGTTCGTCGTGGTATATCCACTGGAGCCCACCTGTAATAGTCAAACATGTAAGGGTATGGCTTTTATAGTCACTTACATAGATCAGTTTGTTGTCATTACTGACTGTCAAGTACTGGGGAAACTGGAATAAATCTTTCCCTGGTGGATCATGCTGGATAGTCTGGAGAACTGTACCTGTCAAACTAATTATCTGAAGCTTTGCAGGACGGTAGTAAGATACAATCAGTCTGTCTCCAGTACAATGTAGGCCATAGCATTCAGATATCACATCAATACTTTCACAGGGTTCCAAGGTCTCGTCAGCTTTGAAAAATTGTATCTTCTTAGCTACTGAAAAGGAAACAGCCACACGGCAACCGGGAACCTTGGTGATATCCCAGAGATAACATGGAACGTCCCGTTTCTTTGTGATGGTGTTAGCGGTAAAGTCAAACAACTTCAGACAGCAATTACGTTTATCAGCCAAGATAAGTTGCGTCCCTGAAAGTTCTATTATACTAATGGCAAAACATTTGCTATTTTCATCCTCTGAGTTGATGTTCAACTGTGTAGTCAATTTGCATGTTGTGGATATGGGTAGCGCTGGGCAGCAAGTTTGAAAAGGTCTGCCGGCTTGTTCGATGCATTTCTCCACATTCGATGTGTCTGGCTTTACCTTTTGCATATCTTTATTGATTATCATATATCACTGATTGCACAAATATATTTTTAGTGATTGTTACGAGTTTCTGGTGATGATCATAATGCACAAAGGAAGTCAATGCAATTCTGACAAAAACCGGAAGCACTGGCCACTTTTCCGCATTCAGCACACTAGACACAATTGCTGTGACTATGGGGATCTGACTGTGCGCCACATGTAAATGCCCCGCGTCCTCATACTGCATCTGTAATGACTGAAATGACAAAGTCATACAACGTTTATTACAGCAAAAATATTTATACTC